>OY776292.1:25237833-25837833 GCA_963675345.1 Trididemnum clinides | reverse complement strand
AAACCAAGACTCTCCAGATCTTCTTAGATAGTTTTTACGTCCACTCAACCGCTCATGCTTTCTCCTAGGGAGGCTCTCTTTGCATGCCCTCCCTCTCCTCTTTGGAACCTACCTTCCTTCTTTGTGGAGTCCACCCTTTCCTCCCTATGCCCCCGCTCTCATCTCCTCTCTCTCTTGCCAAGGTGCGGCTCTCTCTCACGCACCCCATGATCTGGTACTCTGGACAGACAGTTATGTTCCTTTTCGCCTTGGCAAAGGTGCTCCTGGCCTCCTTGCTTACTTCGTGGCACTGAGACCACACCCTCCTTTTCGGTAGGCTTGGTATGTTCAAGTTTTTCAGCTCAAGTCTGCGCCATCTTGCAAGCTCTTTACTGGCCCCGTCACCACCAACAAATCTGCCGTTTCTCTTTTCCTCCTATCTGACTCTCGCTCTGTCCTCGCCACGCTGTCCTTTTCTCCGTCTTTCCTTTTACCTCAATCTCTCTGATAGACACTGTTTTCTCTTTTCTCCTCTACTATCAGGCTACAATGGGTTCCCGGACATTCGTTTCTCCCGGGAAACGACGCGGCTGATGAATTGGCCAGACGGGGAGCGCTACACGTGCCCTCTGCAATCTCTTGTAGTCTCTTCTCTTACTTCTCGTATTCACTCTTGTCTTTTCTCCGACTGGAGGTATACTGTCTCATCTAAATGTTTTGACGCACAAGCTCCCTCGATTTCACCGAGGAACTTGTGCGCCCTCGTTACGCTTGCTGCGTTCTCTCTTGTCTTCACTGCAACGGACATAGCCTTCTATAAGCTCTTATCTCACTAGAACTGGCAGAATCGAGAATCTTTCATGCAGCGCCTGCGTACATCCGTCTCAGGACATTTTTCATCGAATTCTGCCCTGTTCAATCACAGACTCTTTGCGCCACCTGTTCTTTGACGACTCTCTGTCTCTCTACGACCTATGATCCAGGCCCTGGAGAGTTGCCCAGCTTCTGGGGCCCCATGGTCTTCCGTCATGCTCCTATCCCTTGGAAGGTGTCAGGTAACAACAGCAACAACAACCTGGAAACGTTCGGTTTTCAGTGTTTACTTATAACTGGTTGCGTGCTTGATGCTAGTTAGAGAAAACGATTTTACCTGTGCAAAACCCGCAAAGCAACGGGCAATTTCTTGTCATGAATCCTAGATATCTTGGGTCGGTACAAAACGCCATCCATTGATTGCATAATGAACTCCTGTTTTCGCATGTTTTAGAGGAGACATCTAAATAGTTCAACCACGGTTACTTGTATCCACTTGCAACTTGAAAAAATGTCACAATATTGGAGTTGTTTGAAATTACCAAGAAGCAACATAAAATAAAGAAAAGATTCCGGGGAATTCGAAATATCAACCTTCTGATTTCCCTTTATCAGTTGACCAAGAGGCTATGTGTTGAAATTCCACCGGATTTATTGTTAGCCTATCTCCTTGCCTTAAGGTAAGCATATATGAACCCAAAGAAAATTGTGTGGCTGTGCATGCAGAAAACTATACAGTTTTACAGCTTATTTTTCTGGAAAGATTAAAAAAGCGTTAAGGGTTACAGCAGTAGAGTGGAGTAAAATAACTTTTCTGGAGTCGAAAAAACAATTGTTTTTTAATTCTGACAAATGGCCTAAAACTTTCTTAAAAGTTAGTTGGGGAATGTTGCCACTATCTTTCAGCCGGCGACCCCCCAAAATGTTTACGCCAGAAAATCAATATTTATATCTCGGCAACCACTAATCGTAGGATCATAAAATAGAGCTCAAAAGTTGCAGAAACACCATGTGTCTATCTTTGCTAAAAAAATTTTTTTCTCTGCCAAAAAGAACTTTTTTTTCTATTTTCAACACAAAAAGGTTTTAGCCAAAAAACTGAAACAATGCTTTTTTTGAAAATTTACTTGTTTGGGTTTCCTCTCTTAAAAATTCTATGAGTACTAATTGTTGTTCAAAAAATCTGCAAATCAAATTTGATCAAAAAATTGATTTATGAGTTTCCTATTCTGCAGATAACGAATAATATTGTGTTACTTTTTGAGTTGGTAGCTGTAATTAATTTTTGTAAAATATCTGCTGGATAGTTATGAAGACCAGGCGAAAAGCAAACTGAAGTTTTACACAGTGGAAAAAGTTTCACTGGTAGGAAAACTTATCCACATGATGTACTACCCACAAAACGGCAAGTATCAGAAAGAATCCTTGATTTCCAGAACTTTCAAACTGCAGATGCTGCAAGTGATGTTGCAAAAGAAATTTATACAGCTGGGTGTGGCGCAATGTATATCCTCTTCACCACTTGACTATAGCCAATGAAGTAGTGTTGTAGGTGGCATATTTAAGTAAACTTTTCCGGTGGCCTAAGTAAAGGCAATGTGCTGAGCCCTTCTTACAGAAAAAACTGAATTTCTCTCTACGGTCGATAAATTGCTTGACGTTATTTGCTGCAACGGTGATCAGCGAAAAAGTTTGAAAAAGAAGCATAAATTGCCAATGACTGAGGAGGATTATACATTCTATGAAGATCAAAGGGGACCCCGTGTAGCAAAATGTTTGGATGTTGTTGTGCCCTTCTTCAGATTAAAAATGTTTACACGGCGGTCAGAAACGCAACAAATTGTAGCAAATGTTACTGGTTCTCGAAATATGATAATCGAATCACATGTTGGCAATACATCGGAGCCTGAATCAAGTGCAAGCACTGATATTTCACAGTCATCTAAAGCCTCCGATTTTTCACCACATTTATCTGGTAATGTTATAATGCCAAATTTATCTGAACAGTATCAAAAAAGGGGCCAAATTTAGGCAGAATGTGCAAAGGTTATCGACTGTCAGATAGAGCAGCAGCTGCCAACTGCGTTTTGATAGATGCTGAATTGGTCACTGATAATGATATTGATAAAAGTTGGATCATTCGTCGTAGAAAATTACTTTGAGAACGGGAAAGGTGTAGAAAAGAAATCCGGAAAGAAGAACAGCAAACTTTCAATATTGTGAATGCTTGATACTTTGATGGGCGCAACGATGTAATACAGATGGTTGCTAAAAGCCCAAACAATAAACATTGCAAGTATGTTCAACCTGAAGAACACTGTGCACTAGTTGGTGAACCGGGAAGTTACTACCTCATTAATTTTTCTCCTAAAAATGGTATGGGCAGTACAATTGCGCAAAATCTATTTAATTCTATCCATAAAACAGAGTTAAGAAATAAACTGGCTGTGTTTGTTACCGATGATATTACTTCCATGACTGGAAAATACAATGAGTGCAATTGAGGTATGGAAGAGCTACTGAATAAACCTCTTCAATGGATTGCGTGCCTGCTACCTACCAACGAGCTACCTTTGAAACAGGTCTTTGGAAGCCTTGACAATTCAACAAGTTGTCCAGACATATTTTCAGGAGCCATTGTAAAGAAACTGCATGGATCTGTATCTAGTTGGCCAGTCACTAACTTTAAACAGCCATCAGTGCCACTTTCGTTCTTTCCAACACTTCCGCCTCCCGTTGTGAATGACTTGAATACAGACCATTTTTATGCTTTTCGCTGTAATACATGGAAAGGTTGATGATGATGATGTGATGCATTTGGAATTTGCTTCAATTGTATATTCAAGGTGGCTGACTTTGGGTTGCAGAATTTTACGTTGTTTTGTGTTTCTAGGCGACCCGCCTTTGAATTTTGATGTAATGGTTGCTTTTGCCTTATAGTTTCTCTTCCGGCTTGGCTTGAAATGAAATTAAATAACCAGATCACACATTGGTCAAAAACTTTTTAATTTGGTTCAGAAAATTATTAATTTTTCTAACAAACTTGTTGCTTTTTTCTTCACCGGTAGGCTGTAGGTTCCGCTATTGGATTCATCAAAGCGTTGATTGCTGTCCGAGTGTATCACAAGTTTGCTTTGTAATACATACCGTATCCATAACGTGCAGCTATTGTATTCCATTTGATTTTGATGTTTGTGAGCTACTATTTATTACTACTACCACTATTTAAAATTTCTTTTTAGCAAAGATAGAAGCGTGGTGTTTCTGCAACTTTTAAGCTATATCTTATGTTTCTACAATTAGTGGTTGCCGAGATATAAAAATTGACTTCCCGGCGTAAACATTTTGGGGGGTAGCCGGCTGGAAATAGTGGTAACATTCCCATACCAACTTTTAAGAAAGTTTTAGGCCATTTCTCAGAATTAAAAAACAATTGTTTTTTCGACTACCAGAAAAGTTATTTTACTTCACCCTATTACGGCAGTGGTTTCTAACCGGGGGTTTATAGATCTTAAGGATCCACAGAAAACTTTTTTGGGGTGCACAAGTTTTCATGAAGGTAAATGTCAAAGATATTTACGGGTAAAATTTGATTTCTTTACGTTAGTAAAAAGCTGATCTCCAAAATAGGTCTATTATGTCAAGAAAAGGGTAAAAACAACAAAAATTTCAACCAAGAGTTTGCAAAAAAATACAGTTAAAACAATTCAAAATAAAAAAAAGTAAACGCTTTCCAAAAGTTTTTATCCAATGTAAAAAAGTTTTTAATTGAAGAAATGTTGATTTGGGGGTCCACAGCTTATTAAAGTCTGCTTAAAAAGTCCATAGCATCGAAAACGATTGAAACCATTATGTTACTGTGTTACATAAAGTCACTTTGTTTATCCCCGTTTCGGAGTTGCCAGAAAGCTTTCTTACTGCCCGCCCGGTACATTTTCTGAACTAGCCGCAAACAAAGGTGATGGATGAAGCCACTTATGATTGCGTCACGAAAAGCTTTTTTCAGAGTCATATTGAAATCTGCAAACACTGTAAATCAAGCAAGTAAACGACAGTAAATCCTCTCTCCCGATCAAAAACAACGCAAAGCCCAACTTGATTTTAAACTAATGATTGCCAAGCGATCGATTAACATGCAAGCACTAAACAATCATCAAAGCTTACCTTGTGGGATCACGCTTTGCAGTAGCGCTATCATCATAATAGAAAGTAGCCAGTGATGCACAATCATATCTTTCCAAAAATTATTTTCTAAAATCGGTATCACAGTTAATTATTAGTTTCAATCAATGTAAGGCTTTTTCGAGGTCCTACTGCATGTCAAAAACAAAACCACAAATGCGACGTTTTTTTTTAGTGCACGTTCAAGTTTTGCTGCCCTTCAGGCAAAAGCTTAACAATGACTCCCTTGGGCTATTTACTGCTTTTACAGTTATTAGATAAGATAAAGGCTGCGAACTAGTAAATTGAGCCTCTTCAGAAAATGCAACACTATACCAATAAAAACAGCTGAAATCGTTCGGCACCGTACTAAATAAAAGGGATTATATGGGTCATCTTTCAGTAGCCCTGTTGTACCCACCCACGATGTAGAGTATGTTTAGGAAATGGACTACAAATATTGAGATTTTTTCGAGCTAGGGTTCTATGCAAGCTGCTGCCACGAAATAATTACTTCGTTTACATCTTTTTACGTTTTTCTTTCAAGTGGCTTAGCCAGAAAGAAAATTCTGGAGAGGATAAAAACTTACATTTGAAACTTTAAAATATAGATATTTGAAACTTTAAAATATTGTTTAAAAATATATTTGTTTCAACAAGTGTTAATCGCTGATACCGGAGTCAAAATGATAGCTGTAACGCTACAGATATTTGGTAATCCCGACGTGATCAAAAATTAATAAAGTACAAGTTTTTTAAAATTTACAATTATTCCTTTTTATATCTCTCTCTTTTCTCCTGGCTATACTAAGTGGTTTGCTTAGGGAAATAGATAAAGAGCGATGTCCTCCCCAAACGATTTAGCAGTGGCAATTGGAGACCAAAATGTAAAAAACTTTTGACTTCAAAAAGTTAAAAAGTTTTTTAAGTCTGTTTTAAGACCAGCTCACACATGCTACCAGAGTTTTTACTGCACTAAACGCGATAAAGACATTTTTGTTTACTCCTACTTTCAGGATGAATACCGCATCTCGAGTAAGTTGTGTAGCAACTGAATTGATAGTCGCATGGCTTTTTTGGTTGTATCCAAATCAATTGATCTGCCGTGAGTTATGCTAACAAGCAATCAGACCCAATCCTTACTTTCGTATTTGTTGTTTTTCTTTGACGCCTTCTGACAAAATAAGAGCTTTCGCTATGCATTTGGTAGGCCTGGGTTTAATTCCCCTCGTTGAGTGATCATACCGGTAGCGAAGACTTTGAAAACGGTGGTGACAGATTTCTTGCTTGACGCTCAGCAACTGGAAAAATGTGAAAAACTGTCCAATTTTCTTTTTGAATGCGTAGTTTAAAATTATTCATGCATTAATTTTACTGTACTTGACCATCGTCAAGACTTGCGTCACATCATCACGTTGCGTTCTTAGCTTACGAATTTTAATTTATTTACCTTAAAATCACTTTGAAACTGAAATTAAAATTTACCTTTTTTCCCGCACTCTTTTCAGTAATTCAGTACCGGTAGTTGGTATATTTAGTTTGGTACGGTACCTTTTTAATTCATTCCGAGTTTTAAGTTGGTAAAGATCGTATGAAAATAAATTTGTTTCAACTATTAATTGTTAATCGCTGATGCCGGAGTCAAAACGATAGTTGTACCGCTACAGAACAAAACATGAAACTGACTTTACTCAGATATAACTCAAAATCAAAGTGAAATCAAAGAAAATGTAAAACTGAAATTTTTCACCGAGAAAATTTCGAAAAATTCTGAAACAATGTCGACGTGGATTTGAGACCCTTCTCCTCCTTACTTTAGACTCCGTATACTCATTTACGGTCATGTTAATTTATTTCTGCGTAAAATAACCATTGCTTAACCTTACACTTTTGTTTTTTGCAGCAAAACTCTGAACAAGAGCCACTGTGAAACATATGAAGTAGCTATGCTTTTGCAAAAAAAAAGGTTGCGATGGCGCCCTAAGTGGTCATCAAGTCAAGCAACTACCCAACAAAACTGCTACAAAACTAAAAAAACAATCATAACAGTAGATAACTTGAAGCTAATTGGGAACATAAGTAAGTCACTTGGTAAAAATATGTCAAACGCGCTGTACACAGCCAAGATCTAGAACAGGGATAGCCAAACCGCGGCTCTTTGAGTACTGGATTGGTGTTCTTTTAACTCGTGTTGTTTTTGTGTACGGTAATGTAGTGTAAGGGTGTGCAACCTGCTGTGCGACACCTTAGGTTTTGTGGCCGGTGGAAGAGTTAAAATGCGTAATTTTGGGCTTTAAAAACTATTGTTTTCCAAAAGAAAGCCATTACTCTCTATTTGAATGGAAAATGTGTCAATTCGAACTAAAAATGACGTAGTGGCTTTTTCAATGATGACTTTAATAGTTTTTGGCTCTTTAATGCGGCGAGCGTGGCCACCCCTGTTCTAAAATATACGGTACACGACTAGAAACCATTGTTATTTTTTATGTGATTTCGCAAAGTTTTACTTTGATTTTATTTTTTAAATGCGATGCCGCAAAACTTGTGCTTTACTATTAAATTTTTTCTTTACAAAAAGAAAAAAATATTCGCATTGAAGCATGACAATTGGAAGCGCGCCTATAGCGTAAGCGTCTTTTGTAACTAAGCAACCGATATTTTTATGGTGATGTTTGTTTTTGTGTAGTTATGGAAGTTGAAGATATTAATTCACTATTAATTCATCTATTTATCTGACTCATTTCAAATAGTATGATGGCGTGGTAGCACATGAGGCTAAACTACTAGAAGCTAAGGATTTCGAAGAGATTGAAGTTAATTAACTGCATGATGCAAGGATGAGCAGTCAGGTGGTAAATTAATGGTAGTGTGGTAGTTGTACAACATTTATTCTAGTGATAAAAACACTGACAAAAATTTGCAAATGGAAGAACATAAATTATAATTTACAGACTTGTGTAGTCACAGGAAGGGTTGTGTAGCTATTTTTAGTCATCTAGTCAAGCAGCAACCTGTACATTGTCTTGTACAAGCTAAGAGACTGAGTTTATGAAATACGTTCTACATCATAAATTATAAAAAGCATTTAATATGCTGTTGTTTTAGTTTTAAAATGAACGTTTTAGAAAATGGTGAGCCTTTATTCGAGGATTGATTGAATTCCAAAGTTTGACACCACACTATTTTATCGATCTTTGTTAAATAAAAGTTTTATTGCTGGGTAGAAAGTGAAAAGCTGATAACTTTGTAATTTTAGAATAAATTTCAGTTGTCATTATAAAGTAGCCAACAAACGTACTAGAGTGTTATTATTTTCGTATTTGCACATGAAAATTACAACATGAAGCTTGTAAATATTTTTCATTTTTAAACATTGTACTTAGGAAAGATTTAGCATTGCAGAATTTTGCAAACTCACTGCAGCTATAGCTTTAGCAGCCCATTTTGAAAAAATAGATGGTCTTTATATGATATAATTTATACATCTGAACCCACAGTTGACCCTCACACTAAAATATCATATTGATTGTGAGAATGAAAGATGGAATATTGATCATTAAAAAACCAGCTGCAGGATTTACTAGGTATTTCATGTCTGGGCTGATGTTAAATTACTTTGGTTTTGTGATGATGATGTTGAACTGCACTGAGGCTGGATTGAAATTAATCTTTTTAGTGGATACTTTTTATATTTTTTATTAATGATTAAATGTGAAATAGACAGCTCAAGAAGTAAACAGGATTTTGAGTTTATATTTTTTCTTAGTGATGATACATTTCGGAGATATGTTTTCTAGAGTTGTTGTAACTAGCTTTGTATTATAACATTGATGCAATGAGTTATCATTCACAAGGATTTAATCCTAATCGTTTGATTGATGTCAATCAAAATGTTGGTCTTTTGTCATCATCATATCGACCTACAGGAAATCAGCATGCATTTGAGGTTTGTGAAATACCTACAAAACTGTTTCAAAATATCACTTACCACTAGAAATATTTGCAGACTGGTTTGGTTTTGGCAGTTGTAACCACTTTGATATACTCTCAAATTTTTGTTTGATACACAAAATGTCCCATGTAGCCTATAATTCTCCAGCACTTTAAAGGTTTTTTTTTAAAGCAATAATGGTTTTTGTCTCAACTAAAAGTGCGTGAATACCTTGCAAAGCTAATGCTCTTTGCTTAAGGTTGCTGTGATAAAATGGAAGCAAGTTGAGAGTGCTGTCTTAGGTATCTGCTGATTTTATGTTGTGTCCTTAGAAAATGTTTTTTACAACAGTTACTTGTTCTTGGTCACTGTGTGGTAGAAATGAACTGTGCCAGCTGTAGGTTAGTGTCTCCAATGAGTTATGAACAAAAGTTTTGTTATATTATAACTGATTAAACGTTTTTCCGTGTCCCTATAAAATTGCATAGCTTAATAAACTTTGTTTTTAGCTTGAAGAACAAATCAAAGCTTACAGAAGAGAACTTGCCAAGAAGGATGATTTAATTGCACAACTATCAGCAAGGTAAATTGATGTTACCAATATATGCAATTTGTGAATACGATTTGCCTATACATTTAGCAAAGAATGATCTAAAGCATGTAATGCAGTTATTTTAATATTTCTTTTTGATGAAAAAATGTAAAAATGACTCACATCTCAACAATGTTGAAGAGTTTGCACAACTTTGGTAACCTGCAAAGTGATGTCATGGCTTTTGAGTCAGCAGTTCCTCATCTTGTCCCTGCAGTTAATGCCAAAGCATGAGCTTGAAAGCAATAACATTTCTGCTCAACCATATTGAATTGAGACTCCATAAAGTTTGACAGCTTAACCTTGCTTTTACTGTAAATGATATTTAAAAAAATACACCTCTATGTCATTCACTTTTTTAGTATTTTAGTACTATCATTCCTTACCACTTACGCTATCAAGCACTGATTTTACCTTAAAGAAGTTGTTTAAAGTAAAATCCATGTATGCTGTTTACAAGAGAATACTACATTGTTACAGATCACCACGACTTGACAACAGAGATTTTGTGGATCCATTAGTACGTATTACAAATGTTTGAAAATTATTTATTCCATGAGGTAGCTTTCATTCATGTGTACAAACTCGTGCTTTGTTTGCTAGTCTTACGTCATAATGAGCTGCTGTGACAGGTAGCCTGCTCGCTCCCACCACCTGTCTGCCACATAGAAGTGGAGGAATTGCATTAATTGCTCTTTCAAAGGACACGACGAGCAAACTTTCTGGCTATTCTACTGCAACTCTTTTGTGCTAAGCGCCAATCAGTTAAACTGTGGAAATCCTTTGTAGGAAGTCTTTGGCATGAACCAGTTGAGGTTTATCAGCGACCTTTGGCAATCGAGGTGAACGTTCTTGCCTTTGACAGAGACATTTAATATTAATCTGGATTTGCCTCCGTTAATAGAGGTGGCAGGAATCACCTTGTGGAGGTGGCCTGTTCCTTAGCTTACAAGCGCTTTTCACCTACTCCACCAGATCACAAAAAGATGACGCTTCATCTGATTCCATAATTCATTTTACTGCTTCAACGTGGCTTTCACAAACAACATCTTTTCCCAAAGTTGTAGACATTCTTCATCATTGCACATCTACCATACACCCATGTATCACATTTGTTGCATGGTGCCGAATGCATCCTCTTGTCACACTTTGCCCTCGGATCACCTTTACTCTAAAAGCGTTTCTCCTTTCTAACCACTCACCATCACTTTGATCCCCTAGATTAACATTCATCCATTTACTTTTACATGCGTCTTTCCATTTCAAAAACTTTCTCTCAAATTCTCCATGCTTTCACTGACCTAAATCCAATCCAGTATTTGTTGTCCCTGCTGTGTGTTGCTTTATATGTGTGTCTTCTGGTTTATTCATTACTTTACACTTTCATCATTTCATGTATCAGCTTTTTCACCTTTGGTCACTATTTTAATTATTTTTATTTTCTCGGTTGTGCATATTGCATTCATTTTTGTAAATAATCGTGTCCACTGTTAAGAAGCATCTTGACTGGAAAACTGTCACGTTATTTGATGCGTTCCGACCTTCGGCCTTGCCGTATATATTTTGTTTTATTGCAATGCTTTGGTTTCTTGTTTTTGATTCTGAAGGTAGAAAAATCAATTCATTTACTTACTTGCATTATGTATAAATGCAGAGAACATCGTTGAACACAACTGGCACAGATTACCAACTCAGAACAAATAGTTACAATTTTGACTCATCAGCTGCGGAACTTGCTGCCACAAAGATGAAAGTAGAGAATCTAACTGCTGAGGTATAAATGTATAATATAGTTTCAGTGCGTGTATGAATGCACTGTCCCGTCAGTACTGCTTTTTCGAAACGTGTTTTTCTACTTGTCTCGGTAAAAAGTCTGAATCTAACTTTCATTTGCATTGGTGTGAAAACCAAAGCCAATCAGAAATCATGAGCACAACAACAGCAAAGTCTTTGGCTGTGATTATTTTTAATACTTTGATGATAAGAATGTGTGTAATGCTTATCAACAATGCGATTTTGTTGCACAGATTCGAGAATTGCAATCAAAGCTGGGATTAAAAGACAATTACATTGTGGAGTTGAAATCAAAGTTACAGCTCATGAATGAAAATTCCGCACGACAGACTGCGTTGATAACAGTAAGTTTTTTTCAAACAATACTTACCTTTGGCAAGCAATTTCGGGAGATAATGACTGCTTGACTATGTAATACAAAAGTTTCTTTACAGTTGTTTTTAGTCAGCAAATGTTATGATGTCTAAACTTTGTAGTTTTTTTTATTTGCTTGCTGCTGGAAGAAATTTTGGCGCGGTCAAACATGTATCAGTGATAGATTATGTTATTGAGTTGCTTACTCAAAAGAAGACACGTTTCATAGTTAATTTTTGTGCTACTACAAAGACAGTACATTTTTGTCATGTTGTTGATCATTTTTGTCACAAAAAATGAAACCAGAACGGAAATGCAGCTCAAAATTGTCGATTCTGGAAAATACATAAATCTACAGCTACTGCCTTTATAGCCCTTAAAATCGACTGTAAAGAGAGTAGCTGTAGATTTAAATATTTTCCAGAATCGACAATATTCAGCTGCATTTTCTCACTGACTTCATTTTTTGTGACAAAAATGACAGTAAAACATATTTTAATTGCCAGTATGTTAAGGTACGTCTACTTAGCTCTCGATTATTAAAAGTAGAACCTAATTGAATTGGTGTGCCTCCACAAACGTGTGTATTAACCATTTTGATCGATACGGAGCTGAATATTAACGCGGTTCCAGACGCTGAAAGAGCACATTCAACAAGCTGAGCATCAATCTGGCACACTAGAGGAAATCACTTCGAAAGGCACGGTCACGATCCAGACTTTACAAAGAGAAAACAGGGAAGCTCAGGAGAAAATAATTGATCTGGAAGCAAGACTAAGGTAAGTACTTCACCATCCTTCAGTCCAATATGTTGTCATGACAGTCCAAATCAAGGCTTTGGTTGTTGTGGGCCCAACTGCGGCTACGTGCTCGGATCATTAAGACCCATTGTGCTGATTTTAATTGTGGCTACAAAAACTTAGTTTCATATTCCATCCTCCACGTTATTCTTATTGCTAAGCGTCAAGCAGGAGATCTGTGATCACCATTTTTAAAGTCTTTGGTATGACCCAACAGGAGAATTGAACCCTGGTCTATCGGCTGCAAAACAAACGTCAAATCACTACAGCGTCGCGGTGGTAAAGCTTTGTTAGTTTTCGGGGTAGAGTTGGAGAAAAACGCTTGTCATCTAGAATGAAAGGGTTAATTTTCTAAAAAAAGAGGGAGCTTTAAAATTTGAAGGGTACAAATTCACCGGTCTCCTCTAAATAGCCTATACCCAAATGTTGTTTATTGGATAAAACTAGTGCTTCAAAGTGCGGTGCCCGACAAATGGGCACCCGCAACGAACGCGAACACACTATGCGCCAAAAAAATAGACGCGCGATTAACTTGGCGCCAAACCAACCAGGCGCGGAACAACCTGAACGCTTACGCCTTCAGAAATTGCCTGCTTCGAAAAAACCTGCAAAGCACACCAAACCTAAATGTCCAAGTTCGCCATTTGCGTGTCCAAGTTTTGACAGATTGAGCGGCAGCAAATATAGATTTTAACATCTTCGATGTGATATCACTTGAGGCTGTGACTTTCGCAAGCACGGCTTTTAGTGACGTATGAGGTGACAAAAATGATTTTGTGCCTCATTCGGTAAGGTAAACCAAGCATCCAAGTATGTCCAATTCACAAACATTGGGTACCCTTTGGAGTTTTGTTTAAAACATCTCTCGGACTGGACCACAACCATGTACAGACTGCTTGGCTCCGCTTGGATAGGGGTTATTGAGAAAGTGTCTTTTTTAAGGAACGCAACCACTTACGTAATGCTTAGTTTGAACATGTGCATAGCAGCTAGCAACTTTCGATTGCCAATTCTCACCTTCCTGACTTCGAAGCGTAAAAAATGGAACAGTTGCCAACTTTTATTAAAAACAAGAGATCATACGACACTCATCACCATGAGGCGTTTCAGTTCGCACCAAAACCTTCTCAATCATAAACATTTATTAGTAAAAATCCAAACGTCTCACCATTATCCAAACCCAAACGACTCACCAAACCCAAACGTCTTTTGCTTAGATTTTTACTTTTTCCGTTAACAGAATTATTTTTGTGTTAGGTTGAGAAAAATTTCAGGCAGCAGGCAAATTTTATGCCAGAATTTTTGCACTACGTGCAGTTAAGGTTTTTTCCTATTTCATGGCGAATATTGTGACTACCTTTTAGTCAGCTTCTTTCTGAGTAATTTTTCTATTACCCTCACAAACCAGACTTGCTTCAGTGATTTTTGCATATTTTTTTTGTAAAGTCTATTGCACGCATCCCAGTGCATACTATTTTTTGGCAGGATAGTGATTGAGATGCAGGACAGCAACACTTGCAGTCGTTGACTTGTGTTTGCACATCCAAAACCCCATGTGTCTAGTGGGAGCCCGTCTTTGAAGAATTAGGTTCCAGCTCGCTTTGCTTTGCAGGTTTTTTTGAAGTTGTCAATTTTTATAGTCATTGATGTCCAGTGTGTCTAGCGCAGGGGTTCTCAACCGGGGGGAATTCCCCACCAGAGGGGAATTTTGCATTTGCAAGGGGGGAATTCTGTATTTAGGATTTTGTTTAAAATGTAATATAATTTAAGCATGCATTAGTTGTTGCGTCAAGTTCTGTAAGTTAATTAATTGTTTTGTGCTGTAGCACTCCCAGCTGCTTTCTAAATTGCCACCCATTTATGCGCAGCACACAAATTATAGCATATGTCGGCTCTGGACTTCGTTCAGAACGGCAACACGTGTGATATGATGCGTTGCTATGTAACAATGGGGAGTTCTGAAAGACGTATATAACGCAAAGTCAGCAGTCATTCTGCCGCTTTGACCACGTGCGATTAATGAGAATGCAAATCCGCATCAGCGTAATAAAGATTTTGCAGCATTTTTATCTGAATTAATCTGTATCTGTATCTGTATCTTTTTTATTCATGACCACCACCATTACACACGACACTGAACAACAATAATAATGAGAGAAATGGAGTCAAGAAAAGGAAGAAGCGACACAACGTCAGACGTTAAAACATGCAAATGAAAACAGTGGATCCATAAAACTAGAGCAATAGTTGCATGGCCGCTAAACCCTAAATTCAAGCAATTAAAGAACAGTTTAATTGAATTGAAAAAAAAACAAAAAAACAAACAGAACAAAACAAAAACGCAGGAGTTTTTACAGCTGTAGATCATATTATTTTGTAAATAAGAAGTAAGAACATTCGAAATAGTAAGGATCAGAAAGATGACCAGTGCGAGACACGGTTACGTAGGTGGTCAATGGGTGGCGCAACCGGCCTATAAGGCTGTTTTTTAGCTCATCTGAGCATGGTGAGGAAAGAAAAACCACCCTGGAAATGAAACCTCACCGGGTCCGGAAACCCTTTCATTAAGTAACTGGTCGAAAGAAAGAAAAAAAAAAAAAATCTACGAAACACATGTACATTATTAACTTACAAGACACGTAGCTTAGCTCACCTCAACACAAAGGTTTTAATGTGTTACCTGAGAGTAACAGTTCATCAATAAGTAGTTCGTCCTACAGCCCTAGTTCTTACGTTTGCGTGAATGTTAGTAGTTTGTTACTTGCAGAATTAAAAGAGTAAAATTTTACCTTCACTTCGCGTACCTGTATTTTTGATGAGAAAGCAGTGTTGAGAGGAGCCAAGCGTTAACATACGACACAACAACATAATCATTTAAACAGATGATAATCCTATTTTACATTAAGAGATGATATCTGCAATGCACATACTATACTTGATTATAATAATGTGGTTGTCATGTTTCAAGCACTAATTGCTCTGCCAAGTGGTGTTACATATAAAACTAGCACTGTTCTATAAATTGTGAATTTAACAACTGCCAACCGTTGTGTTAGAAATTGGCCTATTATGTTGTAACATATTAAAATGTGGGTAGTATTACTATTCTTTTACAGTCGATAGAATTAAGAAGGTGATGATGCTCACAATATAAGGTTAGAGTATACTAAAATATTCAAGTTTAGGTAGTAGTAATTTGGTAACATGAGTTTCGATTGTTATCTTCTTCTTCTTCTTCGTATGGAGGCGATGTTTCTTAGATTGTTATTATTATAATCCATTGCTGCCCAATGTCCAGTGTTGCAAGAAGTTGTTGATGATTGGTTGTTGTATTTGGAAGCCTTAGAAGAATCGCCCCTGCATGATGATGATGATGTTTCCTTCGATCGCACCGCGTACATTATCTGTAAGCAAAAGAAGCGAACCAGCAATCTGTTCAAATACCAATGGAGTTTGTGCACAAGTAATTTCGCAACTTTGCGCTGAATGTGACAACAGACATTTTTTCATTTTTGAAAAAAATTGGCAATTTGCTCCAGATGGCGGGACCTTGGTACGAAATAGACTGCTGACATAAACTGCTAGAGCAAGGTTTTGGTATTAATTTAGATCTATTTCTGGTATTATATTGTGAAATGCTTTTTACAAATACATTTCGAAATACGTCAGGATTTTTTCCAGAGTTCTGTTTGAACATAAATACTGCAATCTCCTTAGTGAGTAACTGGTTTATAGTAAGTAGCTGGTGAGTTTTTCTTACATCAGTTACATCTCTGTAGTGCCTTAGGTTGCATGCCATCCTTATGAATTTGTTGCATGTTTTTTGTAGTTTATTTATCAATGTTTTATTTCCAATGCACCAATTAGTAATACAATATTGTAAGTGACTGTTGATTAGAGAGTGGTACAAAGTTAACATGGAGCCTTGCCTTAGAAAAGGTTTGATTCTGCTTACCACGCCAAGAGTGGACCTTAATTTATTTTGAAGATGTCTAATATGTCCTGTCCAAGTTAAGTGCTCATCAATATGTACACCTAGAAATTTCATTGTAGTAACCTGTTCAATTTTTATATTTCTAAGTGTAACAGTTAAGTTAGTAGGAGGTGGTTTAGATTTAGAGGATCTGAATAGAATGCATTTAGTTTTAGATACATTTATTGAAAGATTTAATCGTCAGCATCATTTAGGATTCGAAGTAAAACGAACATGGATTTCGTTCCTTGTGTGAGAAAAGCGAAAGTGAGCACTGACCAGTACAAATTTAGAACATTGGAAGAATTTACAGAGGTTGTGACAGTAGCCTGGTGTAGCGTCAGCAGTAATAGTTCAAAGCACATGGTTGTAGTCATATTTTGCCCCGTTAGACGCTATAAGAAGTGTTTGCCACGACTTGGGCTGACGTTGTTGGCTGTCTCGCCTCACCGTTGCTACATCAGTGCCAGTTCGCTGAAACAGTGTCATCAATACTTCGCCGCCATGGCTACTGCAACGCTGAACTTTCCTTCAATTTATCCTTATTACAAGCTTTTTTTGTTTGTTTCAGGGCATTTAGAATTTACAATTTAAATAATTTTAAACAAAATTAATTTGCTAAATATGTCACGGGTGTCAAAAATTAATTTAAATCATTAAAATTTTATCCAACATGAGTGTCAAAAAACGAAGATATAATGATTCATACATTGAATATGGATTCACTTGCATCATTAATAATGGAGAGGAAAGACCTCAGTGCGTGATATGCAATAAAGTTCTGTCGAATGATTCTTTGAAACCAACAAAGTTAAAACAACATTTGCACAATGTTCACCAACAACACAAGGATAAAAGCAGAGGCTTTTTTGAACGTCACGCCACTGTTTTGAAAAAGATGAGACTGGATTCAAATGGGACATATCATGAAGCAAATAAAAATGCAATTGAAGCTTCTTACCATGTTGCTCTGGAAATAGCGAAGCAGAAAAAACCGCATACAATCGGTGAAAATTTGATAAAACCTTGCTCTCTGAAAATAGTTGAACTTATGCTTGGAAAAGAAGAGAAGAAAAAAATTGCTGCTGTCTCATTATCTAATAGTACAATTCAGAGAAGGATCGAAGACATGGCTGCAGATATTAAGGATCAAGTTGTACAAGAGATCAAGTCTGCTGCATTTGGCTTATTTTCAATACAGCTGGATGAATCTACTGATGTAGATTCATGTTCCCAGTTAATGGCATTTGTAAAGTATGTCCATTTAAATGGTTTCAAAGAGGAGCTCCTTTTTTGTTCCCGTCTCGAAAAAACTACGAAAGCCGTTGACATCTTTGAAAAAGTTTCTTCTTTCTTCGAATCAGAAAATCTTTTGTGGGAAAACGTATGTGGGTGCTGCACAGACGGAGCCCCAGCTATGTTAGGAACCAAATCTGGATTTCAAGCTTTCGTTAAAAAGCAAAATCCAAACGCAAAAGGCATTCATTGTATGATTCATCGCCATGCGCTGGCCTCCAAAACGCTTCCTCCTCCATTACGTGAAGTTCTTGATCAGACAATTCAAATGGTAAATTTCGTCAAAGGAGGAGCTCTTAACTCCAGATTGTTCAAGCAACTTTGCATAGACATGGATGCAGACCATCACGTGCTTCTGTTTCATACAAAAATTCGATGGCTGTCAAGAGGAAATGTAACCAAGCGAGTTTTTGAGCTGAGAGATGAACTCAAAATATTTTTTGAGCTTGAAAAGAAAATGGAATTTGTTTCATTGCTGAACAATGATAGATGGATAAGATACCTAGCTTATATGGTTGATATTTTTGACCAATTGAATAAACTAAACCTGAAGATGCAAGGGAGAAACACTAACATAATACAATTTAAAGATTCTTTGAAAGCTTTCATGAGCAAGCTAGATAATTGGAAAAGAAAAGTTCGAATGAACAATGTTGCAATGTTTGAAGAATTATCATCAGCTCTGAAAGTTGATGAGGAAGAACACGTGCTTCCGGATTTGGAAAAAGAATTGATTTTGCAACATCTGGTAGAACTAGAATCAGAATTCATTCGATATTTTCCTGACATTGATGACGATGAGCTTGCTTTAGTACGAAATCCGTTCATATTGCCAGTTGAAAAAGTTCCCGATGATTTCCAGGATGAATTTTTAGAATTCAAAGCTGATTCTTGTGCAAGAGATTTATTCAATGAAAAATCAATCACTGAATTTTGGCCATTGATGTGCAGTTCCTATCCAAAAGTGGCAAAAAAAGCTATCCAAGATATCCTTCCATTTGTCTCCACATATTTATGCGAATCTGGGTTCTCAACTCTCTTGCAAATGAAGACAAAACAAAGAAACAGATTGGATGTGGAAAATGACATGCGTTGTGCCCTTTCTACTACTTTTCCACGGATCCATGAATTGTCAAAGAAAAAACAATCACAAGTATCCCACTGACTGTTAAATTCGCATCATGAGTACAATAAATTTCTTTTGTGTTTTGAATTATTCTATTCTTTTAAATATATCATTCAGAAAAGTTATTGCTACTACTTTGGTATTATTTAAATTAGAGGCCAAAGAGCTTATCAATTGTGAAGAGTTTAGTGTACTGATGTAAAAGCATTTCTTATAAACTAAATTTCTAAGGGGGGAATTTATCTGTGAATAAGGATTAAAAGGGTGCATGAGATAAAAAAAGTTGAGAACCACTGGTCTAGCGCCAAGATTGTCCGGCGGCAATTATGTCTAGCGCCAAGATTGTCCGGCGTCAAGTATGTCTGGCGCCTAGATGCGCGCGCCTAGTTTGCTACCGTCCAGTTGCGCGTTCCTAGTAGTTGTGGGTCGATCAAAGTGTGCCAGTACGTAATTGAAAATGACCTTCAAAGTGTGTCGGTACGTAATTGAAAATGACCTTCAAAGTGTGTCGGTACGTAATTGAAAATGACCTTCAAAGTGTGCCGGTACGTAATTGAAAATGACCTTCAAAGTGTGTCGGTACGTAATTGAAAATGACCTTCAAAGTGTGTCGGTACGTAATTGAAAATGACCTTCAAAGTGTGTCGGTACGTAATTGAAAATGACCTTCAAAGTGTGCCGGTACGTAATTGAAAATGACCTTTAAAGTGTGCCGGTACGTAATTGAAAATGACCTTCAAAGTGTGCCAGTACGTAATTGAAAATGACCTTCAAAGTGTGCCAGTACGTAATTGAAAATGACCTTCAAAGTGTGCCGGTACGTAATTGAAAATGACCTTCAAAGTGTGCCGGTACGTAATTGAAAATGACCTTCAAAGTGTGTCGGTACGTAATTGAAAATGACCTTCAAAGTGTGTCGGTACGTAATTGAAAATGACCTTCCAAGTGTGTCGGTACGTAATTGAAAATGACCTTCAAAGTGTGCCGGTACGTAATTGAAAATGACCTTTGGACGCTGGACGAGTAGATGCCTTAAAAGCACGTCTTGGGGCCAAAGCTATTTTTGAAGTCTGGTTTCACTTACACACTTTACAAATGTTCAAGCTTGTATAGCGTATTTTTAACCTAAGAAAGTACTCCGGCAAACGCTTGCAGATTACGCGAACGAAAACTAACTTTGTAGAAGTGAGAGCTTGTGTTACTGGCGTCAATTTGTTCAAATATTCTTTAAAACTAACAGGAGCCACGCTTTGAACAAAGAAGAAACCGAGCAAGAAGCGGAGTCATTCCGCCGGAAATATTACGACGCGCTTACCCAGTTTGGCGATGCTCTCAACATTGATACGGAAGGCGGACACATGGAAAATGCGGTGGAGGCTCTTGTCGAGAAAGTTAGTTATGACGTTCATGTATATGCTGAGAACTTATTCGACTCCGGAACATAGGAGGAACGGGGAGTTTGGAAGACTGCAAAGTGACCTTGCTGTCTTCTAATTAGCTGTCACCCATGTATAAAGTAGCGGACCGTGCAAACCATAGTTAGAACCCGAAACGTGAGCTTAAATGCATACGCTGGTTTCGCACGACCATGCCACCGTACTTTCACCGTGACGTTTTTAACGCTCAACCCGTTAATTGCTTCTTACAAGCGTTGGTCCATTACGCCACGTTATCGACTCACAAAGATTTTTTTGAGAAGAAGAGGAGAAAAGTGATGATCTGAAAAAGATCTTCAGATACTTCAACGATGTAATTATCTAGAGAAATTAGAATTTAATCCATTAAGGGAGTGATAATTATGAAGAAGAAATATCCCCCACCAAAAGTATCCCTGTTTTTATCCCGCAGTTCTCTTTGTAGGGTCTCCCGCGCTGAAGTTTTTTAAATTTTTTTTTCAGCGCTTCACAATCTCCTGCTACTTATACTTAGCGTCACAGGTTAAACTGCAAGTTCAGTCTCGAGCGATGCCTTGATAAATTCTTAGTTTTCAAGGCTGGCTAAAACATAGCAGAGTACCAACTACCATGTAGTTGTTGTACATCGCTTGCATTGTGCTCTTTACGAAGTGTAATTTTATGCTCTGCATAATGGGAAAGATTGGCTTGAACACCAGGCATAGCAGGTTTGGCTATAAGGTGATGCTCTTCTGGTGTAAAATAGATCAGCCAATACTACTAGCTCTTTTGTTGCGTTTTGTACCACCGTCGTCCATGCGACTGCAATGCAAGAGTTCATTTATTGCCACCCAGTAGCGGTCGTTAAACATTTATGGTTATTGTGTTATGTATTTGAACAATACAAGTCGCTCTGCGTTTTTTCGATTCGATCAAACATCGCTACTGAACAGTGCTTTGCAAAATGCTGGTATTAAAGCACTGTTTTGATGCTTTCAGGCCAAAACCACTGCTCAAGAACAACTTCTACTTGAGGCAAAGCTTCAAACAATGCAGGACGCGATGGATTCGAACGACTTGGCGACAAAAGCCAGCCGTGAAACAATCACAAGACTGGTGTCAGAAGTCGGAAAGGAGCAGAGGAGCATGTCAGAAATGGGCAACACAGTGGAACGATTAAAAAGGGTACGTAACACAGCGACTGGTTGTTTGCCATGGCGTTGTCATTGGTTTTACCACATTTCTTTGACCCTTAACTCGGAGTACAAGGACACCATGAAGGTACACATAAGGGAGCCAGTCGCTGAATAGAAATGATAATTTCAATGAAATACAGTCGTATGCGACGCCGCGTTAGTAGTAACGCATGCGACCGTACTTCATAATGACCACAATTCCTCACTTTCATGAACTGAAGGCGCCGTGTGAAACGAAAGATTTAGTTCTACTGCCCCAAACCTAAGAAAGCAAATAAGAAGATGTTGATCGGGTTAGGCGAAAGCGTAAGCTATTTTATTCCAGTCATAGATATAATCTGGTAGCCCCACCACCAATAAGGCAGACTGCCATTGGTTGGTGCCCAAAGTCGTCCCATGAGAAATGCTGGGTGAGCAGCTTCACAATTCTAACTTGGTGAAGAGCAGGCAACTGCATTGCAGCGAGACCAACATCTTTCACTCGAGAGTAATCGTAGTTCTGCTGGATCTTTTGCTTCTTCTATTCCGAATAGTTGGATAGCCCGGCGTTTCTTGTCTGTTTTTTGTTTTTCCTGATTGATGAAGCAGTTTTTCACTTTATCGTTTATTCCTCCATAACTTGCGACCAAAACCTATTCGAAACCGACATTACGAACGTGATTACCAACTTTAGAAAGCTCATTTTTGGAGTGTCCTCTTCGAATGCCGTAGGTTGCTGGTTTAAACCACGAGTGGGTCATTCCGAAGACATCTTAAAAACGGTGTTCGCAGCTTCCCCGTTTGGCGCTCAGCACGAAAAGGATAGTGAAGAGAAAAAGTAGACACGTACCCTTGTTGTCCACTTAAAAAAAGGCGCTGACGGGGACTCCTTATTTTTGTGTGGTAGATAAGTGGTAGCCCGAGCAGTTAGACTATCCGTCGCGGTAGCTTAGTCTAACTGAAGGGTGGTTAATAGAGCATGACCTCATGGGTATAAATAAAACATGGTAAGAATACAAATACTTTTGGCAAGAAATTGTTTCTAATTTTCTCTTGGTTGTCGGAACAGTGGTTTTGTATCCGGTCTGGCTTGCGAAAGATTAATTTTTGGTTTTAGGAACGTGATGACGTCACTCTTGAAAAGGAAAGCTTACAGCGTGAAGTTGAACTGTTGAAAGAACGGGTAATGGCCAACGAGAAAACGTGGGTGTCTTCACGGGAAGAACTTACTCAAACTGTTTCGAAGGTGCAGCATATTGCATACAATGTTTAATTTGCGAAATGAATTGTGTTGTTTTTACTTCTCGTCTTCCGTCAAATTGAGGCACGATTTGAAGCGGATGTCCAGGCTCGCAGTAAGAGGTCAGGCGAAGGAAAATCGGCCATCGATTTCGAACCAATCATGAAAGCGAATTGCTGACTGATAGCCCCACCAACAACATGGCGGACTGTCATTGATGGGTGGCCAAAAGTCGCCTCTTAAGCGACGCTGAATGAACAGCTTCTTTGCTCTAACCTGGAAGGCACGGGCAGTTTCACAAGCTCGTTTGTCTTTAGGCGAACCTTCTCTCTGAGGATCTGAAACGAATGGAACACGAGAAAAGTTTAATTGCCACCGAATTCAAAATGTTCCAGGAGTCGATGGCTAAGGTTTGTGCAACTATACCAGGAACAGTGTTGCTTGATTTTTTGATCGCTAAGTTTAAAGATGGGCTGCTTTTGAGCTTCGAGTTGCCAATTTTGTCAATAAAGTAGTTTAAACGCTAGCCGAAACCTCACTTGAAAGCAATTCGGTTTGTGAAAAGTATGCTAACCTGACCTTTAGTTCTGTTGTCAACTGCTTTTGTCTTTGGTTTTGACGAATTCTTTCTTGAGTTTTCAGTAATAGTCTAAATATGGAATTGTCCGACTATGACGGTTTGGGAAAAGTCAGTTACCTTACATCTGATCAAAGTTTATCAAAACACTTTATAAGCACTCTCATGATTGTACCATAGCGGAAAGCCCTTATGCTTGATGGTTTGTTGAAGTTAATTTGAAATTGAGCTAAAGTTCGAGTGTTTTACCAGCAATGACTAATGGGACAGCGATGCTCCCGAAAATGCGTTGTGTTATGCTCCGGACTGGACGTCGAGCGTGTAGTCGAAAGTCTGCGAGTTCAACGCTCAGAACGTTCCGTTGCTGGCGCCATGACTGAACGGAACCATCGTTCGCTTTCAAATTCTCGCTTCACATTCAAACCTCGCTTTGCTCCGACCGCAACAACATTCGTGAGCGACTGCTCACTCGGCACCCGAAAGGTCATTTCGCGGTCTCCCAAGCTCTCCCTTCATCTTGGGTTCGATCAGTTAAACAAGTTTTCATCATTTATTTTTTTTTAGATTCTCAGCGACCCGTACGTTGACGTCATTCCTCGTGAAGATGCAATCAAAGATCGTATTCGTGAACTGGCTGCGAGCGAGCGAGAGAAAAAGGCGGTGGGTGATTGATAAAAAAATTTTTAGCTGGCTCTTTTGTAGAGTAGGATGTAAATAATTCATTGCTTTGTCATTTATTCATGCGTACGAACTCTTCCTTTGTTTGCAAGTCTTCAATCAATCTTAGCCACCGAGACGGTTAAACTGCAGGAGCTCTGCCAATTATGTGGCACGAAAAGTGAAGATATTCTACGAAATGTCTTTTCCAAAGACACAGCAAGCAAGCTTGTTGGCGTTTTCTCCAGGCTACCGTTTTTGTGCTGAGCGCCAAACGAGGAAGCTGGAAATACTGTACAATTTAAGGCTGGTTTCCATTAGGCGTAGATTAGCTCCGCGCACACAACTGAATAGAAAAACAAAGAATTTTTCACGCTACGCTGGCAATCTACGCCTAATGGAAACCAGTCTTTATTGTTTATGGTAGCGCTGTGGAATAACTTTGCAAACACTGCTTGCAAGTTGCTTTTGTGAAGCGCGCAGTTGTATAGAGAGCTAGATCTCGCTCATTCTCTGTTACTGCGATACGGCTGCAAACGTGTTCGTTACGAATAGCTTTTTCTAACATGTTATTTTTTAATCTCTGTCTAAGACAGTCATTTCCTTCTTAGTACTTTTTGCCGCACTGTATTTATTACATGGTGCTACATTATATCAGTATTTCTACTTTTCGTAGCAAATTGACATGCTCGATGCCAAAGTGGGAGAATTGTCGAACCAACTGGAACGCCAGTGTGAGCTGCACCACGACAGCATCAGAAGAGCAAGAAAGGCGGAAACTTTCGTTCTTCAGCACGAGAACCGCGTTCAGGATTTAGAAAGCGAACTGGCGACCGGTGACGTCATTCGAGAAACTTTGCGCAACGACAAAGCAAAGGTGGTTTAACGCAGCTGTAGAAATGCTTCGTCGGGTTAGAACAATAAGCTTTTTTCTCAGCTCTTGGCAAGAGGCGACCTTTAGGCCCTTGCAACCGGTCGTTTGCCTCATCAGTTTGCATTTTCGTGTTCATGGCTGGTTTCAAATGGACTGCCGCTTTCCATTAGTAAATAAATTGGCATCCTGTGGCTTCGGAACCGCAAACTCTCATGCGGCTCCTTTGCCCTTCAATCGCGGCTCCCTAAGGATTGGAAAATTTATTTGAATAGCGCTAGTAAAAAAGATGAACTCCGTAAAAAAGGTCTTCTACTTAGTTTTGGACAAAAACAGCCGTTTTGAAAAAGTTGAGCTCCAAAAAAAGGTTTTCGACTTTGCTTGAAACGAAAAGAAGTTTATTCGTCGAAAAAAATCCTTTGCGGCTCTCATTATTTTCTTTTTGGAGGGAAATCTGGCTCAAGTGGTTCTTTGGTTGTAAAATTATCCGACCCTTGCTCTTTCCCATTAGTTCCAAGTTATTTTTTTGCTCGGAGCTCCTTAAAAACTAGTGAATTGTGGCGCTCTAATCAAATCCAAAATATACCCAGTTGCTCAATTTTAAAGTTTCGTAAAGCGGAAGACTTTGGAAATCAACTCTTAAAAACTATTTATTTTGCCCAAACTTTAGGGTTAGTTATTTTTTGATTCCCGATTTTCCCAATTTAAGGTTTTAAAACCTTTTTTTGGCGATGAGGTAAATGCAATTATTTCTGTTTGATTTACGCCACGCCCTTGGCAGAGTCTTGGGGCGCCCATGTGAGGAACCCCTGCCCTAGATTTTTATTGGGTTTACGATATTAATCTAAATATCCATTTCACGCCTTTCTTCAGTTTCACCGAAGACCAGTAAACGATAGGTGTTGTGGTGGCAATCTGCTTTGGTGGATTGTGTTGTTGGTGGTTTAAAATTGCCTTGTAACCTGAACAACCTTTTGTAAACTGGGTTTGCGATACAAAATTCCGCTTATTTTTTCGGAATGTGTTGTTGCTCATCATAATCTTGCTACCCACTAACTGATGCTCCCTAATGTGATTGTTTTAGTACATCGACTTCATGCAGCAGATGGCGCGCGCGATGCGAATGGATGAGGTTGCCGCCGACCTTGGCTATGATTTCAACACTGATGTGCTGGTAGCACGAGCCCATCAACTCGCCAAGCTCGAAGCGGATGAATTGCTCGAAAAGGTTTCATCGAATCATACTTTAAACAAAAAGGTATTTGTTGTTTGCAGTATTTATTTGTTTATAATAATGAACCTCAGGATGATTTTAAGGTTTGGCTCTGTTGAGGAATTTTAAGCGACAGCAATTATTTAATCTGGGTAACTGAAGTGGTAAAATTAGTAAAATCTTTTTGGCATTGCGTAAGTTGGAATGGTAAGTTAGAAGAGTTAAAGCTGGCATTTTTAAACAGCAGCGAAAGCTTGTTGAAATGCTTTAAAACATCATTCTGCAGGTGATGTTGAAAAAGAAGCGTTTTGAACCAAATAAATCAAGAATATCAACTGCCGTATTAATTTTGGGAGGTATTTTCAGAAATTCAAGAGACAGTTTCGATATCTTAAAACTTCTTTAGAAACGCAGTGATGAAGTTAATCGCCTAGCATGCAACAAAGGACTTCCAGTCAGTGGCAGTCCGCCTTGCTAATGATGCTGCTTTACTTTCCTATTTGTCTCCCTATTAGCGTTAGTTTGAAATAGGCTTTTGGTCTTTAGAATCAGGTCGTCTTGTTGCTTTGCCCGGTGTGATTGCTGTAGTGTAAAATGTATCGCTTTTTTGCGGTAAAAGCAAGGGTTTCCTTGCGACGGGATTTTGAATGCTGTTTTGAGGTCTGTAAATTCAGGGAAACCCCAAGCTTGCAGCTGCTACGATAGCGCAACCACTCCTGCATCACGACCACTATAGCGAAATCCCGAATACTTTTCTATTTATTTGGAAATTATTAAGCGAAGAAGAAAATTGTAAACCTTGCAACTAATTAGCAAAGCAGCATACGGGCGTAAGGGGCATTAACAATTTATTAAAATGAATATGCCAGGAAACAATAATGAGTATACCACCCAACCAATTTAGACGAGACCATCCCTGGACGCGTTTCGTCCTTTTGGACTCATCAGCAGGGCCCGTCCCGTCACAAGCAAAAGTAATCCACTCATTAACGTTATCCTTAAAAAAATCCGACTATGCATATGCAGAAGCACTGAGACTTCAACCGACGACGTATTGCTTTGCTTAGCAGGGCGGGTTGACAAATTGGTTGATTTTGGTTGCATATCCACTGGGAGATCAGTTTACACACTGATCTGAAAAAGCAGATTAAACGCTGCATTTATAGCCTAGCACCTTGTCTTTGCAATGCCTCAACGCACTCGCCTTGAGCGTGATGGAATTTAGTTGCGTTGACTTATCGAAGCCTGATTGTAGTTTCCCATCTCGGGATGGCATCAGGTGGAAAGTGGACACCGTTTATTTATAAGGATGAAAAGCAAACCATGCCGCTGCGGGCTCCCAATCCACCGTTCTCCCATTCCGCGAAAGAAGAGCTGCTAAGATAAATTTAAGTCAGTTTCTACTTCGCACTCGACAAGCGTACGCTAGAATACTCAAGCGTACGATGGAGTACGCAAGCGTACGTTGGAAGATTTTTTCCTCATTTTTCCATTGGAAGCTGCAGTGAGCTTATTTTTAACAAAACACTTTTGCGTACGCTTATGTGCTCTAGCGTACGTTCGTAGAGCGCTGGAAAAAGAAACCCGCGTTAAGCTTTCGATATCATTCCAGGTGAAGACCTTAAAAGAACAATTGAAAAGCAAGCATCTTCACATGGATTTGCTTCGCAAGAAAATCGCCCAACTGGAGGAAAAAGACAACACGCGAAGTGCACTCGCCATCGATCGTGATGACGCAATCGTCACTGTCCAGCGACTTCATCGCAAAGTCGAACGTCTGCAGCATGCTCTTGGAGACGAGAGAGTGAAAGTGACTCAACTCAAAGCGCAGCTGGCAGAAACAAATCAATTGAAAGTAAGTGAGGAGCGATTTCGTATTTTGACCGTCCAGTTCTAGAGAAACCTTTGCCGTTATGCATAATACATCGTTGCGTTCAGTCCTGCTTCGATTTACATGTACTGCTGATCCAGTGCTTTTTTTTACCGCAAGCAATCCAACCAAGTAGAGGAAATTTCCGTAAAGTACCTTTTCTAATAGGCATCTCTAGCATTATATTGACTTCGCGGTCTTTTCGTAGGCAGTGTAATTTTTGCGAACTTTGGCTACAATCGTAAATACAGCTTCAAATCAGCATCATTTAAACAATAAAGCATTTGTATTGCGTTTGTTGTCCGTTCTAACACTAAATTAGATGTTGTTTCTACCGAAACTAATTCATATGTACAAACTGCTTTAACTTGTCAGCATTGTCTTTGAATGATAATTTGCAGGCTCCCATAAACAGTTAAGTTATTTTAAATAAAATCAGCGTAAGAAAGACTTACTTCTTCATTTTCAAATCTGGTTCGAAGAATTCACCTCCTACTCTGCAAGTTTTTCTTCCAGGCAGTTACGCTGGAACAACGTCGTAAAATCGACGAGCTTGTGGACAGCGTCGGCAAATTGTCAACGACAAAAGAACGACAGAAGCTGAAGCTGTCCAATCTCAAGCGGAACCTAAACACGACCGAAGCTTCTGCGGACGAAAACAACTCTCGCTTGAGGTCGCAATTGGACGCGGTGACCGACGATCTTAAATCAACGAGGACACTGCTGGATGAAGTGCAGCGCAGAGAGAAGCAAGTAGGTTGAAAGTAGATAGAGTTTTGATGATTTATTGCCCTCCTCTTCTGTTGACTGGAGGCACGCCGTGAAACGATCGGTTTAGTTCACTGCGAATCCAATCAAACCGGTAGATCCACGATGACGAGATTCGAGCAACCGGCTGCCTATTTCAAATTAGTCGTTAGTTTATGTTTCGGCGGAAGTATTCTTCGGCCTCGTGGAAACTTGTACGGCTATTTGTAGAACAACTTCATACCTGCTTCGAAGGTACCGGCCCTGCCGGCACAAGCGCTGAAATCTATGAAAAAAGGGCCTCTTCCAAAGGCACGAAAACCCAGCAACGGCGTTGGAATTGAAATTGCTAGTCTTAGTAGCGGCTACTAAGAACCGGTGGCAGGGTGTTGCGACTTTCAAGTTACTTCATTTCAGCTTGTTGATTTCCGCGAAGTGGTGGCCCGTATGCTGGGCTTGGACGTAACTTCGCTCGCTATACCCGACTACGAGGTGATCAGTCGCTTGGAGAAGCTAATTCGGACCCATCACATTGAGACGGCTGCTACCACCGCTCTCGATCGCTCGCTGGAGGCCATGAGCACCCGTTTCCGTGCCGGATACCAAGATCCGCTGGTCCGCTCGAGTTCTCCAACTCGCTACCACTCTCCGACTCCGCCGAGGTACAGCGGAGGCAGAGACAGAAGTCCAAGAAGACATCACAGGTCGAGGTCTCCTTCCCCACAGAGATACTAGACGATTTTTGAACAGTAAACGACTAGTATGGATTTATTTTGAGCATTAGTGCATTTTTGGTTTGCCAACAAGGTAACGACATTGAGCTTACATGGCTAGTTAGAAGTTCGTTATTTGAAGTTTTCCTTCGAAAAAAGCTGTTTTGCCATGGGTTTGAGTGACCAATATTTTGGTGAATTTTGCCAGCGATAGTATCGTGTTCGATGTCAAGAGTTAGAGTGAGTAAATATGTATATATTGAGAATTCGGATGTAACCTTTGCAAGTGGGCTGATTACAACCGGGATTTATTAACAACAGCTTCTTCCGAATTCTTGACACACCAAGCCCTGTTCACTTTAGCTCCTTCGATTCATATTCTGTAGGCCTGAGTTAAAATCCCTTGTCGAGTGTAATGATTTCACAAACGGCGTCCGCAGGTCTGTTTGGCATCCAGCAATGAGAGCGATGGGATGAACGAAACCAGCAACGAATTCACTTAGTCACGATTAGAATATTTCGTGATGCTTAAGAACCGTCGCGGTTCCAAAGTGATTTTTTTTCCTTTGACGCGATACCGTCACTGATAAAAAAGCCACCAAGAAACTTCTGGTAAAGCAGCGTTTTTCAAAGTTCAGTTAAAACTCTGTACCTGCAACGAAATTTTTTTTTTTTGCTGAACAAAATAACTTTCGCATCTCATCCAAAGTATCATTAGATACAAAACTCGAGTTTTGCTATGCTTTGGGTGTTTTTTAACGCCTACTATTACCATTAAACTATCTTAATTTTTTTTTAATCAGTGATTAACTGTGCTATTTGCAATTGAGTTTTGATCGTGTGTTTTACGAACATCGCTACACTAGCAAGTGAATAATATTATGCAAGCTTTTTTACACTTTACTGACGCTTTAGAGTACTGTTTTAGAGTTAGAAGCACTGTAGTTGTGATTTTTTACTGTGGCATTGTGAAGAAATGTGTCTGTAGGCTGTGGTAAGTTCTGGCTTGAAATCACAGATTGGTGCTAAATTCATCTGTGTGTGTGGTAATCTTCCGGCTTTGTGGGTAATCTGAACATAGATGTAACCTGGTGCGAAGAAGCACACGCACTGGACTGGTTAATATCGTGTGTGAGCAGTTATGTGTAGAAGTGGTCCAAAATTGTAAGGAAAACTTGCCCTCCTCCGGCTTTTCCTCGCAATTTTTTTTCTGGAAGAGCTTTTGAATTTGGACCAAGATCAGCAAGATCCATTAAACATTGTCGATTTTTCGTTTCTCTTACGCTAACCAAGCCTCGAGTCTTTCAATAAAATAAACACAGTTGTAGCTAGAGTTGAATTTCTTTTATGTTCTGTAGTGCTGATGCCACACTTTACTTTAAGACTAGTTATCATTTGATGTTTTGATTGCTATTTGATTGTTTGGCCGACTATTTTCTCAAAAGTAATAGCATCATTATTGAGGTAGACGAACTGCATGTTGGTTGGTGCTACACATGTTTGTACTATTTCTAAATCAGGAATTTTAGTGATGTTAAATTTATCATTGTGTTTGTTAATTAGAAGACACATTTCTATAAGAAGAACGATAAAAAACTTTGACCGAAACCATTAGGTTGCAACTTTGAGAGTCTGTTTGCAGATATGTGTCTTTTTCTGTTTAGCTGCTATTGTGAGTTCGAGAATAGCAGTTGGATATCAGCACAACGTTTGTTACCGTACTAGCACTGTACATAGTCAAGATGTACAGTAGTATAACATTAAACACACTTGTATGCGGATAGTGGTAATAAAAAGTTTCCCCGACACCGGTCACAAGTTGTATTATTGTCGTAACGTCGTCGTAACCTGTAGTGTTAGATCCGGACCGTTTAGCGTCGTCTTCGGGTTCAGCGTTCCGAGTGTCGCAACAGAACCGTCGTATGCTTTCAAATTTCGAGTTCAAACTATGGCTTGTGCCGGCGATGACGTCATGCGTGGGCGTCGGCCGATTCGAAGACGGTAAGTTCTTCTCCACCAACCAACAGCTACTTTAGTGTGATGATGCGGACCCGGCCCTAACTGTTGGATCGAAATAGTTATTGGCTTGTGCAAAATCCTAGATACTTTGGTTATTTTCGGTTTCGGATTGGGAATGATAGATTTGTCCCTTTTCCTTTCGGAAAGGAAGGCTCTGGTGTACTTGTCTGTGAGTCTTTCGTCACACTTGTTTGTGCTTTCCTAGTTTCTCGACTGAAGTCTCCTCTGTTCTATAAGCCGTTTGCTGGCGTAGTCAGCACTTACTAGACTTTTTGCAGTTTTCTGTCATTCGCAATCTGATCTTTTTTTTGTAACTCGCATTCTGATTTTATTCTAATCTTTTACTTTCTTATATAGGCCATTTGGCAGGAGCGCTTCACTCTCAGCATCTACTCTCTTCAAGCTGCAATGGGCTTCCGGTTGTAGGGGTCAACGACCTGCTACACAAACAGGGTGCATCGTTTCAATCATCTAGCTTTTTCTCTGTTCTTCACTTTTTTCTCGGACTGGATGCGTAGGCCTGCTATCTTAAATTTTTTGATGCACCAGCTCCCCTAGCTTTCATTGAAAAAATGATTGCTCTTTTACATCATGCTGTGTTGCATGTCGGAAACAATATTTCTTGAACCCCTGTTTCTCCAAAATCAATACAATTGAAAATTCGTTTTACGTGCCTGTGGTCACCCGACTAAGAGCCGTTCTTATTTTCATTTTATCTTATTACTGGCTTTAAATCATCCAGTTTTGGCATCGCTCTCTCCAAATGCGACTTCTGCGGCTACATGATCTTTAGTCATGCCCCCATCACGAAGAAAGAGTCGGAAAACAATATCGTCACTTCAAAAATCACTTTAAATTCTTCCCAACTTTTCTGTGTTCGATAATTTCAGTAAGCTCCGGTCATTACGTAAGTCAAAAAAATTGTGTCCTTAAACTCTTTCGCTCCCGTGAGATCATAAACCGATGATTTTTTTCAAAAGTTGAAAAAATCAGTTTACTTAAAAATTGATTTGTGACTTAATTTCTCAACCGATTTCAAAAATTTTTTTTAAATTGAAGGTTATTTCAAGGCGACTTCAATTATGTTTTATTTGTGTCTTAAATATTTGTTTTTATTCTGAAAAAATTGACCTATATTACCTGTAGTCGACATTTTTACCCCCCGAAAATTTAATAACCTATTACAAACAGCTAAATTAAATACATAAACAATGCAATAACCTGACAACTGTTAATATACAGTACAGTATTTGGAAAGCTCAGGAAATTATTTTTTCAGAAATATATATTTTAAATAGTTCGGGCTTAGGATTGCTTTATAATGCCTGATAAAAAAATAGTAGGCATACACAATTTTTTATTTTTTGTTGAAAAATTTTTCAACGGTACTTCAGAAAATTGCAATTTGTAGAAAAATTAATTCCTTTGGTACATTTTGGATATTTTTCCTGAAATCTATGGTTATTTAGCTGTCTGTATTTAAGTTTTCAGAAAGATTGATCAAAAAATAAAGTCTGTGGAATTTTTGATAGATAGCAAAAAAATGATAATTTTCTGCAAAAAAAAAGGAAAGTCAACATGGACCTGTATCATCTTTAGCGACAAAATTTTCCTCTCAAACTACATATCATTTAAAAGTTGAAGAATTTTTGTTTCCAAAAATATATATTGTGGCATGGTTTAGGTTAAAAGTTATTCTATAATGACTGATAAAATTGGTAAATTTTGTATGCCTAATCTGATTTCGATACCGGTCAAAAACACTCAAAACTTGAGCTTTTGAGCTTCACAAAATTGCAATTTGTAGAAAAACTAATTCCTCTGGTATATTTTGGCTATTTTTTCTGAAATCTATGGTTATTTAGCTGTCTGCATCTAAGTATTCAGAAAGATTGATCAAAAAATGAAGTCTGTGAAATTTAACGTACCCTAAATTTAGTTCATTACTATGCTGTACGCAACTAAATTCAAAATTGAGCAATCGCATTTTAGCTGAAAGAAAGCAGGTGTCCTCCCTAAATGCTCACAATCAAATGGTGTACTCAAAATCACTAAAACGTAGATGCAATCACAGGTGTGCTCAACCACTGAGTGTTAAACCGTTTGTGTTAGCTTTAAAAAAAGTGTTAGCTTTTCAGCGCAATTACTTTTGGCACCTACACTACAAGTAGGACTTGGGCCTTACTACCAGCAAAGGCTCTCCAGCAATTTTCTATCAATAAAGCTAATGCTTAAATTTTTAACAAAACAAAACTGCTTAAATTAATTGAAACAATCCTTCCCTTCCCTGCTAAAAAGAAATTGAAGTTTCCGCAACCATACATTTCATTTTTGGAGGGTGAAAAATCTTAAATTTTATAAAAACGCTCCATTCCAAGATTACAAAATTTTGTTTCGCTGTAGCAAACTCATTATTGCACGGATCTTACCCCAACTGTGCGAATCAATACAAGCATGGATCCACTCCAACTTCATGCAAATTGAAAAATATAAGTACGCCTTTTAAAAATCTTAAAACATTTTTATTTATTTGCGCCACTCTCTTATCACGTTGTATGAAGTTACCCAGGAGAAAATGCAAACAAAGCACTTTTTATTGGCTTTGACTGGCGGGCTATAATCAATTAAAATTAGCTTTCTCCCAGCAAAACGGCGGTGCGAAAGAGTAGCTTATGTTTCATCTTAAGCAGCAAAAAATATATTTATACTGCATATCATTTGAATCAGGAAGAACCAGTCTTTTCAAAGATAGGCAATATTTGGTGGCATAGACAAATTGTTGTTTTATAACGATTGATGAAAAGGGTAGTTGTAGTAGCTTCCAGGACCCTTAAAAAGGCCAAAAATTTGACTGCCGGGCTTCAAAAAATTAAAAATAGTACAAAAAATTTGTTCTTTGGTGATTTTTTACAATTTTTCTCAAAAGTGTAATCCTTTTACATTCTCTAGCGGGCATTACACATCACACAAATTGAGATAAAATTTCCTTTCCAAAAATATATTACAATAGGTAGTTTGATTTAATTTTGATTTCATTTTGATCGATCAAAAACGCAATTCCAATACACATTTTTTTGTTCTGATCCAAAAAGATCTTAAAATATCTGTGGCTCTGGTTCTCAGAAAAGTAACAATTGTAGAAAAACTAAGTAACTTGGTACATTTTGACTATTTTTCCTCGAAAGCATGGTTCTTTAGCATGATGAGTCTAAATTTTTAAAAAGATGCATCAAAAAATGAAGTCTCTAGAATTTTTTAAAGCTACGATGCCCTATTTTGAAAGTGATTTACTCCCCCAAATAGGAGAGGGTTAATTTGCGTAAATTATATTCTTGAACAAAAAATTTTTTGGAGGTCAGCATATTTTAAATCAAAATGAAATTTCCTATTCAGCGATATAACATGATCGATATAATAGCCGATGGCCTAAAGCCAGTGAATGATAAAAGTAACAATAGTAATGGTTTTTTTATGCAAATTATTTGAGGACTGTTTCGTGGAAGCGAAAGAGTAGGTTGACAAGGCGCTTCTAAGGGCAAAAAGTCTTGTGCCCCTAACTTCGATTGTTTTCATATCAAGCAACTGTTTAGCAAGACTACAAAATGTGTTGGATAAATTTTAGATTCTTGTTTTTGCTACCTCTTGTGTTCACAGTTCAGCACGGCCAGGAGCAAAACCGGCGCTGGTCGGTTTCTCGAGATGGCGCCAATACCTTTCGACTATCCTGTTACGCAGGCATCCTTACCCAAAATCGAACCTGCCATATCAGTTTGAGTGTTCTCGCAGCTCGGCTCAGCGCGAAGCTGATATCTCATTGTATGCACTCGCCTTTCCATTACGTTACTGAATTTTTTACCATTGCTAGCAAATCTGAATATGATTTAGGACAGGCTGGTCAAACTAGTTTTGGTTAGTGGACTATTTTACAACTGACATGTCAACATGCGGGCGAATCCACTCAAAATAATGAATAAAACACTTGACGCAAATATTTACAATTGAAACAAGAGCAAAAACTTTTCAACGACTACTTAAATTTATTCCAAACGTTTAGTGCAGGGGTGTGCAAACCACTGCCCGCCAGAGCATTTAGTGCAGCCCACCAACACTAGTAGAAACTTAGGTATATCTAACATAACATGACAGGAGTGGCCACACTTGTTGTACCAAAAAGCCAAAAAAATAAAAGCCATCATTGAAAAGAGCCGCTACGTAATTAATTCTTTGTTTGAATTGACGCATTTTCCGTCCAAATAGAGGATGATGACCTCTTTTTGGAGACCATCATTTTTAAAGCCCGAAATTATTGCAAGATTATAGGTACTGGCCTTCGGCGAACTCTTGAATGGTCAATGTGACCCTTTGGCTAAAAAGTTTGCCCACCCCTGGTTTTTTGTGTTGAGGCTTCTCTGGTACTATTGCTTGCAGGTCAGTTATAACGTTAGTGGTAGCAAGTTGGAGATAATTCTTCAGTGCTTGTCTGCCAATCAACTCTTACTGTCATTATTTATGCTGTTTTATAACAGAAAATGTACTCTCACGTATGAATGTGCTTCTAAACCTTAAGAGCATTTTTAAAGCAAAACCCTTCTGTTTGAGAAATCTACCTGCGATAAATGATTTCTAAATGCTACCTTGAAATTCGCTTACGGGCCCAAAAAATAGGCCTACTTCGGCAATTGAACCACGCTAAGTTAGGGCATAGTGAACAGACTTAATGCTTCACTAAAGCGAGCAGTTGATTTTTCTCCCAAGACAAAAACTAATTCAAGTAAATAAATTGCATTTATTTATTCGAGGAAAAAATCTTTTAGCAAATTGATTGTTTTTCAGCAGTATTATTTTCGAGCGTTTTTTTGCACCCGCCTGATGAGACCCAATAAGGTCGAAACCGGTCGTGGGTAATTGACATGATGTAATAGATTGCTGTACAGTATGGTACTGTATAATATTGGTAATAATTTTTGAGCAAAATTTTCTGTTTTACCTTTATTCGAGGAGCTGTCTTTCGAATTTCTCTTGCTCGATGGAAAAAAAATTGGTATATGTGTTTCAGTTTTATTTTCGTATTGCTCGTTTGTTAGCATTATTTGCATGTAGCCAATGGCAGCTGAGAATTAATAGTTGTTTGCAACTTTTATAAAAACCAGGATAACTGAGGATTCGGGACAACAAACTTTGGATTCTACGTGCAAATTTACAATAGCCCACAACTTTACGTTTTGCCTTGGCCGAGTTGGTGTTCAATCAAATCGACGTTTGCCGCATTGGCGTTCAGTTAAATTTGGTGTCGTATTTCAACGTTTGTGCATGTGACGAGCCGAGCCAAAAAAAAAATCAATTCGTTCACAACAATCCAACAGGCCGGATACTGGTACCGAATTTTGGAAGGAAAACATATTTTTACGCCGTCCCCTTTGTTTGCAACCTTGAGGCTACTTTAATGCGAAGAAAATTCTGCCAACCAAGTGCTTCCTCACCGGTACTTCCGTTGCAAGTGTTGAGGAAGCATTTCGTTTATTTAGGGGAGCGTACGTTTCCATAAGGGTCCACTTTTACGCTTGGAACTAAAAGTAGCGGTAGCTTGCACATAAGCTACAAGGTTTCAGGAAAACCTATCAAGCTTCATAAATCTCTTTGTTTGATTATTAAACAAAGAGTTAGGTAATTACAAAAAGGTTTGGCTGACGTACAGAGCAGCAATAAAGGGTCGTCAGTTGATATAACAATGAAGAAAATACAGATAGGCTACAAAAATCAATGTTTCTGATAAACAGCAAATAATTAGGAGAGCATTTGAAGCAGAAGAGCTCGTATGGTGGGTGGCCAACGTTTGGTTCATACTTTTGTTATATGCTATTGACGCGTCAATTGTTACAGAAAGCAGCTAATTTGAATTAAGAGTCTGTCGTCACGACAACCAACGGCGTAAGCTTGTGTTTCATAGAGTTAGTTTTGTTCTCTCCGTTTTATTTCAAAAGACGATCAGATAGCACAGTATAAATGTAATTCAGGTGTTTGCGATCACACGTGTAAGCTTTTACAATCATGGCATCGTCGGCTTACAGAACCGAAGTCGAAAAGTTGAGTGAGGTAAAGAAGTTATTGTAGATATTGTTTGATGGCAAAAACAGTTGAAACGCTACTTTAGCCTCGATCAGGCATGTCAAACATGCGGCCCTTTGCAAGCATGCACGCGGCCCGTACAGATGATTTTAAGCAACTTTGAAAAAGTGTGATATAAAAGATCAAAACACGAGCTGTGTCTAAAAAGTAATAAGAATTTCCTGTCTATTCGCGCTCTAGAAAAGTTCTTCTGACATTGAATCCACCGATCGAGAGTTTAAAAGGTCATGTACAGCGTATATGACCGAACCACTGCATATATTCTGCAATAATTTTTATTGAACGACTTTAATTATAATTGTAGGAGTGCGTTCCTCATGATAACACAAACTGACCCCTATGCCCCTCGCAGGACTCTGAGCTTGACATGCCTGATCTAGATGATTTATTCAGCGGTCGTGCCTGACATTGACCTATCAAAAGCTAAACGAGATCTGAACTAGCTGCTGCCAATTAGGCCTAGTAACTGGAAGAATTGGTGAAAATCAGATGACAGTTAATCGGCCTTTTCCCTTAAACGATGCCACTTGAACTTGGCTTCAATAATTTTTTGACTAAACAATTAAAAGTGCAGAAACAAATCCACCAACAAACTTTAGAAAACCAAAGGCAGAATTAACAGTTTATCTGAATCACCTGAAGATCAACAAACTTTAGAAAACCAAAGTCAGAATTAACAGTTTATGTGGATCATCTGAACAATGTCTCCCCGGATTAGCTTGGAGTGATAATTGTTCAGGTGATTCAATGTCTGTATATGATTCGCTGTTTCTATTTGAAGTCTGAGGTGACGATTTTTCAGTTGGAAAGGCAGGGGTGACGATTTTTCAGGTGATCCGTTTATGTTCCAAGCAATGCAGTTGTGAGTGGCAACGAAAACTCTAGGGGCAACAAAAAAGCTGGTCCTTTACTACATTCTCACTATTCTTTCTCAAAAGCATGGAATTGACCACACCCTTCATTTGATGGAGTTGCATCGTGCGAGATAAGTGTTGGAGCACCTTGGGTTTTAGAGCGTCAGTATGGCGGTTAGGTGCAAGAGTAATAATAACTCATTTGTATTTTGTGGACGGGAAATTTAAGGAATTTGACTCCTATGCAACTGATTAAGTTGATGAGTTTAACGTGATATACAACTGATCTAGTTGACGAGTTTGCTAATTAATTATTAAAGCAATAAACCACTTTAAAATTAGTTGGTTAAGTGTTATTTTCCCGGAAATATAGTTTGACATTGCGCTGGGCGTATTTTCTATCGAGCGAAAACCACAGGAACATTATTCGAGGAATTAAGCTAAGTTGCAATTTACGCGAAACTCAAGTTAAAATTCACTCGTGGACTAATAGAATCGTCATCTTCCTGGTGTTCTAACTCAGAAATATCTACATTAAATTTGTGTTGGTCACGCTCAGAGATTTCTTAGAGTTTCCCTTCAAAAAAAGATCTCGTTAAGAACCAAAAAAATAATCAATTATTAACCCAAAAGGGAACTCTTTCACATGTAGAAAATAGAGTTGCCCAAATCTACTCAAATCTGGGGTGTCGGAAATAGCTTGCTTAACATGATATCAATATATTTTAATCTGCTGCCTGATTTAGGTTAGTTTTATCGAGATGATATTTCTGATGCTTTTAGATTTTGGTTGAGGTGTTTAAGATAGGTGGTATTGCATCTGCATCAGCAATGAGTTTGCTTCGACTTAAAAATCAAATTTCAAACAGCATTTTTAATCACAAGACTCATGTTGCAAATGCAAACTCAGAACAAATTGCAGTTAGAGTAAGTGACGTCAAGGAGAACCTGGTGTCAACGGAAAATGAAGTAAAAATCAATGTCGATTCAGCAAATCTCGGTAAGTTGTTCTTACTGCTCTATGTGTCAGGAATAACATTCATTATTTGAAATACAGCCGACATCGGATACAGGGGACTCGGATATAAGAGATTTTCGCTTATAAGGATTCTTTCCGAGATCCCAATGACAAATTTCAATGCGATTTCGGTTGGATATAATGGACTAACGAATGTAAGGGATAAATTTAGCTTGTACCGGTGGATCCCTGATATCCGAAGTTGACTGTATTACAAAAAAAGCCTAACATTTTTGGGTCTCCTTAAGAATCGGCCACAATGCTTGTTTGCAGGTGATCGCGTGGCAACTAGTAAGAAAAGAACTAAGACGAAAGCATTGCGCTCAAGCGACATTGTCATTGTTTCTCTATTTTGTTGGTCGTAAATTTTTTTTGTTTAAGCTAGATCCAATTTTTATGTGTGCCCACCCAGTAGATCCCGAGAAGTTAAAACAGAAACACACGCGCGCACACACACACACACAGTGTTTTACAGTGTAGATTTTGTGTAGGTGCTCACGAAAAAGATGAATATTCAGCTACCGATACAAACCGGGGATTTACACTAATACAGCCTGGCGAATTTCTTCCCTTTGATATATCTGGAAACGACGGTCGAGTCTACATTACAGTCGAATTGAAAAAAAAATTAATCGCTTGTGACTATCCAGCACAAAACGATCACAGCGTTATCGTGGATGCAAACGGGAATTTGAAACGAACTGCTTACGGAAAGATTTGGATCGATGAGCAAGGCAACAATCACTCACCTTCAATTTTTCAGTAGATACGTTGTTGCATTCATGTGAAGTCAGTTTCAAAAGAACGGGAGCGACGAGAATTTAAAGCTTTTTTTTGTTGCAGTAAAAAATTGAGAAAGTTGCAGTTATTTTTAACAAAAGTTGCAGTATAAAGGTGCTTTTATTTGTATGTACCTCAAAGAACAGTATTGGGCAAACCAATTTTTGTAAAAGATCGCCCTCCAAAAAAATAGATGTTTGTGGCTGTTTGAAGCAAAATGTGAATAAACATTGCGTCTACGAATTTTTTGCCTACATAATCGGTTGGTCTGAACAAATATATGCTAACAAAGAAAAAGCGTTGCCAGTTTTGTACATGTGTTTTCCTTATTCACAGAACCTTACTTAAACAAAAAACACTTCGCAAGGATTTTTTGGGCACTTAAATTGCTCAGCAGCGAAAGATAGCATAGATACAAGCCGATTGGAAAGTAACAAGAGTGTAGACAAAGTCCTGCTGCGAGGGCAAGCAATTCACATTGGCTGAGATCAGCGGTGTGCAGACTGCGGCTCACGAATTGAAATTTTGTGACCCGGGAAAAGGATCTAAAATGTGGCTCACAACGTGAAATTTGGTGGCCTTGAATGAAAAACCTGTTTTTTACATCTCCAAATCAAAAGCAAATAAAAAAAAGTTTCACCTTTACTTTGCGAAAGTACTGTCATCGGTCACCGCTTCAAAGCTCATTTATGCGTAGAAATAACACAGATTACGAACTTCGATCGGCCCGCAAAGTTTTTAACGAGTCTAAAATTTGCACACTTCAAAAAGGTAGCGCACCGGTAACTTCCATCATCGTTTTTAGCCAATACACAAGGATCAAATTGCCAAATGCTTTAATGCCATGGTGTACGCTAATGCTCTACAACAGGGGTCGGCAACCTTTTGGACGCGGCGTGCCAGTTTTCGAATAATATCAAAATATGAGCAACTTCGCGTGCCAAACTTTTTATGTGTTTGGTTTGCACAGTCAACTACCTGATTTGAATAGATAACGAATAAGACACAAATTTATTTAATTTACTTCATTGGATAAAGTCAAATAGAGTCAAAAGAGTAGCTTTTAAAGAAGATTCTTGTTCTTGCTCAGCTCTATTAACATTGGGACTAAATTTGGACACTTTCAGTTAAACACATATGCTTCCGTATGATCTTTCGTAAGTCGGCTGCGATGGGGACTGAGAATAAACTTTATATGTAAAAATATTTTTTCACGCAAGCAAGTGGATCCAAATGCACACAGCAAAGCTATTGCCATCTTTTTCAGACAGCTAGATTTCTCCGGCAAAGATTCCAAACTGTTAAAATGCTGTTTGCTTGTTTTCAATCGTTTCCAGCGATTTCCGCTAATTAAAAAATTTCGATGTCAAAAATAAAGATGCTTTAAAATTGATCAGCAGCATCTGGAAGTCTTCAATATCGATCCATTTAAATTCAGATAATTTCAGGTCTTTGCTGCTCTCGGGCTTGATGAGAAAAGAAAACAATAAATCAAAATTCTGAAAATCTTGAAATCTATTGCAAAAGTGAGACGTTTGATCCTTCATGTACATGTCAATTACAACTGCATTATCATAGTGATCCACTGAAAAAGCCTTCAGATATTAAAGATGCAAAAAGTTGCAGTTTGGATGTCCCGTGTGTAGACATCTAGTTTAGACACAAATCCTTTCCATACCTCAAAAACACACATCACTGTTTGTCCTGCCCCCTGCAAACGAAGATAAAGTTCGTTAGGCTTTGTGGTGATATCCGCAAGAAACGTCAGTTTTACTAGCCACTTTTCATCCTCCAGTTCAGGGTCGGCCTTTTCTTGTCCTATTGAAAAGGCCCTTATCTCAACTAGACATTCGACAAACGTCAAACTCCCCTACGAGTCACCCTGACTCATTTTACTCTTTCATCTTATGAGCGGGCTTTTCGTCTCCCAACCTCCTTTCCTATTTCAGGTTTGGCCAGACATGGAGTAAAACCAAGACTCTGCTGATCTTCCTGGAGAGCTTTTTCGTCCACTCACCCGCTTATGCTTCCTTCTACTTCTCCTTGGGAGGCTTTTCTTGCTTGCCCTGCCTTTCCTCCTTGGAACTCCCCTTCTTTACTGTGGAGTTCACCCTCTTCTTTTTGTACCCTCGCTCTGATCTCCCTCGTTCTCGCCAAGGTGCGGCTCTCACTTACCTTGGCTCTCTCCCCCCCTCAAGATCTGGTGCTTTGGACTGACAGCTCTGTTCCTTTTCGCAAGGGCGGCTCCGACGTTTTTGCCGGCTGCTCTCTCTTTGTGGCACCAAAGACACTCTTTCCTTTTCAGCAGGCCCAGTATGCTCAAGCTTCTCTGATAAAGCCTGCGCCATTGTGCAAACTTTTTGCTGGTTTCGGCAGCACCAACAAGTCTACCACTTCTCTTCTCTTCTCCTTCTATCTGACTCTCGTTCTGTCCTCACCACCCTATCCTCTCCTCCATCTTTTCTTTCACTTCAATCTCTCTGACAGATCTGGCAGGAACTGACTTTTCCAGGAACTGCCTTTTTGCTCCTCCTGTTCTATCAGGCTACAATGGGTCCCGGGACGCTTGTTTTTCCCGGGAACAACGCGGCCAGACGGGGAGCGCTAGTTGCGCCCTCTGCAATCCCTTGTAGTCTCTTTCATCTCATCTCTCGTATACACTTATCTCTCTTTTCTCAGACTGTAGTGCTCCCTCGTCACGCTCGCTGTGTTCTCTCTCAGCTTTCTGTTAAGTTTTGATCTCTTCAGGATTGGCAGAATTGAGAATCTTTCCTGCAACGCTTACGGACACTCGTCCCAGGACACCTCTCATCTCATTCTGCACTGTCCAGCTACAGACTATTTTCCCCGCTTGCTCTTTGGCGACTCTCTCTTTCTCTTTTTACAATCTCCGGTCCAGGCCTTGTGGAGTTTCCCGGCTTCTGGGGCTCCATGGTCTTGCGCCATGCCCCCATCCCTGGGAATGGGTCGATAACAACAACAAGAACAACAAACGTCAAGAGAACATTACCTCGACTTAGCCACCCAACACTGCAGTGCAGAAGCACATCATATTATGCAATTTTTTATCTTTTCAAGCAAAGATCAAAACTGTCTGTGTGTGGTAGCAGAGTGTGCGACAAGGAAACTTTCTATTTTTGTTACAGTTGACATTACGTCATGAAGAGCAGAATTTTTAAATCTTTGCAGAAATACTTTTTTGATGAATAATACAGTGCAACTTCATAACAGGGTTCCCAATCTTTTGCTCAGCCATAGTAACAAATCCAGGGTGTTGCATATCATAACAGGTCCGCCGTCTGTTGTAACTGAGAATATCTCGCTTATATCAATCTCTCTTTCCTCAAAGTTCTTGGTGAAAAGTCAAGTATATCTTTTCCTTTAGTAGTGTTATACAGCATATAGGTTTCAAGCAACAAAGCTCTTCATGTACTTCGCCGTTACTGCAGTATCTAGCTACAACTGCTAAACGTGGATTTATATCTATGCTTTTATCAAGGAGCTACGCTGAAAACATTTGCTGCTTTTAACGCAGCTGTTTGTTGCTCAGTTACATCGGTAGCCATATCCGTGATACGTCTCTCTACTGTCCGAGGAGAAGCAGGCATATCCTTGATCCTCGAAGTTAGTGTGCATTTGTTTGGCGAATCATCAAACAACACTTCAGCACAACTGATAAAAGCCTCCTTCACAAACAGTTCATCAATAAATGGTTTTCCATGTTTAGCAATGCCCTCTGCGATTTTGTAGCTACCTTTGATTGTTCGATTCATGCTACAAATTACTTTCTTGAAAATGCCGCTTTGCTTTTCGTAGTGTGATACTGCCTTTTTTATAAATTCGATCTTCTCTGCATAGTCCTTGAAGGACTTCTTATGCTTCGTTTCAAAATGTCGTTTTATGCTAGATGTTTGGCAAACGACACTTTGACAAGAAAGAGCACACACAGCTTTGTCATCTCGAGAAACAAACCTGAAATCTGTCGTGCAGAATTCTAGGAAAGATCTCACATCTAAATTAAGATTCTTAGAAAGCTTAAATCCGTAATTTTTTAGGTAAAGAGGCTGTTTTAGAAATCAATTAAATCTTAAGTGTAGATTTCACATGCGCGTCAAATCACTTGGCGTGCCATGAAATATCCTCTCGCGTGCCACAGGTGGCACGCGTGCCAGGGGTTGCCGACCCCTGCACTAGATCAATCTGGAATTTTATTATGTCGTAATAACAATTGTGACGTAATAAAGGCGTACTTACAGCAAATTTAATTGCGAGAAAAAAAGGTCTTTTTTTCTCAATCAGTAGCCCAGCGAACAAATGACACAGCACTTTACACAATATGAAAACAATTCTTACAAGGCAAATTTCCTTATTCGTGACAATGAGAAAGGTGAACAATCCAGTAACCAAGTTAATCTAGGTGACAGGAAACATAAAGCAGGATTTACATGTAGATTGGCCTGAGACAAACATCGTAGTGATTTGTTTAGGCTAAGGTTCTATACGACCGGATTTTGCTAATACGTGTCGGTGATTTTATCATCATACTTGAGAAAATTCTATAGTTGTTGTGATACCCCATATTTTGCCGAGATCCTTTAAAAAATTGGTTTGAAAATCAGGAACTGATGATGAATAACGTCATAGACATAACAGTTAGTTCTGTTCGGAGCTTAAGGCATTGCCGGTTCAAAAGGATATGGAAGGCCTTTTTTTACGACAAAATTTTCAGAGGGGCATTTTTGCAAAGATCGAGTGAAAATCTCTTCATCTTTTTCTGGAAATAAACTTTTTTAAAGTCTTTTTTGATATGGTTTTGATCATTTTTTTTAATTTCTGAGAGAGGAGAGCAAAAAAAGTGGAGAGATTTAGCCCATTTCACTTTTACGCCTATACAAGTAACGACCTAAATTGAAAGTTAAAGATATTTTTTTTTTGAAATCTCGTCTGAAACTTGGTGTTAACGCGAAGATATACCAGTTGACCGATCACAACAGATCGATGGACGCGAAATATCTATTTTGTACTCTTTGGTTGGAAAGCATATCTAAGACATAATTGAAAATAGGCATGTGTGAAAAGGGCTGTTTTATGAACAATACTGTTTTATGCAGGCCCGACTGGGTCACTTTGTGAGGAAAATGTCGAGATGACACAGGACTTAAGCCATGCTTTTATGCGCTTAAACGAACGTATTTCAGTGCAGAATCTTGCGTGTTTTTTATGAGGACGTAATCTACGAATTCAGGAGTCTGGCTTCGTGTTGCGGTGCATTGCTCCACGGGAAATTGCCAACGTAACGCGACGCCGTGGAGCGAAGGAGACGCGGGAATTTAGTCATCTTTAAGCGAAATCGCGCAACTTCCTCCGTTACGTTCGTACAACAAAACAAACAAAGACGCAACGCTGAGCTACGTTTGGCTAAGCTGGGCTTGAAGCTTGAGTGCAACAAAATTGTCTTCAAAAAGATATATGTCAGGCTAAGAGGTCTTCGCCGCCACATCCCCAGCCTTGTTTTCAAAAAAATCTTGCCTTTCCCTCTTTCAGGAAATGCTGGCTGTGGCACAGCTGCTAATTTACAAATTTACGAGACAGTATGTTTATATTAAAGCTGTCTGGCATTCCTAGCGGCCTACCTAACGTATCACTTTAAGGCGATTAAGAAAGAGCAGTTTTGACGCAGACGCTCTCCCAGAAATTTGAAGAGAGTTGATATTTTTTATGATTTTGATTGTTTGCTCTTTATAGTTATGATCTTTTTTCCATTGGGTTAGTAGCCCGAAAATAGCTAACAAATAATGAGGTGTAGCTTGTTAGCAAGTAAACTTATCGTTGGAAAACCAAACTCTATATATTTTCTCCATCATTTTTCCTATTTGGAGCCGTACGTGTTTGGTTTTTGGCGCCACGTTGTAGAGAGAAATCTTGTTTTTTGGGAGGGGATAAAAGCTAGAGCCTGTAAAATAGGGAGGCAAGTAGTTTTTTACATTTAGTATTGTTTGACTGCTGCATGTGTTTAGTTCACGTAGTTGTATATGTTATTCTACAGCTGTTTTTATAGTTCTGACATTTAAAAAATTTTGTTACATTTTGCAGCTTTTTTGGGACACCAGCCATGCCGTAAAAAAAGCTATAGCCTGTTATTAACAAACATATTGTTGGCGATCTAATTAACCTACGTTTTGGGTTTGCAAGTGAAAATAATCTTTAGTTGCAATTTACGAAAATTTTTTAAAGCTTTGTCGAAAAACAGAACTGCAGTACACGTAATCTATGTCTAACAAAAAATTAGTTACAGTAGGCAAATACTCTTAATTTCGTTAATAAACATAAACATTACGTAATCTGGAATTACTTAAAATATATATAAATTAACTGCTTTTAAAAAAATACAAAACTGATGCGCTGATTACGTGTGCAAAGCAAACTGTTGTAAACTGTAATAGTATCCTCTGGCATGTTGGCCAAGTTTGGGTCAATCTTTACTAGCATCCACACGACGACATGTGTTGACTCAGCTCGTGGAGCCGCCTATCTGCCACATAAAAGTGGAAGCAACCGCTCAGTGACTTGCCCATGGACACAACAAACAAGCTTGTTCTCCACACTATCTCTTTTGTGCAAAACACCCAGCAGGGAAGCTGTAAATACCATTTTTCAAAGTCTTTTGGTATGACTCGACTTGGGAAACGAACCCCAGGTCTGCCGGCTGCGAAGCGAACGCTCGAAACAAACTGGGTGATTATACTTACGAATGTGCATGTAGCCCACACATATGTTGCGTAACCTGCATCTGTGTACACACTAATTTCATTGGCTGATTTTTTTGCATTACTTCCGAATTAATAGGCTAATTATGTTTACCAAGATGACGCAATTATATATATATAGTTCTGTAGAAGTAATCTAGAATGACGCTAGGTATGTTGCATTTACGTGTAATAAACGTAACTTTCACCGATTTCTTGTATGAATACAGAATTGATATGAAAACTATGCTTGCGGAGAACTAGTTAGGCCTCGACAACTACGCCGTATCACGCTGTCTGTAGTGGATTAGTAGGTTTCAATGTCACGCTTTAGAAAATGCTGAGGCGTCCAGCATACAATAAACATTATCTAACTTATATCTTAGTGAAATACAAAGCGATTTTAATTTATTATAAAGTTGTAACTAACTAAAAAAGTAGAGCCCTTTATTGAGGTGCTTTCCTTGCCTCTGCTATGAGAGAACTAAAGAATTGTTGCGCACAGATTAGAATTTGCTAAAAGGTAACGTAAAGATTAGGAGCATAAAAATGGGATTTATTCGCAATTCTTAGTCAAAAGAATAAAGCCAAAATGCTGGTAAACATTTTGTTAAAACGTTTCGCTTTTACACTAAAAGCCTTATCAGTTAAATAAATGATCAGCTAAGGCTAGCTAAAACAGAGACTGCATTGATAGCTAACCGCTCTTTAGCTATCAATGCAACAATGCGGTCTTGCAGAACGATGAGCAAAATCCTGTAACAGTAGTGTTGTCTGGTGTGTCGCAAGCGCTGCAAGTTTTTTCATGTGCCGCAAAAAAAGGTGTGATAACTAAACCGATGCTTCTCCAACTTTTTCAATTGGTGGACTCCTTTCGCTTGTTTAAACAAGAAAAAAACAAACATCAGAGACCATACGTTCTCCTTTACATGTTAATGACCTTTTTTGAGAGTAACTCGGAGTTGGGTACTATTTGTTCTCCTTTTGATGACGACCTTTTTAAAGGTGGGCCCCAAAAGCTCATCTCCAACTTAAAAACTGTGGCGGACTCTACACAGGCCCCATTTGAGGACTACTGATCTAGGCTCATGCTACGAAATCAAATTTTGACGAATTGACAGTTTAATTCATTTTTACAACAGCGCTATATTACGAACGTATAAATCGGAACTGATGAATGCTACACAGTGAGGATTAGTTGTAGTGTATGCGTGTGGACCATCATGGAGACTTTTTGGCCCACTAGCGCAAAATTAAATTATAATCAGATACCTCATAGTTCAAGAACACTGAAAAAAACACGAACAAATTTAAAAATACTTGACGCAAAAACTGTACGACTGTACATACTATCTATACTACAGTAGGTATCTAAAAAATTGTGAAAACAGCACCGTGAATGCGCTACACCATCACCTAAGTCATTTGAAACACTAAGCCACACTTGACCCTGCTACCATATAAAAAAAATCTACACGTTTAATGCATGTAAGCAGCCCGTGTTCAACCACCGACCTCAGCTTTAATTGGTAATAACTTCGTCTGCTAATAATACCGTTTAAAGTTTGTGTAGTTCCACGTGATTAAAATTTTTCCACTGGCACTTAGAATTTTAACGACATTGCGTCTGGAGGCATATTTCAGAGACACACTGTGCACATCGTGCTAACCGCGTGCCTTTTTGTCAAGATAAGACTTTCAACCCAAAGTTCCCGAATTGTTTGTTAGTAGCATAGCCCCTAGGGCTGCCAATAATTGTATGCGTAGATATTTACAAGCATTTAAAAATACAAAAAATATTCAGATGATGTTAATAAAAATATCTTTGGGTGACAAATGGTGGCTAAAAAACTGTACAGTGTAATTATTGCCATGTGCGAAAAAAAAAAGTTAGCACAATGAACAGATCAAAATGCATGCAGTAATTCCACCTTAAATAACTTGACTCTAAGATCCGTTTCGGAATGAGGTAACTAGGCTTGAAAGCCTAACTTTAATTAAAACTACAATCATCGAAGGACTTTTCCGTTTAGTCGGACTCAATACAAGCCTAACTCAAGTAAAGTAGAACTTCTGCATGTGCGAGTCAATACGTCATCACAGTGTCGATTTGCGCGCGGAGTCTCTTCTTCAGGATTCCAGAATTCCTTTTAGCTTTTCCGTCAGATTTTGGGATTCTGCATGGTCCAATAAGCGGCGGCCCAAGGCCGCGTGCAAGGACCGGGCCAGCTCAACGATTTCACGGCGCAGTTGCACGCCGCTAGGGGCGTTATGAGCCGAGAGTAGATTCCAAAGGACAGGGAGCACTTGCCGCTCGATGACTTGAAGTTTCTTGCGAGCCACATTCTCAATGAGTTCTGGAAATAAGAAGAGCTCAAACAATCACAGCCAGGATGCTAAAGTAGACGGTATTTCATATGAGAACAACGTGGACTTCAGGCATTAGTAGGAACGCCATGCCAATTTATTTTTGCTATTTTTGAGACATCAATTACTTCCTCTCAAAAAGACAACTGTACTTATTGGTAGCCTCTCCACACAAACCTTTTGGTTGAACCCGATCGTGGAGGCTTGAAACTTTGTCAGCTTGAATCTTGCGGACTTTTATGATTCTAAGTGCTTGGTATTAAAAATGGTATATACAAATCGGCTTGGCCGCCAGCAATAGCAGTCATGTGAAAAATGAAACAAGTAATAAGACATCAATGACTACACCACGCACGGTCTGAAATCCACTTACTAGTAACGGTGCTGATTGCTGTTTGTTTAGCTTTGGCGTTGCCACTGTACATGGCTGAAGTAGCGAAAGGTTGAATGATCCATAAGTGTTCTGAAATCATGACACAGGCTATTAGCGCAGCTAATACCGTATCTGTCCACTATTACCGATCGGCACCTACTTGCAAAAAGTGCGTCAAGAACTTTTGTTTGTTTTATTATTACGTAACTAGGAGAGCTGACGTAATAATAAAACAAACCACAATCAACAGCTCCGCTTACTTGCGTTATAAGGGCGTGAGACTTCACCAGGTTGTTTTAGTTTAGTTGCATTTTGATTTATTTTAACGCTAGCTTTTGCGTAGCTCTTGTTATTATCGCTCCACCTCAAGTTACAATGAAAACACAAGCCAATGCATCTACGTCCGTAGTGATTCTGCGATGCTGCGTCCACGGGAAAGACATCTGATCGATTTCTCTTCGCTTGGTTGCAGCGTTTGTGGTCGAAATGTGTTGTGCTGGAAGCATTTCCGATCGTAAAGGACAAAGCGTCGCAAATATTCCAATGACTGTGCAGCGAACGAGAATATTCGTTTTTCTGTTGTCTACAAGAAGCACTTCTATGGTTTTTTGTTTGCAAACTACCAAGCACTACCAGGATGTGGTAGTGGCAACAGCAACATAGCCTTACGTCACACACCACTTTGGTAGCGTTTTGACTGTGAAAAATACTTTGAAAAAGGAAACTCTCTCGTTTTCAATACTGCCGTTGATAAATTCGGGAGGTATATAGCCAACCCAGTATATAAACAGATCTGAACTAGAGTAGTAGTTCTAAACGCAAAGGACAAGTACCCGGAACTGAAGAAAACAACATACCAACGTGCTTCACCAGCAAGTCGATGTTTTTCAACGCGAGCTCGCCGTGATGCTTCGACGTCACAAGCTTGAGCAAGGAGGGCACGAGCTGGGCTGTGACGTCACGGAAGCAGGAATGCAGCTTGACGATGATCTGCGGGAGATTTTCAAGCCCGATCGAGTTTAGCTTGGTCTGCGCCGTGTTCAACGTTGTGACGTAGGCGCTCATGATCTGAAATCGAGATTTGTCATATTGGCAGCAATGAGTTTCATCTTTGAAGAAAGCCGTTTTGTTGCGAGCTTTTCGTGATCCACTCACCAGTATCGGGACGAACGCCGCTGCTAACACGCGAGTGCCGTCCCTCCTTACTGGGACGGAAACACGACAACAAACGATAACTCAAGTTCCAAAAAACAATCAAAATCTGAAAGGAAGCGGGGGCTATTCCGAATCGTTGATGGCGGCAAACTGGTAGCCCCACCATCAAGCGGACTGCCACTAGCAGGTGCCTGCGAGTCGCCTCTGACCACATGCTAGGCGAGCAGCTTTACTGCCTTAGTCCAGTGAAGCATGAAGAATAGGTTGGAGAAGGCTTCCGCAAATGAGTTGAGCATCGCATTTAGTAGCGCAGTCGAGTAAAATGAAAGAATGCGGCGACTACAGCTGCGAACTCCTTTCTGTGATGTTACAAATGGGCTGTTACTGTTAACACGTGAGGCAATCATTGTTTAAAAATTAGAAAATCAGCTTACAACACAAAGTATTTCTATTTACTTTCACGATATTGTCTTCTACAAAGCGTTTATCGTTTTCCGTTTTTTCAATAAAAAGTGAAATTGCATTTTTGCGCTCATTTAGACTTCCTTCGCTTAAATTTTCACAGAGACACTTTAGTTTTTCGTGCTCCTGCAAACACAAACATTATTGAATTAATGCCTGCTGAACACGCTCTTTTTCTTTTTTCCAAAGTCAGCTCTGCCTTTGGGAAGTCACTGTGCACAGTTACATGCACTATTGACAGATACACACTTTTACTCATGCGTGTGAGATTATGCTCCGTTTGCCAGTCTGTAGTTCGACGGGCCAACAGCGACAGTTCCGTTATCTGTTCATAACGTCATGGCCAATACATCCCGTTCAAGTGCCGATCCAAAAGTTACAAAAAGAGAATTATCTGGCTTTTCTTGCTCATCGGCAGTTTTATGCAGAGCGCCAAGCAGGAAAATTCACTGTGCCAACGGCACTGGCAACTTCACTGTGCCAACGGCACTGGCAACTTCGAAACCACCCCGAATATCTATCGCTCTGTGCTTGACTGTAAAGATTTTCCGTGACTGGAGAATACGACTGCATATCATAACTGGCTGCTGCTTCGTACCATTGATGGCCTACCTGTTCATTGAAAGCCCTTCCTGCTTTTCCACGCGTGTTACCAAAGGCTCCTACGGCCCTTTCCTGGGCGGAACCGGTAGGAGAGGATCCGGTTTTCCTGCGTCCACTTCCTCCGGTTTTTCTTGATCCAAGGGAACTAAGCGGATTAAGACCCTGTCGAAGAAGAGAACAATAGCAAACGATACAGTGGAGCACTAAAACTCGAAGGGGCAAGAGAAAACCGATTTGCTGTATCCAACTAGTGCTACAGTACTTGATTTGTGCCTAAGCTGCTAAGCTTATGATGGAAACTTAAAAAGCTCCGACAGCGTTGTGCCAGCAATATCTCTTCAACGTGGCAGGTAGGGAAAGCTAAGAACAGCGCTTTGTACTTTAGCACGTGCTCAGAGAAAGCAGTGCATCTACAGCACCAATACGCTGAACCAGTCCCTCAACAACTTAGTCCCTGCGAGAATTTAGGATATTTTTGATAATTAGTTCTTCGGATTGGCACACGTTGCTGTTTCTATGTAGCCAACGTTCGCTTGCATTGGTTGGTACAAAAACAACAAAACAAAGTTTGCGTTTCAGGAAAAAACGACTCACAAAACTTTTAACTTTTGCGTTGTGTGGCAATTTTTTAAGAGCATTGTTCCACAACAATTCAAGCCCAACGTTTAATGCCATGCGAGTTTCTTGGAACACGTCACATGTACTTGCCTTTTGCCGAATGTTATTGGCGGCATTTTTAACAGCTTGCGCATTGTCCGCGCTCAGATAACGGTCCAGACATCGATTGAAATCTTCGTGGTTCATCAGTTCATTGACGATACATCTCCCGTAATAACGAACGTCTTGGGAGCTATCGGTGATGAATATTGCAAGCTAAGAAACAGAAAATGATGAGAACTTGTTCAACTCATCGAACACAAGACTAACAAAGAGCTTGAAAGACAGCGAAATGACCTTGCGGACTTTGAGTCAGCATTCACTCGTACATGCGGTAGCGGTCGATGCAACATAGCTTGAGCCCCAAACGTGAGCTTAAAAGCAAACGATAGTTCGGCTCGATCATCCTGCATGCTATACTTAAGCGTTGAACGTCGCATTCGGCATTTTTGCTAAATTCTTCTTTTAGCGATATTCAAAACGTTAGTGCATTGGCTGCTTAAACTTTACTTTGTGCTTTTTAGAAAAGTAAAAAATGCGGTTCGTGAGTGGATTATGGCACACACTTATCTAACAAGCGCGCCTGTATCCTGCAAAACCGGGAAAACACGACATGCTATGCAGTTCTTTTGGTTTGCTTAAATTCAGCATTGCAAATGCTGTAAAAACATTTCTTGAGAGAAATATCCCTCTTTTTTAACTAACAAAATGTAAATCAAAGCTGCCAAAATACTAGAGCCTTACAGCTTCTAGAAGTCGGTCTGTTGTATCTTTGATCCCGCTGAGAGCCTTTCCAGGTCCCATTTTATCAACCAGCTCGGCACAGAACTTAGCGGCAGTGTTTCGCACGTTCTTGTTTTTGTGTCTGACAAAATAGAAGACGATGGCAAAGTATCATTAACAATGTCAACACATAATTACAACAAAACGAAATTGATGCTTTGTATTTTGTATAGTATGCTATGTTCTCTCATTGGTCTTCGTGCACTGGATTCGAACAGTAAAGCTGCTCAACTAGCACGTCGTAAAAGTGCATATAGTAAGCTATGAGACTTGCTGATAATGAGGTTAAAGTAGGCTACTAGATGCCGAGTTGTGGGTAATGCACTGATCCAAAACAAAGGTACACCTTCTGAAGCGCATCAGCATGGCCTGGATGGTTCGTTTCAAACCTCGCCCCCACTCAAGTAAAAGCAAGCAAAAAATCCTTTGAATTCTCAGATCTTTTGACAAATTGGCTTTTAATTTTTTTGCTCAGTTGAAAATACTTGTGACGTCATCAAACTAGATTTCATGACGTCATCAGTGCCCATTTCAAAACTGAAATTAAATAACGTATACAAGCGATAAATTGCAATAAAACTAACCAATTCAATGCAATGTGAGGTCATTAATACGTACTTCAAGCCAAAATTAAGTAGAGCGCTTAAAGTCTTGCTCGCAGTAGCAACTGATACAATGGCTTGCAACGTCTTGCTCGTTTCGTTCTTGATGAAACTCATTTGTTTGCCATGCTCAGATAACAGAGCACGAACAGTGGCCTGTTGCAACATAAAATTACATTACATGATTAGAACTTTTTCAACTCAACAGACACTAGACGAACGAAGAGCTTGGAAAATTGTGAAGCGACTTCACGGTCTTTCGAGTAAGCAGCCATTCATACATGTAGTGGTAGATACAAACCACAGTTTGAATTCGAACTCGGCGGCCCGATTTAAGGCTGGTTTCCATTATGCGTAAATTGCCGCGTAGCGTGAAAAAATTTTTGTTTCTCTATTTTGTTTTATGCGCGCAACGAGAGCGAAGTGAGAGTTTGCTGCGCGCATAGAACTAAAGAGAAACAAAAAATTTTTCACGCTACGCCTGCAATTTATGCCCTAATGGAAAACCAGCCTTTAGAGAAGCTAAAGGCAGACTTGACTAAAAGCAAGACTTCCTTGATTTTAGGACTATTGTTTACGTCGCTCTTTAAATATAAGGCCAAGCGAGTTACAGGGCTTAACCCAGAACACTTAAAGCCCACTGCCTAGCAAGCTATTTTAAGCTACTCTACAATGATAAGTTAAAAGTTTGTGCTAATCTCACCTCTAAGTCCGTGTCAACCACAGGCTTCTTCAAGTAAGTATAAAGATCGTTTATTGCTTGCACACTAGCTTTGGATACCTGAGAACGAAGACTTGGCACCTGTAAATGAAATAACAATAATCAAACAGCAAATTTTTCAACATCAAAACAGATTTAAGTCATTTATTTTAAGGTTATTACGGAACATTGTACTAGAATAAAACACAAGTCTTCTTCAGATTAGAAAAACTATACCTAGAGCTGCTGATGACATAGTCTCAACTCTACACTGTCTCGATAATTGGCTGCCTTGGTTTAAAACTGAAATCATCTATCGAACACAACGAGTTGAGTTTATTCTCCTCCTCCAGTCACGGAAAAAACTATGGGTTAAGCGTGAAACAACCTGTACTCAGTCCTGCTTCGAAGTTAACAAAACATTACCACTACAAGCACTGCAATTAAGCAGGAAAAACTGTCGTATAGTGCATTTTCTGAAGGCATAACAATGCGGCCACCGTGAGTTTTGAACTTGCGACCACGGAAACCTTGCCGCCAAAAAGCCGCGCTCCAACCCACTCGACCGCATTAGAGACTGTCATTGGCTCACAACTTCTCTGCAAGCAGCTAAGCCTTTTTCAACACTTCTATTGTCAACCCAAACTGATTTTAGGCAAACACGACCATAAATAAAAGAATAAATCCCACTCAGAAAACAAAACCAGCAACCGAAGTCTTTACTACAGCAAATAACGAACTTACATGTTTATTTAGCAAAGTGACAACGTCATGAAATCGTGATGAAAGCACCGTGGGATGATGAGTTGCTAGACGACGAATGGTGTACATTGCTTGCGTCATCAGCTCCCAATCCTCAGAGTCAGCATTGGCCAAGTCGTTGATGGCATCCTGCAAACCACGCTCCGGATTGTCGAGCGGAGTAAGGCTGACAGGAGTCGAGGCTCCTTCGAAATGAATTTAAAATTAAATGCTTTATACAGAGTAAAGAAATTAATAGCTTCTTGAAGTTACATTTGATCTGGAATGAATCGCATCACGCAATTGAGCTTTCCTGCTAGAACACTGGTAATACCAACTTATCGAGCACACGATAAGTTTGGGAGACTAAGAAGTGATCTAACAGCATTCGAGTCAGCAATCTTCCACACATGTCATGACGTAGCCCAATTTTGAACACGAATGCGTGAGCTTACAAGTAAACCACGGTTTATTGAAACGGAACGCTCTGAGTGCTCAACCCGCGGCTTCCGAATACAAGTTAGACGCTCAAATTAACTGCACCCCGCAATAAGATGCAAGAAGCCCTGCCCTTCTGATGCCATCACAACAACAACAACCGGTCAGCCCGTAGCATACGCGCAATTTAGCACACATCACGAAAAAGCAAAAATTTTTCTACATATTTAGTGTAATTTCAACAGCGATTATTTGATGATACGTGGCAGCCGATAGCAGGACAGACACATTCTAGAAACCCGCAAATTACATTGCACACATTTGCCATCGAATAAAAATGCCACCAATTCAAGCAGAATAATTTATGACTTCAATATTGGCAGATTAAACCTTTTATTTCAAAGTAGCTGCTTTTCAAATCAAACAATCGAAAATGATCTTAGTTCTTGATCGTATCGCTGCACCAATGTCAGCCAGACGAAAAACAAACAACGCGAGGCCAATAACCCATCATTACCTGATTTTGCAGTCATACCGTTGTATCCACTTCTGCTTACAGAGACGGGCGATTTGAGCCTAAAAAAAGATTTTACCCGATCAAAAAGGCCAGCAAGAACGCGTTAATTTGCAATTCCGCATATCCGGTTGTCTTTACTTGACCTTCTACATCTGCTCTTTACCCGTTGTGAGCAACATGGTTGGGCGGGTTGGAGTGCAGTTTTACAGATCGTACGCTCAAACATACGGATGACTGAGTTATGCGTCCTTCGCGAAAGCACCAAGCGGCAATTTACTCTGATTGCGGTAAAAACGTGCCGTGGCAGCAGCACTAGTTACTTCAAAGCAGGTGTGAACAAAAGTTGTTCTGTACATAAACCGATAGAGTTTTCCAGTGATAGGAAGATAAAAGGACTTGACTTAACCCATCTTAAGAAAATCCTAATCAACCTATTGATTATGGCAAATAAGCCATACCAAGCAAAGCATTTTGAGTGCAGTGCTATCTATCTAGAGCAGGGTGTGCAACCTGAGGCCCACCGGCCAAAAGCCGAGACTGATGTGACGTTGCACTTTGATCCACATCCCCCTCCCCCCCAAAAAAAAAGGTCTACACTTCTAATTTGGATGGGAAGTACGTCATTTCAAACTTTGAAAATATTGAAGGCCAAAAAAAGCTCTGAAAATGGGACCAGCCAGTGCTTAAGCGTGAACAATAAAGATCTCTGTCAGCCCCATATACAGTACACCGCCTTACGCGCATGTTCACTTCACAAACTCTGACTGGCCGGTGAAATTTTCTACTATTTTGAAATTGACCAATCTGCAAAAAAGGTTGCACATTCCTGCTCTAGACTGTTTATCTAGCTGGCTTCCATCCTAATTCAATATTTACGAAGCAAACAGCATCATTTACATAAAGCTGCCCAGTTAAATTAGCCACAGACAAAATCAACGATAAGAGGCTGGTTTCAAACTCGGCGTGAACCCCATAATCTCAGCTATGAATAGAATAACGAGTGCATCCAACTTTTCAATCTAGCCAATTTAGTACGAAAAAAGGTCATTACTGTCAAAGAGCAAAACGTAGTATTTTTGAAAACAAATGCTTTTGCAAAGAGTGCAACGGCATTTAAAAAGACAGCCCACTGTTGTTTCAAAAACAAAAAGCTAGCTAGTGCTCAAACAATACATCAAAAAAGTTGGTCAAAAGAAAACTACACGCTCGGGTATTTCAGCTGCATATTTTCCAAATGCAAACCTCTTAATATTATTCTGACTCTGAAAACTGCACCAGTGTATGCTATAGTACAACTGTGCAAATGGAAACCGAAGTGAAGCAAAGACAGCACGGAAAATTGAAAGCGTTTTGTGCCAACATTTTAAATAAGACATTTGTGACTGTTGAACAAATAATATCAAGCCCATTGACGAAAACATAAAACTTTCATGACAAATTCAATGACTGAGATTGATATTTTAAACAAACCATTATCACAAAAAATAAATCATTGAAATCAATAAAAAAATATTAAAAGAGCAGTAGACGTTCGTACAATCTAAAAGGCGGATGACTTGGCTAATAGCGTTATAAATTCAACAAGTTCTATAATTTTTGTAAAGCCTTTCCCACGACGACTTAATTAATACAAGATTGACTGAAACCCGTGTATTGATGAGTGCGTGACAAAAAGCTTTAGGCAAAACAATTTTTTTAAGTCGTTTTAACTTTCTCTGTACGAATAAACCACCAGAATTGTTCTGAATCAGATAACTCCGATGAACTCGGCCTATCAAGGTCTATCTGATATGTACCCACAGTTTGCTACATCACCAGCGAAACAGCAAACTTACGTGTTGTTACGGCCTATTCTTTCTCTGAATTGTCCATCATAATCGTCACCATAGTCGCTGGTGTGTTTTGAATAATCAAGCGATTCTCCTGTCAAAAAAGCAAGCTAAGTACGACCAGCTATTTTCAACGTTCAAGTACCGTGTGGGCCATGCCGATCACTGGGTTGGCAAAGTTGCAAACACTGAAACAACCGCCACATAGGCATAGCTATTGTCATTACATATTAACCTTATGATATAACGTAGTGTAATCTCAATTTTAAACCGGATTACAGAGTCAAGCACCAGCAAACAAACTTTTAAAAATAACAATAATCTGTGGAAAATTCTTAAGCTCACAAATCCCTGGTCTGACTTGAGGTGGCCCCCTTCAATCTAATCATTCAAACTTCAAGGACTCATTGTACACGTCAAGATACTTCATATTTTGAAAAGAAAGTTGTTACCCGAAATACATACCCCTTATCAAAGCAAAATAAGGTCTCTTTGACGTTGTTTTGAATACGCTTTACCTAGAGCAGTGTTTTTCAACCTTTTTCGTGTCGTGGCCCACTTCACAAAGCCACAAATTTTTGCGGCCCACTTAAAAAAGACTATAATGCAATAATTAAAATGTCGCTAGAATAAGCCTTCTTCTTCTTAATATCAATAAGCCTTAGAAAAACGTAAAATAACAATATTTTAAGGCAAGGAATTTTTAAGGCATTTTAATTTGTAAGGCAAGAAGAACTATTCATTCCTCCGTCGGTTATAACGCAACAGTGAAGTTGATCTCAAAAAAAAAAGTCATTACCTCTCCAAGTAACAGAATTGCGTCACAGTCAGCTATTTGCTATCACAAGATTCCGTTACTCAATGTTCATATGGTCCAGTATTTCTCAACCTTTTGAGGCACGTGACCCATTTTCAAAATAGACAGAGGTCCGTGGCCCTCGTATTGATTAAAATACAAAGCTGCGGCCCACTTGACTTACGTGCTGTGGCCCACCGGTTGAGGACCGGTGGCCCAGAGCTACACGGCTATTGTAGTAGTTGACGCTACAGAGGGCGATATCTGGGACACTGTGTGAGCGGCTTGCCTTCTGCACTGTTGGTAGAGACGTGAAAGTAGTCGTTATAAGTCTCAGAAAGCAATATTTAACACCCCTGTATAATAATGTCAAGACCAACACTGAAACACTTCAATAATAACATCGTTCAGTTTGAGCGCGGAACTCCGCTTACTTCAAATCTTGTAAAGCTGAATCTTGCGGACTCTAGATCTATTTTTAGGCAGCCCATACACGTTCGCCGACTCATCAAACTTCAAAGCCAACGATCCTCAAACCTACGTCAAAGCGCACGCGCGAAAACAGGCGCGAGCGTATCAGGCAGTCGACGCAATACACATTGGCAGGGCGAACATATAATGGAGATTCATGCACGAGAATGAGCTTATTATGTTTGCTGGTTTTAGTTAGACTGGCTATTGCGACGGGTAGATTGCACGACCCCGCCGCCTGTCTTGTCACTTAAAAATAAAAGATTTCCGTCGAGTGCTTTTCCCAATACCACAACTAGCAAACTGGCCAGATTTTTCTCCGCGCTATTTCCGTCGAGTTAAGTGCCAATGAGTGAACGTCATTTTTACAAAGTATACGACATGATCCAGTCGAGGTTTGAACCGACAATTTATTACGTTTGAAATAGACTCTTTCACCAGATATCGCTCTGCAACTAGGTGTACTGTATAGTTGTGCTCTATTGTGCACTATATGGAGACTCTTGACGGCAATTTTCCTGCTTGGCTTCAGTCCTTATGATATAACTGCGATGTGCCAGCAGTACCTGCTACTCCAAAATGTGTCTGAACATTAGCAGTTCTAAGCACAACTGAAGAGGTTTTTTCCCGTGAATGAAAGATGAAGACGGAACTAATTACCGTAAGTGAGAGTCTTTGCCAGTTTCTGAGGATTTTTCGACAGGACTTCTTTCTGTCTTTCTTTCCGTTCTTTCAACGATGCTGACAAGGACACTTGTGGGTTGGACAAGCGGTGTGAAGGCACAACTTCTCCGGGAGTCGAACTTGGCTGTTTGACAGCCACGCCGCACACTCCGCCTAAAAATTAATAAAGAGCAGTGACAAATACTGACCCTGCTGTCTTGCTTCTGTCAGGGCACCTACATCACGTGCAAATATTCAATGAGTCGACGTGATAACCTACCATAATGAAGCAGACTACATAGGTCAAGGTAGTTCGAGTTTGTAAGGATCAAAAGCCGATGTAACATCTTATAGCAAGCCAGTGGGCGGCAAACACACATTAGATTTAACACTAGTTAAACAGCAAGAAAGTAGCCAGAAAAACATTTGGAGGAATATTTTTCAATAAATTTTTGATAACCTCAAAGAGAAATTTTAATCAAAATCCTTATATTTTATAATCCACATTTTTTGATATTTCAGTTATATTGTGCATGCTAAGCTGCGCACAACGGCTTTAAGTGCAGCTAAAAAATCTATTTTACACAAATTGAGACCTTATTGAAATGATATCCAGTTAAAAGAAGGTTGATGAAATTTGAAGTTTGCAAAAAAAATCGAAAAAAAAACGATAACCCTGCGCACAATCGCTTTTGGTCAGTTACTTGAAAATAACTGAATATCAGGATGGGTCTATGATATTTGGTTCGCATGGACCTTCTTTATTCCGTTCCCCCAAACTGAAGCATTGAACGAAACAAGCTATTCGAAACAATACAGCCTGCCTAGTAATTACTAGCTTTCCGGCTATTCACTGAATATTTCAAAACACTTTAAAATTTAATTAATTAATTGATATTAAGGCATATCGTTCGTATTTAATACGTATTTTAAAAATATAGTTGCAAGCTAAGGACAAAAAAGTGTTCTGCAGGCCACAGAAATCACGTTGGGGGTCGTATACGACCCGGTGGCCAGCGTTTTAACTATGCTGACCTGGGTGGAATACTGGACTACATATTCTTTAAAAGAGGTTTTCACCTACGCATCTCATATAAAAATATTTGCTCTGAGGCTCTATCATATTCACTGTTAAATGCAATGCTAATACAAAAAGACTTGATTTTAATATCATTGCTACAAGGAGACAATAATACGTGGGAGCTCTACTATCAAACACCAAATTGATTTCAACCATAAAACCTTTAAAAACTCGTAAGGCAGCCACAACCCCTGAAAGTTTGTGGTTCCTCACTTTTAATAAACCCTACTGTGAGTAATTATACAGTAGTAAAAGACGATGGCTTTCAAGTGCTTTTTAACCTGCCATCTCAAGATGTTGGCAATGTCCTCGAACCTTATAAAACCAAACAACTTATTTTGTATAAAGCTGGAGAGCGTGAACTAAATTGAGCAAGCAACTTACATTCCCTATTAATTCTTTTCCTGCAATGCAAAATAGAACTCACAATTTTAGAGAAGAGAACTACGCAATTACAGTTGTCAAGTGGGTAGTGACATTAGAAAAAAAAGAGGGCAGTACGCTACACGTGACTCAATTATTGAGGAGTTAACTTTAAAAAACTAGCCACTAAAAAGGTTCTCATCTTTTCGTTAGTGCTTACTGAGGTAGTTTGCTGAAAATCTGAGATCACTCTATTCGAGTTCATCCGAGGGTCACAAACTCTAGCAAGCAAGCCGGTCACCCGCAGTTCCTTGCATGATCATATGAGCGCCCTGGTTGACAATTCTTCGAGTAGATCATCTGTGCCAGGCACAAACACTTGCGCAGCGCGCCTCCATCTCATTTATTTGCAACGTCACGTGACGCATTAACTGACAAGGTAACTGCGTAACGCATTATCGCGCATCGACGCATCAGGGCAAAGCAATGCTGTAAGAAAAACTCATTAAAATCCGAAACCTTTAAATCCCAGAAGATAACACCGTATTAAAGATAGTCCATTGAGACCGCTTACCCATAATCCTGTCACCGTCAATTGCATTGCTCAACTTGTAAGCATTTTCGTTCTTCGGTGACGTAATCGCAACGTCATTAGCGGACAAAAACGGGCTATTGGATGACGTCATGAATACACCTTCAAAAACGTAAGGCGTGAAAAATGCTGCCATTATAATAGTTATGTGAAGCTTTCAATAAACGAATATTACAGCAACAATGGCTTTTTCAGCAGAGCAATCGAAGACGTTTCAGCATCGACACAAAGCCATTTCAATTATTTATTGATCGTTAACTACGCAAATGGCCGAGCCTTTAGACAAAATTAAATGATATTAACCAAGCTGTTAAAGCATTAAATAAAAAAGGTAAATAAAACACACCTGGACACAGTAGCCCATCTCAAGTTACTCAAGCCGCAAACATCACAGCATTTTTTCCCTATTGTAAGCCAGTTAGACGTTGGTTGGTAATGCAGAGTATGCCACTATTAACTACCGCTACACAATCGGTAGACCTGGCTTTAATTCTCTCGCCGAACCAGGCCAAACACTTTCAAAACTATAACCACAGACCTCCTGTGTGGCGCTCACCACCATGAGTAATGTGGAAGATGAAAATGAGTTTACTTGATCACGATTAAAAAGAGTCCGATGAGCCTCAATAGCCTGATCACGAAGCTACTGCTAGCGAGGCAACAACAACCTATCCTGGTGAAGAACAATCACAGTCGGCTTATACGTCATGCCATATTAAAAAAATTCAAACTACGACATTGAAAATCGTACAGTTAGAATACACACGTAGGACATTGTGTACTCAAAACTCAGGTCAGACTGCAAGACACGCATATACCACCTTCAAACAGCTTTCAAAACCGATATCAACAAAGCAATGCTCCACTCACCTTTTCCTTGAATGTTAAATGAATCAGGGGGGCTAGGAGATCCTGTTGTACTTTGAACAGATCCTACAAAAAAAACGAATTGAATGCTACTGCGGTACCAGACAACGATAAATCAATCTACTTGAGTTGCATCGCATTAGAATAGTAAAGCTTCCCCTCTGAGCAAAGTTTATGGTCCGCTTCCAAGTCCTTTGTCAGACCGGGCCATCACGATTGGCAGACTGTTTGAACTAACCATCTGTCTGCCACATAAAGATCGAGGTACCTAGTGAAGTACCTCATCCAAAGAAACAACAAGCGAACTTACTGGCTTTTTCTCCACCCTGCCTCTTCCGTGCTAAGAGTCATGCAGACAAGTGGTGAATACCGTTTTTAAAATCTTCGTATAATTCGATATGGGAATTAAACCCGAACTGGCCGGCTGCGAAGTGGACACCTAATCATTACGCCCATGGTCCCCAAATTTTATTCTAGGCGACCCATTTTAAACAAATCTAAGTCTGCCAGTATTCGTGATCCCCCCGACCTTACTATTTTCGGCTCACAAAAGAGAAGACCTTTTTTGGGGGAGATCAAATCTTTCAAAACTACGGGCGACTTCACTTGGGATCATGACCCTCAGGTCCGGGACTGCGCCGGCAATAGTAAAGTTGCTCACCAAGAATGTAGTGCAGATGATCAGTTGATCACTGATAACCAACTAACGTCAATCGGCGTGTTTGTGGTGGAGCCATCTTCATGCCGTTTGTATTTATGATTGCGTATACACAAAATACAGCTCTCCCTTAGCCGGATCTCGATTACATTTAAATATCCGTTTCATGTCATGCCTTCATCACAATAAAGGGAAGGTAAACACAGCATCAACAAAAACAACATAAATTTACACAGCAACAACAAAAACAACATAAATTTATCTGTGCTCAAGAAGCATAAACAGGATGAAGCTTTTTAATGTCAATTGATCAAAAATGAAATGACATTTGACCCACGCAGTGCTGGTGAAAAGATTACTACTAGCCTCGAAACAAATTACTCACCTCTATGCGACTTGTTACGATCAGGAGTTGGGGTGTTGGGGGAGAACTTGTTGGGTAAAACAGGAATGATACCACCAGGATTCGATGACGACGACAGTGGAGGAGATGGAGAAGATTGGACAAACTTGCTGCTTTCTCCATTGCTACCAGACAGGCTACCCAAGATCTGGCCTGGGTAACCAACTCCTACCACCGAGACATCAGTGTCAACCTAAATGAACAAAAGGAGTGTATGCTGATGCAGTACTTAAAACGCTGCTTTGAGACAGAATTTTCAAGATGCATTCATCAATAGAAGTACCACTACACTGGCTCTAAAGAGAGTATCACAAATGGTCTTCAGCCAGCCAATTATTTCCAAGTTAATTGGGAACGACTCTTTATTTACCAGTAATCCAATTATGACAATTATAAACGAATAATGATCCCTTCTAAAAGTTGTTAAAGGGTGCACACGCGTTTCTTCGTTTTCTTATCCACGTGGCTAAAATCATGTGTTTACGAACTGTCCAGAAGTCGAAGTGAATCAGGCCACCTGCGTTAACGTAGGAAAAAACCGGATTTAAAAAACTGGATCTCTCTCTCTAATACGGAAAGTAAAGGAAACTACGAAATAATCGCGAATAACCATACACAAGAGTCATCAGTGTCAATGTATAAGTAATATGGAGCCAGCAATGGTATTCCCCAGTAGCTGAGTCTTATGATTTAATCTTGTCATCCAGAAAAACGTTTTATTGGTTATGCTAAAATATCTCTGCGTTCAGCTCTGGTTCGGAGTTGCGCATACTTCTGGCACAATCCGTTTTTACCACAAGCACTGCAAAAAAAGTAAAAAAAATCATCGTAAAGTGCTGTTTCCGAGGACATGACAACACAGCCATAGGGAGTTTGTAACGCGCGATCATTTGCACTACAAACGGCGCCTGACCCACTCGACCAAGTCTACTCACTGGAAAAAGACAGCTCTTGCTCAACCAACCTACGTTGAAAAAAAAACTTTTTATTGCTGAGTAAAGCTCGGTCAGGCTGCTAGAGTCATAAACATTGCGTATATTTACCTGCAGCCAATAAAAGCGTCAACATTCTCACGGCTTCGGCCAAAGCACTTACTTTGGATTCAAATGTCTTTCCTGTGTTCGGGTTGTATTTAAACGGAGGTTTTTCACTGGATGGGGTTTGATTGCTGACAGAACGTGGGCTCCTGTACGTGTCATTTTCAACGCCCAAAATTGAACTGAAATGTTTAGCAGTAATGAGCTGAGAACTACTTAACTTCATCATTTAATCAACGGAAAACTATTACAGGTAGGTATAACAAAAAGTACTCGTGTTCAAACCCGCTTTAGTGTCGAACCCGTGATTTCAGCCTATGCATTGCAACCGAACAGAGAAAAGTCTTTTCAACACAGAAAACGCGCGAGATTTAAAATCTGCAAATGCGCATGTCGCCAAAAGAAATCTTTAGTGGGTGAAATTGTTAAAAAAAAACGCGTTACTAAAAACAAACATGCAGTAACACAAAACGCAAAAAGTCCTACAGTGAGCCTGGTATGTAGATGGAGTGCAAAACGTGTATAATGCCGACAACAATAGCCACTACTTGAAAGCAATAAAAGATAGTATTTCGGCAAGGCCATTGTTATCAGACCCGATCAAATCGGGACAATGAGGAAAAAAGCCAACAGCAGAATCACTCGACTAAGCCGCAATCTAACAAAGCACTCAAACAAGCACAAAGTTTTCTCTTTGACCCAACGGACAAAGACACAATATTTCGGTAACATTATCATGAGTCTTACAGACACACCAAAGCAACTCTTCATGTCGTCAATTATATTTCATTTAGACCAACAATATCCTCAAAAAATTGATATCAACTTCAGGTAAAAGTGGTAATACCGAAGAGTTTCAATAGTTGAATAGTCGCTTTGATCTGCCGCATATGAACCGCGGCAACTGCTTGCTTAGCCTACAATGAAATAAACTAAAGGCGCAAAATTGCCGCCATCTAGCACACATCAGGCAAAACAACATTTAAAAAATGCTTCGAGGCTCTAGGGCTTTATTGTTTGCAGCGCTACAAAAAAACTACCATAGAAAACTTTTGGTAAAACATGATTATCAAATCTGCTTGGAATTAGCAGTTGAGAAGGAAACATCCATAACGCTACCTTGCAGATTCTTTTGCATTGGCCGCTTCTCTAGCAAACTCTGTAAAGCTGCCATTGAAAGCATCTTCATTGCTGGGCTGGCTGCGCAAGCGTTGCTCTCTCATCTTGTTCTGGGCGCTTCGACGAATAGAATTGAAAGCATTCTGTCCAAAAAAATGCATATGTAAGCAAAAAGAAATGCTACAAAATGCCAAGGAAAACAAACTCACTCCCTTGCTCATTCTATAATCGAGCGATAAACCGGCTCCATTCATTTTACCACAAACTACGAGTTATGACGAGAATATTTTCAAAAAAACAATCAAACAAAAACATCCTGTTTCGTTTGCAGTTACCCAAATTAAGCCGCCGTTCATTCCATTCTGCGCCGCCGTGCTACTAGGTCTTGACGCCGCACGCATTCTAGTTACGAATTTACGTTCAGTTTGGCAGGGAGCTACAAGGCTATGGAATATTCACCATGCCCCCTTCCTCTCTCCGAGTAATGGGGTAGGGTAACAGCAACAAAACTATTCGAAACTACGCTTAAACAAAGTGCGAGCGAATAGAAGCATATCTACTGCAAACTCTTATCATAGATATCTGGTTAACAGTAATCGAAAAGTAGCAAATCAAAATGGCAGAACAGCAAGGACATCTCTAACGTACTCAAAGTAAGATTAGAAAATTATATAACTTGCATTATTTCTGTACCAAGGGAATATATCTTTGCACTTTCTTGGTACAGTAATATATGTGATATGAATCACTTACAACTACTTCTAGATATGGTAAGATAGGTTGATTCAGTTACTGGTTATACCGCAGTATAAAAAATTGTGCCGATAAATCTTGCACAAAATAGAAATAACCACCTCTGGCAAATCTTCTGAGTTTGTGTGTATTGCTGGCGAAAATTGCGACGTTGGAATGTGTCGCGGGGCTGCGTGCTTGCTTGTTGCGCGACTAGCATCGACTTCATCGTCGTCAAACAGCAGCTCTGATCTTGACACGCTCTTTTCGTGGCTGCGAGACGACATTTGTCCCTGCTCCACATTGCATGACGACTCCTTCGCTTTTCTTTGCAATCCTGAAGGAGTGTAGCCGACCGGAGAAGAAGTGCCTTTGTTTTCATCTGGTAATTGGTTGAAAAAAGTGCCCGGAAACTTGTCGGCGTTGGCAAGGCCTCCGCTGTGATGGGACTTTAGCATAGGTCGCATCTGATCGATGGAGTTGTTGCTAACCATCTTGTCGTACCGCGGAGACGCGGACGTGTTGATCAGTTTGACAGCAGCCTGAAACGGTTTGACATCATGAGTCATTTTGGGCAGATGCAGTATGGTGATCGCAGCGTCCGCTTAGCAGTCGGTAGACCTGGGTTCAATTCCCTTGTCAAGTCGCATCAAACAGTATAAACATGATATCCACTGAGTTTATGCTTTAATCAACGATAGAAATAACGTGGAGGATGAAATGCGAAATAGAGATCGGGCCTCTACGGTCTAAGCACATAGCCAGGGTTGGCATCACAACCTGTTGGGATGAAAACAGTTTTTTGTTTCAACAAACAGCACAACTGTGTTTGTTAGCACATTCAAGCACTTCATCACCGAAACTGCGCCCTCTCATTTTGAACCAGACTTTTTACTAGAGCACGCAGCACTTCAAATTCAGATGGCCCTTTCTGGCAAATACCAATAGCCACTCAACGGGTTTCGAACTCCTCGCTTTTGTTTCGCAGTGTGGAATAATTACCACTGCACCATTACGGCTGCATTCCACGAATAAACAGAAAAGACAACATTACGTTTTCCTTTTGACGATATGGAAGCACTCGGGGGCTGTAAATCAATTAAGCAAGCAAATGATGAGACGCTTTACATACATTCACGGCCGACTCATCGTTCTTGAGAAGCTCTCTGCTTGCAGATGCGGCATTCTCTCTTCGTTTCGAAGCTGAGCGGGCCAGAGTTGGTTTCAATCGAATAGGTGACATTCTTTCATCAGCTGCTACTAGAAAACAACAAGCTGTAAAAATTCACCAAGTTTGTCGAAAATGCCAGATGCGGATAGCACAGCACCGTTTCACAGTAAATCCAATCACACGATGTGCTACTGCGATTTAATGCCTGTGTGCTGATTCATTTATGCAAATGAGATTCTGCTCAGTTTGCTAGCCTTTAGTCAGTCTGGGTCACGGCGACTGATAGACTCCTCGTCCCAACCAAATGCTTGCTACAAAAAGATGGGGATATCCATCTATATCCATTTCTCACAGCCACATCACGCGCACATCGGCCTTTTTCTCCACACCATCTAGTCGCACCACGTGCCACGCAGAAAAGCTGTGAGTACCACGTTTGAAGTCTTTGGCAAGACTCCACGTAGGATGAAATTCAGGTCTACGGACTGGAAAGTGCATGCTCTAACCGCTAAACCGCCGCGCTGGTGTTGTATCGATTAGATGCGTTGATAAGCTGCCGCTAAGAAATTATACACAACTCATCAGAAAACATTTACTGGTCGGCTACGAGCCCTGACATCGTTGCATTTGCTGCAGTACTCAAAAGACAACTGTACAACTTTGAACACTTACACACTGATGAGTAGGGGGGATCCTCGATTTGAGTTGGTTTGCTTTTGATTCTTCGTGGTCTAGCAGCTGAATTGTTTTCAAAAAACGAACTTGGACAAGAGCTTGACAACGGAGGGGCAGATGCACTTGTAGCAGCTGCTTTAGCACCCGCTGTTGCTGTAGAAAAGTCGTTTGAAGCAAATGACGGCTTGTAGCCAGAGTCCCTTCCTATGAGCAAAAAACAATTAAAGGATAAGCCATAACAGAGGCTAATTATGAAAATAAATTTGTTGGTGATACACACAGAACACTAATACAGATTTGAGAAAAACCTGTACAGCTAAAAGGTATTCGTAAACCACTCATCAACGGCTCAGTCACGACAAATGATGAAACCAGATTAGTCTAAGAAAGAAAAGTTTTATTTAAAGCTTTGGTAAAAACCAGTTACTCTTCACCGAGAATGGTTGCTAGTTAAAAAAAAAATGCGAGAATAGGCTGGCAATTTTAAAGATATATTAACATAGAAAGAGGTCACAAAACTAAATTTCACGTGCAGTAGTTACTGATTACAGAAGCTAATGTTTTCACCAATTCAAACCAAACTGTACTTCCATTTATCACATGATCAGAAAGCTAAATCAAAGGTTATGCTTGAATAAGGTTGAAGGAAACACCAAAAAACATGCAAAAAAGAGTTACTTGTTGTGTGTAATATTTTAGTGTCATTTACCCCTACGCTTCATAGGAATAAAGACATGGTAAAAACAACAACCCGCACCTCCCTTCATTTTTGAAATTGACTTTATTCAAAGCGGTCATCATTTTACCACATTTTCTGACCAAAACAGAACTTTTTTTATTTCTTTTTTTTTAACATCGATTTCATCAAAACGCTGATTTTTAGACAAAGTGTCTCAATATTTTCAAAGGGTACCATAAACCAGCGTCCCCTCGTGAACCTTTCTCGACTCCCAGCATAAGAACCCCTGATCTAGAGGAATGACTAGCAGCATACATGATAATGAATACAGACTACCAGTTTGCAATTTGTACTAAATGACTTGTTTGGAATGAGGCTAACTCTTTTTCCCAACCTGGTCTTTTTTTGTCATATTAATTGTGAACCTCCGCAACTGTTTTACACTGTGCTTCCACACCAAAGACCTGGAGATGCGAATTTAATATAACAGTACAGGCCGGCTAGTTAAGATTGAAAATCTACAATTCCGCAATGCATTAGATACACCTACACAAACAATAATTTCCAAAGATGCTTGCTTGTAGCTTTAAAAATTAATGGTATATTGTAAACAGCATCACGATATTAGCTCAGTGCAGAACGCCAATTGGCAAAGATTAGACGTGATTAAACTACACATTCATAGCATTGAAGGCTATTTGACAAGATGTATATAAACAAAGAAACGTCAATTTTTTGCACACAAACAAGCCAGAAATATGGCATGTACATTATACAGCAGTGTAAGCAATTAGTTTCAGTGGTAGCTGTGTTGGTTTAGAACTAATAATCTACTACGAGATCTTTCTTTTTGATCATAAGTTGTGCTTTCTGGTGAACTTTGTTTCTTTTAGTGGTTAGTCTGTGTGAGCCTTTGGTCAGATGCATAGGCAAGTGTTGATGCAAGTGCAAAGGGGATATACACTGCTATTTATAATGATATGCTCACAACAATTGCATTGTTTACGCCCTATTTGAATAAATAGGCCAATTGTAGGTCGGCTTGGTAACAATCTTCTCTAACCAAAATTGGGGTGCCGTGATGAAAACTTTAATCAACCAGTCTGCAAAGGGAAAATGAAACACAGAATAGCGTAAAAATACTGCAATAACAAAGGCGAAATAAATCTGTAAGCCTAAGAATGTCATATATTGCCAAAAGAACAAGTTGCATTCAACTTAGAGCTATTCAGACTATATCAAGGAAGCTATTCAATTAATTGCTTGCTGTTTACCAGGAAAAGTCAACAAGGCATTACCACATTACATGCCTGTCTGACACAGCACAACTAGTGCATGGTTCTAGCGAAAAAGATCAAAGAAAAAATTGACAAATTACAATGATCAAGCAGATTTAATTTCAGATTATTTGACATTGTTCACATCAAAATCATAGTCTGTGATATGTGCGTAAATCTTTCACAGCACCCTTCTGCACATTAGCAGAAAATTAGGTGAGGTGAAGTCTCTTATCAGCCTGAAAGGATCATTAGAATGCACGCAAAAACGGTTTGTTGAGGTTTAACTTGTCCACCACCAGACAAAGGAGTGTTTAAGGTAGCAAAGAAGCCTATTGAAGATTTAAAGAATGGAAGCAAACACCAACGATGAAAGATTTTTGCAAAAATAAAATACTAGGTATTTTAGAATGAAATTTTTAAAATATTGTCATGTTTTTGTTAAATAACAATGGAGCAAAAAGTTTCACGCTGGTTGCAACGAATGCATTAAACCCTTTAAAATGGTGGCACTATAATTTAATTTCGCGTTACACCAAAAGACTACCTAAATAGCATCTAGATTGAAGAAAATAACTAACCAGCATACATACACAGCCTGGAAAACATATAGCATCTCAACTCCCGCACACCAAAAGAGTTATGGCGAGTTCGTGGGAAATAAATTAGGTCTTTTAGTATTTTCCATTAAGCTTGTATGATTGGAAGAGCTAGCTAAAACATACGGTAACTTATTTCGGTAAGGTTTTCAAAATTTGGGGCAACAATAAAATAGGAAAATCCAGAATTTCTTAATCACAGAAATATGGAAATTTATAGCAAAACATACAATTTCAAAAATTCATTCTATAAAAAAATTACTGAATTACGGAAAAACTACCCACAAAAAGTACGGAAAATGCAGAAATTTACAGCAATTGACAAAAACTCGAAACAAAACCACCCAACGGAAACATATAATTGAATAGAATTAAACAAGACATTTCGTAAAAATTTCCGTATTTATTCAATTTACGTAATTTTAATTCATGTTTTCCTTGTATTCGTACGTTAGTGTTGCCAAAATTTGCATTCGAAAAATGATAAAAAAAATAATGCAAAACGAAAACTTATCATTAATCAAATATGGTACTAATTGAATTATTTAACTAGTTAAAATATGCAAAACAAAATGGAAGAAAGGAAACTCAACTTCTTTACCATTCTTGAGCTGCAAAGTGAATTTATGTTCTTCAGGTTTGCGAACCCCAACACTTGTCACTGTGGTCAGTGCAAGCCCTAGCCTGAACCCGAAGAGTGAGCGTGAAAGCAAGCAAAGAATTCATCAGACCATTGCCACCTCATGCTTTCAGTGCGAAACTCTTACACTTACAAAAGTTTGACGTTTCGTTTACTACTCCACGATGCTGGCAGAGTAAGCAGTAAAATGTGTTTGGAAAGACACAGCAGGATGTTATGTGCGCGCTATCGCGTAAGCCTGCTTGTGGGACAAAATCCTTGGCAAGATTGTTTAGTTTTGTGTGCAAGTCCAGTGATACATACAGAAAACATGCTTTAGTATATAACGTTAAGTTAACGCTTTCGTGCATCAAAGCCGACACTTTTCTAAGCTCATTTATCACAGCAAAACTTACTTGGCACATTGTTGCTGGGCAAAAAGGTCGATACATTTGATGATTTGCTTGATAAGGCTTCTTTTCTGCGATTATGCATCTCCAAGTAGGATCCCCCTAATAATAGTTTGTGGAAAATAACTACCAACACGTTCACAGTGCAGTTAAAACATTGCTAACTTACAAATTATCGTGCATGTATATGCAGCTCTAACAGGCAATGAGACAACCTCATTTAATTACTGTTGCCTAAGCAAGACAAACTGCATTGTAAACTAACTCCAACGCAGAATTGAACGGCTAGCTTACCCAGTTTGCCACATAACTCGACACTACAAATTTATATCCCTTAACAGTAACCGGAAACAATTTTGTGGATTTGGTTTCAATTTTCAAATGCAAACTATGCAATCGTAACAGAAAGAAACCGCAGTTGGAAAGACCCATTATGGTTCACTCAAAATGTCATACGCAATTAAACAATGACTGAGTTAAACAAACCACAGCAGTGACAACGCTTTACCCACAGTATTGTGCTACCTACAAATTTACGCAAACACCATAAATATACATTAAGTTTACAGCAAATAATCTCACCATTATCAGCGAGTGATTGTGTTGTATGAATCCCTTTGTTGGGGTTAGATAAGGAATACAAATTTCGTGAAGATGGTTGAATGATTTCAGATTCCGGGCCCCACGTCTTTTTAGGTTGAAACGGACGTGACTTCTTTTCCTAAGACGTGACTAATAAGTTGTGGGCCACAGATAGCTACTTGAACTGTATTAAATAAAACCTATTCAACAAACGTCGTGCGTGATTCAAAATCAATGCTGGCCAAACGATTTTCAGAAAACTACGAGACTGCACGCACCTGCTCAATCAATCACATTCATAATATAAAAAAGTTGAATTAACAAGAGACTACGAATATGCAGAGTACACACCAGTAACAAGAGACTACGAATATGCAGAGTACACACCAGTTCCAAGTGCTAGGCATCGCAGAGGCAAAATAAATTGGTTTAACAGTTGCTGTATATTAAGTCTTAAAACATCAAATCGTATTAATGCCAACATCACCTACAATTTATCTCACCTTTACACCATTAACAGGGGCACTGCTTGGGAGATTAGAAGTAACGAAATCTTCTTGACTAGCCCATGGAAATTGTTGCCGTAGTTTTCCTGCACTAAGATTTCTCCGTGCAGGGTTTGAATTTGAACTTGCACCATCCAGTGATCGTGCAGATTCAAGTTTATATAACTGTTTTACGTTTTCTTGTGAAGCGCGAAGGCCAATTGGAGAGCCGCTCTTTCTAAGCCTTTCAGCAGCAAGTACCCATTGAATGTCGGCCCCTTGCAACGAACCAACCGAAGCATTACCGGATGGAAAAATGGCATACTCAACAAGCATGTTTTCGTTCAGTCTTGGAAGTTGATGTTTTAACAGTCGAGCTTGCACTGCAGACATTATTCCTGAAGCATTATCATGCTGCAACTCAACCTTATCAACAGCACTAAGGATTTCTCTACTTGTGGTACCAAGTATCTGGCCTAGTACAGCAATGCAATCCAAAGATGCTTTACGTACGTTAGGTTGAGAATCAGTGAGACAACCTGCAACGTGCTTGCAAATCTCATCAAAGTCGAGATCTTTGTAATTTCGAGACTTCAACGATGTTAACAAAGTTGCAATTATAAAGCAAAGAAAATCTTCTCGGACTTTCCATTTATTTAGTTCCAATTTATTCCATAATAAATCCAATACTTTTTGATAGCCAATGCCACCCATAATTTGTAGTAAGATCTTGTAACAATCAGATCGAACAGCATCTTTTGCATGGCCAAATTTACTGGAAACCACATTTACCAACAGTCTCCAGTGCTTGTTTAAATCGGACCCAAGTTTGGAAATTATAATGCTGATTACCTTTAAAGCACCACATGCCACTCGAAAATTTTTGTCATTGTACAGAGGTTGCAACAAGCTCAACAAAGGTGCAACATTATCACTAATTGTCGATGTATCTTTCAGCAAAACCTCTTTGAATGCATCTAGCGCTTGCAAACGCACAGAATGTTCAGAACTAGAAAATTGACTTATAATGGAATCAGGAACAGAGAGTTCAGAGCTCTTAATACGACTGTTAGCACTATAGTTTTGAGAATCAGACAAAGGTTCTTGGACATTACTAGAGTACGCATTAAAAGGATGTCTTCTCCGAGAAGGAACTGCGTCAAAGTGACCACTATTTGCAAAATTTCCAGAATGGTTTTCTGTTGGCAAACGATCGTCGATAGAAGAAGTTGAAATGTTAGGGTTATGGAGAGATTCTGCATGTTTTGAATGCAAAGCAATTCGGTTTGGGGCTTTTGTGTCAATTAACTTATCAACACTTGCAGTACAACAATGATAATATGCATGTTGTAATGGAGACGATAAACGTGAAATATAATCATTAAAAACAGTTTTGCCTATAAATTCACTTAACTTGTCAAGCACATGTAAAGTTGTATCATGGTCTACTAATGTCTCGGTTAAATTTGTAACCAAACTATGAACAACGTCAAAAAAGTCTTCGTCTTTAAACTCAGGAAAAAGCAGTGTTGGAAAAGAATAAATAATTTGCTTACGAACTTTTGCATCCCTATGTTGAATGCCATGGTGTGCGATTGCCTTAAGTAGAGGATAAATATCCAAAGAGTGCTTCATATAAATATGAAGAGCTTGCATGGACTCCTTTTGTAAGGTCACTGCACGGTTTCCAATATTGCTAATAATATGACAAAGAACTTTTTCCATATATTTATCCAAATCACCTCCCAATTGAGGGACAATTTTTGATATGAATTTTGTGCACAAATGGCTTGCTTTGTCACTGGAATCAAGAGCAGTGGCAAATCCTTCAAACAGTGACTCCTTATTATGAAACATCAAAATCCCATGATTTTCTTGAAGATGCTTTTCTAGGCACTCCAATGCTCTTACTTTGCAATCATTTGACAATAACCAGTTTAAAATCAAGTCTTCATTTAGTTTATCAGACAAGTAACTTTCCATACTCATTGCTTTATTTGAAGCAATTAACTTCTCGTGGTACTTAACATCTTTGGCCGGCTTCACTTTCAAGGCAATCGAAGATGGGGAAATAAATCGCTCGACTTCACCAGCCATTAGTGACAAAATAATGCTTCACAGAAGAAGCATTTCTATGAAACCATTACCAGTATTTAATGCCTACATTTAGAATTCAAACTGCATCTAAAGTCATTAAACTAATTAAAACAAAGATGTGCAACCTTTTTTTGCAGGTGGGCCAATGGCAAACTAATTAAAAATTCAGACAAGTTCACAATACAAGCTGTTTTGTATGCACAAATAAGTTTTGAAGCACTAGATAGTGGCATTTTTCATTCAAAAAAAGCAAAAACCTTATTTTTTGTAGAGATCAATACCTTAAAGCAAGCTTTTACACCAAATTTTATAAACTAAGCATCAATGGACCTTTCTTTGGAGAGTGATTTTTTCCAACATTGAATTAACCCACTTCATGCCACAAAATCCTACCATGGGTCACAGAATTTTATATCACAGGCTGCAGGTTGCACACACCTGACTTAGAATATTTTGCAAACAATAAAATGTACAAATCTAAATTTACAGAAATAGAAGAAACACAAACTTAATTACGAAATCTCAGAAACTAAGAAATTTGAGAAAACCAAAAAGACTTAATTTCTAGACCACCTTAGTCATTAAATAGTGTGACACATAGTTTAACTCAATTTGATTATCAGATTTTATTCAACTGATTGGTGGTATGTTTAGCTTTCTATCAACTTTTGCAAATTTTCATATCACTGCAATTTAGATACCATACTTCTTTAGTTTACATTTTATTTCCAAAATTCTATAGTTTGGCATTAATTTCTGTAATTAACTGATTCAGCTATTCTGTTGAATCAGCTAGGGGCATTTTCAAACCATATTTATTTACCACTTGGCAACAGTGTGGGTTTCAGTAATTTTTGGATCTGCAATTATGGATTCTTAAATTGAGAAGATCTGCTGTCACAAGTTGCCCCATAAACGGGGCAATTTGAGACAAGGTTACAAAGTTTAAAAATGCATCAAGAAAAATGCTATGATAGTTGAAGATATTGCAAGGATTAATTCACAATCACATTTATTGGTTACATTTTACTCATGGCAAAAGTGTTACCAGGTCAGTTGCATATCATTGCTTAACTTCAATATCAGCCAATCATCACTGTGTGTGCAGTCAAGTGACACTAGCCAAGTTGGTTGCAAAAAATTGTTCAGAATTATGCAAGGTTAAAGTCAATGAGTTTGCTTGAACCATGTTGAGCACGACTTAATGTATATCAACTTGTCCTAAACTACCAAAGTCCTGAATTACTCCAGAATACTCTATTAAGACGGGTTAAAGATTAGGCTAGTTATTTGATTTGAACCATGAGTTGTGCTTCTACAATTTTTGTAATTTAGTTGGTGCTTTTTACTACTTTTGTGCTTTAGTTTTGCCAAATGAAGATGCTTACAAACTTTGAACACCACAGAGCAGCATGGTGGATTGTGAGTTAGAATAACTAAGGTAAGATGAGGTAAATTTAGACAAAATCTATTGAAAAATTTGCATTTACAATTGAGAGTTTTTTTTGAGGAAACTATCACTGCAAGCACAACAACAAAATGGATCAAAATATTCACCATCCAATATTTAAAAAGATTAACAACTGTGAATTAATCTGTCCACAAATAAATTGTTCCAAATAACATTATTTTTGACATCCGACTTTTCTTACTATTGGGAAAACTTAGATGTACTTCTACCACTGATTATTTTGACATTCAATTTTTCCAGCCGATGTTTTGAGTTGGAAAAAAGGTGTAGTTTGAAAAGAAAAAATTAATTTTAATTGAAAATATTATATAATAGATGTAGAAATACTAGGTGCATTACATCCAACTTGTTAAATTCAATGTCAGCCTATGTCAGACTTTTCCCAAAAATGTCCGTCATTTCCCAATATCCAAGATTACTCCATGTTACCCCATAGATTAAATTAAATAGAGCCCCAAAGCACTAGAAATAAGCATTTGCATCCAAGCAATTCTTGCACATTTTAGATACAGCTTGCACTGATGAATACCAGTAAAACATGGAAATATGACAGAAAAACCCTAACTCTAATATTAACAATAATCAACCCTAACTCTAATCCTAACCCAAACTGTAATCCCAACCTTTACTCCAACCCAAATCCTGATCTATTATATGGAACTTTTATGTGACAATTGTAGTATCTAATTTTCTGGAAAACTTCAGTGGACTTCCATGTTTTAGTATATTGCAAGACTGATTACAACACTTAAGCTATGCATGACTGCTAACTTAGACCATAAGATTATCTTATGTTCATAAGTTTTGAACCTCTCTTGAGTTCAAGAAATTTAAGAAATTCTTATTATTGTAGTGCAAGCTAAAAAATTGCTCATGTTACAGAATATTCAGGTATTGTGATGTTTGAAAAAGTATTGGTAGCATTATGCCTCAAGAACTAGGAAATATGCCTACAAGCTTATTAGGCTATTTATTTTGAGATGCAGATTTTAGGGCTTTATATTATTTACCAATGGAAATCTTTGATTAAATGCCATGCCATGCCAAGCCTTAACAGCTTAACTACTCTAAAAATATAAATTAGTCTTGTTTCTAGCTCAGTAATTTATGATTACTACACACAACTGAGCATTATAAACAAACATAGATAAATAATCTAGCTTTTGCTTGTGCATATGAGCTGATGCTCTATTTGCAAGTTTGTGTCTGATTGAGCCACTACAATAAGCAGACTGCTTAACCAGTTAACCCTGCCATCCGTTTGTTGATACAAAAAAAAATAAAGATATGAGTATCCCATTTAGTGTCTTGCCCAAGAATATAACAAGTAAACTTGTCGGATTTTTCTCCACTCCTTTCAGGGAAGCTGTAAACCCTATTTTTGAAACTGTGGCATAATTTGACATTACATGTGAACATACGCCTAGGTTGTTGATTATGAACCAGGCACTCTAAGCACTGCGTCATCACGCAGGTATAATTACGATTAATATTCAAGTCACCCTGCGCTGTAGACAAAATTATAAAACAGCAAACTGCACTAGCCATGATTTTAAACGATTGCAATCTGAAATTCATTTCAGCCGACTCGACTTTACTCATGCGCACATCTTACATGAAATATAACCGAAAATATTAAAGGTAAAAGTTAAAAAATTTATTTGCGGCAAGACCGACGCGATGGCGTAGTGGTTAGAGCGCCCGCTTCGCAGTCGGTAGACCTGGGGTTCATTCCCCTTGTCGAGTCATACCAAAAGACTTTAAAAAATGGCATCCGCAGCTTCCCTGCTTGGCGCTCGGCATTTAGGGAAGGTTGTGGAGAACAAGCCGGCAAGTTCGCTTGTTGTGTCCTTGGGCAAGGCACTTAACGGGACGCCCCACCTTTATGTGGAAGACAGGTGGCCCATAAACCTCGAAAAAGGCAACTCCCAAGCGAGTGCGGACTTCCCGTCCAAAGTATAGCGATACAATTCGCTTTCTCGTGAATGGAGGATAAATATGACAAATATAACAAATAACAAAATGTTGCCATTAAAAAGCTTAAGAACTTTCAACCACCATCACAAATCAACTGAATTAATAAATCAGCCTGGAACAGTAAACTTCAAATAGATCGAATCGTGAGTAAACAAAAAACCTCTGTTAAAGTTACAAATGAAACCGAAGATGCGAGAACACATGAGATTGAAAAGCTTTTATGCCTTTACAAATTTGTTATATTTTTTTTAAATAATTTAGTTTTTAAACGCTGAGGTCACGACGTATTATTCTTTCTTGTAAAGTCATGTGGGTACAAAAACCATAATATTACTATTCCGATGCATTAATAGATCATTAGTATTGATGAAACCCAGCAATCACGACTTGATGGCTGGACTGTAGGTAGAATGTATCCGCATAACGCGTAAAGCAAAAATACGTCATGGCTCTTGGCTCTTGATGTTATGAGGCCTCCTGAAATAAATCGGCCAAAAGGTGGCGCGATAAGAGGGTGATAAACAATATTATATAGTTTTTTGTAACTGACTGTCTTCGATCGGGAATGTGCAATCGCTATTTACCTAACCCGACAATTTTCTCGTTTGTACGCGGCCATATTTTGCATTTTATCCGTTAATTGGGAATTAGTAGGCAATATTACTTTTGTTTACATCAGTAACCCAGACTTGTTGCAGTACGATTATTGAACATACTGCAGGTGTTGTCATATTATGAAATGAATTATTTGGCTTTAAAGAGGCTTGTCTGCTGAGTTGGCGTTTGTTGTAGAGCTGCTGTATCTGGAAGCCGTTCTCTGCATGATTGCTGGACTTTGTTCAAACTTTTATGATTTTAACTACTAACAACATGTTATTTGTGTTGCATGATACCGTAACTTATGATTAAATAAAGCTGTAATAATTCAAATGTGTTACAAGGTAAGTCGGTAGTGAATTTGATAAAGATAAATGTGGCTATAAGTTTATGTGCCAAGAGAAGTCAGCACATTCCTGCGTTGCATAGAAATATCAAATGTTGTGTCGGTTAGAAGTAATTTTTTAAAGAGAGTCGTTGAGAGGCTGACCTGAGCATGGTACCAAAGTTGAAAAGCTTTTATTCTACTTGTGCCATTTGTTTAGAGATGAACCTCTAAAAATTGATCTATTAGTCTAGTTGAAGATCTTTTTTGTGCATCAACTTTTTGACCAATCTCCACCTACATCAGAGACTGACTGGCTGTGCGTCGACGTTGATGGATATAAGATAGCCTACGTTTACAAACCTCCACCGATTCGTTTGCAAGTGTAGGAAATAAGTTCCTAGAGCAAGAGCGTGCTGACTGAACCCCAACTGCTGGGAACTATGGCAGTCACAAGGAAGAAAGCACGACAGTAATATTCTATTCTATCAATTTACGCAGCTGTGACAGATAATCAAAAATCACGTCCTTCTGCCACGACGATCGACAATAAAAGAGAAATGACAGACAACTAGAACACGTCCGTCCGCCATGGCGATCGACGAAGAAAAAGAGCACAAAATCTCCGACCACATGGTCGGTCACAAAATACTGCACGCGTCGCCACGAATTAGGTCGCTGCACACGTCAATGTAACCAGGACACTGCATACGTTACATAAACGAAAACAACGAATAAAGAACCTAATGGCGGGAAAGGCAAGCCGACCAACGAGCTACCATGAGAAGACAAAAACATATCTAGCCGGAATAAAAAAAGAAAAATAACTGTGTGTGATTTTAGACACAAGCAATAATAATAAACGAATACGCGTTGCAATATCACGTCTAGATTGCCGGAAAGCCATGCAGGCTTAGATTCCTGGCGTGAGGTTACATCGCCAGGCGTGCGGACTATAGGAGCACAATATACTTTAAACGGAGATAGCCGAGCGGCTACAAACCTGATGGCAGATACTTCGTCAGTTAATATTACTACATCAGTAAAATCGCAGGATAAAGCAGCAACGGTGCACGAGCTGGGCGTCAAACTGGGGACGCACAAAGTTGCAAACTAGCAAACGCAGCTCTTACAGTAAACAACTAGAATCACACACATCAGCGGGAGCAAGGTGCTAAGCCGCCAAAAGCAAACTAACAAAAAAATATAAAAAAAAAACAAAAAGATGTTTGGCATGGCAGCTCGATGAGGTGCGAGGCGCGACACGCTACACAAGCATCTGATCTCCCAATATGCCCACATCCCTGTTTCTATGCTCGCGACTTTAACTGCCAGCATGTTGATTGGGGTGAGCCAACAGTGCAGATGGAGAATGCTTGGTTGGCTGGACAAGTACCAACAATCTTGCCCTACTCCATAACCCAAGTGTGCCGCCAGCTTCCACTCAGGCCGCTGGAATACAAGTACCAACAGGAACCTTGCATTCGTCAGTATCGATTCGGACAGTCGTTTACCCCACAGACATGTCTTAGAAAAGTTCCCAAGGTCTCAATATCGACCCTCGCTTATTTCTCCACCCAGGTTTAATCGTCCTGCACCAAGCAATCCTGTAAAGCGATGGAACTTCGGCTAGACCAAGTAAAGCCACTATATTACTCTAACAAATAAACTTGCTAGGACTTTGCCGCCACCTGATTCATCTAACATGGATCAGGCATATCAGTGTTTCTGTAACGCCATCAGAATTGCGGCGAAAAAGCGTATCCAACGTGGCCAACGAAATAATCGTGTACCATGTTGGAATGCTGAGTGTGAAAACCAATACAAAACATTCTTGCAATACCGTGAAGGGCATAAATCTAGCAGAGCTGCTACAGCTTTGCTTGCCAGGCTTGACAGGAAACGGAGAGATCGATGGTCTGGGGCTGTCCAGAACATCGACTTTTCAAACTCTAGCTGAGTAGAATTGAATATGTTAAACAATCTTACTGGTAGGTCACGACAATCCCCTCGTCAATGTCCCGTTCCAACAAATGCTATTGCTAGCCTGTTGGTAAAAAACGGAAAATATGAGGATGCAAATCGAGAGATTTCTTGATTCGTTATGTCGGAATTGTCTGACCTTTAGAGGGTACTGCTCCAGATGCAGTAAATATTTCCGAAGATTTTTCTCCAAGAGAATTAGCTGCTGCCCTCCATCACTCAAAACCAGGTAAAACTCCGGACCCTGACGCTATTTGCTAGGAGCTTTTAATCCGTGCTGATTCTGGCTACGTGGCTTCCTTTCTTCCTGCTTGCTCCAACTCAAAATTCCAAAAGTCTGGAGAAGAGCGCTGGTATTCGCCATCCCAAAGCCCTTAAAATTTGTAGAGGTTTCACGAAGCTACTATCCCATCTTTCTGCTTTGCCTTCCTTACAAAATCCTCGAACGGCTGATCTACAATCGCGTCGAGCCAATAGTCGACCTGTTGCTCCCGAAGGAACAGGCTGGATTTTCATACGGAAAGTCTACCGTAGATCAGGTTGTTTTGCTTATGCAAAACATGGAGGATATTTTGAGGCAACAAAAAGGCTGGTGCCGTGTTTGTCGGTCTGACAGCTGCTTATGACACTATCTGGCACCGTGGCCTCACCTGCCAGTTGCTGAGACTTCTGCCGGACAAGCACATGGTCCGGATGATCATGGAACTTATTCGGAACAGAAGCTTCACCCTAACCACTGGTGACAGCAAGCCAAGCACGCTCCGACGCCTGAAAAATGGTGTCCTACTGGGATCAGTCTTGGCTTCTCTTTTTTTCAACATATACATATACGATCTGCCTTCCACAACTTTCAAGAAGTATACGTACGCTGACGACTTAGCGATACTTTACTCATCTGGATATTGAAAGGTGTTGAAAAGAACTTTGAGCGAAGACATGACTACACTTTCTGCTATCTCCAGACTTGGCGGCTAAAGCTCAGCCATGCCGAAATGGTGACGGCAGCCTTTCATCTTCACAATCGAGAAGCCAAGCGTGAGCTAAAAGTTAAGAACAATGGCAAAATCTTACCATTGTGCCCAGTGCCGATCTATCTTGGTGTGAAACTGGACAGAGTGCTCATGTATCGTCATTATCTTGAGATATTGCGCAAAAAACTATCCACGCGCGTTTCGCTGCTAAAGCGACTTGCGGGTTCAGGACGGGGCGCTGGTGCCAAGATATTGCGCACAGCTGCCTTGCCCCTGATCTACTCGACTGCTGTGTACTGTGCACCAGCTTGGTGTCGCAGCGCGCATACTCGCCTCATTGACAATGTTTTTGATTACGCTTTGCGCATTGTTACTGGATGCCTACATCCCACTCCAACGGACAACCTTCTAGTTCTCTCAAGCATCCAGCCAGCTGAGCTTCGCCACCAAGGAGGGACACTCTCTTTGGCAAACCGCTGTTCTTTAGAACCTGGCCACATTCTTCATGGCCAGTTGACTGAGCCGCGGGCTGCTGGCAAGGACAGACTGAAATTTAGACACCCGTTTGTTCCTGCTGCCCAAAAATTACTGCAATTATCGTCCATTAGGCATCGGCACTGCCCAATGGACGAACTTGATATGGGACACAGGTACTCCAAGAGTATCTCAGTGCTCTGTGTCTACATTCGTAAGGTCAGCACAAGACCTTTTGGAATGAGTTTGACCAGAACAGCTTGGGTCAAATTCAATCGTCTGCGTACTGGCGTTGGGCGGTTCGGTTCGTCCATGCACAAATGGGGTCTCGCTTCTTCAGCGAATTGCGAGAGTGGCGCTAGAAAACAAACTGCAGACCACATCATTTTAACATATCCCATACATGGGGTACCTCGAGGAATAAGGGTCTGTCGGTTTTGGATGACATAACAAGATGTTGGCTTAACTCCGTCACTGCCAGCATCTGATATGGCAACACAGCAGGCTGGGGTGGTAAAAACATAAACCCTCGGTCCCCATCCTTTTCCTGTGCCTGACCTGGATCATAGATAGGTACCCTGTCATACCACGAAGAAGAAGAAGAATACCAATACGGCTTAATTCTTTGTTGCTCCTGTTCTTGAAAAAGGCACTCTGCCAAAATTTTTCTTGGTTGGTTATAATGCAAAGGCTATGGTGAAATGCGTTAGCTTGTGCTGACGCCCAGCATTGAGGTACCGGCAGTCAACACACAGCTCCAAAGTACGTGAAAGTCTGAACGCAAAGATGCCTAAAGTAAGTAAGGGCTTCGCTGAGGGGCAATTTTTCCAACCAAGATCATAGGGTGTGACTTTCTAAAAAGTATCATTAAATATAGGGTGACATTTTGAGTACGCTTTATGTTTTAGTGACGAAACTGGGATGAAGTGTAGTATATAGACTTTAGATCTAGCCATTAAGTTCTTTCTTTGTTTGGAAAATATAAGCTACAAGGCTATCTCTCCCTGTTTGCTCAGCCTTTGAACGTCATCAAAATATCGCCATTTATGCACGTTTTGTTTAAGAAAAAACATGAATAATTTTACAGGCAATTTTTTGGTTCCAAAACGGTTTTGCATTGGAGTTGGTGCAACTTAGTAGCCTAGAAATTAAACTTGATTATATCAATTTCTCGCAGAATAGTTTGGATTTGTAAATAATTTTTCCGGACCCAATAATCAATACAGAGGTTAGATTACAAAAGTTCGATTTCAGTCATTTTTTTGAATACTCAGCAGCTGTTGTTTTTGTTTTTTATAATGAACTCAAATTTTTGCTTTCATCTGACACATGCTCTGACAAAACAGTTTTTAGTTTAAAAGAGACTCAAAAGATTGCTGACATCATTTTAACTTAAACAGGCTAAAAGAAACCGTACAGAGTGAAATGACCTTTACGAAAGCAGATTACTGAAAATATTGAGCTGGTCAACAAAAAACACAACTTTTCAATTCAACAATAAATTCTACAAACAGCTAAACCTTTCTCAATTTCTAAAAAATACTTTGTGTTTTGGTCGGAGGGCGGGAGAGGTAGACCTATTTTTTCGTGTTTTTATTTGTCGTATATTTGCATCTTCCGGTCACGAGAAACCTTTTCAATTATGCGTAGAGCATCTTGTGTTCAGACCCGCTCCGGAGATAACGGGCTCAGTGCATTTCTACCGAAAGTTTGCAACCAAGCAGGGAAAATTTCCCTCACGCTTTTTCCATGGACTCAACAACGTAACCATTCTGAGATTTGAACTGCCAATCGTTGTTCTCATGAAGTGCGCTTGAACTCAATTGGCAATGTTGCCTATTCAAAACAGCGGTATACCCGCTCGGTTACAACGTGAACGTGTTTTGTCAGTGGTCTACAAACTTTATTTTACGCGACCCCAGTTAAAACAAAAGTCGAAGAGCGCAAGTATTAGCGACCCTGTCCTTAGGCGTATCGTCTCAAAACAAACTTGAAGACCTTTTTATATAGACTAAGTTAATTTTTTGTCTTTCGGCTTTAAACACAAAGTAAAGACATTTCTTTTACGTTTTGGAGATCACGGTTTTTAAAGCCACATGCGACTCCACTTGGGGTCGCGACTCACAGATTGTCAAACACAGAGCTAGTTTATGGTTTTGGGTTAATCCTGGGAGATGGAGAATAGATCAGAGGGGATTACCTTACCAAATGATTTTGAAGGGGGGATTGCTTTTGAAAATCAACCTGCAAAGAAGAAACCTTTCGCGAGTTTTTTGATGAAGATCCTTTTATTGGAATTGAGGGCTTTATTTGGCTCAGTGCTTCGGCGACGCCTTTTGCGTACTTTCTCTCGATACTGATATTGGGTATAGCCCCGTATGGTAGTGCATAGAACCAGCGTGAAGGTAATGGAGGGGTGTACAGACATTTCAGCACCAGACATTTAGTCACCCGACACTAAATCACGATAGGGTTATGGTTTAGGGTTAGGGACGAGACACTTAATCACGTTAGGGTTAGGGTTATGGTTAGGATTAGGGTTAGGGTGATCGATTCTAGTGCACTTGCAATATCGTCGTGTTATAAAGTCTACGTTATTAGATGTCTAGTGATTGAAGGTCCGTGATTAACCGTCGAGTGATCAAATGCCGGGTGATGAAATGTCGGTAATTCAATGGAGGTGAGTCTAAATCTTATCGTGCTATGTTGTCGTGTCCTTGGAAAAGATTTTCTACAAAAGACACAAGGGTGCGCCACCCCAAAGTAAGTGGGGGACAAATAATTTGCGAAACGATTTCAGAGAAAACCTCCATGGAATGTAGTCCAAGGTCATAACCAGGAACACTATTAAAACGTAAGGGATTTTTAAGGCCGACATACTTAACTTAATCCATTTATTTTTAGGGACTAAAATTTGCTTTGAGTCTATGAGCCGATGGTTGAGTTACTTGGGATTATTATAGACCGCTTGGCGGCGAAGCCTATGAGGCAACAATCCATGACGAGGGTCTAAGGGCGTTTTCCCTTCAGAAATTTTTGAAAAAATAAAAATAATTTGCTGCAATCTGGCGTATATCTTGTCGGAAATTTTCCACCAAAATGGAAACAGTATTAATATGGAAAACTAGGACAATTGAGCCTATTGTTTAGAAATTGACTTTGGCAAAAAATTTAGGTAGTGTTGAGAAAATTTAGATAGTTTTGTTAGTGATGAAATTTGGCCCGATTAGACCTAGAGCAGACAGTGTAAAATCTTTTGTAGGTATAACCTGGCCAGATTTAACCACTAACTCTCTATTGCCATCACAAATGACAAATCCCTGCTTTCGGACATCTTATTTTTAGAGCATATCTGAGTGACAACTTGCGAAAATTAATCGCTGAGTCTGCACTACGCTAATTTGTAGTACCTAAACTACTGCAAAACTGCCATTATTACGTATATAGTTATGTGTTGATGACGAAACTAAGCAATAAACGTTCGGAAATTTCGAATGATTTTCTTCTAAAAATAACAGCCAAACAAATTGCCAAAAACAAATTGCGAACGTTTCGGATCTCAACTGGTGACATTTTTAACGCAAATAATGTACAACAAAAAGGTTGACAATGAACTACGCCATGCTGAGTACTGACACTAAAAAATGAACGCACAACAAAAAGCGATGGTCACTTGTTACAGAAGAAGAGAAGAAAGGATCGGAAGTCTACATAAAAATGGTTTCAATTGCTAAATGTAAAGAGATTCTAGAATGACAAGTGTGGATTTGCCAAGAGAACTGTTGAAAATCTGTGGATTGTTGAAGTCAACTCTATGATTTGAAATGAAATGTAAGTGGCTACATACTTCCGAATTGAGCCTGTTCTGGTGCTCGTCCAGGCGTTTCACTAGACCCGGCGAGTTTGGCCAATATCAAAAAAACCACGAGAACAGTTCAACCAGTATGGTATTCACAGCTTCCCTGCTTGGCGCTCGGCATTTATGGGAGGTTGTGGAGAACAAGCCGGCAAGTTCGCTTGTTGTGTCCTTGGGCAAGGCACTTAACGGGACGCCCCACCTTTATGTGGAAGACAGGTGGCCCATAAACCTCGAAAAAGGCAACTCCCAAGCGAGTGCGGACTTCCCGTCCAAAGTATAGCGATACAATTCGCTTTCTCGTGAATGGAGGATAAATATGGCAAATAAAACAAAAAAACAGTAAGTTGCTTCTTAATAGGTGACTTTGTGGGTCTTTAAAGTGAAATTACTTTTTGAGGTTTTTAGTGACATGGATAAATCTAAACATGGTGTCGGATAAGTGGTTGTTGATAAATTGCTTTAATTCTTCCTCAACGCGGTGAGAGATATTACTTAGCTGAGGTAATTTGAATAAAAATATTTGGAGGGTTTCTTTTGGATCAAGGGAGTCCGAGGAGCAAACTTTTTGTCAAGAAATTGCTGGATGCCTTTGTCGATGAAGCCAGATGGATATTCACTCCGGAAAAGTGTATTTTTGATGAAACGAAATTCGGTATCTATTTGAGAATAAGAGTTGCAGATGGTATAGGAGCAATAAAGAAGGGAGTTGACTAAATTTCGCTTGTAACGAAGAGGAGAAAAGCTAATATTCGAATGATTTATTCACGAAAAGTAGTTGGCTACCGGCCCTGTACTTTCATCACAAATTACAAGTCCACAAACTCATGTACGTTGCTCAGATTGCTCCGATCACATCAAATTTAAGCCACGTGATTTTCAAAATATTTTTTCGTGCTTCAAAAACTAGAAGATTAAAACCTTGGAGTCCACTTCTCCTAAACCCCCAAAAAACTCAACGGATCTGCACGAACTACAGAAATGGAGTGATGAGTCCACCCCGCTGCTCCTCCGTGGTGCTGTCTGTAAATAGACAACACCAGTTGTGATAGAAACGCATTGTGCCACACTGGCATGAGAAAACAAATTTAAATGGAGGGAGAGGAAACAAATTGGTATGAAACAAGGGCGTAGCCAGAATAAAATCTGAGGACACGCGGGAAACGTTTTCAGGAAATTTGACTCCTAAAAAGAGAGATTTTATTCATAAGGAAAAATATAAATTTTCTCTTTTGAATATTTAAAAAGCCCATAATTTTTGCCTAATTCATGCTGTTTTCAGTTAGGGGAGACCCGGGACAATTGTCGCAAGTGCCAAATGTACGGTAACATTAGTGCTATTTCACAATTGAAATTATTGATTTGCGTCATAATTCAACTTATAAACGAAGCCTACGTTTGTTTTACTTGGCTAAATAAATGTATGCATGTTTTGTTTCGTTATGTGTCAATCAATTACTGGCAAATTGCAGACGAAAGCATCAGAGTTATACGAAAAAGTTGATAATTCAGGTAGGTATGTAAATTTTTGATATTTCAAACAAATTTGTTTTACATATCGGTACCTTTTCGTATTATATTTCAAATTAATCTTTTTCCAAAAAAACTATTCGTTTTTGAGATGTTACGTAAATCAAATTGGTGGTAAAAGATGTGAGAGATTGCTTGGCGTGCTTGACCAATGACTAAGTTAGTGGGATAATTTTAACAAAGAGTTGCAATTTTCTCACTTTTATATTTAATTCAGCTTCTTGTTTTTTATTACAAAAATTCGAAAAAGAAAATGACCACCGACCGCAGAAAAATTTGCACAATCTACAGCATGCAATCAAGTGCGTGACGGGACAAGGCCAATCTCTACAAAGAGTTACATCTAAATTTGAAATATGCCATGTGACCCAAAGTCGATGTGTTCAAAAGAATACAGAGTTCAATACAGGTTTCGGAACACTCTCAAATTCATGATCAACTACAATCCACATACATAACAGGGCATTTTCTGAAAAACAAGCAGATATCCTTACAAGTTTTCTAACGCAGGCGAGCAAATTTATTATGGTCAATCACCCCGAGAAGTGCGACAACTTGCATATAATTGCGCTACGAAGTATGATCTCAAATTTTTTGACAAATGGAAGGATCTCAAGTGGCAGGTCAGAATTGATTCACCACCTGTCTAAAGCGCAATTCGTCATTATCAATTCGAAAGCCTCAAGCAACCAGTTGGGCATGTCCAACGGCATTCAATAAAGCCACGGTCAGTCAATTTTTTTTTTAATTTTTCTTTCTTGCTGAAGGGTTACCAGTTTTCTTCACGAAATATGAGCAATGTAGATGAAACTGGAATAACGTCTGTGCAAAGACCTGACCACAAGTGGTCGAGCGTGGAAGAAAACAAATTGGCACTATAACTTCGCAAGCACGAGGAACATAATTACCCATACTATGGCAGTTAATGCCACAAGATACAGTGTACCTGCTATTTTCGTGTTTTCCAGAAATAAATTTCACGCCTGCTTCATTGGCGATGCACTTACCGGATGCGTTGAAGCGGCAAGTGGTACTGAACGGATGCGACAAAATGACTTTTACTTTTTTTGCAGCATTTTGCTAAGCACGTTAAATCAGCTAAACAAAACGAAGCATATTCAACTTCTAACAATGAAGATTCCCAAGCACAGCTTGTAAACGATGCATCATTTTTTGGTGATTATAATCAAGCGATTGGTGGAGGAGCTCCATCCACATCTATTGAAAATCATCAGAGCTCAGGAGCAGTTTCGCGCACATCGTCGTTTTGTCCAGAGCACATTAGGCGAATACCAAGAGCCCCCCCCCCCTGAAAAGGAAAAGGTAGAAGAAAAGAGCATAAAACCGCCATTCTTTGATATATACTTGTAAAGAACGCTCTCGTGCAAGAAGAAAAATCAAAGCAAAATAAGTTTTCAGAAATGTGGCGCCGATTCAAAAAAGAGATAGAGGTGAGTGATGATTGGATTGAGAGTGCTGGTGATGACAAAGGTGACTTTTTGAACATTTGCTTAATTTGATTTGACCATTTCAAGAAGAGTCACTATGATAAAAAATGAATTCAGTGCATAATACTTGACAATTGGGCACATATAAACCTTGCTCATCATATCGATTCATGTATGTCTGTCATAATCGTGACTCGGACTATATTTTGGATTAACAATCTTTGATTTTAAACATAATTTGTTGTTTGATGTGTACATACATGGTTAGGACATGGTTGATTTTGCTCTTCCTTTGTTTTATTAAACTGCGAATCAATCTAATGTGCTGTTTAAAGCGCAATTCTGTCTGTCTGTCTGTCTGTCTTAACTCCTGCGAAAATGCCGGCTTACAAACATCAAACTTGGCATGATTGATCACTTCCTCAGGGCGAGTGTCATAAGGGGGCTCGTGACACTACGATGACATCATAGCCAAGATAATTTTTTTTTAAATCGCGTTTTGGATCGAGGAACGCGGTTTTTGAATTAAACAAAAGCCAGTACCAGACTTACAACTTCAACAAATTTTACTTCTTTGCGATGTCACATGATGTCGTAATTAACAAATAGTTGTGAAATTTGTTTTCTTAATTAGCTCAAAAATACCGATCGTAGAAACGCGATTAAAAGCTTTTTGAGGAGATCTTAGCAAGATGCCCTACAACAAATGCTGAACTGGCAATGCAACAATAGATTATTTGTTAAAGCAGTACAAGCTTTCCAAGCATGCTTCTTGCTTTTTTTCTACACGCTTCAACTCTGTTTATGATGTCATAATACTGCTTGGCATGATTAACAGTTTTTGCTACTAGAGATCGTCATTTCATAATTTTTTTCAAAAAATTGCAACACTTTTACGAAATCTGTTTAGTTAAAAACTAATTTGTGACCTCATTTTTCAACTGATTTTCAAACTTTAAAAAAAATTAATGGGTGTTTTAAGGCGATTCCAATAACACATGACGTGTACTTCTACTATTAGTTTTTACACTAAAAAAAGCTGAATTTTAAGACCTGTGTAACTTTTAATTTTTAAAAAAATATGGTAAGCTAAGCAAAAACAGGTTGGTTTTAAATATAAACGTTACGATAAGGTACTAACCATCAGTTACGTTTGAAAGCTGAAGAAATTTGCTTTCCAGCAATATGTTATTCTAATTAGTTAAGGCTAAGAATTAGTTCATAATGGCTAAGGATTAGTTCATAATGGATTAGCTCAAAATGGTTGCCATACATCATGCTTCATTGTTAGTGGAACAATTTTACAACTAGACCTAAGAAACCTGCAGTTTTACGAAAAAGTTAATTCTTTGGCTCATTTTGACTACTTTTTCCGAGCAAGCATCGTTCTTTGGCATTATCTATCTAAATTTGCAAACAGATTTATCAAAAAATGAAGATATTAAAGATTGTTATATGTAGCTTACTGCTAAAATCATCCAAAATTTTGATGCCTGGACTTCACAAAATAGCAATGTTTTAGAAAAAGTTAGTTCTTTGTTACATTTTCACTATTCTTTCTTCAAAACACGCTTCCTGCTTCTTTGGCGTTAGCTATCTACATTTTCTAAAAGATTATTCCAAAAATGAAGCCTCCAAACGTTTCATGTAGCCTACTCCAAACAAACAAATTGGTGATCCCCCTACAAACACTTGATTATCTTTTGCAACAAACTATTATTTTCGAGCTATACAGTTTATTATCTAAATGTTAAGGCCATTTACTTTGCGATTGCGTGAAGTCGACGCAGACGTCTAATTTGATATTCTTAACGTTAATATTACTAATGGCTGCTATTGTAATAACTTGACTGTAGGTGTTACAGAGTCTTTAACAAGGAGGGCCTGTCCACAAGTGCCCAGGAGGAACTTCAGGGCCTTCGTTTTTTTTTCACCACAACAGCCAAAGTAAAACTTCTTTTGTTGTGGCCAACTTAGTCAGAACAAATTGAAATGCAAAAACTAAAGCAAAATAAATTCCAAATGAATAGAATACGATGAACAAAAGTTCACCGAGGGTTTCCCTTATAAAGTAAAGCAACAGAATATAACTTTCATGTACCAAGAAACAATAACAGAACTACTGCAACTTAAAGAACGTTATTTATTTAGCGTTTGGAACGAGCGTCGGCCAAGCAAAAGCAGACCTCTACCGGTTTTAGGCAAACGCACGAGAGCTGCATTCGCACCACTAGCTACCAAATACTACATTAGAAAAGGAAAAGAAAGCGTGTGAGAACTAAACGGCGCGAGTTCAGTTCAGCAACGGCGTATTAAAAATTTTTTTGATTATTATGAGCCCGATTTTGTAACAGTAGGCGCATCACTTCGGGTTACATTGTTCTTTCGCTGGCTGCGTATATGCCAGGACCAAGCAACATACGCGCAGCCAGAGGCTTTAGGTTTTACAAATAGACATTCAGCAGAGAAAAAGTCTTTAAGACTGGTCCAAATATTTAATAGGGTAATCCTGAAAATACATATATCAATCGTTTTGCCGCTTCTCCTACCCACAGCTTTGAAATTTTACTTCCATGCACTTCATAAAAAGAACAAATAAAACTTTGTGGAATCGCTGGCTGTTTCAATTGCGAGCAAGTTCAATTCCTACGTAGAAAACAAGCCTAGTAAGATGTAGCGAGGAGCTCCAGAAACTTTTGGAAAACAATTGCGGCTATGCGCAACACCAGTAATGGTTTTTTAAGGCTTTAATCGATTTCCTTTAAAAAACGGTACTTGTGATTTCGGAACGACAACTGGCTGCGTCAACAACCCATAACTTTTTATTGCTGTTCTCACTAATATCAATTTGGTGAAGCTAACTGAACCGATATTCTTGAATTTGACAATACTGATGAGGGCGCTGCTATTTTCACAACTTAGCCGCGAGTGTTTGATTGCGGGTTGGTTTGCTTTTTGCCTGGCTGCGTTTATGCCTGGACCATGCAACATGCGCCCAGCCAGAGGCGTTTGCTCATTCAAACACCCAAACAGCTATGATAAAGATGTAAGTAGTGGGCCTACTATTTAATTGCTGAATCCTGAAAATGCACATCAATTACTTTAGCGCCCTTCCACAACTTTGCTATGCTTTTAATTCAAGCAGTACCTCAATGAAACGGATAAAAGTTTGTCGAGTTAAGAAGATCTATGGTAAAAACAGCAAATAAGACAATGCCAGGGGTTTCAGAAACTTGAAGACATGCAGTGGCTATGCGCAGTCCCACTCAAATGTTTGTTTTATCAATTGCGTTTAAAAAAAAAACTATAGTTTTATTTCAGAACGAGATTTGGCAATGTGAAAAAACGAACTTTTTATGACTGGGAAAAAACTAGTAATTTCAATCCAAAAATAACAGCCAAACAACTTGTCAAAAATATATTGCGAACGTTTCGGCCGTCAACTGGTGTATTTTCAACGCAAATAATGTACAATAAACAGGTTGACTAGCAACTACGCCATACTGACAGTAAAGAATGGCATACCAAATTTTAAAGTCTTTTGGTATGACTCGACAAGGAATCCCAGGTCTACCGTGCAAAGCGGACGCTCTAACCACTACGCCACCTTCGTAAGTTGCATGAAATAGAATTGACTGTTACTTATCATTGTTTAGCAGGCGTCGTCCGGTAGTGACAACCCATCGGCTGTATCAAGGTAAAAGCATTTCAGCCGGCTTCTTTCAAGGAACATTTGCTTCCCCGACCGGCGCTTCTTACACCACTCTATCAGCAACAGGCAACTTCGAAGCGGGTTCGAGAGCAGCAACGACGTAGCGTAACCGACAATAAATATTTTCGTGACCAGAAGATATGAATGTGAACTCGAACGTGTTGGTACTGCTGGCATTTTTACCGCAACGCAACCAAGCTGATGATATTTCCAAAAAGGGGTTTTCCCAGGCAAACAGTAATCACGCGTCAGCAATGGATAGTGCAGACCAGAGTTCAGCTTGGAAGGGGTGCTGATGAATCTTGATCGAAATGGTCTTTACCTTCATTTCGAACGCTCTTTGTTGTCGCAAGTCTTGGTACTCGTGCCCCTCTCTTTATAATAAAGCAGTGAGTCACTGACTGGTACAGCTAGGGTAGGAGCCGTCGTTTACCAAACTTCAGATTGCAACAACCCTGCGTATCAATAACTCTATTACAGGGGCGTATTCGGTCAAAAAATTTATGGGAAATAAAATGTTTTCAGCGATCAATTTAGTGCAATCGTTTCTCTTGGGTGATCGTTTTTGCGAGGCCAGTAAGACTTAAAAGCGAGAGGCATTTAGCAAATATTGGAGGAATTCTAAAGAGATAACGTTTTTGTGATAAGTTCATTTAAGAGCAGAATGTTTACTGGATTGTAAAAGCTTTAACATCTATTTTGAGGGGGCAGGTGCTTCACACTGACTTACGTTCATGCATAATGCCATGCGAAGAGTAAAATCTCGACCTCACGTCCGTGTTTGTAGTAGCTTGGTGTGTGAATGCAGCATTGCTTTGAAAATCTTTATGGTGCATCGACTTTATAAAATACAATCTTGTTTTGCTTTAAAGCATAAAATACGAACTCGGCAAACTGTGATTAGTTGCAGGGTTCAACAGATATGCCGCCTGCGCCATCGAAACACGTGTCAAGAGATTTAATAAGCCTTTGGTGCGTGTTACAAAGCTGGAAGTGTCAATGGTCTGAAACTATTTTGTGTCTCTTGAGAAACACCTGTCAACTTCAATATTGCACTTGAGGAAACGTACAGCAGATTGCCAAATTGTATTTTGTTCAAGCACACTTTGAATCAAACGAAGCGTCAACGATCAAATTTCGACTGATTAGAAAACATTTCCATTACATTAAGTTGATTTTTTACTAAGAAAATTGCGTGTAAGCCGATATCTTCATTTAGCATTGCTTCAATCAAGTAAAAAACAGTTTAAAAAAATACATGTAAACCATGTAGCGGCTACTAATCACGCGACTAATAAAACGTCTTTTTTATTGAATTCAAAAATAGTAAAAATTGAACAAAGTAGGTTCTGGTTCGTAACAATCTACAGCTGTCGCTAATAGCTTAGTAGCAATTGCTGAAGGTTTAATAAAAATGTACTGCAAAAAATAATAAAACTGCAATATAAACTAACACGCTGGTTTGTGTTGAACCAAACTGCAATATATAATCATACGGACAATACCGAAAACCATGGGCGAAAAGGACCTCCAATACTCGCAGCGCTGAGGGGGGCGATAAGGGTTGTTCTGGAGCCCCATTAAACTTTACTTCAGTCGGAAAGGAATACAAAAAGAAAAGATTTTAGCAACCCCACTACCAAAAGCAATATTTTACCGCACAATACAACTAATGTGGGGTGGCCTAATTACTACAAGTACGTTTGCATCACGTTTCAATGGCGCTAGAAAGGCTTGAACTTTAGATGCTTTACTGAGAAATAAGTGACCAGAGCCCTGAGCCGTATCCTGTAGCGTCAAGTGCTATCATTGCATCAGAGTGGAATGCGCTTCTTTGTTCGAGATAGTTGAACTGAATGAACGACTCCCGATTTAAACTTGTTCACTCTACAAGCGTTCGCCGAAGTAAACGTACTCCAGTCTACGCTGAAATGAGTACAATCCAAAATACGCTAAAGTATGTATACTTTAACCTAAGCTGAAGTGAATGCCACTCTAGAATACGCTAAGTGAGGGTACTCTATTATATGCTGAAATGAGCATACTCAAATGTACGCTGGAGTAAGCGCACGCCAGCGCATGCTTGTAAAGTGGGCAGGTTGAAACCAATTGTTAGCCATAGTCCATGTAGCAGCATTGATGTTCATAGAAATACTTTGAATCCTGCGCAACGTCGAAGCTCTTGGAGAGCCTGCAAAGGGTAAACTCTAAAGCGGATCTTTCGGTTTCCTCACGTCTCATCTCCACTCCCTTCCGCTTTTGGATCTAGGAGCTTCACTTGCTCAGGGTTCTTTTCAGGATCATTTAAAGATTCGGAAGAGCTCCGACGCACCAAAGAAGTCCTGTTGCAAGATTGGGAAGCGTCGGAATCGGTTGTATCGTTAACGGTCCTGTCGTTATTGGTGGTGTCGTTTTCGGAGTTAACATGTTGAGGGTTGTTATCATTTCGAATACTATCTTCTTCAGCGTTACCGTTTGCGGTGTCATCAATTTTGGGATAATCGTTTCTGGAGTTACCGTTTGTGACATTGGCATTGGTGTAAATGTTTCCAATTCTGACGTTTCTAGTTTCATTTGGCACAGTCTCCTCAATTTTCGGTCGCCCGTCGTGAGGCACGATGTGACAAAACTCGTCACCTTCGCCCCTTACCCAACAAAGAGGAATGCCCGGGGTAGCGAGACACGGGGGTGGTGATCTCCCTGGGGCGTAGTCGTAATACACAGTGTACATGGGGCTTCCCCGCATGCGAGAACTCGGAACCAGGTCACGCGACACGCTGTGAGACATCGAAGTCCGATGGGACTGGATACAGGATCCGTTTGTGCGGAGCGGGGAGCTTGTTCCGCTGTAGCAAGAGCATCTTGGTGGAGAAGGGGGCTGCGTTCGGCTTGGGGGGCGTGAAGGGACTTCGTCCGGATAACACGACTTGAAAATCTTGGTACATAAGTTGGAAGATTCTCTGAAAATAGTGAACTCCATTAAAAACTTGAGAGAAAGCCAAGCTGCAAAAGCCGTTATACATTACAAAAGCAATTTTTTTCACAGTAGTTAGTCATAGGTCTTTTTGCTTTTCTATTATTCGTAGAATTAGTTTTCAAACCCAGTTTAATGTTGCCAGTACTGCTGACACAATTTTTTTTTTCCAAGCAGTTAAGCACTAAAGCCAAGCAGGAAAAAACTGTTGCAACAACCCTTGCTACTGACATAACGCTGAATCATCACGCGGACATCGAACTTTGTAGTTGAGCGCACTGGAAAGCCGCCACAAAATGTGCATTACAGCATATTCGAAAACAATGCAATTTAAATTTCATTTTCTCCTACATCTACCTGCGAGAGTTGTTGACAGAGCAGCTTTTCATAGGCTTTTAAGCATGTTGACTGCCGACCGGCCTTTGCCAAACTGTTCAAAATGGCCAAACGCAAACTACAAGTATACTCGTAGTTTGGCACAGAGAACAAACGTTACACTACGAGTAATCTCGTAAATGGCAGTCAACGTGTTAATGCTTTTGCGCAATGGCACAACGATATTTCTCTGATTAAATTCCTTGCTAAATTACGATTTTGGCCATGACAACAACAGCAACAACCAATTTTGCGTCAAAAGGCCATCTTTCAAGTTGATTGAATGGTTCGAGCAATTAAACTGTAAACTTGCTCGTTTGATTTCTGCTAAACACTGATATTACCAACATGAAGCAAAACATTCGGAATCACGGGAAAAGCCGAAAATTTGAAGACCTATCGACTTCAGACGAAGCTAGAAAATTTAGCATAATTGATTTCAGCCAAACGATAGCATCCTTCGCTTGATTAAATAAGGCCAGATTGCTACACGCTACAGCAACTGTAACAGTGCGAATCACAGTAATTCAATACCATATCTGCGAAGTGCTTTTGAAATCGAGACGCCGCGGTTTTGCACAAAACGAGGCAAAATGCGAGGAAAAAAGAAAAATTTCGATTTTTTAAGAGCGTCTGTCCTGACTTCGTTCCACAGCGAGTCTACAACGAAATTTCTTGTACTAATGAAACCATAACACAAATAAATCCGAGCGCTTGATGTAACTTCATTAAAGCATTAAGCAAACTGCTGGATCAGCAGGTCTAGAGAAATGAAGTGATCAAATACAATGTTTGAGCGATTGGTTCACTTCAAAAAACAGTTTATTCTAAAACAAATTAAGCTTCAACAAACATTTCAACCTTAGACTTGGCTTAATTTGCTATTTGAGAGAACAGCTAAGCGGTTATAACCAGTCGAATTTAATATTGCAATCCTATTAACAACAACAGATATGCGTTTGGCATTTTTAGAGAAATTTTACAATAACAAAGTAATTTATGCGCAAAAGTCTGCTTCAGAGGTGATGTGAGTGGGTTGGTTAAACCAAAGATTTGAATACTATTGAGGCCGGAAATCGATAGTCTTGTTGGCATTTGAACAACTGATTTGGTAAACCCTGTCCAGTGACGTCACTATAGTCCGAAACTCTGGAACAGCTTCAAAAACCGCAAAATTTTAAAATGATAGTTTCCAACCATCTAAAAACAGGAGTATAGCCGTCGAATGCCCTCCCTAATAACGCCACTCCCCTGCCAAGCGTAAAAGCGAGGTAATGCTACTCCCACACACCCCATGCAAAGAGTAGGCTACACGATAGAGCTCTGAAAAAAATTGTATTAAGGATTTTGTAGGCTTTTGTACGTTTTTCCTCTAACGCATTTTTGTTCGAAAATTTCATCCGTATCGCTGTTTATACGATGGTGCCCAGTACACCCTGTTGTCCGAACATTAGATTTAGTCTACAAAGTATGTACCAAAAGCGTATTTGTTTTAGGAATAAAAACGAACACAACGCTTTTGGTACATACTATGCCAGGGGTGGCCAACCGGTGCTGTCGAAGAGCTAAAATCGATAGACACCATCGCCGAAAGAGCAGCAACACAGCTTTTACTCTGAACTTCCGAGAGGGTGCTGACCTTTATTTTGTTTTTTTTTTGGAGATCGGTCTACACAACACTGCAAATGCTATATTGTTATCCTAAAGGTAGAGGAATGACCAGCTTCTTTTTGGAGATCAATTTCTAAGACAGTATTAACCTTGTGTGAACTTCGCCGGCCTAGGAATTTAACAGGCTCCCCTTCACTTTGCACATCGCCGCTCTCAATTATTGAACACAGAGTTGAATCAAAAGAGCCGCAATCCAGGACCCAAAGAGCCGCATGCGGCTCGGCCACCCCTATACTGTGCAAACAAAACCAGATGTTGGGAAACAACATGTACTGTAAAACACCACATAAATAGCCAAGCGGATGAACATTTTCGAACAGAAATGATAAAAAAAAACGTGCAAAAATGCATACTGTGCACAACTGTACATCCACCTTTAAGGTGTGCTGCTACTGCGTAAAGCCAACTCTACGAGCCTGACCCAGTCATTAGCACCGCATGAAAAAGATCTATATTAACTATTACGAAACGGGTACTTACTTTGCAAGGCCCATTGCTCTTCGCTTTTTCTGATTTCTTTTTTTTTGCTTATGGTAGATAATGCATGATGCAAGCAAAATAATGATAACAACGAGAACAGATCCACCAGCGATGATATAAGCGAAATCCTTCTTATTTGATTTCTCTTTCGCCTCGTTGTTGTAGTTTGGAGGTAGTAGGGAAACGCCAGGGCCACCTAAAAATATAACTATTTTATTGGACAAACACTAGTCTCTGGGAGAGAGACGTCATGAATTTATACCCCTTTAAATTTTGTAATCTTTTACTTGTTTGTCTGATTACTGCTTCTGTCACTCAACAATGCGCCAGTTTTCAGCTACGTGGTCGACAGGACTGGAGCCAGCAACTATTCAAAAATTCTACATCTACTTTGTTTCTGATTTGGTTATTATTGCTTGGCATCGTGCTGTTTGTTTGCAGTATTTGTGAATACTGTAAATTCCAGTCTTTCAAAAACTGCGTAACAAGAGATACTATTTTTTGCTTTCCGGTGACGTAGACAAATAAAGCAAATAAAACAAAGCATAAAACAATAGGAAAATCTCTATTCACCCATTGTCAAAAGCAGTAGTAACAAAGCTGGGACTTTCACATCAGATGATGGGTTTTTGGTACACTGCTAGGTTCTAATTTGTTTTTCTAAAACATGTTAAAATCTTGGGTTTTGTTGCAATTTCAATTTTTAAACATACGTAAGTCTACCTGTATACCTGGTTTTTGTACTTGTAATGGGTTAAAATTATTTAGTAAAGAAAAATAACTTTTGCTTGATAGTAAGCTATACGGCCATGGGAAAGTGAATTAAATTTTTGGTGTTTGCCAAGAAATACATCTTAAATAAATTAATGGCTTTAATTTCATAAAAATGTCAGCCAATAGTTCACAAGCTTTACACATTTTGTTCAAGTACGCAGAATAACAAAAATCTTATTCTAATCTAAATTTTTTGTTCCTAGATACTATTTCAAATCTAAAAAATGCAAAAGCGTGGGCTCAAAACTATGCTTTTTGTGCCCGGGTGGACTGATCAGATTCTACCAAAATGGTTTATAAGCGTCTACCAGTTGACAGTTTTGGGCTTTGCTGCTATGGGATAAAGTGTAAAACGCTCGAAAAGTGTAAATTTTTTTTTTTTTGTTGAACACTAACCAATGTGAATATTTTCTTAAATCCACCAATGAGACTCACAACTAGGGTTGCTAAACACAAATTTCTAAAAGCGCCCACAGATAGTTTTTACTAGCCCAAAAATAGGCTCAACGATAAATATCAGACTGCAGAAAGTCGAGCGTTTAGAACCCGTTAAAAAAAAACGATGAGCGCAAATAAATTATTATTAGTTTTTGTCTCAACTTTACAGAGCAATACCATTAATTTGGTATTATCTAAAAAGCAATTGCAGAATAAAACGAATCATTGATAAATATTGGTGGAGGCCAAGCGCAGAGCGATAGCACTTCTTATCCCCCACTCCTCCCTTTTCCCGTCAAATGCTTAACCAGTGGACATAAGGCAATGTCCATACTTATCAGATGGCTTTATTTCGATACCCCCTGTCGAGCTATTTGGGGTAAAAATGTTTAAACTAAACTGCTGTTGGCTAAGGTAAGAGAGTAAGGGTAATTTTTGCTGTTTTTTCTATAACTTTGAATATTGTTGATTTCAGTAGAATTTTTGTAGCCAATGCAGCAGTTAGAATAAACTATTCCATACAAGTCGAAGCTATTTCATACAAACCATGACTGGTAATGTCATTAAAAAACTACAAAACCATAAACTACCTCACCGGTAACCTAATCTTGGCAGCGAAGCTTTTGCATTTAGAGTATTTGCATTAAAAAAAAATTCCTCTTCCCCTTTATTTTTCTGGCCGTTAAGACTTTCCTTTGCACCAAAAGTTCAGGCACTTTAAAAATTTATGATCCCGCAATTTTTTTTCATCTAACATTCTTAAAAGTTTTCACAGATAATTGTTACTCTACACTTTACCAATTCACTCAAGCACCAGCTCAAAACATAATCAGGATAAAAAACAATGCACAGAGAGACCGACGAGATCTAAACTATTAGTGTTCAGCAAATTGCCGACTTCAGGAAGCATTTTGACACGGCAACTTAATAGTTTTTTACGCTTTCGAGCTTTTCCAAATTCAAAGATCAATTGATTTTTCTGCATATCGTAGGTATTTATCAGGGTTAAAATTAAAAGACTTCGAAAACCATATAAATTTCTCTCTCATTAAATAGACGGTTTTACCCACAATAATGTAGATGTACATAATTAGAAAATATCCACTGGTATCCAGATACTGATAAAACTAATGTAACTTCATAAAAACTCATCAGCAAACATGTAAACCGATCCATAAAATTTTGCCTATCAAAACTTTAATTAGCTATTAAAAGCGAGCTTGACTTAACAACTGCAATTTCTTTAGCACAGACCATATGCATAACCGTATTCACAAATTTTCAATCAGTCTTTCTCCGAAGTAAATTTTCAAATAAATGTTGCAACTTTTCAAAATTTTTCAAACTATCGCAGAACTATTCCTCCACGGCATAATGAAAAAGTTGCGAAGAATAGCAATGAACTTTACAAGGAAATCAAGTTTTTAGCAAAAAAACAAATAAAAACTAATCGCTATCCACCACGTTGATAAAAAAGTTGTCCAATTGGGCGCTTTCTTACTCTTAGCACCCAACGCAAAATTTCAGCGCAAATGCTTGTAAAACAGTGGCCGGAAAAAGGTAAAATAGACAATTCTGCTCAAAAATGATCACCACATCTTTTTGGGCAAAATTTTCTATTTTACCTTAGTGTGATGCTGAAGGCAGATTCCTCTCAGTAGGAGATCGCCAGAAAATTGCTACCTAGCAACTCGCAACCTCTATATTTTGTAAAGTAGCCCGAATAGACACGCTTTTATACTTTTAACGCCAACGCAAAATTTCGTTGCAAATGCTTGTAAAAAGTTGCCCAGTTGGGCGCGAATGGGCCCAATCTGGCTACACTGTTCACGACACAATGATGACTATACGGAAATAACTAAGAAGGTGGCTACCAGCAGAAAGCAAATTTTAAAAACACTTTATATCAAAATACTGCACAGTAAGATACAACACACTTCCTACTGCTTTGTAGGTGAGCGAGGTAGGGATCAGCCGAAAAAGTCCTAGGGAGAGCTGCAGCTTCAAAGGTCTCCATACTTTTATACCTACGTGCAAGCGTAGAAGCTGCTTGAAAACACATTGTTCTTTTTTTAAGCAAATTTAACTGAGACATAAAAGCATTACCATCATTGCATTTATCATCTGATCAATTGGTTATTATGTTTAATTTACAGTTTATTATATTTTCGACGCATTTCACATAACAAAATAAACGATTGGTCTGACTATTGTGAATGCAGTGCCCTTTGGTGGTTTCTAACTGGTTTTTGATTGTCCCACTGTACATTTTAAAAGTTAAAAATAAGCTCTTTTTTGCAAAGTTACAAAAAAATTGATTTACGTTTTGATTGTTGGTCTGGTCAATACATTTTTAATTAAAAATTGTTTCTAGGGTATTTGTCAATCTGGGACTTTTGAGAACTTTTATCTAGGCGCTCTTCCTTAATATCGCACGCCTCCAGCATTGTCTAAACTACCTCAAAAATAATCAAAAAGTCATATTTCACGCGTAGGAATAGAAAATACGAGGTATGTAGGACTTTTGTTATAAACTTAAAAGATTTTGTATTTCAGCACTTCCGACAAAATATATATCAAAATTAAAAAAAGAAGTCCATATAAAGTGATTCTTCAATAAAATGCTCAAATCCGCACGTACGCATCCATGAAATGCACCTGCAATCATTAAAAACTAGTGATTCGCTAATATTAATCTCATGTCCGTCTACGTCAGCAAATGATAACATCGCATTAAATATCTTCGATAAGTTTGCCGACGGTGCCATCTAAAACTAGCCAGCTTAAAACATGCTGCAATATGGGATTTTTTCGAAATTACAGTTTGCAAGGCGCCCGAATAGTAGATTTCATCTTTTTTTTGTTTTGAAAACGTAATATTCGATAAAAATGTAATGGTGTACTCATTGTTCGAACGATAAAACTGATCAGTCAGTAGATAACTTGTACGCTGTCATGTGATCAAAAACGTCACAAGGAAAAGCAGTGACATCTGTTACCAAAAGCACCAGCAGCTCTAACGTCACGAAACCATGAATATATCATTGTTCAAAAATATGTTCTTGCCTTCAAGGCATCTCTCGCTTAATCACGCCACCAGATAGAGGGGAAGCAATCGGTAGACAACAGGAGTCCCATCTAAGTAGCCCACCCCAACTAATGAAAATTTTCAAGATTCAAACAATACACAAGACCCAAGTAAGGTGGTTGTACACACTACGCATTTTTGTCCGGTTTTGTATCTTTGTTGCTCTCTCGCATTGTCGTACGAAAATTTTCATCCGCTCAGACATTTCTATAATGCCTTACAGCAGTGGTTCCCAAACTTTTTCATGCCGCGACCCACTTTTCAAAACATAAATTTTCGAATCCCTCGTAATTCTACATATACTTCGAAGTACTTGGAAAAAGTACAGTGAAAACAAAACACATAATTGAGATGCTAATTTTCATTTGAATTACTTGAGGCAAAGCATGCATTAATCTAAATTTTGAATGACTTTCGCGACCCACTAAAATTGCGTCCACGACCCACCAGTGGGTCGCGACCCATAGTTTGGGAAACGCTGCCTTACAGTATGTGTCGTTGTTCGAATATCCGATTTTGTTCGCACCATAAGCGTATACGTTTTTTGCGGACAAGAACGTACAAAAAGATTTTTGCTATCAAAACCTGATGTTCAACGAAGAACATAATCTGTTTAACACCATACATATATCCAAGCAGATGAAAATTTTTCGAACAACTCGCACGTGAGAGCAAAAACGCACAAAAGTGAACAGAAACCTATACTCGGTATAAGTGTACTGCGTACAGCAACCTTTATACCGTGAAATTGTCCGAGCAGACGAAAAGTGTAAAACTGCTTGAGAACAAGAAACATGCAAAACCGAACAAGAACTGTACCAACGTGGACAGCCACTTTAAAGCACCACATAAATATCTAAGCGGGTGAAAATTTTCGTGAAATAAAACCAACAAAAAGTATCTGGGTACATCCATTTCCACACCTTATAAATAAGCAGATGAAAATTTTCGTAGAAAAATGTACAAAAGAAAACATGAAGAAAAACAGTACAAAAATGTGTATCGGGTAAACACACCTATAGCCTACAGTGTTAATCGCTACATACCAACCCAACAGAAAGGCAAATATGATCATATTACAAAACATCAACTTTTTATAATTCATTCGCGTGAATGAACTAATATAAATACGTAGAGAAAAATATAAACTCGTTTGGTTGTACTAAAAAATTATACAAAAAAAGAAGACTGCTTTGTTTCCAATTATCTATCACAAACGTGCGACTATGATTGCAGGTGAGCGAAAATTACATCATCAGATAAGAACAAGCACCTTTCTTGCATTTGACATAAACTACGTGCTAGCGACTGGCTAAAGAAAAACGGAACAGGCTTTATAGCATATCAAATACATCAACAAAAAAGGTTTTCAAAACACTTTGATTGAAAGGTTTGAGGTACAGGTTTCACTTTATTCAAAAACCACAGCATTAGGAGGGCCACAAAAGTTGGATTCGAGGCTGCATCATGCAGCGCCCTGCTATAATGCATCTACGGAACAATGAAACACAAGACAACGCCATAAAAGCTGAAACTGACCCTGCCTATAGCCGATTATAAAAAGCGACGCTCTTTTCAGCATTGCTATTGCGGAAATGAAGTCATATTATTTTCATCAAAACTTAATATCGTTCTTTATAGAAAAATGGGAAGGCAATAAAGTGAGAAAGAAAAATGAAATCGACTTGAAAACAACAAAAGCGTACTTTTAATATTTGCTTTCAAACTTTCTAGGCTGGCGCGGCTCGACGCAGAAGCAGAGCCCATTGCGCGATGGCGTAGTGGTTAGAGCGTCCGTTTCGCAGTCGGTAGTTCTGAGATTCATTTCCCTTGTCAAGCGATTCCAAAAGACTTTAAAAAATGAGATTCACAGCTTCCCTGCTGATCGCTCAGCATGATGGAGATAATGCGAAGAACAAGCAGGCAAGTTCGCTTGTCATGTCCGAGGCAAGCCACTTAACCCTTAGTATACCAAGTGGGGTCTTTCAAGGACCCCAAGATGGCATTTTGTTAGATTTTTATTAAACTTGAGCAGATGATGTACTCCTAATTTTTATATGTGTAGTTCATAACTCTCCAATGAATGTTTTGTGACTGAACATTTAAGAAATTTTTCCAAACTTAAAAAAATAAAAACTGACTTGGGGTCTCACCAGGTCCCGTTTTTTCAAACTTAAAAAAATAAAAAACTGACTTGGGGTCTGACCAGGACCCCTCTTGGTATACTATGTCAAAATTGTACTATTTTCATTATTATCAATTTCTGCACTTTGTTATGAAGTGTATACAAATGTTTTAATTGAAAAAACAAACCGCTTTTACAATTCTACCTACTTTTTTCAGAATTTTTTGAAATTGAATATACAGGGTGAGCCAAAAAGTAGGTAGACAGCATTTGGAATAGGTTTATCCCGAAAGTAGGTGAACAGCAATTGGTATAGGTTTATGTACCAGTTATATTAATGTAATTGTTTATTATAACTATGTTACAACTATGTTTTTTGTGGTATATAATTACAATTTTATAACTAAATCTGTTTTAATTACATAAATTACATAAGAGATGCATTTCAAGAAATTAATGCCCAAAGTGACTTGTGCGAAAAAGTTTATCGAAGCGTAAGAGACAGACTTCAAAGTTGTGTAAATCAGGAAGGAAAACAGTTTGAGCATTTGCGTTAATAAATAACATTAAATTTTCATCAATATAATTATTTTATTACATCTAGTTGTACTTATACGTGATCTCTAAATAAATGTTTTTTACTGTCCACCTACTTTTGGCTCACCCTGTATATACATACATAATTTGAATATAACTGATACTTATAATTTGAATACATAATACTTTAATTACATATAACACCCATTATATATTCAATTATATTTAAATTATGTGTATTACATATGGTTTGAATATAATTGAAGATATAATTTGAAATATAACTGATACATAAAGTGTTTGTAACAAAATGTATAGGTAGAACAAACTTGAGTAAATAAAGTAAATTTTTACAGTTGCATATTACTAAAATTAGCATAGTTATGATTTCTAAGAGGTGTCTTTTTCAAAGACTAAAATGTTTTTTTTTTCGTTTCAGTAAAAGTTATACCTTAAATTCTTTTTCCTACTTCTTCAAAAACCTACTTTGAGTAATCTGTTTTATCAAGAAGTGGGTAGGTACAATATAAACTGATAAATAACGTGGGGTCCTGTGAGGACCCCCCCTTGATAAACAACGTTGGTCAATCTACCTTGGTATACTAAGGGTTAACGGAATGTCTCCATCTTTATGTGGCAGACAGGTGGTGGGGCCAAGTCGTGGTGACCCAGTTCAACTGAAGACTTGCAAATAGAGTATGAGTTCATATGCAGTGCACGTACAGCTTCCCTGCAATAATGCTCAGCACGATAGCTAAAACGAAGATCCTTACACTGTACTGAGCGCGTAACCAGATCGTTGTAGAGGGGAGAACCGAATTGTTTTTTGATATCTCTAGAAAAACTCGATCTTTGGCAACAGATTGTTAGGTGCTCCTCTAAAGAAATATTCACGCATTTCCTTGAATAAGGTAAAAAAGAAGCGGGCTTTATCCCTTTAAGTTCTCTTGATTAAGTCTCTGCACTGAGTTTAAAACTGCTCTTGGCCAGGCTCTATTGATTACCGTCGTTGGCTGAAAGGTTCTCTAAAAACCCCACCCAAACGAGAACGAATCGCTTTTGGAGCAAAATACATTCAAAGCTTCGCACAAAAGAAAGTGACTTAAGCAGTGTTCCACAAGTATTGAAGCAAGCAGCTTGCATTAAACTATTCATGCAACAGAATAATTGCTGATAAAAAGATGTACACAAAAAGCATCTACAGTGTAACATGATTGCCTTTACGCTTTGGACGGATAAAAATATTATTTTGTAAAATGAAAAAAATAAAATCATGTTATTTAGGCTAAAGATTAACAAAACCAACTACTAATATTCTCAATTGCGGTAGAGTAACACAAGCCAGCATTTGAGATATTACCATGGCAAGCAACTTTTACATTGTTTTACGATAAACCCGCCGAGTCGTCTTCGGGAATATGGTCAATTTGATGTTTCCTAGTTTTTGCCAGCTGAACGTCTTCGCAGCAGCTACAGGCTCGAAAATTAATGAGCCGTGACAAGCGAAAAAGAAAATTCTAAATTTTTTGATTTCAGATACTATTCACCATAAAACCTACTCAAATTACTATGCTTCGAAAGCCGGCAGCTAGCTAGCCGTTGGGAAATGACGGTAAATTCGGTGTGCAGGCTGGTTAGTCGCGCACTTTCCATTTTAATTATGCAATAAAAAGTGCCTGAGTGTAATAGCGTGAGCACTGATGTAATCGAGCAGTTTCAAAACACGTCTATCAACAATCTATACGTAAAATCATGAACTGTTACCTTCAAGCTAGCTTGTAAGCACAAAAGGCGAATTACAAGACAAGTTCAGGAAATAAGCTCAAAAACATGTTGGACCCAAACCAGAGCCTTGCGATACGCCAAACAGGCGTCGAAAAACTCAGCAAGGTGTAATTTGCCCGCATGTTGGGAAAGATAGCTTGAGATCAAACGGAAATTTGCTAGGCATTAATCATAGCAAAATCGCCAACAACCTAGTCAATTACATCAGGCCTTGTGTTATGACCATGCACAATAGAGTCTTGGAGCTTTCAACGCAAGTGAAAAGCATCTATTCATCAGCGACAAAGCAGCTGCGAAGAGAGTTTTAACTCAAATAGATAATGAAGTCATCTAGGAGCATCTTCAGCACGTAACGCCTCATTAGCTAAGTACTGTTTAGCCCAGGAGTATAGCCAGCCAAACAATTCGGTGGGGGTTGGAAGCTGTTTTATGCTGAATACAAACACATGACTGGGGATAACTTTTTTGTATGAGCCACACTATTTGACTTAAGGGTCAAGAGTATTTGACTACATGCAATCAAAAAACTAGAAAGTTTAGACAATTATGCAAACCTTAACAAATAATTTATCTCCTTTTCTGTTCTCGCAGCCGGTACTCAGTCAACCAATCCATTGTACAGGAACTTAGAAATATTGACCGAATGTAAAAGTGCTTTGGTAGCACAAACGAAACATTTTTGCAAAGCATCAAAAACTTGTTTTTGCTCAGTTCGCAATTGCGTGACGTATTTCATCAGAAAAAACAATTTACTTTGCGAACACCAAACAGTATGCGAAATGAAAATTATGGAGAAAAAACTACGAGAAAACTAAACCAAGTGCAAAATGCGAAAAAAATAAACAATAAATTTGATTGTAAGCTGTTCAAACCTGCCAACCTATCGCAAAAGCAATCAGCTATTTGATCTTCGAAATTTAATAATGATAGACAAAAAGGTTAATAAAATTTAGCGACTTGACACAGTCTCCAGCAAAGACAGGTACACTGCAATAATTCCAATTATAATAGATTTTTCATTTGAAGAACTTTTACAATCGCTTTTATAGGATTTCTGAGAAGCTATAACTTCTTTTTTGAAGCAAATAAGTCTACAATCTGCCCACAGCCAACCTAAAAGAAATCTATAGGTGTAATACTAGTTGAAGATCAATCATCCCACAGCTTATCCCAGTTTCTATTTTATTAGGCTTCTTCACATGCATCACAAAAACCAACAGAAAGAACATACATTTCTACGCAACTCATTAAAAATAGCCTTCAACTCACTAAGTAATCGCTCTGCTAACGTAAAAAAGGATGGGGTAGATTTAGTAACGTATGATTTGCCAGTAGGTTTAAGTTGCAGAACGAACAATATGAAAGGCGAAGACACAAAACGATATATTAATAAACTTTCTTTACCTGGCGTCGGATCAGCATGTGGAGTCCAAGGAAGCTCCTGCGAGTCCAAATATATGATAACATCCTTCTTTATAGCGTGATCTCGTACTACTTTAAACTTGACAGGATCAGACTCTCGAGAGGTCTCTTCTGAACTAAATGCCTGGAATGAGAAAAAAGTAATTCATGAGGCGGTGAGTTAAGTGCCAGCATGGGATATGGGTCTCGTTGCGAATGCCCCACCGGCCTACATGCTAACTTTTCTCGTTTGCAAGAATTAACAATTCGCCAGGTCAGCCAGCGAAACCATTAAGCTACAGCAGGGAATCTTGGTATAGCACCTTTAACATTACATCAGCCGTTAAGATTAAAAACTGTCTTCCGGTAGGATCACACCAGAAGTCAGTTTTTACTTATGCTGTCTTAAGCGGAGACGCATCGACTGACTTTCATTGAGACTAAAGTCGTAATTAAGGTTAGATCTTGGTTATTGATGGATCACTCTCCCGTCAACCTTAACTAACGTAGCCTTTTTCCGGTCTGCGTTTGCGGAAGAAATCGAAGAACAGAAGATGCTTTAGCTACTACTGTCAAATAGTTGAGGCAATGATTGTAGACAAAATGACATAATTTCTCAGGCCGAAAAAGTCTTGTTAACTGAAATCTATTAATGTAGAGCAAACCAAATAGCTCGCGTAGCCTAAAGACTTTCCATCTAGAGTGCAGTACTGTACCAGAAACACACCTGTATTTTGATAGTGTACGATTTATTAGGAGTAGGGTTGTCGATTCTGTACACTGTTGCATGTGGATTGTAAATCTTCTTTTTAACTTTCTTTGGAACATTGTACCTTACAATAAAGCCTTCCAATTGGTTCATATCAACGTTTTCGTACTGAAAAATAGTTTATCTTTTTACAAGCCTCAGAGAAAGAAATGCGGGGTCGATCTAAGTGACAGATTGGTAAAAAATGCGGCAACATTAAAACTAGGATTAAATCTAAAAAAAAACAATAACAAAATCAAGAAGTCTTCACATAATTCATGGCCACCTTTTAGCCATGATTCTAGTAAAGACTTTTTCTATTGCAGAGAAACTTCTTATTTGCAATCAGTGAGAAATCGTAGGCAAATATTCTCAATTTTTCTTAGAATTTATAAATAAAAATCCATGGTAATAAATTTGTGAAAGGAAGGAGGAGTTTTGTTTGGATTTCAAAGTGGAATCACGCCTTCAGCCATGGATCAACGAATTTTTGAACGTTTAAAATTTGAAGAGTAATCGCACCAGTCAAATTGCTCAGCCAAAAATCGAAGCAATATTGGCTGGACATTAAACAAGCTCCTCGCACAACAGACAGCATTCAGCAATTACAATCAAGGTGCAAGTACATGTGCAGAGGAATGTCATTCGCATGTGCAATTACTTAGTGAATTGTGAAATTGGCCGTTTCGCCGAAAACGACGAGTAAAAACGATGTTGCCGCCGATAAAATCATCATTGGCTTAAAATTAAGGATTGGTTTAATGTCAAATGATTTTAAAAATGGTAGATATATATCTAGGCGTTAATGGTTTACAAAACTGACGCTGCTCGCTCAACAAAAGAACTTTTCTATACTATTCATAAATGGCATTCAGCTTTACTAGTGGTGGGGCTAGAAGTCCGCAATTGGTATTTATAACTGGTTTGAAATAGACTGCCGCTTTCCCTTAGCTTGATTTATGATATCAGTAGTAGCGTATCACGAACCAATCACACTGAATGCACAACTATCCATTGGTCGAAAATGAAGTTCAATGCAAAAAGGGAATTCCTTAAGTGTGAGGATGCGAGATCTGCAACGTATGGATTCTTGGGGAAATGGCGCAATTACTTTTCCTGTGTAGTTTGGCTGCAAATGCAGTATTGGCAACTCTAGAAGCGTTAAGATCTTTCAGGAATGGTGAGATAAAAGTACCATTCACACCACTCAAATCACCATTTAATTAAAATCGCCCGTTAAAAAATCGATGCACTCACTGTCCAATGAACTAGCACAGACCCATTCACAAGCTCTACTTCTCTTATCAAAGGCCTTTTTGGAATCGGAACAAAATCGGGAACTTTTCGCGCACTCTTCGAAGGCGATGATTCACCAATCGCGTTAATGGCGATAACACGAAATTTGTACGACTTATCTGCAAGAGAAGTTGTAATGAAGCGTCTGCGGCATCAGTCATATTCATTATTAGTCGTGCTGCTGAACAACAGGCTACATAAATCTATGATTATAGTTGTATCGTGGTAGATTTCGTAACAGATAGACAGATATCAAAATACGCTGATCGAAAGTGAATGCAAATTCACAAGAACACTTGCATACCTTGACAAGAAAAACAAGTCTGCAAGTAAGACATGCTGTTGCAAAATCATCGTCTTGTAAGTTCGGTGCCCAACGAAAATTCTTTCGCGAGAGAAAAGTAGTTTGCAGTCAATTGCTTACTCACAAATTATCAAAAATAGGTACTTAAAGTTGACTTTCCTTGAACATAATGGGTTCTCAAAGTTTTTTTGGCTACGTACACTTTAGTCAAACCTAAATGTACTCACAAAAAAAGAAATTTCTTTGCCCCTTCTCAACTCAAAACCCTTTTTTTTGGAGATCAAGCTTTTAAAACCTATTGTTCTAGCCATCATGCGATGTACCGTATCCAGTGAATTCCTTGCGAATTCTTTGCTGAAATCAATAATTTGGCCGCTTCTCAATGTTGAAGACGTTTTTCTTTTTTTTTGTATAGGTCAACTTTAAAAGTGACTGCTCGTTTTGGTTTCGCGTACGCCCAAAACTTACCCGCGTGCCATTGGGGGTAGGCGTATCCCAGTTTGACAATCCCTGCTTCATGCAAAAGCAGCCACCTAATTCTGCCCCAAGCATTGAAGCACCCATAAACTAACGTAGTAAATGGCTTTCACAGAAGCCAAGGGGCACTACACCCAATCAGCAAAAGGCCTACGGTCGCTTAGGCAGCGCATTGGCGAAATCGAACGGTCGTCGATTTTATGGCTCACAATTTAGCTATAGACTATGGCTTACGCTGACCACTTAGCAGACTTCAAAAAACTTTCTGTTCAATTAATATCCGACGATTTAAATGATTTTTCATCATTGCACGCAAAGAGCACGACATCGTTTAGCTTGTTTCGTCTCGACAGTTATTAACCTTGAAAGAGGAAAGATTCCTTTCCTTGCAAAGGTTTCGTTTTTTGTGAGGAATTGAAAAAAAGCAAAAACGAGCCACAGCATCAACGATTTTCGAAAGCAAAGTTGGTCCCGAATCGAAATGGTCCGTAGTCAGTTTTGAAGCTGGTTAATGAAGAAGCGACCTACCTCGTTTCAGGTTCGTTATGCGACAACTCTTCTTGTCAGCCGGCAATTTCCTTTTTACCTTCCATGGCTTTTTTTTTCCACCGAGGATTCGCATTTGTACCTGTTTCAAAGGACAAATGCGCTTAAGCTAATTGCCGCTTAAAATTCAAAAGGCAAAGCTTCCACGATCAAAATCAATGGCAATCTAATGGTTAAATGGGGTTGAGAAGCAGACGTAAATAAGGTTCTCTAATGTTCTGGCATTGTTCGGCTTTTTGCTAATGATAGGCTTGCTGGTAAAACTACGTTTCTGCAAATAGACGAATAAATGTCGAAATCTAATTATTACCTTGAAGCCGGTGATGGGAGAGCCACCGTTAGACAGAGGACGCCACGTGAGAGAGACAGATGTGGGCGTCGTAACAATAGAAGGACGTGATGGCGCATCTGGTACAAGCGCTGCGAAAACAACCGATTCAATAAATAGAATTTCAATCTAAACAGGTGGAACGCACGCAATGGGAAAATGCTAGAAAGTGAAAGACTAATAACTACAATCCCTAATAAATACGCCCTATCGCTTATTGTTGTACAAACTGAATTGCCAGCGCTATTAGATGAGCTCTCTTGATGCCTTAATTGCCATATAGGTTAATTGTGATCATTTCTATTCAGTAAGCTTGCCGCTGTCCTAGCTATTTCAGCGGTTAATAGTAGCTTAGGACGCAAGCAAACTGTATCAGTGCCTAAGGGCTGCCAAAGTAGCAGTAATACTCTTAACACAAGCAATCTAAAAATGTAACAGCTCAGTGTACACATAACATAGCGGTGGTGAAACTATTTTCAAACTTTGAAAAAAGCTATATTTAAATTCTGTACCACCAACATGATTTTTGTGTATTTTCAAACTGGGCACATGTAGGGTGATTTCGTAGGAAGCACTACACAAATATACCTCGTGTAGACCCACTCCAACCCCAAATAGCCAAAGAAAAATAATTCTTTTTAAGCCTATAGTTGTGGACAAAGGCCTCGAAAGAATTTGCTCTCAAGCACTGGCACATGGAAGTCAAAAAAAAACACCTCACTTACCTGACTTCGACTTATTCGATTTGTCTTTCGGTGATGGCGAAGAAACAATATATAGATTAAAAGTTGAATTTGTGCTTTCCTTTTTCGCTGCAATGCACAAAAAGCCATAATTAAAATGCCCACTACGGCGATAGTAGATCGGATTCAATCACTTAGCTGACAATGAATTTAAAAATAGGCACAAGGTATGGTTGCAAGTAGAATAAATTTCAATACAAACAAAACAACAATTTGTCACTTGGTCAGTTAGAGTAGCGTGAAATTTACGTTATTGTTAAGCTAATTTAGTGTCGAAAAAGGCACCAATTGAGGCTGAAACGTTTGCAAAGACCTAGTGACACGTTGTGTGACTATTTCGTTTACAATGAACTTCAAAAATGATATCCACAAATGATTTACTTCACGCACAGCTATAGAAGTAACTTAAATACGAAAGTGTACAAAGTATATCTGAGTGTAAATTTTGCCTTGGTGCTAAAAAGTAAAACATATATTTCATTTGCAAATAGTTTGGCTGGCAATATCAAACTCTAAAAAAGCTTTTTCCGATGTACTCATCAATAGCGGAATGGCTTGAAATAACAGCTGGAAAATTGAGCTTTTCCCCTACAGAAGAATATCACGACTGATAAATAAGTTGTCACTAACACTTTTAGCAATACAGCTTTCACCACAAATCATGCATAAAGAACCAGTAAAAGCAATGAATATGACTGCTATTTATTTCGCGTTGAAACTCCTTCAACACGAGCCATGCGAAGTGGGCTCAGCCTGGCCATTAACCAGGCACCGGCGTTTCCCTTTAAATTGTTGAGGACAAATAAATTAAATGAGGTTTTTGCCCGACAAAATTGACCAAATTTACAACGAAACTGACATGAAAAACAATGAGAATTTACCGGTGCCAGTGCGGAACGAAGACATCGCCAACTGACTAATTTCATCGTTTAGCAACACCCGGACCAAGGCAACCTCATAGAGACTCGAACTATGGAGGTTAGAAAGGAGATATTGGCTCGAGTTGGCAGGTGCTGTTCTGTACGTCCAAGATGTTTTTGAGTCCTGTGAAAAAGGATCGGTTGGAATGCGAAAAACGCTTTTGTTATGATTGGCCCGATCCGAGTGCGTTGGTCACAGTCAATAAGTTTACAGCGACGACAGATAGCTATGATTGCTCATTTCTTACCGCAAGCACCTTCTCATCGCCGAAAAACGATGACCCCGCCATCGCTAGGTAAATAAGCGTTGTTTATGGTCGTATAACGATGAGCACATCGCTTCACTGGCATTAATTTGTTGCTATTCTAAACGCGGTACTGTTGACAGTTACAACCGTATGGCACCCAGAGGCACACAAGCATCGTAGTTCGGTAGCTCGACGCTTAAAACAAAACTCAATCAAAAACAAAACACAAATTATTCAGTTTACTTCGTTTTTTCAACATGGTCGTTGCGGAATCGGCGTTTAACAAAATACCGCAACGAATCAAGTCGATTAGCACACCTGCATTGAAGGTTAACTTCGAAGCAGTTCAAGCCGAACCTTTATCAACATAAATAGATGGCTCTGGAGCAATAAGATTAGGCAGGCCCCTGGGCAATTTGAAATTGTGTTATTCTTCGGCAAGATCAACGATAACCGACCAATTTAAACCGCTTGCCTCAAGCGAAGAGGCAGAAAATGGCGGTCTGTTCGATCAATAACTTCTTTATTGTGCAGGATGCCGACCTGCAAGGCGAATAAATTCTTTTGCCGCTACTACAGCATGCATAACTGAACTGCAGGCACTTCACACTAGAAAGGCAGTGATTCACATAGCAGCAAAGTAATTTTCCGCTTTGGTTGCTCAGTAAACATTTACTCAGGACCGTTGAGCCGAAATCGATGATGAAAGGTTTCAGCAAAAACAAAGGATTCAATTTTCTCTTAATTTCGTCTGACGTTGGAGGCGAAAATTAACAAAAATTCTTTCCTAAGCCCGACATTAAAGAATAATTATCGTTTCGGAGAAGCCAGCCAGAAAAAATAGCATTCGGAGAAAGACAAACAAACGAATACCAAAGGCTGCTCAAAGCAAAAGACATTCCAAAAACGCACCTGTCTGCTTGCGGCAGAGCTAAAATTTGCACTTTCCATTGTCCCAACTTTAAGCGAATGCAAGAAGAGAACAGCCTACTGCAAGTTAGCTCGAAGATGTGGTGGTTAAAAGCTTCGGGTCGCAGACGATAGGTGTGGGTTCGATTCTTTTGGGTACCATACTAAACTTTAAAAAAATCTAACGAATTTGGTCACTCAACAACTGAGATAATGCCAAGAAAAACATTCAACAAATACAGTGTAAAGTCACTTAGATACAATCAAAACGTGTCCTGGCGGTGCAATCAATGATAGTGATACGGTGCAAAAATTTGTCCCTTTGGCTGAGTTTTCACAAAACAACGCAACCAACAGTTAAAATTATGCCCAAGTATAAACTCAAATGACATGAGGCGACATTACAGTCACACAGCACGCTAGAATAGGAATTTTACCTTTTTGTATCTGATTTTGAAGAACTTGATATCTGTCAAAATAGCATTTGGCTTCCATGACAATAAATATGAAAACGGTTTTGAGGTACGAGATGAGCTTGTTATGACAGGCGCTCTAGCTGAGTCCTGTAATAGCAAAAAAGTTTAACCGGCGTTTCAAATAAAGTCATAAACAAGCACGAGGTTCTGCGCTGAAAAACACATGGATAAGATTACCTGTAAGCTGACTATCGAGTGAGAAAAGAATTTGCCATCATCAGCGCTTTTTGCGTCGGTCGTAGCAGCACTCAAGTACGTCGTATTGTTTCCTGTAACTAAATACAATACAGATTAACAGCAATCTTATCTGTAATCAGCACCATGCAGTCTATGATAACACGTTTAAATGCTGAGGTTCTGTGCACAAAAGTAGTTGACACTAGAAAATAAGAACTTTTAACACCCAAGGAGTTGTTGCCGCAAGTCTAAGACGTGTATAGCAAATGCCCAATTTGAAGTCTCATGGCCAAGACGGGAGTGGAACCAGAGATGATAGTTTCGCAACTGGCAATGATATGAAATGATATTCTTAAGTATACTTTTTGCGTAGAGCTTTCAATTACACGGCAAGAACTAAATATGTGACCACAAAAAGCTCCACCTTTTGTCCTAACACAACTAGTCGCGTAAACCTATCCGCAACAAATGTGAAGATCATAAAACTCGCAGACATGCACATTAACTCTTAATGATGCCTGTATTGTTACTGAATCTGCGACTTTTGCATGAACTAGCGAATATATTAACATTGACAAAACAACATATAACTCCCACCTTCAGCACAAAACAAGCAAATGGCTGAAATCCAAGATAAAAAAGAGAAAATACTCATGATTACATTTTCATTAACCAATTATGCAGCAAAATTGACCTAGCATCACAAATAAAACCACAGCCTAAAAAACAAAATTTACAGACTAAAAATCGAAATCTTACTGTCGGCATTCCTACAGTTCTTTCAGCAAAGTGAGCAAGACTGACTGGGAAAGGAGAACAAAATCACGCCATTGTCTATAAAATCTTTTTATGAAATATATTTCAATGATCAAGTAAAAAAACAACTATTAATTTGTCTGATAAAAACCCGTACCATCAGTGTTTTTAAACAGGCGTCCAATTTCATGACAATGATTGGCATTAGTTAATACAATAAACTTAGCACAAGGCCATCACAACGTGGTTTAGCTTCGCTTTTAACTTAGATGCGGCGCACTTTGTTGCAGCGCACTTTCATTTTGACTTTCTAGTGGGTTAAGAACTAGCCTATGACCAACACTTTTTTTAAGCGAGTGATTTAATATAATTGCGATTATTGATTGTTGTGATGCTGCGGCGACTGCTTCAACTGTTATTAAAGGTCGTTGTTAAATGCTCTTTCTTGCCGCTAAATCAATGCTTCTTTTAGTAAATTTTTTAAACAACCCCATTATGAATTCCGTGTAGCCATTCTAAATTAAAATGACCTGACCTTTTTTCTAACTACATCCACGTCAATAGGTGTAAAGTATCAGATCCAATGATGATTCACGAAATGACAAGCGTCTTATCGTGCCCAATAATCTCATTTCTAAACCATTTTCTCTTTGAAAAGACCACTGTAATGATCCTTGCTCTAATGAGCAGCCCTGCCTACGTATCAAAACAGTCTTGACATTACCTTACCTGAGGAAAACGCATCACTCACAATGATCAATATCCACTTATCTAATTTTAAATGCATTAGCATAGCAGACAAAAATCTTACCACAAAACACATTAATCACAAACAGTAGAAACATTAGACTTTGTAGACCTATTACACTGATTCAAAAGCCACCACAAATTGACCGCAGATAACAAGCTGCTAGCATAAATTTTCTCGGGAAACCAGATCAACCAACAAAATCAATTTGCAGAGTAATCGTTATCAGGAGTTCAAGTACACAGCACAGAGGTCCAATATGTACGTTCAATGAATGCAATTCACATTTTTATAGTTTCAAAAAGATAAGCACCATAACTACCTAAGTGCCGCAGTGCAGCACAAATAAATAAACTCTTTACAAGCAACAATATCTTTAGGCATAATCCAAGCAAAAACTGACCATTGGAAACATGCAAATCAATCGAAAAAATACCGACAATTTCCTACCAGATATCAAAGCTGCATTACAACAGTGAAGTTCAGCAATTGATCCCAGCACCAACACACAACATAATTATGGGGACTAAAAAACCACAAAAGCGGATGTATTGATTAAACTTCAACCTTGACAATCGTGCCACCTTCATATTTTATTTATATGTATTAATTTACAAAACAAATCTGCGCAATTAGCTCATGCAGCAATCTCCATATATGTTAAATCTCTTTGCTCTTGCCTAAGTAGCGATAATGATTGACATAAACATTCACTACAACTCAACATGATTCATACCACAAAGTCATTTAAAACTAATCAAATAATAAAGGTTTTTTAATTACTTCCTGAAGCCTAGTATCAATTTCTTCTTTGTTTACATACATATTTGTTACTTTATCAATCCAAACATTTTTTCTAACCAAAGCTTTCGAAAAGCAACACAAGCTAGCAAGCAACTAATAATACACTGACATTACATAGCTTGCTTAGTGTTCAATTATAGGGTGAAAAAGACCACAAAAAAGTACTGAATTGTTATAGCCAAGTTCAAAGCTCAAGGGTATATCTTTTTGTCGCCACAGAACAACTATAGCGTGTCTTCTCGGCCATAAATCAAGGGAAGCATTCATCGGTTATTCCTGGTGCAAAATAACAAAAATCATCAACGCATTCAAACTCTCACCTTTTTTCACTTTACTTAGTTTAACTAGAGATAAAATCAAGGTCAAAAGAACTAATCACTCATATTGCCTGGGTCACATGACCAGCAGGCAGCAAAAGGATTAATAAGAGAAAATTGAAAGAAAGAAAAGTTCCAGAGGAAAATACCAATTTGAAATCATAAATAGTTTAGTCATCTGAATGAAACATCCAGATTTGAGAGTCAGCTACCAAAAGCTGAAATCCTGACAGAAGTTTTTCTGTCTGGCATTTCATTAAGCGATCTATTTTGTGTTGATTTCAGTTTTTCTGCAGCTCAGAAGATCTTCTGAATAAACTTTAGGTGCATTACAGCTTTATTGTGCTATTTCAAACTTTCATAGCTGGCATTCCTACTCGATGTGCAACAAACAGACAAAAGCCAACACAATATCAAGAACACCAAAGCCAGTGCCAAACAACTATCTACCAACCTATATCTAACGAAATATTTTTTTTGGCTCATCATTTTTGGTAACTTATTCAGTAACTCATTAGTCAGTCAGTAATGAAGTTGAATAAGTTTGACCCCACACTAAGGCTGCAACAGTTGTTATGTGGCTATGTTACTGCATCAGCAGGTAAGACATTTAATAGCAGTTTCTCATGCTTGTGGTAGAAATGTACTGAGCCAGCAGTATTGGTAACACTAGAACAGGTCTGAGCACAACATTGTTCTATGTACAATCACAGTTTTCCTCAAATCTGGAAGATAATAATAACTTAACTCAACTTTGTACGAGACGGCTATGAATGCTTTAAACTTTTTTTGTTGCTAGACTGTCATCTAAACGACGGTCTATGCTGTCATTACCGACTCAAGCCTTTAAAAAATTACTATTTTAGTAAGATCCATAAATAACTATACCAACCACCAGCACAACACAGCCGGCAAACAAAACGTAAATCTGTATAGAAAAAATACACATGCACTAATGGTACTCAACATAGTTCAACTACGCTATATTTACGGAGTATATACATCATTCAATTTGAAAAACTATGCAAATATATATGACTAACACTCCAAGATGCAAACAATGTTGATAAAAACAAGGTACTTGTGGGTTATCTGTCACCACTTTTTTTAAGCTGAAAGGGCAGTGTACACTGTAGGGCCAGGCCCGGTATGTAAATGTATGGGGCAGTGTACACTGGAAGGGAGTGTACAGGGTGGGGGAGTGTACACTGCCCCGTACATTTACATACCGGGCCTGGCCCTACAGTGTACACTGCCCTTTCAGCTTAAAAAGTGGTGACAGATAACCCACAAGTACCAAAAACAATTTCATTCCAGAATAACATTAGTCAGTGGTATGGCACTTCATAACTAAGCATCAAGACAGTATGTTAAATGCTCCAGACTACATTGAATGAGACATGGCCTTATGGCTGCGCAGAACTGCTGCTTGCTTTCTAATGTACACTACAAGTTAAAACCATGGCTTCTACCAACCACAATGACACATGTTGGTGGCTGCTGACTTGAAAAGCAATTTTACAGTCTCTCAAACTTTCCAGTAATCTCGTATTGATTAGTTCAACATAAGTTCTTGCCCTCATCATTATTAGTTGGTTATACAAAAATGTATTTCTGTAGCATAACCTGATGCCAACAGGCCATTTTACAAAATTACAAAAGTAATAAGGAAGTGGCTATTTTGCTGATCAATGCTCCTGATTAGTCACTAACTGCGACCCCTTAACTTTACTTCTCAAACAAGAAAAAGTAATAAAGATTTTAGTAGAAATTCACGCTTTATCTGTGAATAAAAATGGAAGTAAGCAAAGCTTCTTCATGTTGTGGGCTTGTCGTATTTGCAAGATTGTAGCCTAGAATCTTGTTTTGTCTCCAGCCTCACACCACAAGCTCTAGCAACTAGGATACCGTTTTGATTTTGTTGCATGTAAGTAATTGGTAGCCACTGCCATTTGACGTTTTCTCTTGCATAATGAAGTTACTGATGGCAGCTAATTACCATGCAATAGATGCATGGTAATAGCTAGTCACCAAACTATGCAAAGGCAAGATTTATGAAATCATGAAAAAATGACCAGGTAAACAATGGAACACATAGAAATTGATTTCGAAAAATAAAATATCTACAAATGCATTATCTTTTACAATGATAAAACGATTTTTGTATTTTTAAAGTAATCAAAGAGCTATATATATTTCAATTATTTTCAAGGTAAAAAAATATGGATTTCTGCTACTTTAAAGAAATCACATATGAATTTCTGCAATTTTTAAAATGATAGAAAATAAATTTTTGTCACTATAAAAAGATTAAACATGGATTTTTGTGACAAAAGCATACATTATGCATTTGACAATTTTTAAAGTGATCTTTTTAAAGTGATTTGATTTCTGTAAATCTCCATTTATATTTTAGTGTTGCCTTTAAACAACCTACAGCACTATGGTGCAACTAAGTAAGTAAATTCATTTGTTACATTTAGGTTTATAAATGTGCTTAAAAAATGCATTGCAAAACCACAAAATTGTAAAGCTGAAAGTCGAGAAAGCATGGAAGAATCTTAGCTTTAAAGTTCTAATGTTTGCTGACAGTTGCCGAAGTAAAAACATTTGCATTTTTAAAAAACAGAAAAAACTGTGTTACACAAAACTGGACACTACCGAAACATAAAAATTCCTTGTTAATTAGCATTTAGAGTTGGAATTAGGGTTAGTTGAAGATTGGTCAAAGTTAGGAATAGAGTTATGGATTACAAGTAGGGTTAGAAGTCATCTGCAGAGTCCAGCCAAACCACAAAATTTTCTTGCTTAGTCGTGCCAGTATCCAAATAAACTGCCACAAAAAATCAAAGCAAAATAGAATACATGAAAAAATACAAACATCCTACTTGGGCCTAAACAAAAATTAATCAAGTATCAAAATCCTTAAGAGTCAGAGCTGAGGCTGTACAAACATCACAAGTTTCAAGTATCGACATGTTAGGCTACACAGCAACACATACATCTTAATCTAAAAACAATCAAAGTTACTTGGCACAATAACTTGCTTTCTTCCAAAATGTCCCTACCACCTGACTATCAAAGCCAATGATGCAGTGTCACTTAATTTGACCAAAAATCTGGACACTATTGGTACTGAAAGGCAGAAATTCTGCGAAATCATACAAACTCATCCCAACTCCAACTGTAATCCTTACTCTAACACTAAATCCAACCCTATTTCTATCCCGAACTCTAACAAATCCTAATCAACTTCAACCATACCTCTAACCCAATCCTTTTTCCACCTGTAAATGCTGACTGTGCTAGAAATATTTCTGTTTCAGGAAAATCCAAGTCTGTGGAAAACTTTTAACAGAATTCCGTGTTTTAGTTTCTTCCTAAAAACTGAGGCTATAGATTACAGAAGCTAAACATATAAGTTGGCTATTTTATCAAATAAGCTGTAAACTCGCCAAACACTTAACCTAAAAGAACTAGACTATAACACTACATATTTTCAGAAAGCGAGAAAGCTGTAAGAGCTTTACCCAAACACAATAAAACAGCAGTACTGGAAAGTAGCTGACCACTACTAGACCAATTAAGCCCAATATAACAAACTAAAATGCTATGTGGCAATTGACTACTGGTGCTGCAGTACTGGCATAGCCTACTGTATGTTGTCAATGCAGTCAGGTGGGTTGAATCATTATCTAAGGCAACAAACGATAATAGAACATTCAATCCTCACGACATCTTTTTTGTTGTTTTTTGGAAACACACTAACCAAATACCAATTATTTCCCTTGCTTGGTTCTAGACGGCACTAACGAAATCGCACACTGAAATAGTGCGCAGAAAGGAGCCTTGCCAAAATGGCTTTGCGGAAAAAAGGCCTACATCAATAGCGTAAAAAAATAACGTAAAGCCTATCAAACAAAGTTAAACAAAAACAAAATTCATTGAAAGAGCAAACAATTCTTCGAGTAAAACCACCAAAAAAAAAACATTAGCAAGCTGTTCGTATGGCAACAAAGCATGCCAAATTAATACTGCATCAAATATTGCAAATTTAAATAAAAAAAAAATTCTGAATTGAATTCATGTGACGGCTTTTGCACGCACCATCATCATCACATTTCGTAGTGCAATCGATGGAGTACCGGAAAACAGCGCTCACGATTGTACGCAAGCCGTTGCTATGGCAATAAAACATGTTAAATTATAATTTGTTTGTCGAAAAATCTCTGCTTGGATGCAAACTTATCCTGATTTTGATCCGTGTGATGACTTGAGCACGCATCATCATTGGCACATGTCAATGGAGTACCAGAACTCAGCGTTCAAAATTGTGCACAAGCCGTCACTATGGCAACAAAATGCCCTAAATTATAATTGACTTGTTGAAAAAATTCCTATTTGGATGCAAACTACTCCTGATTTCGATCCGTGTGACAACATGGGCACGCACAATCAATATCACGGCTCATAGTACTGTCGGTGGAGTAGGCTACCGAAAATTAGCGTTGAAGACTGTGCAAAAGTTGTTGCTATGGCAATAAAACATGCCAAATCATGAATTGTTTGTTGAAAAATACCCTATTTCGATGCAAACTACTCCTGTTTCGATCGGTATGACGGCTTGTGCACGCACAATCAACATCACATCTCATAGTACAGTTGATGGAGTACCAAAAAACAGTGTTCAAGATTGTGCACAAGCCGTTGCTATGGCAATAGAACGTGCCAAATCATGAATTGTTTGTCGAAAAATACTTATTTGGATGCAAACTCATCCTGATTTCGATCCGTGTGATGGCTTGTGCGCGTACAATCAACATCACATCTCATATTGCCAACAATGGAGTAACGGAAAACAGCGTTAAAGATTGTGCAAAAATTGTTGCTATGGCAACAAAACATGCCAAATCATAATTTGTTTGTCGAAAAATACCTTATTTAGATGCAAAGTCATCCTGATTTCGATCCGTGTGACAACATGAGCACGCACAATCAAGATCACATGTCATAGTGCAATCAACGAAGTACCGGAAAACAGCGTTCAAGATTGTCTACAAGCCGTTGCTATGGCAATAAAACATGTCAAATCATAAAGTGCTGGTCGAAAAATTCCTGTTTTGATACAAACTCATCTTGATTTCGATTTGTGTGACGACTTGTGCACGCACAATCAACATCACATGTCATAGTGCCGACAATGGAGTACCTGAAAACAGTGTTCAAGACTGTGCACAAGCCGTTGCTATGACAATAAAATATGCCAAAAATGAATTATTTGACAAAAAATACCCTATTTGGATGCAAACTACTTCTGATTTCGATTTGTGTGACGGCTTGTGCACGCATCATTATTATCACATCTCATAGTACTGTCGATGGAGTACTGGAAATTAGCGTTCAAGATTGTGCACCAGCTGTTGCTATGGCAATGAAACATGCCAAATCATAAATAGTTTGTCAAAAAGTTCTTATTTGGATGCAAACACATTCTGATTATTATCCGTATGACGCCTTGGGCACGTGTGATCATTATCACAACTTATAGCACAGTTGATGGAGTATTGGAAAACAGCGTTCAAAACTGTGCACAAGTCGTTTCTATGGCAATGAAACATGCTAATTCATGAATTGTTTGTCAAAAAATCCATATTTGGATGCAAACACCTCCTGATTTTGATCCGTGTGACGACTTGTGCACATCTTGAACTCTGTTTCCCGGTACTCCATTGCCTATAGGCTACTATGACATGTGATGTTGATTGTACGTGCACAAGCCGTCACACGAATCAAAATCAGGATAAGTTTGCATCCATATAGAGATTTTTTCGAAAAACGAATTTTGATTTGGCATGTTTTATTGCCATAGCAACGGCTTGTGCACGATCTTAAACACTGCCTTCCGGTACTCCATCAACTGTATTATCAGATGTGATGTTGATTGTGTGCGCACAAGCCGTCACACGATTCGAAATCAAGTGAAGTTTGCATCTGAACAAGTGTGTTTTGAACATCAAAATGTTTATTCAGCACGTTTTGTTGCCATAACAACTGCTTGTGAACCATCTTCAATGCTAAACTCCGGTACCCCATTTGCTGTACCATGAGATGCGATGTTGATTGTACGTGCACAACCCGTCACATGGATCGAAATTAGGAGTAGTTTACATCTGGACAAGTGTGTTTTGAGCATTGAAATGTTATTGAGTATGTTTTGTTGCCATAGCAACGGTTTGTGCACAATCTTGAACGCTGTTTTTTGGTACTCCATCGACTGTACTGTGACATGTGATGTTAATTGTGCGTGCACAAGCCGTCACGCGTATTGAAATCTGGATGAGTTTGCTTCCAAATAGAGTTTTTTTCAACAAACAATTCACGATTTGGCATGTTTTGTAGCAATAACAACGGCTTGTGCACAATCTTGAACGCTGTTTTCCGGTACTCCATTGACTGTAATACGAGATGCGATGTTGATTGTACGTCCACAAGCCGTCACACGGATTGAAATCAGGATGAGTTTGCATCCAAATAAGGTATTTTTTGACAAAGAAATTATAATTTAGGGCATTTTGTTGCCATAGCGACGGCTTGTGCACAATCTTTAACGTTGATTTCCCGCAATCCATCACTGTGCTATGAGATGTGATATTGATTGTGCGTGCACAAGCCGTCACACGGATCGAAATTAGGATGAGTTTACGTCTGAACAAGTGTGTTTTGAACGTTATAATATTAATTGAGCATGCTTTATAGCAATAGCAACGGCTTGTGCACAATCTTGAACGCTGAATTCCGGTACTCAATTGAATTCAATTCAGAAATGTTTTTTTGTTTAGAAGAACAATATTTGATGCAGCACCGGTACCTGTATTGATTTGGCATTTTTTGTTGTCATAACAACAGTTTACGCATGCTGTCTTCGATATAGGTAGTTTCACTCAAACAATCGTTTGCTTTCTCAATAAACTTTGATTTTGTAGAACTTTCTTTGATTAGCTTAACGTTATTTTGTTTATGCTATTGATTTAGGTCTTTTTTCTGCAAAGCCATTTTGGTAAAGCTCCTTTCTGCGGACTCAAATAGTCCGCAGACAGTCCGCGATTTTGTTAGTTCCGTTCTAGGCTACTGGTTATTATTGTCGACAGTATAAAAATGCCCAGTAGTCTACTGATACCATTGAAAACTCCGACAGTTTACAGTAGGTCTGAATGCAAGTAGTTCTCGCACAATTGGCTAAAAGTTTACTAGCATTCAAAAGATAAAAAACATGGACCTCAATCAAATTTTAGATAATTAATATTACAAACATTCTTTCCACATTTGCAAAAACAAACAACTTTTTCAGAGACCCACCGCATATACTACAAATACTGTTGAATAAAGCTGTCAGATGCCATAGACTTTTATCTATGGTTCAATCACTGCCTCATCCACCAATTTCTCTAATCGCTTATACATATTTTTCTATGCATATTGCTTGCCTCTTGAAATGCGATTTGCCCCTTGACCGACTAAATTTTTAATTTCTTGAATAAGCAAGTTTAGTTCAAAAATATCTAGCTTCCAAGTCATTTGTTGGATTTAAAGCGGATCCTGCAAAACTTTCATGGGGTTTATAGGACATGTCACGAATAAGTAAATTTGTGTTAAAAGAATAGTTTTTACATATGTATATTTGTTGTAATCTGTTGTTTTATTTTGCAGTGATCGTTTTATTTGTAAATCTGAATTGTCCGAAGCCCTAAACTTGCTAAACTGTTTTCGAAAAAAGACCTTTTTTTTCTTTTGCATTTATTGATAGATTTGTAACTCACACGCCTTTTCTGACCTCACAACGGTTGATTACGTAACTAAGTTCCAGCGTATTCTAGTGATTCTGGTTTCTTCTCAAAGATTTTTCCTTTTTTTTGTTATTACCGATTACGTAATTTATCAACGGTGTTTTTCCTGTGTCAGGTGATGTTCTAGGAATTTCTATATCATTTTCCAGTCGTATATATAAGACGGCGAGATTTTTTTTCAGAAAGAGTGTAGTTCAGTAGAGTGTAGTAAAAATTCAGTTTGATATTTATATAGTAAAGTGCTTTAGTTTCTGTATTTAACAAGCGAAGGAATTCGAAGTTTTAAAGTGGTTTGTGAATAAATTTGTTCTGCTCTTGATAAAGAAGTGCGTGAGTTAAAGTATCTTAGTGGAAGCCAGTCTTTTCCTAGCTATTAAGTTGCAATCAGACTCAATTATTTGAGCGATTCTATACGTGGCCTCAATTTTAAGAAGTAAATTAAAATTGAAATAGAATTTAAAAAAATTTCTATTAAAACGCGACAGGATATTTGTTTTTTCACCTACATATCAACTCTGCACCAGTCAACCGCCGCTGTTAGAGACAAAATCTTTCTCAAGAGAATTTAAATTGAAAAAGATTTTCACCCTAGTAAAATTCCAAGGCCCCTTTCTACATCAATCACAAATAGCTGCTGGAGACCTACATTCGTAATTCGTGTCTTTGTGCTGTTAACGATTTTAAGAAATAACGGCTAAAACAGTGGTTCTCAACCTTTTTCGTGCCGTGGCCCGTTTCGAGGAGCCACAAATCTTTGTGGCCCAGTTTATTACCGTGACCAACCTTTTCCGTGTGCTGCGGCCCACTTTAAGGGGATCACATATTTTTGTGGCCCACTTTGATTACGTCGGTGATGTGATGATGACAAAGTTGTTGGGATTAGCGTCAGAACTCATGGGAGCGGAAGTGATCACCAAAAAAATAAAAAAGGTCATTGCCTCCCCATTGCCGAGGATGGCCAGTCCGCTGGCGTAATCGGAGCTGATTTGCAAAGGAAAATAAGGTCAATACACCTCCAATTCATGGGTGCTGGTCCGTATTGCTGTTCATATGCACCGGTATTTCTCAACCTCATTCGGCTTGCAAATCCATTATTAAAGTACACAAACGTTTGTGGCACACCCGATTTACGTGCTGTGGCCCACAGGTTGAGAACCAGTGGTCTAGGGCAACCAATTCTGTGAAGTTTTTATTGCTTGCTTCCAAGTGCTTGCGTGAGAATCTCTAAGATTTGCTGCACTATAGAACCGTGGCATCTCAGTGATTTCAGATCTTTCACAAAAGCAAAATATGGTTACAGTGTAAATCTCCGCTGTAAAGTTTAAATTGGTTTGGAAGTCGCATATAGTTAGGAATTGCATTTATTATAAGCTACCAAGTTTCTTGTTAACGACGAGTGCTGATTGTTACCTTTTCATGTAACTCTTTCTCATTAATTTGTGACTGAATGAGAACTATAATGATAGTAACAGCGATAATACCGTATATCTATTGCGGCAAATCTCAATAAATCTTAGTCAAAAAGCCATAAACTTAATTGTGTACAAAGTAAAGTGCTTCTCCACATCCTCTTGCACATTTTTTGTAATTTATCATCTTACTGCTAAAGCTTAATGCCATTACTATTTGCTACTTGAATCACTCAACTCTGCTATATTTGCATCCAATGTAAATGTGAGATTTGACTCCTTGTGTATAATTGTTTGTTTATCCTTGAAAATCTGTCGCAGTATCGACCCCATTTGACCTGATCAATAGGATTTTTCGCGTTTGAATTAAATTTGATTCCATCATCAAGAGTGGTTTTGATGCCGCCATTGAGTTTGCGCTGTGCGCTAAGACTTTTTTCCCGAACCGTGTGACCAGGATAGCAGCAGCCACAGCCACCCCAACGTGGTGATGCGGTCCCCAATCCCATTGGGTTAGGTAGAAATGGTTATGTGCCTCCCTGAGGATACCATATACCTTGGTCTCTCCCGGAACCAAACGTGTTTTCGCAGTGCTTCTTTCTGAACGACCGGGCAGCACGCACTCATTCTAAAATCGGTATTCTGTTTTTTCTTCTTTTGCTCTCATGCCTCTTTCTTTCTTCTCTTCTCATTTTTCTTGTGTTTTTGATGAGCAGCAACGTTCATCCAAATCCTGGTCTTATCTTTCCCTGTACTATGTCCACCGGCAATGTGACCTGGAGTGGCAGGTCAATGCAATGCTGTACCCGCCCTGAAATGGGTACATTTTGGGTGGACCTTCCTCTCATCCTCTAAGTTTTACTCTTTTGTCAGATCTCACCCTTAAAGCGGTCTTTCCGGATATATTTCGGCTTCTCTTGTCAGTCCCCATTTCATCAATATTTTATCTTTTCCGAGGCCGTACAGCATGTATATCTCCAATGTACAGAACAACCAGTGGTGGGCAAGTAATCGCGTACTTTTTTGAAGTAACTGAGTTACAGCTACCTAGTGAAAAAGTGACTTAGTCACAGTTTAAATAACAAATCTTAAAAAGTAACTAGTTATAGTTACTTTAAATGGCCAAAATTTTTGATGCAAGAGCGACCTATTTGTTATGTGAGACGAAACAGCCAAACCACCGATTGAAAACGCAATTTAGCTTAGAAAGCGAAAGCATGAATTCCTAGACTACTGAAGCAATACCGATCCCCTTTGATATTTAAAAGCTATCTGCACCCTTTCGAACAGTCCAACAGGAAATGGAGGCTAGCAAAACCCCAAAAATTTCTAATGGGCCACTGTCGCGTTTTAATATATAATAATATTAATAGAATTTTTGGTTCTATCTCAATCTTAAATTTCTTTTAAAATTGAGGCGACGTATAATAATCGCTCGGATAATTAGGTCTGATTGCGACTTAATAAAACTTGGAAAAGATTGGCTTCCACTAAAACACCTTAAACCACGTTAAGAACAAAATAATGTGTTCACAGAAATAATACTACATGACTTCAAGCTTCTTCGCTCAACGATCTCAAAATTAACCACTTTACTACACAATCGCGAAAACCGCCAAAACTAAATTTCACCAATAACTGCTTAATACTCGCCAAGTCCACAGAATCCACAATAAAATGTCACAAAAAACAATAGCCCTTCTTTACTCCGCCAATCAATCTCTCTCTCTCCCCGTTACAACGCTTCTCTATACTCTACCTCTACTACTAAAAAAAAAATCTCGTCGCCTTATATATAAATCGAAAACAAAAACAATCCAGAAAACTCTAGAACGAAATCACGCGAAAAAGAAAAAAGTCCTATTAGTTATGTAAACGGCTAACGAAATTCTTCGAAGAAACTAGAATCACTAGATTAATCTGGTATTTTATTATGCCATAAATAGGGCCCGCTAAAGTCAATAAAGTCTAAATTTTTTCAGGACCTTGTTACATGATCAAACGTGTACTAACGTTCGTTTCAGGTCTTCAGGAGTCTGTTTTGGTAGATTTTATGAGTCAAAATAAAGACAAAATTTTGCATAAAGTCAAAACTTGTCAAAATTGTCTTCATCAAAAATTTCCTTACAAAAATCAACAAATTTATATTTTTTTATATTTTTTTGAATTTTTGAGCTGCTATTAAAATTTTATGCGCAGTTTTATTTGATTTTAAACTTCTCAAATAGTTGCAATGGTACAAATGCGTACGGTAATGAAAAGGAAATAGCACTTATTATGCATCAAATCGTTATTGTTGATGCATAAACACATAATTGCTAGACAATTAATCTATTCCTATAATACCTTTGCGCTCTTTACACGTGGTCTTTCCAAGTCGTACCTTGCAAAGCAAAGAATGCCTAAACAAGCCAAATCTTCTACAGCAAAAGTTAGGCAAATTTGCCAGGAATATCCGGATGAGTTTTCGGTAACTCCTGCCTGCGGCTTGCGATGCAACCTTTGCGACGTGTTAGTCAAATGCGACGAAAAGTTTTTTGTGGAAAGCCACCGAAAAAGTAAGCAACACCAAAGAAAATTGGAGACAAAGAGCAAATCCTAAAGTAAGCAAACCTTTTTACAACTCGATCAAATAAACTTTAAGAAACAGATTGTCTCTTCATTCTTAGCTGCAGGTATCCCACTTCATAAACTGAACCATCCTTCTTTAAAGTTTCTGTTTGCTACAATGGGAAAAGCATTGCCTTCGGAGACTGCAGTCCGGGCATGTGTTGCTAAATTAGCATCCCAAAAAGAAGAACAAATTCAAGAATTACTTCGTGACAAAAAAATTTTTTAATTGTGGATGAAGCAGAGATTGCTAAACAAAAGCATATTAGTGTGCTTGTGGGCAGCTTAGATGCCCCAAATCAGACATTCCTCGTTGATTGCCATCCACTTGACAACGGTAGCAATGTTAATAGCAGTATTATTTTGCACACTGTGGATGACATATTGCGACAACTTGTAATAAAACGCGAGAATTTTTCATTGTTCTTGACTGATGCTGCTCGGTACATGTCTTTGGCTGGAAAAACATTAAAGGAATTAAACCCTTCTTTGATGCATGTCACCTGCGTTGCGCCCCTACTACATAACTGCGCTATGCGTGTGCGTGCTCATTTAAAAAATATTGATGAAATAATAGCATCAATCAAGGCAGCAACAATCAAAAACAATGATCGCAAGAAAAATTTTTATGATGCTGGTCTGCCATCTCCTCCTGACCCTGTAATTACAAGATGGGCAACTTGGCTTAGAGCTGCCTTATATTACAGTGAGAACCTTCCAGCTGTTCGTACCATTGTCAACAATTGGACAAGTGCAGGCCTCTTAGTCAGCAGAGCAAAAGACGCTATCAATGTGGAAGATTTGGTGCCGAACTTGGTTAAAATAAATCAATACCGAACTCTACCAGCCAACGTAGAGTTCTTAGAAGGAAGTGCCTGCACGATAACCGAAGCATACGGACTGCTAAAGAATATGCAATTCGATGATGATCCGTGCGCAATTAAAAATTACATTAAAAAACAACTATCCAACTCTGATTTAAAAACAATAATAAACTGTACCAACTTGACAATTGACCCAACAAGCTATGCACCATTGCAAGAAGCCCAGCCAACCTCTGCTGCTGTTGAGAGGTGGTTTTCTATGCTCAGTAAATTACTGACAAAAGACAGAAATTTTGATGTTAAGAACGTAAAAAAATATATGATGCTGTATTACAATAAAAAGTCCTGGTAATTATACTGTGTGGCTTTCGTTAAAAACATCATAGACAGACTGTTAAGGTACAGTACAGTTGCGATAACAACGCATTTTTGTATTACACACTAATTTGATATCGTTACACACAATGGCTCGTTATCCTAGGTTTTGACGTCATGCGTCGCTTTGTTGCATTAGCTTCAAGACTGAGTGATTGAGAAAATGTTTAAAGTAGGCTACCTTCTTCTTTAAAAACTTATGTAAATTGCGGATTATAAAACATTTTTAATCAAAAAAGTGCAACAAGACATAAATAATAGGCGAAAGCGGTTAGGTCAAAATAAAGTCAAAATTTTGCTAAAATAAAGTCAAAAATATATTTTTTTTAGGTAAAAAAAATGGCCCTAGCCATAAACGATTGTGACGTAATAAAGGCGTACTTACAGCAAATCCAATTGTGAGGAAAAAAGGTCTTTTTTTGCAATTAGTAGCCGAGCGAACAAATGATACAGCACTTTACACTTACAGTACATGAAAACTACTCTTCAAGGCAAATTTCCTTATTCATGACGGCCACTCTACGATAGCTTTTAATCTTGTTAGCAACGTTTTAGAGATTTTCGAATAGACGCTTCAATCTTTCCGAACTCTGCAGTGCCTGCTAGAGTTCTATGGTTTATGTTTAATTTTAAAATGTGTGGGCTTAAAAATCGACCTCAAAGGATGGCCTGATCCGGAAATTTGCTGCGAATGGGATTTAAACCCGTGTCTGCATCGAGCATGGAATTACACTGGTTGCAAGTTTACGGCAGCCCTTCACCGTAGAACAGGCGTAGAGCCTGTTGAACTGTTGATGAAAAGCACGTTGGGCGTTGCCATATGTAAACTGATAAGCCAATGTGCTTATTTCGCCGTCGTGTCATGCTCGCATCTGCTCGCCAACACAAGAGGGACTAAGGCATCATGCCAGTTTTTGATCAGATCAGTGAGGTCAACTTTAACCCTACTTTGGCAGTTGGGAAAGCAAATATCTCCTACCTGCGTCGGTTATTGTAGAATTACTCTGAAACAACAAAAGATTTTATTCTTGTATTTTCTTACCTTGAATATAATTTATTTGTATATAATCTCTGACGATTTCAAATTAATCGGCCAATGTAAAAGAGTCCAAAATTCCCAATTTAATTAAGGGGACCCAACGAAATAAATTTTTTGACCGAAAACGTTACCTATTTTTTCATTACTTAATAACAAATTAATAAATACCCGTTCTTAAAAGCAGTAAAAGAAAATAACTGTAACTTGTGGCTTTTGCAGTATGTAATTGATAACTAGTTGCAACTTTCATTTCTTCTGCAAAAAAAGTAGCAAAATTACAGTTACGGTTACAAAAATGTAACTAGTTACAGTAAAAAGTTACAATAGTAACTAATTACTGTCTACTACTGACAACAACCCACCAAACAATCCATCTACCGATGCAGCTCTTATCCCTCATCGCTGCTTACAAATCTCTTACCTTCCTTCAATCTTTTCCCAACTTTCCTCCGCTTCTAATTCCTCTTCCACGCCCTTGATTTCTTTTCCTCTCCTGACTCGTTCAGGATTCTCCAGTGTAACGCAGGAGTTTTTCGCTCTAGAAGTGTAAAACTTCTTCCGTTTGTTTTGCTCTCTTCTGTAGATCTTATTCGTATCCAGGAATCCAACCTCAACTCTTTTCATCTTGCCATATTCCTGAATACTCTGCTCTGCGATAGATTTGCACGCACTCTTGGTCTTGCTTTTTTTCACCTGATAGCTCGCACGCAAACGGCGTCTTGCTATTATAGTCAGACAGGGGCAATCCTTTTCTGAACTTTCTACCTTCTCTCTCTCTCTTCACTCGACCTCTACTCTGACTGTGTAGTGATCAACATTTCGCTAAAAAACTTCTACCCTCTTTCTTTTTTAAACATGCACGCTTCTCCTGTTCGCTCTTCTTGGTGGGTTGCAGAATTAACTCCTTTTTTCTCTTGGTACTTCGTTCTTCTAGAAATCTTTTCATTCTGGGTGACTTTAGCTGTCATTACCTTCTTTGGAAATCAAGAGGTGCTTCAGGCCCTCGTGAGAAATAAGTATTCGATTGCATCATTTTCTCCGACCTCGTTTCCCTCAAAAACCCTAACACCCTTACTCTTTTTCACCGTTCTTCTGGCATTTGCTCCTGCTATGATATCTTCTTTGCTTCCTTCTTTCTTGCCCTTTCCTGCTCCTGGGAGGTACTTCAGGACGTAGGATCTGATCACCTACCAATTATCTTTTCCTTTTCTCTTTCTCTACTCTCCAGACCCAATAAGCGTTCTCCTTCCTTCAATTTCCAGAAAACTCGTTGGCTCACTTTGCTATTTACCTCGATTAACACTGTATTCCTGCAGAGGAGTACTACGTACTTTATCTTTCCTCTTCAGTTGCACTCTTTATCTCTTTGACATTAAATGCGATCAAATTTTCCATTCCTTTTGGCCACATCCAAAGCCAATCTCAAGCCTGGTGGTCTTCCGAAGTGGAAGAAGCGGTAGGCGAAAGACGCAACGCGTTTTCTTCGGCTCACAGAAGTGATGAAAATCTCAGCCTATACGCATGCCTCTTCTGTCATTTTCAAAGCCCAAGGCTAAGTCATGCCACGAGACATACTTTTCTCTCTCACCTAAATGTGTTCCTAAATCAATCTATTCTATCCTTCGCTTCGTGACTAGCTCTGCTTCCTCTTCCTCCTCTTTCCCTAAGTTTCCGAGCTGCTTCTCTCCCAGGTAAAAGGCATCGGTTTATGCCAAGTACCTAAGATCTCACTTTCCCGCTCGACTCCACTGAATTTCTTACGGCCGCTGCCAAACTCTAAACTCCTTCCGCTACCGGCCCCAACCAAGCTGCCCTGACTGAATCTTCTTCCTTTTATTTTGATCTTTTCTTGTCTTGGCACTCCTTTCCTTCCATCTGAAAGATTTCCTCTATTGTTACCATCCGCAAAATAGGAAAACCTCCCAACTCCCCCGTTTCTTTCGGCCTATTTCTCTCGCTTCCTGCATCTCAAAGCTCTTTGAGCCATCATTCTATTTCGTCTGTTTTTTTTCTGGAGTCTAACTCCATTCTCTCTGCCCACCAAGCAGATTTCCACCTTTAGTCGATCTAATTTGGATAAAATTCTTTATGCTTCTCAGTCCATTTTGGATGGGCTTAACAAATCCAAGCGGGGATCTCGGACCGTCCTTGCCACCTTTTTTGACACTGTCTAGCATCACGCTCTTTCCCACAAACTTATATCAGCTTTCCTCTCTTCTTGCTTTAATCTTTTTTTTCTGACAGGCGCGCAAGCGAGATTTGTCAAAATTACAAACATCGATCATTTCAAATTCGTCTAGGTGTTTCACAAGGATCTGTTCTTGCCCTGTTTTTTTCTCTTTTTTCATCAATGATTTTCCTACGTCTCTACCTACTTCCGTCAGCTGCTCTCATTATGCTGACAATCTGGCTTTCTCGTCCACTACCTCCTCGGTCCCTAATGCTGTGGAGGCTACGCAAGAAGCTTTGCATTGATTGGAGCGCTTGTCAGAGCACTAGTGTCTTCCTCTCAATTCCAGAAAATAGGAGGCCTCCTTTTTTTTGGTGGGTTTCCATCAAACTAACCTACAGCCCCATCTCTAGTTATTCAAGTACTCTCTCCGCTTCCATTTCACTTTAACTTTTGTGGGGTTATCTTTAACTGTTCTTTTCCTAACATTTATCTCCACCAAAAGCCAAGTTTTTTTTCTCGTCTGAAGGCCTTACGCAGTATCTTTGCTTCCTCATGGGGCCCCTCCAAAGATTCCCTTGCTCTTTTTTACAAAGCATTTATCCGGCTCGTTTTCTCTTATGCTTTACCAGGATGGTTTCCTTTTCCTAACGTTACCAACGTTATCAAAAATAACCTGAACACCTTCACCAAGCAGCCAGTCGCACCCTCTACGGCTGTCCCTCGTACTCCCCTATTCCTCTCCTCCTCTGAGAGGCATACCTTCTTCCCCTACGGATCACTCTGACTCATTTTGCTCTATCATCTGATAAGCGGAACCATCGTCTTCCAATCTCCATTTCTCTTTCTGGTTTTGCCAGGCTTAGAATGAAACCTAGATTTTTCAGGCCATCTCGGAGAGATTTTGCGTCCACACACAAGCTTACACTTCTTGCCCCAGGGAGGATCTCTCTGTTTTCCCTTCTTTCTCTTCCCTGGAACCCACCTTCTCTCAGCGTGGATCTCACTCTCTCTACTCCATGCTTTTGCTCTAATCTTTTTTTTTCTCGCGAAAGTGGGGCTCTTTACCACCTTTACTCTCTCTGCTCACAATCTTGTGATTTGGACAAGTGTTTCTCTTCCTTTTTTTTTCGGAAAAGGAGGTTCCGACGTCCTTGCCAACTGCTCACTTTGTGACGCTGAAGCCACCCTTTCTTGTTTGGCAGGCCCAGCGTGTTCAAGCTTTTCTGCTTCAGCCTACACGATTCTGCAAGCTTTCCGCTAGTTTCAGCAGCCCCATCAAGACTGCCACTTCTCCTTCATTCTCCTCTTCTCAAACTCTTGCTCTGTTCTTGCGACGTTTTCCTCTCCTCTGCCATTTCTGCTATCTCACAGTCTCTCGCATATTTGGCAGAAATTATCTTTTCTTGCCTCCTTCTCTACTATCATGTTACACTGAGTCGACGGTCACTCATCTCTTCGGGGCAGTGATACGGCTAATGAGTTGGCAAGGCAAGGTGCACTGCTCCAACCTTTTACTGTCCCATGCAGTCCCTCTCCTCTTACCTTTCGTATTCAGTCTTCTCTTCCCTCGAACTGGAGGCGTGCAGTCCCATCTAAATTTCTTCGACACACAGGTTCCCTCGGTATCCACCGAGAAACTTGTGGTTCCTCGTCACGCACGCTGAGTTTTCTCTTGTCTTTGCTGCAATGTACACAGTCTTTTGTAAGACTCTTGTCTCTCTAGAATTGGAAGAACTGAGAATCATTCCTTCAGCATCTACGGTCTTCCGACCCTGGATACCTTTCACCTCGTTCTGGACAATTCAGCAACATCGCTTTGCGCCGCTCGCTCTTTGGCAATTTCTTTTTTTTCTACGACTTCGGGTCCAGGGAGTTTCCCGACTTCTGGGGCTCCATGGTCTCCCACCACGCCCGCATCCTTTAGAAGGAATCGGGTCACAACAACATGACATCAAGCGAAGCTGACTCATGACAAAAATTATCGCTAGCTGGCGCGGTAAGTACTTTTTGCTTGATTTGTGTTTGATGTATCTAGTGCTTTCGTGACTTTTCATCGCTGCAGGGAGAATTTGTGTGCGTGCTATTGCGCACACACATTTCACCACGTAATTAACATGCGCTGCTTCTATTCACAGTACAAAGAATTTAGTGTATGTAATGACTGCTTCAACTTCTTTCTTTAAAGGCTTTACTAAACTTCAGTGTAGCGAAGGCATCGCGCTAACTAACTAGTACTGGTGTTTTTCCTGTGAAGTTGTGATTTTAAAGCTCATCTCCTGTCCGAGGGTAGGGTAAAGTAGAAATATACTCTTGGAAGTGTAATTACCGTATTCTCAAAGGCCCATGTTATGGCAAAACTTTCAACAATACGTCTGTTCGGAAAATTTTATAATTTGTTGCTATGAAGGGGATTTAGACACAAGTTGTATTTTGACAAAAGTGCAGCGGTAACGTCTTTCTCGTACTTTTTCATACCCCCCCAAATGCCGTTTGGTAGCTCGGATCAAGTAAATATCTAGCGGATAAAGATTTTGTTTACAGGCATTCTGACTGGTCGGATTAATGAACTGAAACTGTGATGAATAAGAAAACTTTTCTTTATCGAAAAACCGATTTGGTTGGTTGAAACTTATAAGCTTTTCTTATCGACGCTTTAACTCGAGCTCTAAATTTCGGAGCAGGTGTTCCTGTTAAGGACGATCTTGAGAAAAAATGCAGTTGTGCGCTGGCTCAGCAAACCTTACAAAGCGATTTTGCTCCGCGTCAAACGGTTTCAGCTACGTTTCAATGGGCCCCATGATTGAAAAGTCGAGTAAGCTGTTTTTTCCCCTTGTGTCAGATTATTTCATAAGTATTTTACCAAACAATTTAACCGGGTGCAATAGTAGCTGACTTTGTTTTTAACTTTTCACACTTTTTTGTTTAGTAGTTTTTCAATTGGGACGTCATATTTCAAAAAGTTCCGCACTTATAGACCTGCGTCATTGGTCATGTGATCAATAATCAAAACGGCTTTTAAATGATGACTTAATCGTAGATTATTGGGTTTTTTTTCAATGTGACGGGAAAATTTGGCATTACGTCATTGTTTTTACTTGTAACTCTAGAAATTTGCAATCAATGTGTTTAATATTTCGCAAGTAGCTAAAGTTCATAACACTGCTATTTCATTCAGCAAAGCTTGTTTCAGCTCCGTTGATTTTAACGGTCTTTAACCAAAAGGAAGTAAGCAGAACCAACTTATTTCTGTTGCGCAGAGTAGCAATTGTATTCGCTGAAAGTAAAAGTTGAAACATCGCGACAGTAAAATTTTTCCGATATTTTTTAATACGAAATAACAGAACATGTCCTAGGATCACCTTCATTGTTTCATACGCAACAAGCTTCGGCTCCTTTGTCCGCCAAACAATAGACAGTTGTTTCGTTGTTAAGTGTTCATTACCTTACCACAAAGATCAATATCAATCAGTAATCATCAATGTTGTTCGACGCAATTCCACTAAAACAGAAAAGTTCTTTTGGATTTCAGATGTCGACCGTAGTCGAGATTAACCTAGCCCGAAGGATTACCGACCCGACTTTTTGAGTTTATGTTTTTCATGAAACCTGTGACATCTCTACATTGGGGCGTCCCTTGTAACACTATTTTAGGGGGTGTTGTTGAAAAAGGGCCTGCTATTAACAAACAGTAATAAAGTCAGCTTAGACATTTATTTGCCATAAGAAAAATTAATTTCGCTAACGCATCCTCAGTTTCTTATTCAATTTTTTGAACGGAATTCAAAAAATTGAATATTTTTTGAATAATAATAATAATAAGAATAATAATAATTTTTGAATAATAATTTTTTTGAATAATAATAATAAGAATATTCAAAAAATTGAATAAGAAACTGAGGATCCGTTAGCGAAATTAATTTTTCTCATGGCAGATAAATGTCGAAGCTGACTTTATTATTGTTTATTAATAGCAGACCCTCTTTCAACATTTAGTGATATGGAGTAAAGTGGCTTGGATAGACCATCCTGCTGGGGTGTGATTACTGTTTTCCTATTTTAATTGTTATTTTAGGGAGTTAAATTCTAGCAAAGGTTTAAAGAAAAATATTATCTTTAACTGGTAGCTGGTGAAAGTTATTTGTAAACTGGTAGCACTTTCGCTTCCCTGCCGTGTGTCACTGACTCTGCTGACGACACTAGGTGGAGGTGTTGATATTTTGCTTCTATTTTGCAAGCACCTTGCCGTTTTTTACCAGTTTAAAAGGAAGGGCTCATTTCTTAAACCCATGATCAACATCAGCCATTTGCTTTAAAACCCTGTAGCTATACAGACTTGTTCAAGATAATAATGTTTTTTTACTTCACAGCGTTTACCAATCGATAGCCGCTTTTGAATAGAAGCTTTGACGAAGAGGTCGTGTTGTCCAGTCGAGAGAAATGTCTTTACACAGCCAAGCGCAAAATCGTGAAAAGGGGACGCTTTCATTTGTTTACGAGTTTAAAGTCGAATTGCTGCACACGGCACGACGCGAAATACTGAAAGCATCGTCAAGTTACAAATATCGGGAAATTATCGCATTCACCCTCCTGCGGCCTACGCGTTCGGTATTCTTTATATGTCTGTTATCGCGGATGGATCACGTGAAAAATTGCTAAGATAGCTTGTGGCTACGGTTTTGTTAATGGAGACCCGGAATAGAAGGGACCACAAAGTTCTTCCCAAAGCTTTTTGAATGATAAACGAGGTAAATTTATAGACGGAAGCGTCAAGGTTTGAGGTCGGCCAAAATTTTCTGGAGCAAGGATAACGATCTTTCTTAAGGCTCCCAACTAGATTTGGATGTAATAATCAGGTGTGCCGATCAAATTTTAGAGATAAATCTTAAAAAATTCTCTCTTTCAAAAATCGCTTAATGATTCCGCAAAAAAACGCGGAATCGGGTTAGTTAAAGAGGTTTTGTTACAGATCTCAGACGGAAGTAATTGCTCCGTTTGCCTCCACCCTGACTACGGTCTTGCCAATTGGGCTTGAAACCATTTTTCATGCAATTGAAAATGTGCCCCTTTAAAAAGTTTACCTATATCACTTCTATTTTTAGCCTTGAAAGATTTTCTTTCGCTTTTTTGGTGACGTAGAGCAAGATACAGATACAAGCAAGGCACACGGCCTTTCCAGGATAACAACAAAAGGAAAATTTTAGGCAAGCCAGCCACTCAGAATGCAAATTTTGCTTCTCTAATTCTGACGCACCAGTGAAAGAAATCGATTATTGCACTCAGGACTAATCAATATTTAATAGCAATGATAAGACTTTGAAGAAACAACTTATGAAATATTTATGAAACTGTGCAGACCAAAACCGAATTTTGGTCTTTGAAAAAAAATCTTTCAGTATTGATCACCAACTTGCTTGCCGGAATCGGCCAAAGAGAGTAAAGATATTAAAGATTCTTTTACAAAGGCAGAGGCACAGAGAGCGTTAGATTGTGTCTGTGGGTTTGCCAACTTCTTTTCTTTCTTGGAATGGAGCTGCGGCAGAAACGGCAATCCAAGACCAAACCGAAAATCTAATCAAGAAAAGATTAGGGGAAAGCGGCTGTCTATTTTAAACCATTTATGAATAAAACTTGCTAACTGGTAGCCCCACCAGCGAAGAAGACTGCGACTGGTGGGTGCCCAAAAGTTGCCTCTTACGACATTGGGTGAGCTGCAGCCCCACCTCCCTAACCTTGTGAAGTATGTGTTGAACTGTCACTAATGGTCGCCGTTAAAACGACGCCTGCCTTAGCTACAATTCATAAATCACAAGCCTGGACAAGAGCAGTCCGGTGTCAAGCCTACAACTCAGGAACCCGGATGTTGTCATTCCCCCTTGATCGGCCGGATCAGGTGATCCTCATTGTGCAAAAAGGGGTGTTGTGTTGCGCATACTGTGTCCCGCCTTAACCGCTGTTGCAGCATGCACGTGGAATGGTTCACGACCTGAGGCACTTCTCTGCTGTGATGAAAATGATGGTTAGGGCCATTGGCCTTAAACATCTAAGCAAGCTACGGCACTGATATTGTTGAGATTTGCTGTTATCGACGCTACAATGTAGTGGAGTTCTTAATCTTGTTTATGTTTCCTGTCTCGAAAAATTTTCTGCAATGTCCCTTACAAAAATGGAGAACTTAAAACATTAAAAAAATGAGCATGCTTTGATGTGAACATTAGAGCTGGGCTATCAATTACCATTTCATCTGCTGCAGTTTGCTTCTAGAGAAACGGACAAAACACTGGAGTTTAGCCTACAGAACGAGTACAAAGTTTATGGGCTTCGCACCTCTGGCAATGATAAACAGGAGTCGGCTTTAGAATTTTGTTCATAATTATCAAAAAGATCGATTTTCGTAATTAAAGCATTTTAATTTCTGTGAAGAAAATGAAATATCACACCAGGGAACAAATAATATTGGTAAATATTACATGCATGATCAACCAATATTATAGATATTGCTGAGTGAAAAAAAGAGTTGAAAAAAACAAGACGCTCCATGCAATTGCCGGGCTCAACCATCCGCTTCGCAGCCGGCAGACGTAAACTGACTTACCGGAATGAATTATTCCAAAGATTTCACTCAGGCATTTACATGCTTTCTGCTTGGCACTCGGCAATAAGGACAATTGTGAAAAATGAAATAGTAAACCAGCAAAACGCAGAAGGTTTCCTTAAAGGCTGGTTTCCATTAGGCTTAAATTGCAGGCGCAGCGAGAGCGCTGCGCGCATAAAACTAAATAGAGAAACAAAGAATTTTTCACGCTTCGCCTGCAATTTACGCCTAATGGAAATCAGCCTTTACTCTGTCACTAGTAACACCTCCGGGCGCCAAAGAACAGACGGAGCTAATAAGGGCCAGAAGACTGCATGATGTTTGAAACATTTCACTTCCTTTTTTTTGTCAATTTTAGATCCATCGCGCGAAACGAAAAACAAAGGTTTTTCATTTGTTCGAGTCTGCGAGACGATTCTCGTCACAGTTGTTTACTGGCACGTTTTGTCACGTAAAAAAGCTTCAAACAATTGGGTTAACAAAGTGCCGAGCGCAAACGAGCAGTCACGTGAGCTGACAAACTGTATCGCAAACTACGACAAAGGCGCAATGCTGTCAACAACATTGTAGGCCTATCGGTTTTTTGGTTCCTTAATCACGGACCTACTACCTTTTTTGGGCTCCTATGGTTGGCAGTACCTAGAACGGCCGTTCTTTAAGCGTCAAGAAATGCGGGTTCAAATCTCGCCCCAGCCTTGTTAACATTTTCATGGCAAAGGCACTTTACGACAATTACATTTCATTTGCAGTTTTTAACTAGCAGCAAATCCATGGAGAACAACAAGCACTTTAAAGAGAAAGTTCAAACTGGGCGAAGATGAAGCAGGCTAGACAACTGTCCCGTGCTGAGCGCCGCCGCCGTCGTCTCTCCGCTTTATCAGGATATTGTTTTTTGGTGGGGTTATCCCCTAAAAAACGACATTGTAGGTTGTTTTCGAAGATTTTTTTCATTTATGCAATAATACCAGTTGGCTAGAGCATACTTTCCCTTTTAGAGGCGTTATAAAATGTAGTTTTACAGAATTTCCCCACGATAGATTTTAATATCCTTCCGAAAAATCGAAACTGCATAACAGTGGCGTCAATATTCACGGTGATGACTTTCGCTTCTGTAGTTGCTTTCATTTCTGAGTTGTTTTTCTGAATTGCTTTCGCTTTGAGTGCATTTGGCTTACATCAGAGGTCGGGGGAAATTCTTTTAGATATCACCAAAAATTATTTCAGAAAAAATGAAGCAACCGCTTAGTTAATTATTTGAGCGCCGACGCCAATTATAACCAATATGAATGGCCGGCCATAGGACTGCTGTGATGCTCATCGGGGTTAGGCACCAAAGTTGGGAAACTTGTGTTCTCTTCTTACTAGAAGATGTTGGACCTTTGTTTGTCGATTTGCCACTTGTCAAGTTGAAAATCTTTTCTTAGTTTTTTCGAGAAAGCTTTCGAAAGTAATTGTTTAGATAATATTCGTAGCTGAAGAGTTTTTTGTCATCTTTATACAATCGAATTTTGTGAACACACAAAGAATGAGGCGACTGAAAATTTTTATTTAACCCCAAACTTTTTCAACTAATTTTACTCCATTTGGGTAATTTAAATTAATTTTCCTATGTCTGACCATTAGGGTGACCTGAAGCAAATTTCTTTGGGAGGGCCAAAAGCATATTTTTTGGTCACTGTGTTTCTCAGTCGTGTTAAAATGATTTTTTAAACCCAACTTTGTTAATCTGTAGAGCTAGCCTACTTCGAAAGTTTTTGATGATCTTTTTTCTTTTTAAAGATCGTCGGTTTGTAGGTCTCATATCCAGGGATATAGTGTACAACCCTACTTATACCCAAAAATACCTGGATAGAAAAATTGTGGAAGTAGCCACTGCGCCTCTCTTTCTACGCTTATGTTCTTGCCCTATTGGATTTTTTTCATTTTAAGCTAATGTCTGAGGTATTCTTCTTCTAGCATATTAATAGGGCAATTCAAGGTTTTTTCAAGGGAAGGGAGAAGTCGAGGACCTCAACTCCTCTCTTGTCAAAACCTAACTTTTTAGATGTGGAAAGTCAGAATCTTTTCATCGATATTCCCCCACAAAATTGATCCTTTGTAACTATATTTTGAAATTTCCATGCGCAATAATATTCGGTAGTCTCTACAACAAACCATTATTCGTGACTTCGTTTTTAAATACAAACAGTCAAAGCCAGTGCCCGATTAAGGTTTTCGTGGCGTTACCATTAAGGCATATTTCAAGTATGGCCTAAACTAATGATAAGAGTGAATGAAAAAAAGAAAGTTTTATTGGCAAACCTTTATTTCTTAGCAAAATTTAACAATTGGAAATACAAGCTAAAAATGTTACTCGATGTACTGGCATAATAATTGGTGCCCAATAAATTAAATTTTAACTTTTCTTGACTTTACAGTAGCAAATTCATCGATAGCTGAGCTAAAATCGGTTTCATGTAGCAGCTCTCTTTCAATACACAGAAGTGCCAATATACTAAGGGGGCTCTGACTCGCGGTAGATCGCTTCACATTCCTAACTCGAGCAAGCTGTGAAAACAAACGCTCTCCAGAGCAATTACTTGGCAGAAGTGATAAATATATCCTAAAAATTACTTCGGTATTTGCGAATGCAGTGTAGACTCCATTTGTGTGCAACAATTTGAAAATATATTGAGCAATGCTTGTTGACTCTTTCCTGCAATATTTTTTTGACTGTTCCTTGTACCAGCAAATAAAGTGGCAGAATTCTGAGTAGAATTCGAAAGAGAGATCTTTAAGATATATATCAACAAGTCTTTCAATTGCAATTTTAATATCTTCATCGGACATCGAATCAAATTCAGTTAGAACGCCAAAAGCTGTTGCTCAAATGAATATGATTTGATGCGCTACTTCAAAGCCTCTAAAAAAATGAAAATGTATCAACACAGTTTGACACAAAACAGTTTCACTTTTTTAAAAACACAAAAGCGCCATTTTAATTTGTGATAAGTTGATCAAAAAAAATTTTGTTTTCCATCGCTCAAATTTAATTGTTTTCCTTACAGAAGTGATCTGTGTTTTTTCGTAGCCTCAAAGCACATGCCTAGTATAGACTAAATTGCCTAATGGTTCATCCAGCTCTGGTCAAAGCATTTCTAAAACCTGTTGTTTTGATTACCCCTCCTTTTCCTTGGGATGGAGGTACGGCATGAAAGGCAATTCAGGTTCATGCCGTCAACCTAATTGAAATTATGCTACGGGAAAGGTGGGAGCCCATTTCGAACCAGTCATGAGTGACTGGTAGCCCCACCACCAACAAGGCCGACTGCCACAGGTGGGTACCCAAGAGTCGCCTTTTACGACATAAAACCTCGCGTATCCTATCTTTTTTGATACGTTTAACCTGAGGATTAATTATTGGTATCCTCTACGAGGGGTGTTTTCGCGTAGCCTATATGTGTTACTGGGTTGATATCTTGTTTCGGTTAGCATAACTTGAGTAGAAAAGCGGGATGATAGACCGCATCGAATTTTGTTAATGCTTTCTAATCGATTCTATATGAATAAAGCCAAAGTAGCAGTATAAAGTTGAAAGATTGTGCAAAAACTGATGCTATTTTCGTACTGTTGGTTGAAATCTGGTTTTCACTAGGCGTAGATTGCAGGCGCAGCGTGAAAAATTTTTTTGTTTCTCTATTTATCGCTGCGCGCATAAAACTACATAGAGAAACAAAACATTTTTCACTCTACGCCCGCGATTAACGCCTCATGGAAACCAGCCTTTACTCAGAAACTCTTCCGTCGTTGAACCGAGGCAATTAAAAGTCATTGTCGCTGTGGCACGGAACTTTTATTAGGGGCAAGTCCTGGGCTGCCTCTATGCTTCAGTCAGCAATTTGTTCTTGTTTTGTTTTTGAGTTATCCTGGATAGGCGCCGCTGCTAACCGACAAACAGGAATATGCTGATTGAGCGTAGTTGGTGTCTGATGGACGCGTTAAGGGGCGAGGGTGATACTTTTGGAAGATTTGTTTTCAAGAAAAAGACCGCATCCAATTACTGATTGTTAATATTTAATAGGCCCGATTTTTCAAAGCTGGATTGGGGTGACTTTTTCTGGTTTGCCCCGGTAACAAATACTCTTTAACAACTCCATTGTGATTTACCAAATTTCTTGTCCTAGGCAAACGCTGATAAAACTGTTTGTCCGCAAATCGCCAGTATCATTGCAAAAAACCTGTTTGATGAGAATCTTTTCTCTAGGGAATAATATACATCCGACATTAGAATAAACTATGCATAACATAAAAAGCTTCGCTATACTTTTTGGCCGGTCCCGTGAAAGACCTTTGGTCTATGGCTTCTGAAAATCAATCGCAGAACGCGAAAGCGCTGATAACAACTTCAAAGGAAATAGCGCCTACTCAGCAAGCCATGAAATTCAACCATCCCGATGACGTCTAGTTATTCAGACGGTACATTTTGTTATGCGTGGGCGATAAATGTAAAGAAAACTGTTGACAGAAAACGAAGCGATTCATCGGTTGCTTGCCCGCTGGCTACACTTTGTATGGAATTGAAGTACACTTAGCCACCGATCGGCATAGTTTCTGCCTCTGAAATCGTCCTGACAAAGCCCTGTTCGCATAGTTTTAGCCTTGAAGTTACACTACAAAAGCGACAAGTGGCTACTTCACATCATTAACTATAAGCAAAAAGCGGTTTAAACTGTTGACCGTAACATGAAAACAGTGTAGGCTAACTTTCTTTATCGTTCCTGTTCATGCCGTAAATAACTGACAAACAGCGAAGAAATGCGTAAGTAGTTTTTTTCCTTCAATACGGTAGTTTTCCTTCTCAAAAAGGAAAAATTTCAATTTTCGCGTCTTAATTAAGTTTATGGTTGGAACTATCAATAGAACAATGGGTTCTTTCTCAGTCCGAACAATCGTTACTAATGAAACAGTGCGTCTGGCAGTGGCGTCTATGCTATTACAGAAACGCCAACCATTGTCCTGTGTTTACTTAGAGCTTACCAACACAAGTCGTGGCAACAGTTAGAACGTTCCTTTTATTGTTGTAATGGTTGACATCGATAAAATGCAAGGTCGAGAAATAAAGGCAAAAACAAAAGAAAAAATATAAACCTTGTTGGAAAATCACACACGGAATATACCACGTTCAAAAGAAAGTCAAGAAAACATATCGATTCCAAGGCGTAGGCACGCCCACAAAAACTTAAAACAGATAAAATCAAATGCAGTGGCATGGGCATTAAAATCTTACAGAACACTCGCAGCTTTCAGCAAGAAATGCTGCTTTCCTATCCTTACAGCTTGCTTACTAAATTAACTATTAGCTTGTCTTGAGTGAGTGAATGCGACTTGCGAAAGATGACTCAATTAATAATATCTTGCCTGCCATTAAGCCTGTGAGAATGTTATTAATTTGCTATTGAAGCTCGTAATACCAAGCCGCGTAAAGCGCAATGTATGGTTCGTGTCACGCGGTTGCAACCTCGGCGTTACTGCAGGCAGACAATACAAAGCCAAAAATACCTATGAAAACAAAAGTAAAAAAAAGCGCGAAAGGCATTTTGCCAGTAACGATGTCACAACAAGAAAGACCACCTACACAACGAATTACAACATCACTTAGCTCAAGAATCTTTTGGGCAAAAGGATTTTTCTGAGGCCGCGGTTTAGGATTCCTATATTACAACATGCAGCGGTTTTATTTTCAAGCGAAAGGTATGGAGCTATGTTGTTCGTTCAAAAGAAGGTATTAAATTGCCGATACTAAATATAGCAAGAGCTTTAAATATTGCAAAATATGAACCTGAGCTATGTCGCTTCACAAAGCAATCGACTGAGCAGCAAGCAATCATCAAAGAGTAAAACACTTGACAAAATAAGGACAAGCTTCTTGAAAGAAGCTACCCAACGAATGAAACCGGATATTTGGCTGTTTCAATGTAGCCTGGAAACGGTTACTTAGTTAAAAGGTTTTCGTAAGGCACTTACAAACAACTGTAGCGCATCTTAGTGCCTCCCGAAAATATTCTAAACAAATAACTTTTTCAGAACCATTTTGAAGTTTAGCACCAGTAACCAACTGGTACACTTTGTTAAAGCCGTTTTGAAATAACGAGTATTGCTAACCAGCGGTTCCCATTTCTAACACACTGCTTCCCCTGCCCCACTAGAAGTTATTCTTCACCTCCCTACGTTTATCATATTCGCCGTAAAACAACTTGACAAGCTTTTCGAATGTGATAATTTTCCCATTTTCGTCCTGACAGCGACTTAAAAACCTACTTTTACACTTTTTTCGCCTCCCCAAAAGCAGATTTTAACTCCTTGAGGTCGACCTCCTTGGTTGAAAACCACTGTGCTAATCAGTGAACCGAAAGCGTACAATTAGCACTTGAATATTTACGAATATTGCATGCTCAGTCAGTGTTTTTAGCTCACGGATACAAACGAGGTACATTTACGAACATAGGTAAACGGGGTTATTTTTTCGAAATCATTAACGCACCAAGTCCAACACAGGCCGCAAGCACGCCGACCCGCACCGCGGTTTGAACGCCGGATTTATAGGATGAACTGCACGTTTCGTGGCTGCTTGTGTCAGTCGGACCAACGGTGGCTGCACTCCAATGATAAAAGTCGTCCTGTAAAAAAGATGGCAAATGTTATTTTCTTCACGGTTTCGACTCGGAAAGGCGAAGAAAGGCTCGTTTCACGCGTAGAATATGCAGGCAAATCGCAAGTTGACCGCTTGAAAGATGTACGACGGCGGCACAGACGTTTGCTTCAAACGCACGCTTCAAGTTCAATTATGGCCGCGCCTAGCGCAGTGAGTAGTGTAGACTGGAGATGGAAGGGTGTAATCGAAGGCAAAAGTAGAACCGCATTTATATACTAAAACACTTACCCAACCGCCTTTTGAAATTAACCATGATGACAATTCTGTGTCGTAAAAGTTTGTTATCCACGAAATGATAGTATCAACTGTTTTTAGTGCATCGCATTCGACGGCACGGACTGCTATCATGCTGCCGAAGACCAATAACGCCATTACTCTGCCCCAGCTAATGTCACTGTTTGGCTTCAATGGTAAATCAAACAACTGTTGAGCGATTTTGGAAAGGTCGCTTGTTACTTTATTGTCTACGACATGACTTGTTCTGTAAAGCAAAAGTAGAAAAACAAGTTAAAAGCTAAGTGTTGGTTTTGTCACTTGAACCCGGTTGCATAAAAATCATCAAGCAGCGTATTTTTATTGTCTCTCAAAAGGAAGAGTGATCTCGAGCGACACGCAACATTTAACAGTTTCCCGAGTTTGCTAAACATTTATGGTCACAAGGCACAAAATTACGTTGGTGAAGGCTGTCTGGCTACGTCATAGTCCCAAAATAACAGACGTGAAATAGCACAATTGCTTTGCACTCTACTGTTATAGCTACAACAGCTGTCATTGAATTTGAGTGAACAACCGACCAACGTGTATTTCTTTGTATACAATGTACTGAAGAATGTACGGCAAAATGAATAATCAACTAGCTAAAGCACATTCAAGCATTTAAAATAACTTTGTCTCTACCCTAAGTTACTTCTCAGTAATAATGCTCCATGCTAACACACTGATTTTATAGATGAAGCTATTAGTTTCAATTCCCAATAAGTTGTGGTGAACTTAATTGGTATTTTGCAGTAAATATCTGTCCTGTCTGTTTAGCAGTTCAGAAGCATTCAAGCAAAATTGGTTGATCTGTGAACTAATAAAGCTTAGCACTTGATCAATCAGGTAAAATACAAAATAAACAAAATAAGCAGAATTAACCCTCCTAAGATAATGGAGGGCATGAAGGCAAATGCACAATCGCAGTAAAATTCTTTATGACAAAAATGGTAGGCTCCGTCAAATAGAGTAAATCATGCTACAGCCATGAAGCACCTGACTGCAAGTGGGCACTCCCATGGCTCTCTCGATTCTAGCAACCCATTGCAAATCATCTAAGCTGAGCACACTTCATGCTGCTTCAAATAACAGATGTACCGCTTTTTCAAGGAATTATAGTAGAAAGCAAAATACACATCAACCAATCTCACCTTATAGTGTTGAATAACTCGGGAAATCCTTCTTTGTACAGTTTTTCAAATTTATCTCCCATTGACCGAATGGCACGATTTAGTTGTGATGGATTTTGCTGTGATATAATATGCCCATTGGGATATTTGGTACAGATTTTATATACCACATAATCTTCTACTACTCTTCTTGTTTTTTTAACCATTTCAGTTGATTAGAACACAAAAGCTAAAAGTACATATTTTATATCAACGTGTGATTTTACACCAATACACTGTAAAAGACACATAAATTGACAAATAATCTAAATTTGAATACTCTATGTCATACTAACATTGCCAAGTTGGCAAAACCAGCTCAGTCCTCAAACGACCAAAATTTCTAACTTATAATGACTTTTACAAGACATTTGCGTTAACTCGAAATTTCAGCCAGCCTGATGAGGACCAATGCCATTTCTTTCATGGAATTACAAGAACTTGCCAACCAGAATAATTCACTTTACTCAAAGTTTAAAAACGTTGCAGTTCTTGCAAAACAAACAAATGTCAACCATTCAGATAATCATACGATTTGCAGAGTACATTCTAGGGTACTTCACAATCACAAAACTTGCTGACAGTTGACATTAAACCCAAATTATTGTTTCACCACTGTATGATCAACCATGCGAGCAAATCTGTTAAGATGCACAGAGTCAACCTCTTAGTAACTTGGCCAACCACATGCCTTTCTAAGATAACACTCAGCACAGCTTGCTCGTTTGACTGTCTATTGGGAAACCACTCTACCAATAAATACGCTTAAAAGATTGCTGAACTTATCATCTAAATATAAAACTTAAAGCAAAACAATATCTCTACTTTACCTCGCATGATATTTATCCTGATTATATTTCAGGTTGGTTTACCTGTATAATCATACTAGCAGATCTAGCATATGTACTAATACAACTGTATATATAGGAGGTATTGTCGCGCAACTACAGTTGAGTATAGAGCAAACCAGTGAGTTTCCTGCCTCTGACGTCATGTGTCTAGGAACTGACAGCACGAAACGAATAACTGTACAGAAAAGCTGAACTATGCTTAACAGCTAATTCCCTCAATCAAGACTCTTTTCTTAAACTACACTAATTTCCTCTCTTAAACTGTAATCCTACTTACAAGATACCTTTATTTTCGATCAGGTAGAGCCAACTGAACTTATAATTCATAAGGGTAGATCGCCATAAACATACGTTTAGTTTGTCAACCATCTGTTGGTCGCCATTTTCTACTATTTATATCGGCAAGTTGGTGAACACATAAACGTAGCGCTTCAGCGTCATCTTGCGTTTCGTGCTGCTTGAAATGAATGTGCTATTACAATTGTTTTTTGCTCTTCTTAACCATGTGTTTATGGGCTCATGCAATGGCATATCTACAAAAAGGAAGGTTCTAGCGATTGACGACATCCCTTTCGATAGTTACGCTAAAGCTTTGCAGATATTCTCAACAACTTATAAGAAGAAACATGCGGAAAAGAATTTCTCCTCAAAATCTGCATGCTCGGTCAACGCACAACAATCATGTTGGTGGTACAGATATAACTTTAAAAAAGCTGTTCGAGCCATAAGCTTTACTTGATGCTCTTATCAATGGCGGTATCGCGTCAAAAGGAAAGATCTAGAGTGAGTAAGTAGTTTATGTGATTAATTTGGACGTTGGGCAATCAAGACTAGCCAATGATAGCGCCAGTGATGTAAAGCGCGCCAAAGAAAGATTTCGCAATAGCGAAATGCTAAAGAAAACGCAGCAAGAAGCCCAATAAAAACGCCGCCATTATCGAAAGAGTTTGAGAGTGTAAACAAACTCTTTCTGTCTGCATAACACTGGGCGCAGAGTCTTGATATAAGCAGCCTCTAAGAGATTAAGATGGAAAGAGCTGCACATTAATTATATTATCTAAAAGATGCTGACCAATGGCAGAGTCACAATCTGGTTTGGCATCGTTTTGTTTGCACGATTTGTGTGGTTGAGGTCGGCGTAAACGGGTCAATCAGGGACGTAGCAGCCGCCCCCCAAACCCCCCAATTGGGGGGGGCCCAGGCCAACTTTGGGGGCCCAAGTTAGTCTGAAATTGCTTTTTGGCTACGTGACTATTTTCAGTTCAGCAGACTTGTTTACAACCGATTTAAACTGTAGGAAGAAATTGGCTTGTGACATCATAAGTGAATGCAACGTCATTTTATCTCGCAGAATCTAGAATATTTCGATTGATTTTCTGGTAGAATCTTGAATATTCGATTGACGTAACAATGCCGTTGTTACGCAACAATCATAGAATGGTCTGGAATTCTGTTTGGCTAGAAATACCGGGACAATATATATACACTGCAGAGTGCAGATAAAGTATTTTATTGACATTGTATAGAATGAAACGTTCAAAAAGTGGTGCTCAAAAGAGAAAAGAAGCAGCCACTGCTCGAGATGCTGTAGCGAAATTGCCCAAGATGACAGATTTTTTCAAGATTACTGAGCAGAGTAGACCTGGCACTAGTACCGAGAGGGATGAAGAAAACTATAGTGTACAAGAAAAAGAAGACTATGACGATCAGCATCAAAGTGATTGTGAATTTCCAGAAAATGTAAGTTGTGATTTACCTGCCAATACGCAACCTTCAATATCAAAAATAACTGAATCTCAATTTACCCCTATCCCTGATGACCCATGTAAATGGCCTGAAAGTATTTCTGATGCTCAACGACGTGATATAGTAAAGCGTGGACCACATCAACTAATAATGAATTTTCCATATAATAACACAACTCCAAGGCGACGTTTTTCCTCCAACCATTATAAACGTGTGTTACCTAATGGTGAAAGTGTTTCACGGTCGTGGCTAGTTTATTCTGGGGAATCAGATCAAGTTTTTTGCTTTTGTTGTAAGCTATTTGGAAAAACACTAAGCCCCTTTTGTAGTGGTATAAATACATGGGAGGGTTTTTCGAAAAAACTGAAAGACCATGAAAACGGCATTTCCCACCAAGAATGCTGCAGTCAATGGATGTTGCTAGCTGAAGGGATAAGAAATTCATCCACTATCGACAAACGCGAGATGAATATTTTTTTCAATGAAAGACGTTTTTGGAGAAATGTTTTAGAGAGACTTATCGACATTGCCTTGTTTCTATCGGAAAGGAATCTTGCTTTTAGAGGATCTGAAGAAGTCTTAGGATCTCCTCACAATGGAAATTTTCTGGGTATATTTGAGCTTTTGGCAAGAAGAGATCCGATCCTAAAAGAGCTTCAAGACAGAATCAAGAATAAAAACACTAAAGATCACTATTTGAGTCCTACCATACAAAATGAACTAATTGAATTGCTAGCGACAGAAGTTGAAAAAGAAAATTTACAGCAATTGAAATTGGCAAAATATTTTTCTATAATTTTGGACTGCACTCCAGATACCGTATTTACTCGTTTTGTAGCCCGGGCCCTTATTTTTTTCAACCAAACTCACTACCGGGCCCTTATTCAAACGGGCCCTTATTCAAGCACGGGCGCTTGTTATTTTCAAAGTAAAATTATGTACAAAAATTATCGTTGAAGACAAATATCTCACGACATTAATCCTTCTTCCATATCAATTTATTCACGTCAAACGCAATTATTCACGTCTTAAGAGTAATTCCCTCATATTAGTTAATATTATTAACAGTTGTGACACAAGCGCTTCTTAGCTGCTTCTTATTTCCTATTGTTCTCTACAACTGAAAAATCAGCTTTTACATCGGGCGGGTATTCAAGCACGGGCCCTTATTTATTTTTATGTTCTGTTCACACGGGCGGCTATTCAAACGGGCCCTTAATCAAGATCGGGCGGTAAAACGAGTATATACGGTATGTCACATTATGAACAAATGTCTGTCATTCTCCGTTATGTACTATGTAATGAAGAAGCTGGTGTTGTTAAAGAAACATTTTTTGGCTACTTGAGAATAAGTGACAGTACTGGGAAAGGCTTGTTGGACGCTTTCTTAGAAAAAGCGACCGAACTGCAACTCGAATTGTCTGATTGTCGAGGTCAGTCATATGATAATGGTGCTAACATGAAAGGAAAACATTCTGGGGTCCAAGCAAGAATGCTAGACATCAATCCCAAAGCTGTTTACGTGCCCTGTGCAAACCATACCCTTAACTTAGTTGTTGTTGACAGTGCTAATTGATCGACGGAAGCATTGACATTTTTTGGAGTACTTACAAGGTTGTATGTGCTGTTTTCTTCCTCTGCTCAGCCTTGGGAAATTTTGAAGAAACATGTGGAGCTGTCCATAAAGTCACAATCTGATACTCGTTGGGAAAGCAGAATTAAATGCATCAAACCTCTTCGATACAATTTAAAAGAGGTGTTGCTGGCACTGAAAGACTTGGAAGCCATTTCCATAGAAAGAAAAGATGGAAGAGCTGCCTCAGAAACAAAATCGTTGATAGCTCATTTATCAAAATGGAGTTTTCTTTTGTCGGTGTTTATTTGGTATGATATCCTATTCCAAGTCAATAAAGCAAGCAAGATTCTTCAATCGTATGGAGTCTCCCTTCATACAATGGAAACGGAAATCCAGGCAACTAAAAAGTTTTTGCAAAACTATCGCACAACGGGTTATGACAGTGCCGCAACATCTGCTGTTGAAATAGCACAGGAATTGGATATTGATCCTTCTTTTCCTCCGTCAAGAAGTGGAAAGAAAAGAAGATTGTTTGATTACCAAGGTGAAGAGGAACAACGAGCTACTCCTGAACTGAAATTTAAAAGCAACTTTTTCTATCCATTAGTAGACCAGGCTATTATGTCAATAAAGGAGCGCTTTAATTTGTTACGTGAGGTTTCTTCCGCCTTTTCGTTTTTGTACACACGAGACAAACTTTTGCTTGTGCAACAAGAAAATGCTCTTCTTAATTGCTGTAAAGAGTTCCAAAAAAAGTTCGGTGACATTGATTCTGATGAAATGAGCGCTGAGCTACAGCGGTTTGTTTTAATTTTACAAAAAAAACGCAATCTCAATACGGCTCAAGACTTTCTGAACTATCTTCTAAAGACTCATTTATTTGAATTGTATCCGAATGTGTACATCGCACTTCGAATCTTACTAACTTGCCCCGTGACTGTTGCCAGCGCTGAAAGAAGCTTCAGCAAATTGAAACTGATCAAAACTTTTAATAGAACGTCTATGACAGACAGTAGACTATCTTCATTAGCCATGTTGTCAATCGAAAATGACTGCGCCCGATCTCTTGATTATGACAATGTCATAACAGCATTTGCGAACAAAAAGGTTCGCTCCAGACTATTTAAATGATACTGTGTTTTTATAACTTTTTCATGTTTTTCAGTGTCATTGCTTTCGTTTCGCAGTGTCTGCATAAATGTTCTACTGAACTCTGGCATCGGTGCCGAATTTTTTATGACTTGCACCTTTGGTATCGGCATGCTTTATTCTGACATTAGCCTGTTTACTTATGTACAAATTGTGGTGTATTTTCTTAATGCAGCTTTTCAATTTTACACCTTTAAAGTGATATGACCTGTGCGCAGGGGCTCTTGCGCTTACTTTTGGGGGGGGGGCCCGAAGTTGGAGTGCTACGGGACTGGGGTCAATTGTTGTCTTAATCATTGCGGAACATGTTGCTTGATGCGATTCTGTAGTCGTTGAGATGTTTGCCCTACGTACCGACTATCACAGTGGCACTTATATTCATATACGACAAAACTTTTCTGAATGGTACCGGTAGGTAGAACATCCATGTGGGCCACAGGCAGCATGCACTTTGACGTAAAGACCAAGCGGATACTGGCGGAACCATAGCAGCTTTTCACGGCGGTTTTGACTTCTTTGTCAAAGCTTGTAGAGGGCTTACCTATCCAAGGGACCCTCAAGTACACAGGACACTTTTCTGGGCCGAATCGCTTAAGAGTGGAGAACTGAGCAATTTTCTTGGCGATCTGAGTGTTGACGACGTTTTCAGGAGAGCCATTGTCCAGCAATATTATCTTGATCCTTCTATAATATTTCTCGATTGAGTCTGCGCTTGGTGCAAATCATTGGAGCTCGATGCGTCAATGTAGATATTAGACTTATTTAACGTTTGAGAGGACTAAAGGACTCCGAAGGCAAATACTGGCCGGTGAAAGTGGGTTTCGAAGCCAATATCTGTTCTTTTGATGTGTAGGATTTTGCTTTTGATCGAGAGCGTGCTGACTAAACCCCAATGGCTAGGAAGTATGACAGTCACAAAGAAGGAAGCACAAAAAGGATATTTTTATTGCATCAATGTTCAGATTAGACCCGCGACTGCTAAATTTTTCCCGCAGCACCCAATCAAAACTAGCCAGATTCCGCGGGAAAGCCGCGGAACTGGCAACACTGACAATGTTCAACGAGGAAAGAGAGCCGAAAATCTCCAACTGCATGGTCGGTAACAAAATATTGCACACCTCACAAAAAATTAGGTCACTGCACACGTTCCGAAAAACCAGGTCGCTGCGCACGTCACATGAATGAAAACAACAGACAAACAAATGGCGGCGGTAACGGCAAGCCGATCAGCGAGCTACCATGAGAAGAAAAATAACCATTATCCATCCCTACGAAAAAAGAAAAATATATGTGTGTGATTTTAGCCACAAGCAATAATATTACACGCATACGCGGTGCAATATTAATCTCATTCAGCTCTAGTCACACTGCAACGGTTAGCTTTTAAAAATAATCTCCAAACTACACGCTGCTGTACTTAACCAGTCTATGTAGGGGATCTCGCGCTAATAAGCCGGCGCGGACAATTTCTCCAGACACTAACAACTACAGAGACTATTGGTTAAACCGAAAATCATGAGTGATACAACAGATATCAGTCCACAGCAAGTGTGACTGCTGCTATCCCTGTCACACGGTTTGGGGGAAGGTCTTAGCGCACAGCGCAAACTCAATCGCGGTATCAAAAGGCACTCTTGATGATGGAATCAAATTAAATTCAGACGCGAAAAAATCCGATCGATCTTGTAGGAATGGCGTCGATACTGCCACAAGTTTTCTCGAGTAATTAAACAATTATAAACAAATAGCCAAATCTCACACTTAATTTGGATGCAAAATATTATTAAAGAAGAATATAATGATTAAAGTAGCAAATAGCGATGGCGTTAACAGTACGACGAGAATTATTCGAGAGGATTATAGAGAAGCACTTACTTCTTGCACAGTTAAGTTTATGGCTTTTTAACTGAGATTTAGCGAGATTTTCCACAATAGATGTACGGTATTATTACTGATTCTATTACAGTTTTGATTTCATCACGAATTATTTCATCAAGAATTACATGATAAGGTAACAATAAGCACTCGTTGTTAACAATAAATTCGGTAGCTTATAATATATACAATTACTGACTGTAAGCGACTTCCCGAAACGATTCAAACTTTAGTAGCAGATATTCACACTTCTACCATATTTTTATTTTGAGAAAAAATACTAAAATGACTGAGGTGCTGCAGTTTTATAGTTCTGCAAATCTACAAGATTCTCACGCCAGCACGTGGAAGTAGACAATGAAAACTTATAGAATTGGCTGTCGTTGATATTATTTCTTAGTATTGCTAATAGCACAAAGATACGAATTATAAATGTAGGTCTCCAGCAGCTGTATGTGGTTGATATAGAAAGAGGCCTTGCAGTTTTACTAGGGCGAGAATCAGTTTTAATTAAAATCTCATGAAAGGATTTTGTCGGTAACAGTGTAGCATTAGGTCAAAGACCATGCTACTTATCGTGATATTGTAAGTATTGTGACGTCACAGTAGACTGGGTCACGCGATGTTCCAGCCAACATGTGACGGGAGAAAGAAAGCAAGAAGTAGAATAAGAAAGTGTCAGTATATTGTAACTGTTTTTAGACATTAAGTCATTTTGAATAGCTGTAATTCTTTTGGATATTTCTCTTGGATAGTTCGCAAGTCACTTCGCTGTAAAGGAACCAATCCGACCGCAACTGGACCGGAAGGTGAGAGAACTTTTATATACGTGTAGCGTGAATGCTTCTCTGGCAACAGTTATCTCTGACCAGAACAATCAAAGACCAACCAATCCGCTACAACAGCAAGATTGCCGGAAAGTCATAAGGCTAGGATTCCTGGTGTGCGAACTATAGGCGCACCATATTCTTTTAAGCGGAGATAGCCGAGCGGCTACAAACCGGACAGTAGATTACTTCGTCAGTTAAAATAAGCAAGGTTATAGTAAAATCGTCAGACATAAAAGCAACGGTACACTGGCTGGGCGTCAAACTAGGGAAGCACGAGGTTGCAAAATAGCGAGCACAGCTTGTACAGTAAACAACCAGAATCACACACATCGGCGGGAGCAGGGTGCTGAGCCGCCGAAAGCGAACTAACAACAAAAATATAAAGAAAAAGGACAAAGGTGTTCGGCATGGCTGCTCGATGAAGTGCGAGGCGTGACACCCTACTCCCGTAAACATCAAGAAACGATAGACATTTATCTTTCTATTTTTCAAAGGTGAATTTGAGGAATGGATGAAGGCGGTTGAGTTTGGTCAGAAATTTATCTGCTTCAGCTTGGTGATCGAAGATGGCAAACGTGTCGTCAACATATCCGAAGTATGTCGGAGGCTTCTGCGTTTGAGAAAAAAACTTTTCTTTGTAATATCCAACAAGGATAACAAAGATGTTAGCCAGAGCCGGATCAAGTGGCGATCCCATAGCTACTTCGTTTGTTTGCTTGTACGTAGTATTATTGAAGTTGAACTCAACCGAGGATGTAGCGCTCTTCATCAATTCAACCGACACGTCTTTATCCATCCCTCAAATTCACCTTTAAAAAAGAGAAAGACAAATGTTTACCATTTCTTGATGTTTACGTCAAAAGAATAGATATTGGCTTTGAAACCAGTGTACACCGGAAACCCACTTTCACCGGCCAGTATTTGCCTTCGGAGTCCTTTAGTCCTCTCAAACGTTAAATAAGTCTAATATTTACATTGACGCATCGAGCTCCAATGATTTGCACCAAGCGCAGACCCAATGGAGAAATATTATAGAAGGATCAAGATAATATTGCTGGACAATGGCTCTCCTGAAAACGTCGTCAACGCTCAAATCGCCAAGAAAATTGCTCACTTCTCCACTCTTAAGCGATTCGGCCCAGAAAAGTGTCCTGTGTACTTGAGGGTCCCTTGGATAGGTAAGCCATCGTCTCCAAACCAAATTTTGGGCTGACAACAGAAGCTTAATGAATGATGACATCAAGATAACAAGTGAAAAATGAAGTCTAGCTTTTCTTCAGACTCCAATTATATCCTCCACGCGCCTGGATGCCACCAGTTTTTCATTGGTGTGTTCATCATAGGTTGAGATAGCCTCAGTTTTATGGGAGGCTAATATTTGGGTGTACTTGCAAGAGAGGATCTAGCATTTTGGTTAGAGGGAAATTAACTTGAAGACCACTTTTGGAGATCAATTATTGGAAAGCGATTGATTTAAAAGACTGAAAATTGAGGAGCTTCTCTAGACTTTATACATGTCCGCCTACGGCTGTGTCATTAGGGGAGAAAAGGGAGTTACGCCAGATAACATTATTTTCGGGAGTGATACGTCGGTGCTCTGGTATTTTGAGTCTTGGATAATTTCATATCCTTGTTGGTGGATTGGTTTAGCCATAAGTTGAGCTATATTATATTTTAACGCCTGGAAGGGGCATTATTTTGTGGTCAAAATCACTAAAAAACACCGTTTTGGGGATCAAAACACAGATAAAGACAAAAAAATCTTTTTTAGCTCAAAATCTAGGTGTAACTCTAGATCTCTAACTTGCTTTTGAGAAAAAATAGATTTACTACACGAATTTTAATTTGTTTTATGCAGTAATTAGACAATTATGCAAGTAAGTTTTTGCGTAAAAACTTATGATAAATAATGAGAATATATTTTGCTCAGATATTTAATCAACAAAGAGAATGTATGAAAACCACAATTGTCAAAGCCATTTTTTTAAATTTTTGAGCGACACTTTTGAACTCCGTCTTGGCACACCGGGTGTCCAGTACCATAACGTGACGTCATTGCATTCACTCATCCGAAGCCAATATCTAAACAGCGTATTTGCTAGATCGTTTGTTGCCACTAAACCTTCGCTCTGTCTGGCGTTCAGCGCTCAAGTGAAAAACGACTGGCGCAGTGACTACAAAATACGAAGTGCATAACAGCCTTGCTACTTAGAGAGAAAACGTGTGGCAGGACGATTATCGCCGTGGTACACTCGAAACAGGTTAAGATTGTCCAGTTCTGTTTGCAATCGAGATAGGCTGACAATGACAACGCCATTGAATATTGTTACTGTTAAAAATTCAAAACTTTGAAAGGGGAGAAACCGCCCCTCTTAATTCTTCTCAATCCTGGTTGTACCACTGAATGTTCTTAGGTTTTTTGTACTCCGTGTAAGAAAACGTCATTTCAAAATCAACATCAAAAAGAATAGCTTCCAGTTAAATCAGTGTTCAATTCACTTTTGAATCACATTAAAGACTTTGAAGATGGTATTTACAGATGTACTTCTGAGCAATTTGCTATTGATGTAGAGTGAAAAATAAGGTATCACACCAAATTTACTCATCTCTGCTTGAAAAGTGTGCAATGGGTCCAGTTGCATAAGCATGAAGGGGATAAAGAGCGAAGGTCCCCCAAACGACATAACATAAAAATGGGGACTAGAATTTCCAAATCAAGATTAGATTAAATTTTTTGATAAACCCAGCCCGCATGACAGGAAGCTGACACCTGTGACATCACAGGAGAATAGATCTGTGATATCTGGCGGCGAAAGCCAAATGGGACCAAGTTGAAGTTAAATGCCCTTTTCTAGAAAAAGTCCCTAAGCGTGAGCACGTTTTAGAATTGCCTCCAGCTTACAGTAGAGCCCTATAACACAGGGACAAACGACGCTCCATCTCTATTTGGCGCTGCATGTGGGCGGACTTGAATTGAAGTGTTGCCGGTAGCGTTGGGATCAAGGAGATCCATAGGATACCTATTGCCCGCACCCGGAACTTTTTTAGAGAGAGCCGGAATTCTACAAAAATTCTGATTCAAATTTTTGGTTGATAAATTTTTTATAATCTCTAAAAAATTTTTCAATACAATTTTACAAAAATCTGGATAACCTTTGAAAAAACCTGGACCTCAAAAAGTTTGCTACCGAGCCCGGATCAGCCCTTCGTGATACCTTAGTGTGCATCATATTAAAAAACTGTCTTAGAATATAATCATTGATTGTGGCAAGGTCTTTTTTTGAGGATTAGTCTACCGACTATTGCCCTCTAAAATGGTGCCAGCCGTTACGGAGTGGCCCTAGTCATGAATAAATCACTGACAGGTGAAACTTCAAAGGTTCATTTAATGCACTAGTTTATTGTTGTTTTTCCAATATTTCCTTGTTCAGTGCAATAAAAGCCGTATCTAGAGGACAAACTTGAAACTACATGTAAAATGTATCAAGACCCTTAGCATATTTGTTTCCACTAAATCAAAACCTTTTTTATATTTATGGCTCACTTTTGTTCTGTAAAATATTTCGCGACCCGCTAGTTAGAGTTCTGCGTTTGTCGGTTTTCGTATTTTTTTCCAAATCAAAAGCGAGAATTTTTTTGCAGATCAACTTTTACCAAGTCTATATTTTTGTGCTTTCAATCTAAATTGAAGACACGAATCTTTTTTTGGAAACCGACTTCTTCGAAGTGCATATTTCGCCCATATTAGAACCACTGTTGTAAATAGTTAAAGTTGAAGCCGAGACTCATGCGAATTCGTGTTGCTTGCTGACGGCCGCAGAGAATCACTGCCGCTTACTTAACTCGATCACGTTTTTTCTAGCTGCGGCGCTACGTACAGGAGACTTGTGGATGGTTCACATGAGTCAAAACTTTATTTTTTTGAAAGACTTTTTGTTTTATGAACGCTGGTGTCGTAAAAAGAGCTATATTTATATTTGTTTGCTTGTCTTACACAAGTAGGCTATTAGTACGTTTAGATTTATAGTGAAATTAGTCGATTCTGCTGGCGTTGCCCGTAAGACTTCTATCAGTAATGTCGAAGTTAAGAATATCGGTCTAGCCGACTGCGCCGGCTTCATCCAATAAGTAATCTTTTTGAAATAGCCAATTCGCATTCGAAAATCAAAAATTTAGTTATTTGTAAAGGAATCAAATTAAAATAACGTTATAGGGGTTGCAAAGAGCCGCTACATTTTTCCTAAGTTTTTGCAGTCCCCGGAAACGTCTTGTTTGCCGTTTTCGCAAAGCTTACTTAGGAACTGAACTTCCTCGCAGTTGAAACCGCCAACGATTTTATAAGCTTTTACGTGTTCGTTTCATGAAGTGCGTAATTTCAAAATTGTGGGAGGACAACAAAGTGATTGATATATACTTTCAGGAGTAAGTAATCAAAAATGAGGTTTAGTACCTATGACTTTTATGTAACTGTTGGGCTATTGGCATTACCTAGAGCCTGTAAGTGCGCTACGTCGCTTGGTCCCGACACAAACGCGCCAGGGAAAGAGCAAAGTAACCAGAAGGCAAGCACTTATAGTCAAGTTATGGAAATAGCAGGGCCTCCTTAATGTCGGGATTAAGAATGCTGGTTTAGCTATTTCGGCTATGCCGGCTTCATTAAAGGGGTAGCTGTGAGAAATGTAACGAAGTTATAATGTTTTTTGACACAGCCAATGCTTTTTCCAAAATCAAAAGCAAAAACGTTTTTTTAAAGGGAATCCATTAGGAAAACATGTCTGGTAGCGCACAGCCACTACATTTCTCAATAGATTTTGAAGCTCATAGCAACGTCTTGTATCGGCTGTTGGCAGCATAGTCGCACTTAAGGACCGGACTTGTGTAGAGGTTCCCTCTACAAAGAAATTGATATTAAACCGATTAGATAAAATATGCACACACTGATTCATTTAAATAGAAAGGAAGATAATTTTGGACTTGGAAAAACAGTTATCTTGCTTGCATTTTTTAGTAAAATTAATCTTAATCTGAATTTTATAATGCCAATTAGTAATACTTTGTAATCGAATTTCAGTAACGAAGAAATTCTACAAGAACCAATAAACTTGACCGATCAAATTTTATCCGCTAGTAATTTAGTGGTGGGACTTACTGCCTGGTAAGCGCCATGAGAGGTCATCGAGCCTCCACACTCGCTGGAAGTTGAAACAAGCAATAGTTTTACCCACTTTATCCGTTCATTTCGCCAATTGCATGGAAGCATAAATTCAAAGTTTTGGGATGGCGCCAAACCGACAGTTTCGTATTTTTAAGAATAAGCTATTAAATTTTAAACATATCTACGACTTTTTCGTAACCGTAGACCTGCTTGTATGACCTAAAATCTCTGGCTACGCGTATGCTGATTGATCCTGACAAAATCGCAACCAGGAAAAGAGCAAACTAATCTGAAGTCAAGATCCTGCAGTTAAATTATTGCAATAGGTTATGTTTGAGAGCAAAACGAATCGTCCAGGTTTTTGTCCCAAAGGTGCAAATAAGTTTTGTGATTTCTGCAAAATTTCACGTGAAAAATACTAAATTTATTCAACTTTGCTACACTTCATTAATAAGTCTTTGAGGCTAAGGTAGGTCAGGTCTGCGACCCGACTGTACAAATACAGGGTGATTCATATGTATCTTCATGGTTTGGAAGGTTTGTTGTTTTACAACTATAACAGGTACAGAAAAACGAAGCGCATCAGTTTTTTGTTTTATTTATTTTGTTTTATTTGCCATTTTTATCCTCCATTCACGAGAAAGCGAATTGTATCGCTATACTTTGGACGGGAAGTCCGCACTCGCTTGGGAGTTGCCTTTTTCGAGGTTTTATGGGCCACCTGTCTTCCACATAAAGATGGGGCATCCCGTTAAGTGCCTTGCCCAAGGACACAACAAGCGAACTTGCCGGCTTGTTCTCCACAACCACCCCTAAATGCCGAGCGCCAAGCAGGGAAGCTATAGATACCATTTTTTAAAGTCTTTTGGTATGACTCGACCAGGGGAATGAACCCCAGGTCTACCGACTGCGAAGCGGGCGCTCTAACCACTACGCCATCGCGTCGGTACAAATCAGTGGATTAATAACCTCACCAAGTTTTGTAGGTACATTACAGGTGCTTGATATGTGCACCCTGTATTGCAACTTGCCGTTGTATTACTAAAAAAGCAGGTTTTGTGCCTGCCGATATTTTTGTACCATAATGCGGAGGTGTGCAACCTGCGGCTTAAAATTTTGGGACTCGCGAAAAAGACCGAAATGTCTTCCGTGAGACGAAATTCAGTTGACTTGATGGACGAACCTATTATTTACATCTCGGAAAGACCGATCAAAAAAAAGTTCCAACACGCTAATTTTCGCTAAAATGTTGATCTCCAAAAAAAAGTTTTTCACCGTAATGTTGCATAAGCACTGTTACCGGCCACTGCTTGGAACCTCATTTGTGGGTGGAAACAACATGGATTACGAACTTTAATTAGCCTGCAAAATTTTCAAGAAGTATGAAATTGGCCCACTTACAAAAAATGTCGCACACTCCTAGTGTAAGACATCATTCTTCTTAATCAAGCAGCATACCGATTGTTTGCTTTTGAAACAACAGTGTGTAACAAACTTAACTGCAGCTAATGCCTGATGATACATTCACTTTTACGGTACCAAACAGCATTACGACATCATAGAGCAAGTCCAAAAAAATGAAAACATGATTAGAATGCTTAAAAAAAGAATCGCTTTTTTGCACAGCCAATTCAGCTTAAGCCTAAATCGATCTAATTAAATTCAGCCTAAGTTGTAGAATTTTTTCGTTTATGCACCTTGTTGATATTTCCCGAAAAAGCTTTTAATTCCGTTTCTGCTTAAAGCACTTTTTGAGAAAACAATTTTTACAATTAATTGTCAATTATGACATCATTGGGATTCCCCAAAAGGTGAAATTTTTTAAAGTTAGTAAGTCGGGTGCTTGCTTTCGTTTACGCAAAAAATCGCTTTCCTCAGTCAAAAAATGAGAATTCAAAAACGTTTTTAATTATGATGCGATGGTGACGTCACGAGCCCATTATGACACTCACCCTGGGAAGATGATCAATCGTGCGAGCTTTGATGCTTGTACGTCCAGTAGTTTCGGAGGAATTCGAAACTACTGGACGTACAAGCATCAAACCTCGCGGTAATTCCTTAAAAGAAACACTATGTGAGGTTGGGCTATATTCCCCAAGCTTTTGGAGTCCCTGGCAACGTCCTATTTGCCCTGTTTCCAGCACAGGCGTACTTAGGAACTGGACTTGTTCACAATTGAAACGATTTTTAAATGTTTTTTTTGTTTTGTTTTTTTACTGCCATATTTATTCTCCATTCACGAGAAAGCGAATTGTATCGCTATATTTTAGACAGAACGTCCGCACTCGCTTGGGAGTTGCCATTTGCGATATGTCTTGGCCACCTGTCTTCCACATAAAGGCGGAGGCGTCCCGTTTAGTGCCTTGCCCAAGGACATAACAAGCGAACTTGCCGGTTTGTTCTCCACAACCACCCCTAAATGCCGAGCGCCGAGCAGGGAAGCTGTGGATACCATTTTTTAAAGTCTTTCGGTATCACTCGACAAGGAGATTGAATGCCAGGTCTACTGACTGCGAAGCGGACGCTCTAACCACTACGCCATCGCGTCGGTCAAGTACGTCAAGTATGTTTTATTCGTTCATTTGATGAAGCGCATGGAAGGATAATTATAAAGTTGTGGAAGGGCGCCAAAGAGACTGTTTTGTGTTATTATGAATGAGCTATTGAACATTATGAGACATACTGCTGTAGGCCTATTTGTATGATCTATAAAATCTCTGGCAGCGTGTATATTGCTTGGTCCTGGCATAATCGCAGCTAGGGAAAGAAAAAGACAACCAAAAGCCAAACAGTTACAGATGACTTATAGCAATAAGTTAGGTTGTGGTGTATGAGTATAACCTATCAACCAGGTTTGGACCTGAACATGCGGATAATTTTTGAAATTTCAGTAAAATTTCACATGAAAAATTGCCAAGTGGTCCAACTTACTACACTTGACTGGCAAGCTTATGGCTTCGAGTTTAAGATTAGTCAGGCTTGCGACACGACTGCACAAAAGTATTTGAATTTGCTATTGCATTATCAAAAAAAACAGGATTTTAAGGTTATGGGAATGTTAATACTGTTATGTATCATTCTATATCAGGCCGTGTATCAACTTCTTGGAATCTAATATATAAAGCCCAATTCTACTTCCACGTGTGTACGTGCGCATTAATTTCTCCGAAACTACTGGGCGCATAAACATCAAACTTGGCGCAATTGATTACCAATCCGGGGTGAGTGCCACAGGAGGGTGCATGACGTCATGATGGCTTGATAATCAAAGATAATTTGTTAAAATTTGCATTTTTTGACAGATGAAAAGCATATTTTGCTCAAACAAAAGATAGCTTCCAACTTATTCACTTACAAAAAATTCCATCTCTTTGAGATCTAAAATGACGTCACACCCAAACGTTTGATTGCACAATTTGTTCTATGTATTTTTTCAACAAGTACTCACCGTGAAAACGTAATTAAACGCTTTTTCGGAGATATTAAAGTGCTTTTAATAAACAAAAACTCTACAGCAAATAAAGTTGAATTGGCAATGCAACAACAGATTTTTTATTCAAGCAGTTTAAGACTTCAAATCATGCTTCTTCTCTCCTCCTGCAGGCTCTAAATGTTCGATCTGTTCTATTGGATGTTCGCGTTAACTCCTGCAAAATTACTGAGCCTGCGAGCGTAAAACTTGGGACAATTAATCACCTCCACTAAGTGAGAGCTATAAGGGGATTAGTGACGTCATCATGACGCAGTAATCAAAGATAATTTTTTTAACTTTGCTTTTCTTGACAGAGGAAATTTAAACTAAGTTTACTTCTGATGAGAGCCAGCCGAAAACTTTTTTAAGTTTTCACTTATTACTGAAAAGAGTAATGAATCCGTTTCCAAAAGCTTTTTCAAAGCTATTTAGAACAAATTGTGTAATCAAGGGTAAACTGTGTGATGTCGTCTTAGAATCTAAAGAAATGAAATTTTTGGAAACTGGTAAGTTGGGGACTGATTTACGTTTGAGCGAAAAATGACTTTATTACGTTAAGAAACGCAAATCTCAAAACTTTATCTTTGAATACGACGTCATGATGTCGTCACAAATCCGTAACGAAACTCATCTCGAGGTGGTGATCAATCGTGCCAAGTTCGATGTTTGTACTTCAAGTAGTTGCCGAGGAGTAAAAGGGCACGTACGTAGAGCAGAACTGCAGTTTAGAGTGTAAGAGTAGCCTTTGAAAGCCTTCATTTTTCCAGTGCCTCTGTACAAGCTTTCCTACACCAGCCATGTACGTCATACCTCTTATGAACCAATTTTAGCTTTTTTCCTCTTAAGTCGCAAATCGTTAGCCAGCGCGTTTTTATTTGAATTAGTCTATACTTGTGTATTTTCAATGGCACTTTATACACCCCAACAACTATTCGGCCGTATCCAAGAGCGTAAAAGAAAGGTACTTGTACTTTTTTAATAAGAAGCATTCGTAGAAGGCCAGTTGTTTATTGAAGTTTAAAACTCGGGAAGAGGTTTTGTAGTTTTTAAAATTTTTTGAACCAAGAGTCCAAGTTTTGTGGCGTTTTGTGATAAAGCATATTAAGGTTTACAGAAATGGTAAACAGTGCACTTCAAGTGATCGGGTTTTGTTTGGCTATAGTTGGCTGGGCGTTGGCTATTGTCACTACGTTTCTGCCTACGTGGGGGAAGAATGATATTGAGGGTTAGAAATTGTTTTCGATACTTTTTTATTGGCTATATAAACTAACCTAATATAATCCACCACGTGAAAAGGAGTAGCATGACCTGCATCGAGAAATGTCTGGCTCTAGATCGGTTTTGTTTGAGGCTGCAGTGGTATTGAAAAAGTAAATAAACACACACCATTGGGTGTGGTCTCTCATTTCTAGCCGCATGTTTCTTATGGCGTTTACTTTTACTTTTAAAGCCGTCAGCTAAATTGAAGGTGGATAACACCATGAACAGTTGGTTTAGCAAGCTTTTATGGCTAAGCTACAAGTTTTAACAAGTTGGCTACTAAGCTAACGATGTATCAAAGAAAAAGGCCTATTGACAGGAAGGTTAAAAGAGAGGTCTTTAGATACCTGCCAAGCAGAAACGGTGATTTTTAGGAGGCCTGAAGAGAGTCAGCTATTATAACCCCCCAAAAAAGACATTAATTCACTTTTTAGAAGTTGATCTTCAAAAAATTCTTCAACTCGAAAAAAGCACAACATGCCTCCCAATGAAATTCATCTTGTCACGCCCTTGGCTTTGATTTTCAAAAACTTTTATATTGGGCCTGGGTCAGCCTCTTATTAGACCCGCGTATCGGATGCTTACTTTGAGTAAGTGTAAAAGGGAAAGAAAGAATTTTGGTCATTAGACTTAGAGTCAAAGGGTTGTAACCCTCCAGGAAATAGTTACGCCTCATAATCTACAGTTCAGTCGTAGCAGCTGAGCTGCCCTCGTGATTTAGTTTTATTTCCTTCTAGGTGAAGTCATAGAAACGGTTCGGTATACATTCGGCCTGTGGAAGAAATGCCATGACCTCGGTACTGGTCATACTACGTGCGACTATGACGACTCCTTATTGCTGGGAGCACCATCTCATTTGCAAGTAAGCGATTTGTTTGACCTTATGAGATTTTCTCATTATTGCTGACCAGAAAAAGTTTTCGGTGTCTACAAATATGGTTTGCCTTCAAATTTTTTGATATTTTCGTTGACCATCTTTCAAAAATAGATTTGATGGCACTTAAAAAAGATAGCGATTTTCGGCCTTGAAGATTGATGCTCTGACTTGCAAATTTAGCGATTGATTTTCAACGGTTATGCTTTAGCAATCTTGAGAGTGTTTTTTTTCCGGCTGCTCTTTCCTTCACAAAACTATACGTGAACGATAGACTTAGAATGTTTTCACATATAAACGCAAATATGGAGTAAAGTTGATTTACGTTTTGCTAGGGAGCTCGAGCATGTGTTTGCATCAGCGTGGCTCTCGGTTTCATTGGCATATTAACAGGAGTTTTTGGTCTGGATTGCGTCACGGTGGCAGCCGACAACCCGAAACTCAAAGCAAGAATGGTAAGAATTTGGTAGAATACGTTACAGCGCAATAATCAACTTGTCATAACTTAATAAATGCATTAAGTCTGCAACTGCGTTTATTACTTTTGCTATTTTATGCATTAATTTTGGCGCTTCCAACTGCAAAGCTTTTTTTTAGCGCCAAGTTTTATTCTAATCATGGCTGAATAAATTCAGTTTTATATTTCATTTTCCACATTACTCCTGTTGCTTAGCGGCATGCAGGATATATATGTATACCATCATTAAAGCCTTTGAAATGATTCAACAAGGGAACTAAACCCAAGTTTTCAGAGCGCGGGGCATTCACTCCGATCAATATACAGTTGCATGCTGCGTTACAGCTCGAGGCCTTTTTGAAAATAAATTTGGTGGCATTTGAAACTAATAGAAAAAAGACTCCTTAACAGCTTTCAAAGAAAAATGTTAAAATCACTAAGAAAGCCCCCTTCCATGAAAACACAGCTACGTTAAAAAAACATATAAATTTAAATGAGAGTGTTGTTTCTTACTAAATACGTTTTCTATCGAAAATGGTCTGCAGGTCAGACGTGCATTTGTCACTTGGGTTGATGTAGCTCATACTTTCAATTAGAGTCTAGTTCAGTGGTTCTCAACCTTTTTCGTGCCCAGGCCCATTTAGAGGAGCCACAAATTCTTGTGGTCCAGTTTCTTGCCGTGGCCAACCTTTTCTGTGTGCCGTGACCCACTTTAAGGGGCCGCAGATTTTCGTGCCCCACTTTGATTACGTCTGAGATGTGATGATGACAAAGTTGTTGGGATTATCGTCAGAACGCATGGCAGCGGAGGTGGTCTCCATGAAAAAAGGTTATTTGCCTCCCCAGTGCCGAGGATGGTCAGTGCGCGGTCGGAATCGGAGTTAATTTACAAAAGAAAATAAGGTCATTGCGCCTCCAATTCATGGGTGCTGGTCCGTATGGCGGTTCATATGCACCGCTATTACTCAACCTCATTCGACTTGCAAACCCATTATTAAAGTACGCAAACGTCTGTGGCCCTCCCGACTTGCGTGCTGTGGCCCACCGGTTGAGAATCAGTGGTCTAGTTGAAGTTACTGGTGCTTTGTGGCAGAATCAACTTTTAAAGCTAATCCAGCTTCAAAGCTTTCTTCCATCAAGACATTATTCCAGTTCCTGAGCCCTTTGATATCAAACGCTCCAGCTCCGGCTCCAACTTCATTGCCATATGTAAATTGTTTGCAGAATTAAAATTCTTATCTTTTACTTTCTTAAGTTTTGTTAAGAGCACCACTTCAACGAATTTTAGTTTTGATAAGAGCATTTCCACCATTTTTATCACCCTTATGACTGCTTGCTCTTGAAAGTAAAAGTAATCGCAAAAAAATACAGCAGAACCTCAACAATAGGTTGGAGCTAGAGTGGCTCCTATTTGGCTCCGGCTCCAGCTCCTGCTCCAAAGCTGTGGTTCAAATCCAAAGCACGAGCATGAAAGCAAACAATGGGTTTGCCCATGCACCAAAACACTTCGGAGTTTCGAACTCGTATTTTTTTTACCTCTAAGTCGTCATTCAAAGTCTTAAAAAATTCAATTTGTAGTTATAGCTAGCAACTTGAATAAAAAACATGGCATTTTACTTAACAAAACACTTTAAATGTTAAACGTTTTCGACTTTTATAAAGCCCTTTTTCAAGAATTTTGATCTGTAAATATGACGTAAAAAATAAAATTATGAATGATAATTACAAATAATAAGTCTACCCATTATGAAGGTATATACTACTTCCAAAGGCTATAAAAACGTAGCCAACTAGTTATCAACTAACTTCAATAAGTCGCTAAATATGGTGATGCCTCACCAGCACTCTCAACTACCCTCAATCCATACCAGCATCTCACATGCCTGTCATCCATAGGTTTCCGCGCAAAATCAAATCTACGCTATCATATTGTAGGCTAGTCCATCTACCGTGTTTCCCGCATAAAATCCAAACATGCCCTTCAGGGAAAATTTAGATCTTACCACCGATCCATTGCTGCGGTATTGCAAAGCCTCATATAAGGGCAACGGTATTGACCTATATCACATGAGCACTTTACGTGTCTCAGCCGCATTACGCTAGAATCAATATGCAAGATAGCATCTGAGTATAATGTCAGCATATTACAGTCAATATAACACAAAATAACAATACGGGACGACGTTGTTTCGGGTCATTGATTCTCTTCAGCTGTAAGCTTATTTTCTGCAATACCCGGCACCGAACACTCCCACCACCCCTTTTTGGTTTAATTAAGAACTAAAGAGCATAATATTTGTAAATCATGCAATTTTATGGAATGCTAGATGTTCAAATTTCTAAATATGGTGATGCATCACCAGCATTTTCCACTTCCCTCAATCCATATCAGCATCTCACACGCCAGCGATCCATAGGTTTCCAACACAAAATCAAATAAACTGTTGCCCTTATATGAAGCTTTGCAGTGCCGCAGCAATGGATCGGTGGTATGATCTAAATTTGCCCAGAAGAGCATGTTTGAATTTTATGCGGAAAACACTGCAGATGGACTAGCCTACAATATGCTGGTGTAGATTTGATTTTGTGTGGGAAACCTATGGATGACAGGCATGTGAGATGCTGGTATGGATTGAGGGTAGTTAAGGATGCTGGTGAGACATGACCATATTTAGAAATTTGAATATTTAGCATTCCATAAAATTGCATGATTTAATGAGTTGGCTACGTTTTTACAGCCTTTGCAGGTAAACTTATTAATTACAACTAGTCGGCTCTTCCGGCATCGTCTACTGGACCCCATCCGTTATGTCAAGGTCAGCATTAATGGCTCACCCGGCTGCGCCCGCTTTATCCAATGAGTAGTTGTGAAGATACAAATAAAAAATTAATGTTTTTTGAGATAGCCAAATCTCGTTCCAAAATAAAACTATTGTTTTTTGATACGCAATTAATTAAAGAAGTATCGTAAGGGGTTGTGCATAGCCTTTGTATGTCTCTCACGTTTCTCTAGTCCCTGGCAACGTCCTACTTGCCCTCTTAGTCTTCCTTAAACGTAACAAAAGTTTATCTGTGAAATTAATCAAGTGCTTGAAAGAGTATTAAAGTAGTCGAAGAGCGCCAAGGTGATTGATATGTATTATCAGGATTAAGCTATATTAAATATCATGCTCACTACTTTCAGCTTTTTCTTAAGGGTAGGCATATTTGTATGAGCTAACGCCTGTGGCTGCGCGCATGTTGCTTGGTCCTGGCACAAACGCAGCCAGGTAAAGAGCAAACTAACCTGAAATTGAGCACTCTCAGAAAAATGATTACAATTGCAGGGGCCCCATCTTCAATTTCGAGGTTAACAATATCGGTTCAGCCGGCTTCCCGACCTCACCCGTTGATATTTGTGAGAACAATAAGCCTGATAAAAAGATAATGTATTGTTGGCATAACCAAAATTGTCCCAAAATTAACAAAGCCGTTTTCTTGAAGAAAATTGATTTAGCTTAAGAAGAACATTTTAGGGAGTTGCTCATAGCCAATATATTTCTCCCCGAGTTTCTTGAGTTCTGGGTACGTCTTGCTTGCCTTGTTTGTTACTTAGGAAGTAAACTTGCTCACAATTGAAAGAGCCAACGGTTTCAAATAGTTTTATTCGCTTATTTTACAAAGTGCATGGAAGCGTAATTTCAAATTTGTAGGGTAAGGGGGGAGGACGCCCCAGTGATTGATACGTGTTTTCGAAAAAACCTGTCAAATATCGGGTCCTTTACTTACAATTTTTTGTAAGTGTAGACCCATGCCTATTTGTACAATCTAAACCTTCTGGCTGCGCGCATGTTGCTTGGTCCAGGCATATACGCAGCCATGCGAGGAACAAACAAACTCGAAATGAAGCACTTACGGTCATCTAATCCTTAGCCCTAACTACTTAGAGTTACATAATGCAGAAAAGTAAATTTCCTAAGCTTTCAAAGGGCACTGCCTGTTTTTTCTTTATTGTAACTTTTATGTATACAGCTTCCCTGTTTTTACTCAGTTTACCATTTTTTTTGGGTGGGCAAAAGTTTGACTACAGATGTTAAAATTCAATTTTTGTAGTACAAAGACAAATAGCCTAGAAAAGGTACATGTCATATATTATCGGATTGGCTTGAAGTACCTTTAATTTGCTGAAAAATTTTGAAAATTGGTGGAAAAATAAGATCACAAATCAGTTTTTTAGTAAACTGATTTTGTAAAAATTGTGCAATTTTTGAAAAAATTTCCATGTGATAATCTCTAGTAGCGAAAGACTAGGTTGATCATACCAATTGGCATTATGACATCATATAGCGAGTTGGCACGTGCAGAAAAAAGCGAGAAGCATGATTAGAAAGCTTAAAATACTTAAAAAAAGAATGCGTTGTTGCATCATGAATTGACCTTTAATTGTAGAGTACTTTTTATCGAAAACACCTTGTTAATATCTCCAAAAGAAATTTTAATTGCGTTGCGATCAGTATTTTTGGAGAAAATGAGGAAAACAAATTTTACAATTTCTTGTTCATAATGACGTCATGTAAAATGCTAGAGAAGCGAAATTGGTTGAACTTGGTAAGTTTGGGTACCGGCTTTTGTTTAAGCTGAAAACCGCGTTCCTCAGTCAAAAATGCGATTTAAAAAAAATTATCTTTGATTATGAAGACACAAACTCCCTTAAATGCCACTTACCTCGGAGTGATAATAATTAATCGCGATGCTCGTACATCTAGTAGTTTCGGAGGAATCAGAACACACACACACAGACGGAATTGCGCTTTTTAGTATAGATTACTGTTTTGATTTATTACATCATATCTACAGATTTTAATTCTAGAAAAAGGGCTTAAAAAAGTCGAAAGCGTTTAAAATTTAAGGCGTTTTGTTAATTAAAATGACTTGTAATTTATTTAAGTTACTTGCTCTGACTAAAATTTGAATTGAAAGATGTTCTGCCTCTTGCAACAGTTTGTTCATGATTATTTTGTAAACCATTGAATGCTGACGTCACACTTTTGTTTAGGTCATCGTGGCTGGGTTCCTGCATGTCCTAGGAGGGGCTGCAATAGGAGCAGCGGTATCGTGGTTTGCAGCCCAAATTCACTACCAGTACTACAGCCAATTAGCCATCTCACATTCTGTGAACTGGGGTTTCACCTCCGACAACATGAAGATGGTTTATGGAGACGCTTTGTTCGTAGGATGGGTAAGTCGACGACAGAGTGTTAGGATAATGTTTCCATTCAAAAGTTGCTTTCAAGATTGCATGGCGCGAAAGGCTGAGCGTGAAACTTGCAGTTGAAAATCTTCGGGTTCAAGGCTCAAAGGGTTCTGCTGCACGCGGCATAGCGGAGCGAAATTGTCGTTTGCTTACAAGCTCACATTTCCGGTTAGACCTCAGGCTCGCGCCGATCGCACATACATGTACATTGCGCGAGTAACTGCTGACTCAAAAGCTTTGAATTATTTTGCAGTCTTTTTGATTCTCTGCTTCTCTTGAGTTGAATTAGTTTTCATCATTTCATTACGACAGCTTAAAATGAAAGCTCTTCTCTAAATATGAAAGTTTCAAGGTGTCTTTCTTTAAGTGTCGTAGGATTTGAGGTTTGCAAAAGGATGGACAATTCGCTCTTATTCCCTTTTTAAATAGACCATACAACTTAATTTACATCAGCTGTAATACATACCAAAATGATTCTGCGACTGCTCGCTTTGCATTCAGGCGACATCATTGTATGATCGATCAAACAGTTTTTCAGCTTTTTCTTTCATAGATGTAAGCCAGATTCTTTGCTGGACTCATCTCCTAATCTTTCGGTCTCAAAAATGCTTCTAATTTTTCAACAGCTCTCTGCTGGTGGTTATGGAACTGGCCTAGCAATCGAAAGGTCCCTAATTCAATGCTGGCTATCATTGGTTTTTAAAAAATGTTTTTAAGGCAATTCCTGTGCATGGTTGTTCTGCTTGTGGTAAAAACGCGGTGTGATTGCTGCACTGACAACTTCAAAGCGACTCTGAACGTAAGTTCTTGTTTGAAGACGCGATTTGTTGGGGGCAAGCGCTTTAGTATCATTTGTATATCGTGGACTTGAAAGAGATCTAAGTATTAATGACCTCATCATAAAAATCTAAACAAAAATTTTGCCCCCTTGCTACCCAAATTTATCTGATTGCACGCATAAGGGGACTTAAACCCTTCAAAATGTGGTGACAATTAGAAAATAATGGTTGAAACAGTTTTCTGTTACAGGGCTCAATGGCGATCAATTTGATAGCAGGTCTTGTATCCTGTTGCTCCTCGTGGTCTTCCGATGATGATGATGATGATAACCGTGGACACGGTTACACCTACAATCCTCCAAGATCAAAACCTGCTCCAGCCGAATACATTTAGGTTACGATGAAACAATTTTTCATTTTGATTCCTTACTGGTAGACTGCAGCAATAAGTTCATTGTCTTTTTCGACTTTTTGTGAAAGGTTTTTGAAAACTCTTTTTATGCTTCTCATTACTCTGATCCTTTCTGAAAAAATTCGGAAATTTTTTCCCTTATTTAGGGAGATACCTGAGAGCAGATTTTTGACAAAACGCAAAATTTTCCTTTTATTGACTTTGGTTTACTGTTTAAAATTAAGGCCATCTTAAGACACGAAAAAAGGGGAGTGGGCGGTACGGAGTGGAATGTCGTTTCTCAGTGGCGTACACAGAAAGTTTCCGAGGGGGCCCAAAGTTTTGTCACAGTCGTGTGACGTCAAAAACCAGCTCTGCTTTTGCTAAAACTGCTTGGTTTTGCTTTACATTTTTTCATTTTTAGTGTCTGAGGGGGGACCACGGACCTCCTCCCTCGGTACGCTAGTGCTTGCGCTGTATGCTTATTGTTGTATTTTTGCGATATCATGAATTACTGTTGTATAAATATTTTTGAAAATTACTGTAAGCTAAAATTAAAACCGCATTCACAAATTGTTTTCTGGGAGGTAAAACTAAAGAATGTAATGCACTTTACAAAAAGGGTAAAGAGATTACCTGTGGTAAGGAAATTGCAAATATTTGTTTTTACCCATTTTTAGGAAGAAGGAAGGGGACCCTTACATTTAATATTGCCATAAGAAGTTTGAAATTAAAGTAATACAGATCGAGAACAGCCCAATATAAATTGAATTTTGGAAATATACTACTCCTCGTCTTTTGCAACGTATCTGTTTTCAAACGTATTTGGATGTTAATCAAAAGATCAGTTTTAGTGTCATAGACAATAGTGAAAAACAGTTTTGTTTGAAGGCTATCTACGTAAAATAAATTTGTGACAATGAGCGAGCGATTTCTGGTAGCTCTGAATCAAACTGTTAGTTGATTAATGGTGATGTCAACATGTTTCAGCAATATTCAAATGCCAAGACATTTCAGCAAAACATAAAACATTGCCAATACGCCATAGAAGTGATCCGTTTTCTTTGCACGCGCAAGGATATTTAGGATATTATCCTACGTCAGGGAAAAACCTTTGCAGTTATGTAGAGAACAATCTGCGTACCAACAGCTTTAGAGTTACTAACACTCTTAGCACAGTGTGCTTATACCTCAAAGCACAGCAATAACATTAGCAAGCATATGAAGGGCTTTATTGAAAAGTAAAAATCCAAATGGCTGTGGTCTTCAAATCTCACATTTACAAGACCAGAGTTTTTGTCGTGACATTGCAGATATACTCCCAAAGATAAAAGGAGCTTTAAACACGTCAAGAGTTCTCCTCAAACAAGATCTACATAACAACTTGCGTTGAGATTCCCCCAGAGTCACCAGCAAACCTACTGCTGCATTTATGCTCATCTGTCACTGGCGTTGCAACCGAGCAGTGAAAGTAATCACAAAGCGCTTTTTCCATAAAACGCAAAAACGCAATCGTTGTAAAGTTTGATCGCAAGATCATTGTTTTAAACAACGCCCCAATCCGCTCGACCACGTCGCCAACTTTGTCATCAGTTCAGTTCATGATCATTGATTCAATTGCCAGTCACCACAGATGTAGCAGAGGCAGTTTATTTCGGTCAACAACATCACGCAGTATCGGCAGTACTCAATTAAAATAGGTAAGGAATAACTCGTTAAATTACGAGCTTTACTGGAAAGTACTTCAAATCTAATGCAAAATGAAATCAAATATTTTGCTTTGCTCAACAAAATTAATAATTTTGTTGTTCTACGCTTCATATTGCTGCACAGAAAAAAAACGACAAGAATACCAAGCACAAAAACCCCCAAAGTGGTTTGAATTTGGAGTATAAAATAAAATTTTAATTGATAGTAAAAACAGTACGACCACAATGTTTACAGCCTATGAAAGCATTTCGCTCATAAGCTAAGAAAAAACGCAATTCAAGGTTGTGAATGTTTGTTTTTTGAAACAATAAGTGTATTTGTTGCTTATCAAAAGTTTTCAGGTTTATTTCGCTTTTACTGGCTGCAAAACATATTTGTTGTCTTTCAACACACACTGATAAGACTTTGGATCATATGTATCATTGTCGTTGCAACACCGGTAGTCGGCAGTTCGAAGGCGGACGTTGGCACCGCAGCACATAAAAAGGCCGCTCTGCAAAAATAGTTAAAGAAACACTTTAATAGTTTGCCAAAAGACTTTTGTCCCCTTTAGACATCATTTTGCGATCTTTTGCAGCTACATTTTACCCGCGAAAAACCTTTCTGCTAATTCATAAAACAGCTTGAGATTAGACTCACTTCAATGTTACCGGTTGCCAGCACCGCAGAGTCTTTTGGCAATTTCTAACAGTAATGTTTTTCAGCCTCAAGACATTTTTTAATTAATGACTAAAGTAAACTTAGTTTTATATTTTATTTTTTGTTTACTCCTATTGCTGAGCATTAAGCAAGAGATCGGTGAATACAATTTTTAAGGTTTTTCGTATACTTGATTAAGAAATTGAAACCGCTTCCGCAGAATGCCAAGCGAACGCCAACAAGTACATCTCTGGGCACAGCAAATTGGATACAACATAATCATCAAACTGGTGACTTGTTGCGCCAAGCTTCAAATCTACCAAAGTGTAGATCTGTCCGTTACCAACACTTTAGGTCAGTGGTTCTAAAACTGTGCGTCGTTTTAATTTTCCAAGGGTGCCGCATGATAATTTGATTTTGTACCAATAAATCCAGCTTTTATTCGACCAAAAAACATTGAACGTGTACTCCTTATTTATTTTCTTCTAACATCCATGTCATCCATAAACCCATAAATTGTTGATACACTGTTGCAATTATTGACTTGTTACTTAAGAATAAAGCTGCACAATTTGAAGTTAATTGGCGCAATAAAAACAAAGGCAGTTAGTTGTAAATTGTACGAAAACAGGAAAGATAAGTTATAATCGTAGAAAAGCGTAATTTTGCAACTGAAGATGACAGATCAAACACAAAATTTCGGGAGCACAGCCACAGTAACTTATGTAGGTTTTGGGTCATATCTATCTTGCATTACTGCGAACTAAAACCGTAGAATGATTTCCGGTGCGTCGCAAAGCTTTGCGAGTTTTTTTCAAATGCGTCGCAAAGCTTTGCGAGTTTTTTTCAAATGCGTCGCATCGAAAAAAGTTTGAGAGCCACTGCTTTAGGTCAATGTTTCAGGTTGGCAGCAGTCAATTGCAGGTTCGAATTTTTCCCGCGTTTCACCGGGTTAGAACAGTGAAGTTGCTCACCCAAGCCTGACGAAATAAAGCAACTTCTAGCCATTACCAATGCCAGTTTATTTCTTGATAAAGAGACGATTTTTTATTTATGACTGGTTCGAAACAGCCTGGCGCTGATCCCTAGTCGGATTTTGATGAGGTTTGAGGTTAGGAGTGAAATATAGCCGTTTCATGCCGTGCCTCTATCGCACATATAAAAAAGATAGTAGGAGCACAACAATCGACCCAAAGTCAGTTTTTACCGATGATTTCTTATGGTAACAACATAATTGACAGTATTCGTCAGAAAAAAACATCGAAGTTATTCAGGATTACTTCTCAGCTAAGCTTGTGTACCCGCTACCTTTTCTTATTTTACTCACGTGATAAGTTAATTTATTGCAGCAGCCCTGCCTTCGTCTGGTAATGATAGCAGTTCCACAGCATTTTGCATTAGGAAGATTTTTTCTGAAAAAATTTCATTTTTCATTCAATTGAAAGATTGAACCTCCTCGACCTAGACCTTCTATTACTTTGCAACTAGGGTACAACTCCAGGTAGACGAACTAAACATGATCCTGCCGTCAAACTGCGACCATGTTGGCTTGTATCAGAAGTGGTCTGGTTTAGGCGCCAGGCTGTTCAATTTCCTACCAAAAGCTTTCTTTACGTTGAGGCCAATCTAGACTTTATAGGCTTTTAAGATTCGTTGGATCTTTGGAGTATAATTGAAGAATTTTTATATCGTTGGAGTGTAATTGAAGAATCATTTTGAAAAATGCTCTTTCGTGAAACTTGCACTCGACAGTAAACGAATGGCCATGCGTTCAAATCTTACTATGGTTGCGTTTTTGTCTTTGGCTCAAGTCACTTTGTAACAATTCTGACGAGAGTTGGGGGATTCCAACAAGCACTACATTGATCAAAAGTCGCTGCAAGAAATGCCATGAAATGTTGAACTTGACTCCTTATGATGCTTGAAAAATTGTGCTGTTGTTGTTGCAACTGCCGCAGATTCGTGCATCTTAGGAATTAAAATGCAATAAATTTCTTTATTTACACTTTTTTTGGGGAGCCTTAGCACTTATCCCCAGTGAAAGCTCACTTCGGTTTTTCTTTTCTTAATTTTTCGAAAGCTTGAGCGTACAACACTTTACTACATAAGACAAACAAAAAGTACTATCGTGCAAGCTTGTTGTGCGTGAGATTGAAAAACTCCCTTGAAGCTACAGGATCTTTGGAACTTACAAAAGTTTTCCGTCGCAACAAATATGTGTTGTTGAATTATAAGATTTGAATTGGCAACACTGATCGTGAAAGACTCGACGTTGAAGACATGTCGTTGTAACTGAAAAGAGAAAAGTAACTCAGCTGATGTCACTAGAAAAGTAGGGGAATTTTGAAATTTATTGAGGAAAAGAAAACTTCGTACCAAATCGGGGAAATATTCGTTTTTGTTCTTAGTTGTCATTTATATGAGAAACTTTTGAATGTACGTTTTACAGTATCTGGCTACGGCCAATAGCAACATGTGGCTGCATTTAATATTCTTTGTTTACGTGGTCAAATTCTTTGTCGCATCGTTTTGTGGCGGCAGTGATTCCACAATCTTACTACCAAATATTTCACGATGACTTTGTTGTTGGGCCGCTGGAAAAAGGACCTTTTACGGGATTTTTTCCTGCCTGGGTGTATTGCTTGAGACAGAAATACACTAGTAGGACTGACTGCTTTGAAGCCTGCTTGACAAGTTGCTTTGGACGTGGTTTCCTCGTGGCCGGAAGATTTATCGTATACCTGACCTGAATTACCGGAGTTCTTCATAGCTCTGAAGCAAAGTACTTGCATAAAATTAAGTAATTTGAAAGTTATGTACTTATCTTTGAAACCTAAAATAAGTACCGAATTGCTACCATCCTACCATTAGCTTTCGACGTAGTCAGCACTGGCAAGCAGAGCGAAATCCGTGTATCCCATAACCCGTTGCTTTGACAAATCCGCTTCAAAGGTCCGACTAATCTGTATCCACGTAGACACGTTGCGAAACAAACCGAACCCACACGCGTGCCGTTCGAACAGATGGTTCTCTTTCCAAGCTGTTGTTTACTCAAGAACCCGGAAGGGCATGTAATTTCTGTTTAAAAGTTTATATAGTGGGCAAGTTGTACTTCAGCACGATAAAGCGCTGGTAGGGTATCCGAGAAGTGGCCAGTTCAAAACCTGCATGAGCCCTGTTGTTGAAACCTCGTGCAAGATCAACTATGCGGCAATGTTTGCAGTACACCAGTGCAGGTAAATAGCTGTGCGTCCAAAGGAAAAGGGGGTCGCTCCGGTTGACACCATTTTGGGAGGTGACTCTATTTTAGGAAGTAACTCCAATTTAGGGAGTGACACCATTTCAGAACATGACACTGTAGCAGACCCGTCTCAAAAACAAGCTCTTTTCGGACTAGTGTTTGGCAAAAATCTTCATGTTTTTTTCAAATTTAGGGTTGCCTTTTCGAGTTTGCCTCGGATGTTGCGGAATCTAGAAAAGTCACTAGGGGTAACTCTGAAGCGCATCTGAGCAACCAGCTGTTCTAAGTACCAAATGTAAAGACTATTCCGCTGTCGAAGGATGAACACAAATTAAGGTTTGGTCACAATACTCAATTAAGGGTGCAAATCCTTGTTTCTGAGGGTCTTTTTTATAATTGAAAATATTTTATTCAGATTGATCTAGGATGTGGCAGAGCTAATTCTCAAGAAGAAAAAAGCTTTTGTCTGTTTCGAACCAAATCGAACTACCCTTACAAGATGTCGGGCTTGCTGTTTTCAATGTATGCTTACCAGGTGAGACACACGTCATCCCACATGCCCCGTCACAACGACACGCTGTTCCACGAGAGCATTGCTGATTTGAACAAGATGGCGGACATCTTCTTTTGAACATCGTCAAAAGTTTGTTTTTCCGAGGACACATGTCTGAAAGTTTGATTACAAACTCGTGAACAACAACGCTGCCTAAGCGATGCGTCATAGACATTTCGCCGAAACTTCTATTTCACCAATGTCAATTAAATTTTGAAAATTGGTATTGGGGATTTAACATATCTATATAAGAATTTCTTCAAAAAGTCAGATATTTATATTTTTGTGTTTACGTAGACCTGAGGTTATTTAAGAATGAGGAGTTGAGTTCATCTTTGAAGTATGTACACATCTTGGCATTTTTCAAAGATTTCTCGCATATAATAGGTTTTTTAATTTGAAAGATGAATTTTTTGATTCAAAGGTCAATCTTAAACTTTATTGTTTTTCTGATATTGTTGTCGTTGATTTTTATCTTTCGCACAGATATAACGTCCCTGTAAGGAGACAAAAAATATTCGGCCTTATATTTGCAAGCTGTTTTTTCCTTCTTTTTAAATAGACTACGAAATTTTCTGTTCTGTTTGCGCTACACAGATAATGCAACAGTTGTTTGTTGAATAAACTCAAAACCATTTCCGTAAAAAATATTCTTGAATGAGAAGGGTTTAGTGTTTCTTTTTTAAATAGCCCTTGTACTACCTGAATAAGGTAACTGGAAGTCATACCACGACATATGTACAAAGTCTACTCAGCAACAAACCGTTGGTGTAACTTGTTGGTTCACATTGTGAAATTCTAGCTTTGTCCCATTTGCGGTTATTTTGACAGCGAAAAATTGAAGGACCAATGAGTAGGTAGCCTGCTGTGCATTGCACTGTGCATGTGGAACCAATACACGCCTTGTTGTCGCAAAAAATATTTCGTCCTGGTTTTGATCTGAGCCGGAGCAAGTTCGGGAGACACGTGGAACCTAGAAATAGCTTGGGAATTTAGTGCAGTTGTCATCTAAACGAGTAAAGGCTAGCAAGCTTGTGGAACAGTCGATGAAGCAAATAACAGCAAATTTTGAAGCTTCTGACCTTTATACTTCCCAATCTCTTAGAAACTTGAGGGAGAGATTAGAAAAAAAGGACCTCAGAAAAATGTGCCTACAAATTCAGCATTGAATTATTCGCAAGAAATACTTTACATCATCTGTTCTCCTTAACAAAATATCACAATATAAAGTATTGTACTTAGGCGAAAAAGAACCCAGCAGCACTCGTAAAAAATCACTATCTGCATTGCGAAATGCAACTATCAAGTGGTTTGGTCTTTGTGGTCGGCATAAAATGTTTTCTCGCTGTTTTCATCAACAAACCTGCGGTGCTTGAATCGAGTGTCACCGGAGAGGGGAAAGTGCTGGTCGCCGGTGTTTGTGACGTTGGGGAAGCGACGTTGAAAGGCAACAACAAATCTGAATAAACCTGTTGGAAAGTAAAGCAAGCGTGAACACCATGCAAACGTATCAAACATGATATTCGCTTGATTGAGGAATTTTAATTTTGAAGGACTAAGTACATGTATTTCACTTTTACAGATATTGACAACCCCTTCCTTGATTTCAGGAGAATTTTTTTCATTCATACTTCAACTCTTCCCCCAATGACATGGTCAGAGGGGTAGGGCACAACCTCTTAAATTTTAGACTTGCAATATTTTTAAGTCCTGATGTTGTCATCACGACAAGTCAAGAATTAAACATCTCCTTAATTTCTCTTTTCTGATTACGTGGCTGTACTTTTTCCCCCCAAAACTAGAACATAATTAGTTCCGAAGAATCCAATTAAATGGGGGCAACTTTTGATTGGTCTACTTTAGTGATTCTCAATCTTTTCAGTATTTTGACCAATTTTTTAATTGGCCTATGGCCCAGGTATATTTTCTTTTTAACTTTATGGATGTTCTCTCTGAAAAGAGTTTTTCAGCAATTTTACTTTATTTCGGGAAGGTCCTCTCAAAAAAATGTCGAGCAAAGTATTTGTCAATGAGAGTATTTTTCCTATAGTTGGTTAAAGTACAATAACAAGCCGTTGCCAATCCGATTTTGGTTTTGTGCCCCTGAAAAACCATTGCCCAACGATGACTCTCTTATGAACTGTTCAAAGATCGTTGCACATTGCACTAATAAGACAGAGCAATGGGTTTTAATCTTGGGATGACGGTTTGCAAGGTGGTCATGGCACATGCAGTGTTTTCAAATAGAGCAAAACTTGTCATTACAATTCAACCAACAACAGGCGAGATGTTTCAAAAGTTGAGAACAAAATTTTATTAAGCATCTATGAATCTGTTTTGTCGTAATACATTTTTCCCTCAAATATTAAACTATTAAGACATTTCGTGCAGATGGCGTAAAGCTATACGGCAAAGTGCAACAAGCCTAATCTTGCTTTTTATTTACTTCGTCTTCCAATCGATTACAGAAGTTGGTATCGCAACAAGATGCTTCGCAAAACGTCACTTGTTGTCCCTGCTTCTCGGCGCTTCTGGTGTCGCAAGATAATTCGGCGCAAATATGACGAGGCACACACCTGGCGCTTTCCAAGTGAACTAAAACAAAAAAAGATCAATTGAAATGTTGAGCGTACAGTTTCTTCCTACAATGCCTCATCAGAGTTGAAAAACTTACGAACATCACAAACGAAGCTCATTGCGATCAAGTCCTGGCTTGCAACTAGGACAAGAGTTCTCAAACCAGGAATTGCCTACCTCCAGTAGTACGCGAGAGAAAACTTGGCGGTGCCCCAGCAATTTTATCGTAGAGTTGCTTTAAAGTTTTGCAACATGCAAAATGTCCTTAAGTTGAGAAAAACCGAAAACAATGGTTACAACAAAGAATTTGCCAGGAAATCGCAAAAACAAAACAAAATAAGCAAAACAATTTATTGCTTTCATCAACTTGACTTAAAAAAGATCTTTAAGTTGAGAAAAGAAAAAAAAAAACATTCTTTTTTGGGGGTAAGCCACACATCTATATAGATTTTACGACGGTACGTAACTAGAAAAAGATTGAAGACACCTAAACTAGGAGATTCTCTGTTTAACACCCGTGTTGTTTCAGCGTTGCTGTGTTCTTGAAAACAGCACTTGCGGCAACTTCTTGGTGCCTGTGCGAGTCGTGCATGCAACGTCGAAGGGACTGGAACTTAAGTTCTTATCATCACAACGAAGATTCTTCAACGAATGTCACATTTAAAAATAGATAAAATGGAAACTGCTTAACTTTTAATATATAAACCCCAATCAAAGGTCGGAAAAAAGTGAAGGTAGCAGTGCAAATTATTTCAGAATGTTTTGTTGCTTGCACCACTTGATGCTTGGCATCTGTAGCGGATCCAAAACGTGCAATCCCCAGCTTCAACAACACTGATTTTAGCTTTAAAGATGCCCTGTTATGATGTCATACTCTGCGAGTTTCTCCCTTCTTCAAAATTAAGAGCTCTGGCAACACTTCCGGAAGCCACCATCTATGGTGAAAACCTTCTTTTTCGAGACTAGGTGCTCGAGACGTGTTCCGGGGCAGATGTCTCCTCCCCCCACCGAACTTTCTGGTGGCTTCATTGATGTTTTGGCCTGCCCTCTTTATTTCTAGAAACATGCGCTCACATAGAATCCAACCGTGATCAAATCTTCCTTGATTGTCCCACTTACTTTTCCTCCTATTAAAGTGGCTGGTCATCTTTGTAAGCATGCACATTTCGTTTATATTGCATGACGTCGGCTGCGGTGTGAAAGTATTTCCCATTCTTTCCAATGAACTTGACTTTATTCCAACATAACAAGAGAGAGAACTTTCTGAAATTGAGTTTCAAATTCTGAATTGAGTAATATCTCTAACTAGATTAAAAAAAACCAACCAAAACTAAATTATTCAGAATGTAAATAGCTTATCCGAAACACAATGAGCTACTTTTCTCATAACAGGTAAAGTGAGGTGGGTATGGTGGAGCCCACCGACACCCTTGCCCTCAATGATGGTTTTGCACATACGCATTAGTATCGCCACTTTTCTATTTTTGTCAGCTCTGAGACAGCATGTTTCACTTAGCTTAAGGTTCGCTTTATTTTTGTCCTAAAAACCCGCATAAAACTTAGGAAAAATGTCCAGACCAACTTCGGGGTTTCCAAGTTTCAACATTTTCTGGAATTGCTTGGTATTGTAAACAGTGCGCTGACCGCTGATTGTGAAGTCTCCCAACACAGAAAACTATTGCAAAGTGCCTTTCCGTGAGGCACGACAGCCCAGCCATACGTAGTTTGATCACATGACCGCTCAATTTTTTTGGTTAAAATTAATTATCGTTAGTAATGCAAGAGGCTAGCGATGCACATAGCAAAGTTTTGCTATAATTATCGTTAGTTTCGTACTTTCTTCGCAGTATTTTCCAGTATAACCAAGTTTGCACTTGCATTTCGTGATCACCTTTCCATTGCGTAAAGTTTTTTGGAAGCATTCCCCTCCATTTTCACAAAGATTTGTGGGACAAGTTTCTGTTACAAAAAGAAAAAATCTTTAGTACATCCATCTGTAAGCTCTAAGCCATCGTTTTTCAACCTTCTTTGACCCAAAATTGATCAAAAATACAGATTGCAGCAATGGGCTACGACCCATGTACCGTAAAGTAAGTGAATATGTAAATACGGAACACTTTTTTTTTTGAAATCACCTCTTTGAAAGAGATTTTTTTGCATATTTTTGTGATGAAACCAAGAAGAAGACCTTCTTTGGGGAAATCAACTATTTCGCCTGTTCAAGGCTTCCTTTCTCCTTATAAGTTTACGCCCATGCTAGCGACCAATGATTTGAGAAACGATGAGCTAGAGTTATGAACAATGGCAATAATTAAAGGGAAAAATTTATCCGAGACGCATAAAACACAAAAGAGCAGTGACTCTGCGGTTCGCTCGCATTCTTCCAGTCAACAGTCATTTTATCCTTGCTGTGGAGGCAAACCCAAAGTCGTGTTGAACTTGAGCTTGAAATCAGCAGAGCACAGCTTCATCGCGTCAATCACTTTCTTTTGAAAACGCCTCATGCGTCAGCTTGCACATTATTTCCTTACTTTGTGTAAAAGCTCCATCTATAGGAAGCGTATATACATCAAAATTGAAACGGGTAAAAATATTGCAGCAGCCAATGATAATGTTTGCGCTAGCATTCTGTTTTATTCTTCAGCGCCACGCTGCCAATGGTGGACCCACTTTGGCTATGCTAGAGGTGGCTGCTATCTAGCCAGCATGATTCTACCTACTTGGCTGAGCTTGATCTCTTTGTAGATTTCGTGGATGATTGCATAGATTTTTCCGGCAGCAGCTTGCTTTGCACAAAGAAATATCAAAATTCGGCAACATTTGCCTAACTGTTCGGCAAATCAAGCTGCTGCATTGAGATGAAGGAACGCAGACGCCTTGCTGTACTATCGCTGCAAAAGATGAAACAGTCAGCAATTGCAATTTCGATGTCGACACAGTTATTTTATCCATTGTGAACAGAACTTCGCATCGATTTCTTTGCTTAGTTGCAGAGCTTGTGGCAAAAAGACAGCGCTGAAGTAGGTTATTGACAATTTCGAAGTGGGCTCTGAACCAGAGTTGGCTTATCTGGAGACGGTGACCCCTAGGACGAACTCGAAAAGTGTTTCTCTAAATTCTAAAAAATGGCATAGTTTTATCAACCACCAATTAGACCAACTAAAATTTGGAGTAGACTCTGCTAGATTGTTATTCCGACAATTATATCGTTCTAGGCGTGCGCCTCATCCCTAGAGACGTTACGGTAAGGAACGCATCTTCTTCGGTTGCAGTCAATTGAGGTTTTTCCGAGCCCATTTTACAAAGGTTGATTTGATTACTTTTCATCAACGCAAAGTGCATAAAAATATAATTTTGTGATTAATCAAATTAATTATAGGCTGTTAAATTTGGTTGAGGTCAAAAATTGACAAATATGCCAGTCGTAGATGGTGCCAAGTACGGAATACTGGCAGGTAGCAAAACGTGCATAGAAGGCAGATAAAACGAGCATCAACAGCTTAAGTAAACTCAAGTATACGGTCAGGTATTTAATAAAAATTATGTTGTGATTAATTACTTAATTATTGGCTGTCCAAATTTCAAGTGGCTAAGAAAGGCTCGAATTCTAAAAATTATGTAAGTCAAACATCTCTATCCTCCGGCACGGAAAATCCATTTGGTTGGTTATGCTACACTGCTTAACATTCTTATCACCGCTCGCAAAGAGAGCTGCAACCATAAGAATTACATATCAAGCGTGAAAATTGCCGTTAACTTCTTTTCCATCAGAATACAACGTCAGATTTGAACACTCAACCATTGCTTTTACACACAGCGGTTTAACCCCCTCGACCACGTTGCCAACTAAAGACCTTGCAACTAATATGAAGACAACTCTTTTCTCATATAAGGCTACATTTATCAACGGTTTTTGGGGGAAAGATTGGGGTAATGATGGGTCCAGAGTCACGTGCAACAGTCTGGTTATAAAACGATGGCGCAAAGGAATTGTTCAAAATAAATCTACATCAAGAGATGGGTTTAAACCCCACCTCGATCGAAGCCTTCTTTTCTTACTTGTGACTCCCATGTACTCTGCGTGGTAACTGATCAATCCGCATCTGTACTGAGCTGTGGTATTGCCATTTGAAAAAGGAGAATTTGTACATCTTTTTTGTTCGAAAGAATTGAAAACAGGCACGAAGTTTGTGCTAGATGACGATCCGATATAACACAAGGTGTGCGAACGTTCTGGAACACAAAAGCATTGCCCAGGGGTTAGCGCGCCGCACATCCTTGCCAATCAGCCACAAGGCAATTTTTTCCGAAAAGGTTTCCACAGAGGTGCAGCCCGAACAAAAAGAAGGGAGAATTTCTAGATGACGTCATTTAAAGGTAAATTTGAGAAAGGATGGCGATGATCATCTTTCTTCCCCTCCCCCGAGATGCGTGAAAGATTGCCCTAGAGTACCTTGCTCAAAGACACGAGAACGCAGAATCTATGCCAGGATTGTACTCGCGGTCTTCACGTTTTCGAAAAACCTTTTTCGACAGTGTAAAATCATGACGTTACGCTCACTCATGCCTGACGCGATCTTTTGCTAGTGAGGGCACTCTAAAATCCTTTCGGCAATATCAATCGATTTCACCAGCGAAATTTAAAAAGCACCAAGGCCTATTCACCCTAAAAATGGATACACCAGATCAGTAAGCAAGACTGTTTATTTTGCAGTTATTAATTTCCGCTTTAAGCATGCATCAGCAATTATTCAAATCACCTTTTCTCGTTCGATCAACACCCTTTGCAGTGAACATTTCCGTCATCCATATCAACAAAAACGCCAAAAATTTCATTTTTAAGAACAGTAAGCAAAGCTGCAAAGCTCCTGGCAACATGCACACGTTGATTTGAAAGATTGGTATTTCGTAGCTCAAATTGCAGAGCATCTGACTGTCAAATAAAAAGCTGTGGATTTGCATTTCTCCGACACCATTTTAGCCTTTCACACCGCATTGTGCTTGGGATAAGTTGCCCTCAGTATACATGCCTGAAGAAAATTACGGTTCTTCTGAGAGGGATCCTATCTCTGTTGGCAGCGGGGTCGGGTGGATTGGACCGACTTCTGTGGCAGCAACGATCATGCGTTCGAACCTCACGATGACTGCATTGTCGTGATCTTAAGGAAAGCACTTTACGACAAAACCTCGGTTTCCTCACTCGTCGTCGTCATCGTCGTCGTTTGGTCAAGCACCCAAACTCAATCCGGGCCAGCACAAATTAAAGCCAGGGCCGAGGGTCTATCCTTTTACCATCCCGAGCTGCTGCGCTGCCCAGATTAGACGCTGGCAGTGGTGGTTGCCTCAATGCTTGCGGTAGAATGTGCTGTCCAGCGGTACTGGTAACTCCGAAGCGGGTCTAAACGCAGCAATTTTCTGATTTAACCAACAGATGGTTTTTCCGAGAATGGAAGAAGAAAATGTTTGGTTCCAGCCTGGTTGATCAACACAACTACCACAGCATCGCGAAATTCCACAGAATAAAATCTGAACTGCGCGCTTTTTGAAAGTCGGACCTCACCGGTCGATACTTGCTGGTCTGACGGACTCGACTCTTTTTCCAAAATTATGGAAACGTCAAATGTTATGCCACCAGTGAGGCTTGAACTCACGACCCCTGGTTTACAAGACCAGTGCTCTACCACTGAGCTATGACGGCACATATGCAATTTAGCAAATGTTGCTACAAGACCGAGGTTCGAAAATCTTTACGGTTCACAGAATTAGGATGCCAACCTGTCTGTCAAGAGCGGTTTATGGGATTGCTGACGGGTCCCTGAAGGCCTTTGGATGAAAATTTTTTTGTTGGTGGTACGCTGTCAATCTGACTGATCTAGAATATACCTCTGCTTTTCTCTATGATATCAAGTGATAACATGATTTCAAGAGACCTGCTTTCAAGTTATCAACGCTCCTGGCCCAGTGGATTTCTCCCACAATGCTGCATCCAAGCCGGAGAAATTGCCGTACAGTGCCTTTTCCGAAGTCGCCACAACGTAGCTATCGCGAGGTTTAAACTCATGATCATTGCCATTACAAACGTCGCTCCAAAACAATCGACCGATTTCTTCCGCATGCTTTGAATCGCTGGTGCTGCCAACACCCTGTCTTTCTACAACAAAATCAAGCAAAAGAAAATTGTTTTTTTCAAGTGCCTTTCCCCAGGGCACAACCACGCAGCACCCGCGCGAGCATTGAACTTGATGTAGGACGTCGTGCGATGTTGCTATCGTTGTACTTGCGTGGCAAAAAATTAAATCATACTTCTGTATAATGCTGCTTCTCGCAACAATACCACTAGGCTTGAAAAAGTGTAGTTTTTTTCAGAACAACCAAGTTGGTTGCTGAAATGACGACCGCTATACTTTTCAATTGCAAGACCGACATCTTATTTTGAGCAACTGTCTTAAGTGAGTGAAACCGTATTTTGCAAACTATCTGGCTGCAATCAGGTTTATATCAGTAGTGCCAGGTATATAAAGCTAAAAAGCTTGAGCTGATACGAAAAAATTATATCGCCTTTTTCTTGTTTTTCAGAGAGATTAAATAATCCAAATGAAATTAATTAACGAAAAGTAGATGAAGTGTGCTAAATAATCGGTAACTTAATGTGTAGAAAGCCGAATCAACGAAGAGTTTGTATGTACCGGTATCTAAAAACAAGAGCAAGAAGTTGACGAATGCGTCCATTTTTTTTGTCGTTAACAGTAGAGAAGTGTTTATTTCGCATACAACGGCTTTTTTCCAAAATGTAAACAAAACGACTTTGTAAGTAACTAGCACTTGACAAATTAACACAAAACAGATTCACAAAATAAGCATAATCACTACCAGGTTCTACCTGATAAATATTTACTACTAGAATGTGCAATCTTTTGCGCAGACGAGCCAAATTCACGAAATTCAACTCAATCGAATAGAATTGCGAGCCGGAGTGAACGGACGGAAGCCTTTGCAAGATAAAGGTCTTTGTTTTGTGGAAATCGAGCACAAACTGGCAGAGGTTTTACACCTTAACTTTTTCTAGAGATTCCACAAACAGGCGGAGTTTTCAAACTAAAATGCTTGTTTGAGGAAGTGAACCTGTGGGCGCTGGCCGAAAGGCGCATTGTTCCACTGGCCGCAAAATATCACCTAGCAGGCCGAAGGTGGGCCACCCTTGGTCTACACTATACACCGGTAATTTTCAAGCTTTTCAAACATGATGCGTGTAAAGAGCGTATGAGAATTGTGTGTTACTTAAACGTAGCATTAACTCATTTACAAGCTTTTTCAATTCGAAACTACGCAGCCTGCGGTTTATAACAATTTTCAAGCTCGGAATTAGTTTTGTGTTTGAGGTAAATCCCTGGCAAGAGCATATCAAGGAGCTGGGCCGTTTAGAGAACAGGTGCCAACATTCATTCCGGGCCTCTTTTAACAAGGATCTGGTAAACTGGAGTTGCCGGCTTTTATCCAATTACAAATGGTTGAGTGTTTGGCATAACTACTCAGAAATAGCTTTTCCTTCTGTGCTTTTCTTCTTTTTTTTAGCTCCACTCTGGTACGATAAAGACATTGCTGTCTGGCTACTTTACCATTCAAATAATCAAATTTGCATATACGGGTTAATATATCAAGCACAGTTATAATACTATCTCTATGGAATAATATAACGCTAAAAAAATTCAAAAAACAAAGTATAAATAACATGAAATGCATCAATATCAGTCACCGGTAATCGATATGTAAATGCAATCTTCCTGTTTAATAGAGATGACAAAACATAAGAGGATTGATGTGAAATGATTTTGTAAAATCTGACCATAAATAAATTGATTGATCCATATGGGATAACTGAGTTTAAGGATTGGAGGTTTGGGGCTTAAAATTATGTTACGTTTAGGAAGTTATGTGCTTTAAAAATTACGCGAACCAGATTTCATGTTTCTGGCCACGGGGCCAGGAGGTATTCTGGGGGGCCTGGATTTCTTTAAAAAGGAGTATTTTAGCAAATTATGTGGCCAAAAAGAAGAAAACATTAGTCATCACGTCACAAAAATTATTTTATAGGTTATGCAGTTGTCAACAGAAAAAACAAACATTTTAGATCTAATTTATTGTTAACATTGCGCACGACGTTTTCATAAATCCGGGCCCCCTAAAAATTTGCGGGCCCGATACCAAAGATACCCCTGGACCACCTTGTCAACGCTCCTGTCCAGGAGTTTTGTGGATAGGAGACTGCGCCAGATGTGGAATTTGGATGGAGGGGTGATGATCCATTGTTTTAAGATCAACAAGTGGTAGGAGTTAAGTATAATCTGATTTTACGGTTGTTCTTTAGCAACTGCTTTCGCTGAGTAGGCAAAATTTTTCAAAATGAAATAAATGCGAACCATCTCAACAAAGACTGGAAAGCACTGGCACTGTCAAATACTATTTGATCAGTGTTACTGTCTGTGTGTTTTAAATCCTACGAAGCTAGTTGGCATTGAAACATGAAACTTGGAACATTTGGTCATCACGGCAGACAAAGGGTCTGCTGATAAGAGGAAAGAAAGAAATGAGTCAAGGTGACTCCCACAAGTGACTGAGAAGAGGTATAGATGAAGATGGGAGCAAAACGGCAGTGGCGCAACTGGCCGTGCGGCTGGAGAGTTTATTTTAGTGACGTTGGAACCGAAGAAAAAAGGAGACTATTTGAGGGAAGGATTAGTGAGAAGGGCAGCAGAGAACTTGTTTGAGCGTAAACACTTTTTTGTAAACAAAACACTTATTCAGAGTATCCAGGCGAAATATAAGCTTTGCTTCTGCGCAGTTGCCTCATATGCGGTAAGCTAGTGCAAGGATTTTAACATTAAAGGTGATTTTTTTTAGCAAATCCAACAAAATATATGAAGGAAAAACAACTATGAATGAACCAAATACTCTTTAAAATGATATCAAAAGATTGACAACAAAATGCGTTGCATTACTTGTTTTCAGTGTCAGTTTGCGTTACGTTAGGAAAAAGTAAGGTTTGCCATTTGAAAGTTTTATCCTTTCTTTGTTTCTATATTTATGTACTTTCACGTAAAACGTGCTTTGTAGGCGTAACATTTTGTATTGCATAGGAGGAGGGGGGAGGGCAAAAGCATTTTCGTCGCTAGACAAAGATGAAGAAGACCCTTTTTTCAGAGATCTACTTTTTGAAAGTGATTATTTTTCGTATTTTCGAATCAAAACGGAGGAGAAAACTTTTATCTTCTTCTTTCTTTTTTTGGAGTTCAGATTTTTGAAAAAGATTATTTTGCTCATTTTCAAAACTTATGTGGGGAGGCTGGCGTGGGGCTGACAACATTCGGGGAGGATCTGAAAGCCGTCCGGGAGTGCCGCTGCTCCCTTGCTCCCCCATACTTTTATCCACATCAACTGCTTCCAATTTTTCAAAAGATTCTTTCAAATGTTCAAAGAGACTTTGAAATATGACAATCTTGCTGCACAAAACCTCCTCACATTTATTCTTTGCGTCTATCCTCGAGAAGGTGGACCAATGGTGCAAAGCTGTTCGGGTGTAATTGTACACCGCCCAGCAATACACGTTAAATTTAGGTCTGTCATGCTTCTCGATTAACTCGAAAAACTTCTCGTAACACATCAAAGCTTTTTCGTAATTTTGCTTCGCGGCATAATACTTTGCACAGTAGATAGTGCACATTGTACTGATTGTTATATGAGCTGCAGTATCTTCTGCCAACGCAAACAATTCTTCACATTCTCTATCAGCACTTGCTAAAAACTGTTCATTGCGATCAAATGCAATCATTCTAGTGTTGATCCTTACAACGTTTTTTAAAACATGAATTTTCGTTATCAAGCTCGATGGCCCAAACATCTCTTTGAGCAATCCATTTTCAAACATTTTCGTACAATTTTTTGTAGATAAAAAGACTTGACATATGTGTAAAGCTTCTCTCAATGCTTTTTCATTTTTCTTCTGTTTCAAGATAATAGGAATCAGACCGTTGGATTCTGAAATGTATTCTAGCAGTAAAGAAACATGACATGTTTTACGACAAAGAACGCAGATACTTTTGCTCAGTGAAGACATCCACGCACATCGAGTTACACTGGAAGGTTCAATAGCATCAGCAAATAAAATTGAACGGCTCCAGCTATGCAAGATAGATGCCACTCTTTCAGCATAAAAAATTAAGCGGTGGTCTTTGTCAGATAGGAACAGATTGCATTCTTGAAGTTTTTGAAGCAAAACAAACGTCGACTCCATTGAATCCAATGTCTTTTTTACTTGGACGAACTTTTGATGGTCCTCACTTTTTGATTCGAGAAACTTCAATTCGTCTATTTCAAAACATATCTCCAACTTGGACGAAAAGTTCAACGCAAAATTCTGAGGAAGAAGTTTGCCCTTCGCAATTGATGTGTCAACAACAGTCTGAGCAAAATCGTTCATCTTGAATGTATCTTGGGGTCGCTCTAGAGAGCTTGCATCTTCCCAGATCAAATCCAAAGCCTTCATAAAATAATCTTCAATTTCTGCACTGCATAAAGGGGATTCTCCCAGCATAATTGAGGCAGCAGTTTCATACAAATGACTTAGCAATGCTTTTAGCAAAATAGCATCTTCACTTTCTTCCAAGAGCTTTTCATCGATTGCAACGAAACCTAGCAGAGCTTGAAGATGCCTTCGGATCTTATACATTTTATTAGAATGATCTGTTTTTCTCATGTCTTTCGACACTAACGAGCACATTACTTCAATTGCTTTTTCTAAAGGATTGAACGTAGAGTTGTGAAAAACATCATGCTGGTTTAAACGAAATGAATTTTGTACCACTTCGTGAAAAGTAATTTCACCTTCGTCAGTTTCAGTGCACATCATATAATCCAGAAGTTTGGTTATCAATGAACCAATATCAGCTTTGTTTTTAGTTTTTGTTTTTTTGACTTTTTTTTCTCTGAGTAAATGACAACATTGCTCCAATGCAAAGCGAGGAATCCGATCATAATGAAAATAAGAAAGACAGGAAAGAATTTTCCAATGTAGCATTGTATTCTCCTCTGGTACATTAGATGGAAGAAAAGGCATAACTATGGCTTGGTAGACGTGTTCAGCTGAACCACCGTATTCGTTGGTTATTTCTTCTTTTTCTTTTCCTAATATGTTGTAGTCTACATCTTCCACCAAGTCTAGATACTCGCTGTAAGATATTCTTGCTTTTTTACAGTAGTTTTTAGCCGCTTGTAATCCAAGAGGTAAACCGCTAAACCGTTCGAAAACCTTTATTGCAGCGTTTTCATCATCTTTGCTTTTTATATTTAAATAGCCAATTGCTTCTTGCTGACTAAAACCTTTTACAAATTTTGATCTATAGCTGTTCATCTTCAGTGTTTCGTCTTCTGATAACAATGAAAACTTTGTTCTTGATGTAACATAAACGTGAAATTTTGACTTAGCATTGCTTTTTGCTGCATTTTTGTCGACACTTCTGAATAAATCATTGAGTATTCTTGCGTCTTTGTTTTTATCAGGATCCTCTATTACAAGCAAGACTGGCACGTCGCATTCAACTAATTTTTCTACCAAGGTTCCAGCTACATCGGATTCTAATTCGTCTTTAAACAATTGATATTTTCGCAGACTAACATGTGCATTTTTGAAAAGTTTTTCTGCAAGCTTTTTGAGCTCTTCCCTCACATCGTGGCCACTGTCCTTACACTGAATGTGCCATTTGATTTGTACATCTGCAATAAAGTCGTTGAAAGGAAACTTTTCGGCGATTAGACGAACTAGTTGTGATTTTCCACTTCCAGCCACGCCGTGGCAAAATAAGATCAGAACATCCATGGTTTCTACATCCTGCAAAACTTCTTTAATTGTTTCCGTCCTCCTAATATGACGAATTGGCTGACGAAGGCGGGTGATGGATGATGGCTGCTGCGAATCGGGAGGGGACCTGAATCCACCTGCAAAGTAACTTCATTAATCACTACTGCTTTTAAGCAAAACATATTTAATGAGAATTTAACTTAAAACGCTAGACTATGATAGGATTGACTAATAATGAGTTACTTCTTTTTTTAGGAGAGGAGGGATGATGGAAAGAGATTTTGATCAAAACACAGTTCAAATCTTTTGTTTACTTCTTGAAACAAAGCGATTTTATTATCTTGAGGCATGAGTGTGCAAACTGCGGCCCATGAGGTCCAATTGTACGGCCTGCAGAAGGATGTGACATGTGTTCGCGTCCACATATGGTTCACCCAAACCATTAAAACTTGTCAGTTTAAAAATTTTGCTTTTTGAGATTGATTATGAAGTTAAAAGCTCCGCTCTTTTCAGAATAATCTTTAAAAAAAAATTTTGGAAATGGTCCGTCCCTGGCCCGCAGCATCATATCGGTTGAATAAAATTAGCCTGCCTGCAAAAAATTTTGCACGCTCTTGCATTAAAATTCTTAGCAGGAAATATCTAAAATTTTCTCTTCTTCGACCGCACAGCGCTTTTTCACAATCGATGGAAACTAAATTATAGCCCTCGGCTGTTTTGGAGTAATGTTTAAAAGTTGCATACTTAAAACAATAACGTTTCATCTAAAAACTTTTTAAAAAAGTAGTTTTGCTAAAAGCCTTTCGTAATATAATTATGACATTTGTGTTGGTATCGCGTCAAACATCGCCTAATAATTTGGTCAGACAAGATTTTGGGAAAACGGTCTTTTTAAAGCCAATTTAAATTTCTGTTCCGTTGAGCGGATCACTTGGAAAAATTGGACAGCCCACTTCCAGAGAGTGACCTCATTTTAATAAGTAATACTCTATTAACGTATGTCTAAAAAGATCTTCTACAATCAGTGATTGCTGAAAACTTTTTGCTGCATGCACTTAGCGAGACCACACCGTGAATCGCAAAAAACTAACATCGCCAATGCTATCCATTTGCAAATATTCGGTCTGTTGAGTAGTTTAGCTGTGTTCAGGAAAAACTTATGCCTGGTAAATCACCTGTATTTTCCTCAAACTTTAAATGGTTAATATTTGAATTAGCGATGATAATTGTTCTTTCTTTAGAAGTTTCTGTAAAAAAAATACCACATTTAGACCATGCACATTGTAATTTAAGCAAAACAAAATATTTTTAAAGATCTAAACTGCTTTTTGCAGTCTTCTTGCAGCATACAGGCTCAAGCAGCGATTTCCGACAAGCTTTTGCTTGGAATCCTCCCTAAGGATTCATCAATTGCAATCTCGTGGATAGAAATACGATTGAACTACAAAATCAAATTTACTATTTTCGGGAGACGCAACCACGGATGCAAAGGGACCGGAGCGTACTAGAGCTGCCACCCAAACTTCTTTAGAGGCAGGAGCGCAAGCTCAGGCAGTTGTTTGAGGCAGAAAAAGACTTAAGTACTCTCGGTAAACTTGCCTTTTTGGAAGTTGGCGGTAAACACTTTTACTTTAATGTCATTAAATACGAGGTAGCTACCGTGTTCTTTTGCAACTTGTTAGAAATAGATCGTGTCACGTGTGGCTACGACAGGTAGAGCTCTGTGCCATTATTGTTCCCTCGAACAAAGAACTTTTTGATAAAGGTGTTTGAATATTTGAGAGCAACATAGGTACTTTTTCATGATAATTAATCCGAATATCGCTCCTTGGATTGATGCGGAAAGCTCCTACAGGTCTGAATTCGAACTTACACTCCGGGACACTGCAGTCCTCAGGTTGTGTACAAATAGGCTGAAGTCAGTGGTGGTGCGACAGTAATTGAAAATTTAGAGAAGTTTCCATTAGAACAAAAAGATAAATTTGCAGCAAAAACGGTACTTGCTGCAAGAAAAATCGTTCATTTACTTGAAACGAAGTTGATGTAGAATTACAAACCATTTTATTTAATAGCCTAGCACAATTTTTGATGAAAAGCATAGTAGAATTTTGATTTTCTCATAGTTTAATTAAGGGAGGTAGATTAAGTTTTTTTTATTGCGTTTTTCTACGACAGTAAAAACGTTGAGTTGTATTCATTGCATTTGCATTCATCACAAATCTAATATATATGGCGCAATTCTGTCTGCCTGCTTTAAATCCTCTAAAACTGATAGAGGTACAAGCATCAAACTTGGCAAGATTGATCACCACCTCTTGATGAGTGTCATAAGGGGGTTCGTGACGTCATGATGACGTCATGATCTAATTTTTTTCAATTTGCATTATTTGACAGCTGTTTTTTGCTTTTTGCTCAAACGAAATTTTGCCCAAACAAAGTTTTGCGGTCAGCCGCTTTTTGCTCAAACGAAGGCCGACTTTCGACTTACCATATTACAAAAACTTTCATTTGTTTGCAATTTAAAAATGACGTACAATCAACGCTTCATTGCACTATTTGTTTTTTGTTCTTTCTTAAAAAGTACTGATCGTAGAAACGCGATTGAACGCTGTTTCAGGAGATATCAACAACGTGCTTTCGTTGAAGCAAGTTTACAACGATTAAAGCTTATTTGACAATGCTACGAGCAATTTTTTCTGTAAGCACTTTATTTTTCTTAACTGATTGTTCCTATTTTTTCATTTCTCAACCAATTTTTAAACTTTTTTCACCAAATTAAAAATTGTTTCAAGGCAATTCCGATAGCGTATGACATGTATCTTTTTTATTTGTTTTTATACTAAAAAAGTTAAACTTTATCACCGGTTGTCTAACTTTTTTGCCCCTTCCAAAAAGTGGTAAGCTGAGTAAAAACAGGTAAATCTCATACATAAAAGTTGTAATGAGGTACTAAGAATTACTCTCCTTTGAAAGCTTACAAAATTTGCTTTTCAGCAATATGTGACTCCAATTACTTAGAGCTAAGGATTGGTTTACAATTGCTGGTCAAGAATTAGTCATTCGCTATGCTCCATTCTATAATTGAATAATAATCCTACTTCATCTAAACAATTTCCAATTGTTAGACAAAGGTAGTTCTTTGGTACATTTTGAGTACTTCTTCTCACAAGCGTAGTTCTTTCGCATTATCTGTCTACGTTTTCAAAATCATTTATCAAAAATGAAGTCTCTAAACTTTTATGAAATGTAGCCTACCGATTGAAAACACACAAAATTTTGGTGCCTGCATTTCACAAATTTGCAACTTCCAGAAAAACTAACTTCTTTGATACTTTTTTCTATTTTTTCTCAAGTGCATTGATCTTTGGCATTATCCATCAAAATATTTAAAAAGACTCATCGACAAATGAAGTATCTAAACATTTTAAACAGTAGCCGATTCCAAGCACAACACTTGATGATCCCCCCCCCAAAAAAAAGTGAAGTGGGAATAAAGACAGTCCTGTTTAATCTTTTACAACAGCATATTGGTGTCGAGCTACATATGATCTAAACACTGAAACAATTTTCTTTTGCGATTGGGTGAGGCCGGCGCAGCCAGCTGATTTGATATTCTTAACCTCGATATTATTAATTGCTGTTGCAATAACTTAACTATGAGTGCTTCATTTCCGGTTAGCATACTTTTAGCATGGCTGCGTTTATGCCAGGACCAAACAACATGCGCGCAGTCAAAGGTGTGGGCTCATACAAACGACCTAGGCTTAAGAAAAAGTGATAATTAGCGGTTCTAATACTCAACGGCTAAATCCTGGAAATACATATCAATTATCTTGGTACCCTACCACAATTTTGGTATTCTTTTATGTCCTTGCTAAATTTAACGGATAAAAGTTTGTTGAGTTTAAGGACGCCTGTGGTGATAACAAGACAAATAAGACGTTGCCAGAAACTCGATACACTTGGGCCAACTCCTTACTATGCCTTCCTTCTTTTTTTGTTTACCAATCAATCACTTCGACGCCAAGACCAATTAAATATCACATGTTCACATAAACAAAAAAATTGATAAAATTGTTGCCTGTTTTAATTGCGAGCAAGTCCACTTTCAAAGTATGCCTATGCTACAAACAAAGCAATTAACACGTGGCCACAACCTGCGGAAGGTTTTGGGAAAATATATACCGGCTTTGCGCAACTCCCAAATGTTTTTGCACTTCATTATCTTTCTAAAACGGCGTTTTTCTCCGCGTTACGATTAATGCCTATGTCAAAAATATTGTTCATTAGGTGAAGCCGGCGCAGCCGGCTGAACCGATATTGTCAACCTCAACGTTCCATATGGGGGCCCTGCGGGCGACGCCAACAGAGCCGGCTGATGCGAAGTAAAACTGGATGAAACTACACTTCCATTGTTGAAAATACGCAGAATGTTTTCGAGGTCATTTCACGCTTTTTCATTTTAATTTTATATAGGAGAAAGTTGTGTAAATTGGATCCTCGTGCATATTGATACCAGCTGTTTTGAGAGACTAATTTCGTGGTTTGATGCCGAAATGATCCATGATTTAAAACATCTTGAAAAGGCTTAAAAAAGCTTTAATGTTCGTTGGCAAAGTATTGAGGAAATAGGCGATTCATAACAAGAAAGAAATAAAGGTGTTTGATCTTAGTTTAGGTCCTATGTTATTGACATAAAATGGATAGGCTGGGAAAGAAATGAATTCAACTGAAACGTTCCTCATACGAGTGATCACTCCTGTACACTATGTCAGAACGAAGTTTGAGGAGTTATGGATAGTGGTTAAAAAGATTTCTTACTAGGTTAGTGTAAAATGGACCTGGGGTTCAATTTACGCAGTGGAAGGCATTTATCTCACCAAATAATGAAAAAAATGTAGGGCATTTCCTTATGCTGCACATACTTTATGAAGCAATGAAAACTAACATGTCTTTAGTTTTTGGTTATATTTTGCACATTTGCAGGTGACAATAATATTGTTTAGTTATTGCTGTTTAAATGTCGACTGGAGCTGCGCGAAAAAGTAAATGAGCTGATGGAAATGTTTGGGCATGTTGTTTTCTATGTCTTTCTATCGCTAAGAACAAATTCCAGTAATTTTCTTTGCAAGACCAGTTTACAAACATATTATTCAGATAGGACCACAGTACGACTAAAAATTCCTACCCAGAATATGTACTATTTCATCGCTGAATAGTAAATTTCAACCCTACATAACATTACAGCTTGTTAAACTGTGTCAAGACCAATGTTTCCTCTAATTTTCTTTCGTCATGCGCGGGAAAATTTTTAAAGTGTGCGCTCGCAAAAAAATCTAAATGTATTGAAAAAATATAAAAATTTCATGTGCGGGATTATTTTACTTGTGAGCGCGCACAAGCGCATTCCTTAGAGGGAACGCTGGTTAAGATCGGCTAAAATTTTTGCATTTTGTCTGTTTATCAAAGGGTTCGTTTTGCACTCATGTCGCGTAAATTGGACCACTTTGCAAAACTTTAAGAGTTAATGGAAAACTTCGCAATAAAATTTCAAAGGCTCCTTTTTTGCTGTAAAAGATGTTGATGAATTGTTTTTTAAGTAATTTGATATCTCTTAAATAGAAGTGTATACTGGTAGGCCTACTAATTTTCGGGAAACTCTGTATTTTATTGTATGAAAAAAGTATAGTATGTGGATGTATGAACGTAGGTTACAAATGCAGTTAGGAAAAGGATGTAGTGCACTGATCTCCTCATGGCTGTATATAGACCAGTGGTTTGCAGTTGTGTGCAGTTGCACCCACTTATCAATATGTCCAGGATTTTCGATAGAGGCACAAACTGTTTATCTAGGAAAGTTTTTTTACAGCTTATTCAAAATTTTTTTGGAAATAGGTGTTTCGAAGATGTATTTAGAAAAAGTTCCGTTTTTAAAAAGGAGCTTTTATATCCTAATTAAGCTGATTTTTTGCTTTGCGGCCAAAGCCAATGTAGGGGGAATGACACAATGGTACTCTCTAAATGTGATAACACTCGCACCCACGATGTTTAGAAAAGTGATTTCTGAGGGTAACAAGTCACTGTCAATTTATTGCTCAATTCACATCACCGACCCAGTTAAACAATTGCGTGTAACGTACGCGTACTGCGTCACTAGATGGGGTAATCAGTTTAAGTTCGTGCTCCTTTTTCACAAATCCTGGTCACGCTGCTGGAAAAACATCTGCAAGTAGGCTATTGGTATTGTCAACAAATGTTACAAGCGTATAAGACGTCATACCGTTATTTCTATGTCAGAGATTTAGCGAGAGGTAGCTTTCTGTAAAAGTTTATTGCACAGTTAGTAATGGCAATCACTTATACCCATACCATGAAGCGGTGCCGAAACCACGAACGGTTCCGGTGGAATTCAAACCACCCATCAGAAGGGTCTGTGTATGAATCCTATCGGCACAGTTTTAGTCTTATGCGTTGCTTCACGGTACCGCGAGTATAAGTGGCCTTAATTACAATTATTTCTTCGTTGTAACCACCTGCAAGTGCATAGCGAGATATTATACTAACTAAAATATAAAATTCTATAGCATTCTGCCTACGAACAATTGGTCAATACCTTAATGATCTCAGGAAGTTCCTGATCATTTAGTGTCCACACATTTTTGCAAAACAAAAACACTAGCTGTATTTTTGTGTTTAATTGTTTTGTAGACTCAGTACTATAGTTAAAACATACTCCGAAAATCTGCACATAATTTCAATTTTATTCCCCTAATTTTTTGAACGATACAATTTTGTTACATTTGTTCACTATTCTACTGAATTCAGAAAAGCTATAACATGAAACGAGTCAAATTTGTTGAGTTGCATCATGAAAGAAAAATTAGGCATTGATGTCTAAAGTAGAATTTGACTCGATAAAAAATGTGCTTTAGAGATACGAGAAAAAACAAAAAAATTTTGGAAAAGCAAAGTAGACCTTGCTTCTACCCTTGAGCCTAATAGATTCGAGCATAAACAAGCTGTAAAAGGAGAAATGTGTCTCAAAATCAACTTCTTGCAGCCAATCTGTGCATTACGTTATTTTAAGTCAAACAGCACACGTATTTTAATTGCATACAAGAATATTGTTTCCTTTAGCTGTTTTTAACTTTCATGTAAATGTTATCAATAAAGAACAGAATTACTGTTATTTGTACAACATCAGTTATAAGTTGTACTCAAAATCGCTTCATAAAACTGAAATGAGAAATTTAAGAAAAAACTAAAAACATAGGTTAAAATATAATAATTTCGGCTAAACTTTCTCCTAAAAAATATCAACAAATTACTGACAAAATTGACTCTGCTCAAACATACATCTGGCTCGCTTTTCTTCTTTGTGTTCCCTACTTCCACACAATAAATTTTAGAACAAAGTATTTCTTCAGCATCAGCTCAATTGCTTAAATGTATCAAATTTTCTACATATAGCTACCTGTTGTTTCCATTTTTTTGCTTGAATATCCGTGTTTGTGATTGGAAAGGTTGATCTTTCTTGTAAGAGCTAGAATTTTGTACTGTAAGTAAGTAAGTTAGATAGCTCTGTTGAACACATCGGCATCACGAAAACGTGACATTGTGAGGCACTTTCTCAAACAAAAACGCATTTATAAGCTGGCATCAACTCACGTCAGGCAAACTTTTGCTGCACTCAGAAAAATCCCCAAAATATATTAGTCATGAGTTATAGCCCAGTGTCGGCACTGGAATCTGTAGCAGTCTGGGTTTCAAAAGTGCCATTTTAAAATCAAATAGCGATCTCTGAAAGACGTTCTTTATTCAAAATCTACGCCAAGTGTTCGTTAAAAAATGGGAAGTTTATCAAGCTTAATTTTTTTTGTACCTTTTTATTTTGTAACTGCCGCCACAAAACGGTCATCATCTAAAACAATTCTACCCAAAGTGGACCTTCTTCCACCAGTGCTGTATCCAGAGGCAGTGTCATAGTGCCAATGAAACCCGTGAGGCCCTTGGCCTCAGGGTACCTAAGGCCTAGGAACCCCAAAATCAAAGGTACAAATTTCACAAAAGGAATCAAAAACAAAATTTAAGAGAGAAAATGAGGCCTCTCTTTAACTTGTTCTTTGGTCCTTGGTCGGTAGTGAAAATATTACAGTATGTTTTTTGTAAAAGACGCTCTCTTAACACATTGCATGCCACGTCATACATATGTGAATGACGGGCATGCTTCCGTTAGTGCCGCGTCATACATATATGAATGACAGTAAATTTTCCGTAAGTGCCGCGTCATTCGATAATGGATGACAGTGCGTGCATTTCAAATGGAGGTCAAAATGCGTGGCCCCTGCTGAAAATTTTCGTATAATTGGTTTTGTCAGATCGGCAAAAACTGCTGCTTACGTCACGAATTTTCGAGAAATGCGAAACTAGCGAAATTAAAAGGCACAAAGTCTATTAATCAAACTTTAAAGTCAATGCTTTAAGTTGAAACATTCCAAACACATTTGTGGACTGCCAGGACAATAGCTACAGTACGTATACACCATCTTTGCTTGTTTTCTAGCCACTTCACGACCACTTTCTCTTTGCATTTTAGCGTAGCATGCACTGCACTTCCGCCTCATCTTTTTACCTTCCCCATCAATTCGTTGTACAAGATGGTGTATTCTTGATGTAGACCTTGCAACACATGGCTCTTCGTTAGAGCCTCTTACTTGCAACAAGTCTTTGACGACCTCTTCTCTGAATGTGCGAATTTTGATTGTTTTTTTAGTGACGTGTTTGTATACTACCTACGCATTGACCATAGAGATTCCTAACAAAAGCTCTAAACCAAGCTTGGCCCCACGGGAAATTTTATGGAAATGCTTTGGCACGCAATGTGTTAAAAAAACTACACTAAAAAGTCAGTTTTGGCAGCTCTAGCTTGTGTATCTATTTGAGAATCCTTTTGCTTTTATAGTTGTATTACTTTGCTAGTTTTTTTACACTTTGCTAGTTAAATTGCACTTTTGGATTTCTTTAGGATTTCTTCTTTAGGATTTCTTCTTTATCTAATTCTGAAATGTTACATTTAAGTCTCAATGAAGCAAAATGATTTTTAATGCGTACCCAACATATGCGCCCGCAGCTTTTGCTTTCCCAGGTTAAAAAAAATACACTTTAGGGTCACTTTCAAAACAATTTTGTTGTTGATTAGCTTTGAAGTTAAAAAGGTAAAGGTAGTCCCATATTCAATATAAAACTGTTGTGATCGAAGGTTGAGACCTCCGTTTTTTCCTGAGCCAACGGCACAGACGAGCGTAGGAACCAGCTTTTTTCTCTCGGATGCCTTTTTTTCGACACAAATGTGTACCCGTGTTATTGGACCTTGAGAACAAACGGCGAGGTGTTCTTGAAATTCCGACAAGGCTTGGATTTGATCTCGGACCTTAGGCTTGCAAGGCAAATACCTTGACCACTTAATCATCGAGCTCGCGGCTAATGCTGACACAGTGCGTTTCTCCTTCCAGCAAAGCAATCACTAATTTGTTTGTCTTCATATAATATTCATCAACAATTAAAACAAAGAAAAAAGACACGAACGCTATTACATACATACGTCATCATGTCGCGCACCAGTTGATTCATTACTTTAAAATTGCCGGTTTCCTATAATAGTGTTGAAGCTTGTGGTATTTTTTGCATTATAATACTCAACAAAGTTGGAAAAATTGAGCATGAAAAAATTTTTATTCATATCCGGGATGGTGCATGTTACTATATATCGACAAATTAAAAATCTGGCTAATTGTAATAAAAAATTTGTAAAATCACTTGCAGCATTACTGTTTCCAGAACCAAATCGCACACTAACTTGGTTATAAAAAAGAAAGAGATTTGCTGTTTCGAGTTTTTCCATGTCAACACATTTTTTCAAAAGAATACAACTGTGTAAGAGCAAAACAAGTGTAGCAAAATTTCGCGATGAAGGTTGCAGAATGTCATTTTTTCTGTGGTTTCATCGTGATTTTTTAATTTCGGATCCGTGTAACTAAATATTTGTCACAATTTCTCTTTCATTTAGTTTTATTCAAAAGAATTTTAATTTCATCTCATTTAATGCAAGATAACAGTTTACGTGATGTTTTCTCCAGCATATTGCGTTGTCCGAAAGTTTAAGATCTTGCATCCAATGTAGTTGTCGTTTAATGAGTTGCCTGACTGTAGGATTCAATAAACCTGTATAAATTGATTTCCTATATCCGCAATAGAGTTTAATTGCATCCACCAGTTCCGTAAGCTTTCGCTCCTTCGAACAGCAATATGGTGTAAGCAGCTGCCTATTACCAGGTATAGCTGATGCCAACTTGACGCATCTAATGAAATAAGGGTACTTGTGGGTTATCTGTCACCACTTTTTTTCACCAGGTATTAAATTACTATTATTTAACTGTATATATAATGTTTAAGCCTAAAATGAGTTTGGGTTAGGGTTAGGGTTAGGGTTAGGCCACCCAATGAATAAATTAAAAAAAAGTGGTGACTAACCCTAACCCTAACCCTAACCCTAACCCAAACGCTTAAACATTATATATACAGTTAAATAATAGTAATTTAATACCTGGTGAAAAAAAGTGGTGACAGATAACCCACAAGTACCGAAATAAGCGTTGTTAGGTGCCGAGTCAAACTCCCCCGCCGAGTCGTTGTATTGTGTGATATTCCCTTCGTTATCGATTACTTGTCAACGTCTGAAATACCTGCTTTGGAAAACTATTACTAAAGTAAAATATAATTGGACACCATTTTATGTCCAAGTATATTTTACTTTAGTGTGTATCCATGAAAAGTGTCTCCACCTTCAAATGTGTTGGTGAAGAGTTTTTCAAAGATTTGAATTAAAATTGCAAAGAAGTACAAAGAAAGTAAAGATTGTATGACTTTAATTTTTATTCTCATATGGCACTTAGGAGAGTAATTAAAAGGTTTTTGTCTAAATAATGTTGCAGTATTGGTTGCCGCTGAAACGACAAGCTGTCTTTTAAAGAAAAAACAAGCCCACTTAAATTGCAAAGCAGTTTAAACATCATTTTTTCACCATCTTCTTCGATATCTGCGCATAAAGTTTTACGGGCAATTCTATCCCAATTGGATCCCCAAATAAACTAGTAAAGCTTATTGTTAAGTTGTTTCAAAAATTGGTTTTGGATGATGCAAGAATATACGCTACTTTATAAGTAAGTTGCGGGAGAATAACTTTATAAGATTTTAATAACTATGACTGAACCTAATAAACTAAGGCCACTAAATGACCAAATGCTGCAAATTGCTTTTATGTCACGTACAGCAGTTTCAATGTTTCGTTGCAACAAAAGTCTATCACACCTTGTTTGATTTCCTACAGGTATCCAGAAACCGAAGTATTGGAGTCATCGGGGAGTTTGCGTCAGTCCCATATTGCGAAATGGTTTTCCACTTTCTTGGCGCTTACTGCGGACAAAAAAACTTGCGATTTAGAGTAGATAAAATATTCCGACAACCTGCAAAGAAGGCAAATTGGTTGCAAAAAAAAAACGTTTAAAAAAAAGTAAGGTTTCATTCGCAAACAGGATAACCTTTGATATATCATTAGCAACCATAACACCTTTAAATTTTTTATCAGAGATCAATGCATTAGCCAGACACTGCACTTCAAAATAAAATTGAATCCCCTTGGCGGAAACCTTTTGAAACCTCAAAAAGCGTGACAAATAATTATTATTTTGAAACAGCATTTTGGAGTTTTATAGATTATTTTAATCCATTTTAAGAAGTAGGCACCCAATCCGTAATGGCTTAGAACATCAAAAATGAATTTTGATTGCAAAGAGCCAAAAGCTTTGTATCATATCTAGCAAAAGTAGCGCCCCTGGTAGTTTTTATTATCTATCTGGTCAATAAAATCAAATTAAAGCGTATATCGTTACCAATGTATCTGCCCTTGATAAAACGGTTTTGTTTTGGCCCAATTAATTTTTCCAACGGCGGTTGGATACGATCATTTAATACTTTTGAGAAAATTTTGTAATCACGATTCAATATGGTGATAAGACGATAGCTACCAGGTGATAAAAGATCTTTGGCCGACTTGGAAATTAAAGTGATAACCCCATGATATCACGCAAGGGAAAGACAATCTAATAGTACGCTAAATGCGACGCACTTCATAAATATGTTTTACAGTTCTTTCCAAAGACTTTGTAAAATTCAACAGAAAACCCATCCAATCCAGGTGATTTGTCTTTATTAGTGCAATTTTTTTTAAAATAAAGTCATTTTTTTTGTTAGTAAGCTTGAGCGGCTCGGTTTTTTTGTAAGAGTTCTTGATGGAAAGAGTAAGTTTTACAATCTTATTTAATAGGTCAATAAAAAGTCAATTTTTTTACCGTTGGGTCATTTTTTTGGGCAATAAAGTCAATTTTTTGCAATTAACTCTGTTAGTCAAAATGTTTCTTTCGTATTGGTGAGAAAAACTGACAACTGTGATAAAACTTCATAACTTTTTTGTTTTAACTCGCAAACGTTTGACGATTTTTGTAAGGTAGTACAGATTGCTACATGTTGTCACAATTAAGCGATTGTGGTGCAATAATCAAAGTCAGATGAAATTATGTGCGATTGATGTGCGATTGTGTGGCAATCGAATAGTTGCGACAATTAAGAGGCGTAACACTACATTTTCAAGGTAAAAACGTTTGCTGTATAGCAAAGAGGCATCTACGGTGCTAGTTAAGCATATCTTTTCATTAATTAAGGTGAATCAAGAAAGAGTGAATAACTTATTTGTGCAGGTGCAGTTTGTAGGCTCACCAATACATGGTATTCTACTATTCTACAGTGGAACAAACTGTCAAAAAGGATGACGTGACATATTTACTTAGATTTTGTTTTAGTTGGTGATTTAGGTTTTTGAATTATGCCAAAAGTGAAAGCTACCAAAACATCTAAAATCAAATCCGTACTTCAAGACTTACCGGAAGAATGTATAAAAAGTCCCAACCACGAATTATATCGTGATATGTGCAGCTGTACGGTTTCTTGCAACAAACGCTTTCTTGTTGAAAGTCATGGAAATACGTCCAAACACCAAAAAGCATTACGCAGCAGATCTGAACTACTAATCCCACACACTTTGCAAACGTTTTTGTGAAGTAGTAACTCTGATTTTGTGGTAAAAGTGACCAATGCATTTTTGTCTGCTGATATTCCTTTGTACAAGCAAAATGATGAGCAAATAAAGAACCAATTTTACGACATAGTTTGCCATCTGAAACTATTTGTACAAAAAATGTGTTGTAATTACGCGCAATTGAGTCACAACAGAATGCTGTACATGGCAAATTTATTGGTTTTTGATGAGAGCACTGCATCTGGCATACCAAACTTAAACATTCTTGTTGGAAGCTTAGAAACATCTCTGGTCAGTTATTTGTGCGACTGTCAACCTCTACCATCTACGCCGAAATAGCAACAGCAGTGCTCAAGCAGTTGACGATGCTGTTAAATCTCTTGGAATCAACAAAAACTTTTTCTGTCTTTTATTGCCTGACGCAGCAAAAGATATGGTTGCTGCAGGTGCAATACCAAAATCTCTGTGTCCTTAGCTCTTTCATGTGACATGTGAAGAACATTTGTTGCAAAATTGTGCTATGAAAGTCAAATCTCACTTTGAAGATCTTGATCAGCAAATCGCAAAATCAAATCAGCAACAGTTAAAAACAAAACCGGACAAACCAAAGTAACTACTATTGGTTGTCCTCCTAAGCCTGTTGTTATAAGATAGAAAAGCTGTTTGAATGCTTCCTTGTATGATGCAAAGAATCTACAGTGAAAGCGATTGCAGAAAGTTTTGAAGAGTCTGGTATTTTAGTAACTCAAGCAAAAGTTAGCTTGCAAACAACTGGTTTTGCTACTCAACTTCTCAAAATCAAAGACCAACATGAATATCTAGTTAAGTTTATAGAAACCAGGGAGAGCGCCAAGTACACCATCAAAGAAGAAGTGCAAGCAATCCAAAAACTTGACTTCGGAGAAGGCACTTGCAGCGTTTACCGTTGCAAACAAAAAAGAATGCAAGGCAATGACAATTTCAAAATAATGAACGTGAAAAGACGACACACTTCGCCGGCTATTTACAGTTTACTTCAACATTCTCAGCCCACAACCGCTTCTGTAGAAAGAAGTTTTTCCATGCTGCGAAACTGTTAGCCGAGGACAGAAACTTTAAGGTCGAAAATGTGAAACGTACATCATTTTACATTTCAGTTTTTGCACCTGGTGATTGCAGAGTTGGCTGCTTGTACAAGGCGTGCGTATTGCAAGTTTTGTAGAGGATTCGTGTTTTCCTTAATTAAGTGTTCTTTTTAATATAAAAACTCAAGAAAGATTAATTTATTCAGTCAAAATTTTGTTCGGTCAATAAAGCCAATTTTTTTGAATTTTTAAGTCAACTATTTTTAGTTTTTAGGTCAATAAAAATTTGCCCCACTTATTACCAAAAAGATGCAGCAGCTGAGATGCCTTTGCTCTCGAAACAATGGAACGCTGACACACTGTTTAGAATTTACTACAGTATTGTTAGAGAGTTAGCATTATTCTGTAGCGTTAAATCCTCTTCTAGTTGCACGGACTTAGTTCTAAAATTGAATTCTTTTTGCTAACCACTTTTTGTAGTTACAGCTGAATCTTAAAAATTGATTAAGCAAGCATTCACTACCACCCTACTTCTCCATACTCACTAATTTGGCGAGGCATAAATACAACCTATGAGTTAACGATACCAAGTTACCGAAACTTTGGATGTGCCAAGCAATACATATGAGGATTGAGAATGAAAATTACCCGAAAAGGAGCAATCGATATTTCTCTGAAATTTGCTAAACATTTCTAATTCCTGGTCGAAGTTGTTGTTGTCATACAAACCCTTCCAAGAAATTGGAGCATAACAAAAAGCCACTAAGCTACAAAAGCAGATCGGAGGCATGGAGTAGAAAGAATGAGCTACACACTGAAGGCAGGCGGATTTCAAGGAGATGAGGGAGGGCAAGCATAGAAAGATTTGCGGAAAGAAGAAAAAAGCGTGGTTGAGTAAGTGGATGCAAAGATTCTTTAGGAGAACCTGGAGAGCCTTGGTGTCGCTTTGAGTCTGGCCAAACGTGAAATGGAAAAGGAGGTTGGGAGGCGACGGCCCGCTTGTCAGGTGACAGGGCAAAACGAGTCAGAGTGACTTGTAGTGGAGATAGCAATGCCTCAGAGAGAAGAAATGGGATAGGGTAAGACTTGAGGCAGTCGCTAAATGCACAACTAGCTGCTCGGTAAAGGCATCCCAGCTTGGTAACATTTGTAACACTAAGGAAAGGAAACCGTCCGAATGAAGCATAAGCAAGAACGGGATGAGGAAAAGCTTTGTGCAGGAGAGAAATGAACTTTTAGGAGAGACCCCACAAAGAAGAAGAGACACAGTGTATGGCCTTGCGACTAGGGAATAACTTGGCATTTAGAGACGATATATGAGTAGAAAAGGAAAGAATGAGGTCAAAGGTGACCCCAAGAAAAACGGGAGTAAGATTGAAGAGGAGGGAAGTCAGGCGGGCAGAGGTGGGGCTGAAGATTAGCTTGGTAAGGGTCAATTGAGAAGGAGGCTAGCATTTGCTCGAATTGAGGAAGGCACCAGTGCTCATACTCAGCGTTCAAGTCGAATCAGGGCTCCTTGGGTAGTCTCTGCAGCGGTAGATACCAAAGGAGAGGAGAATAAGATATCAAGCTTGTCAGCTAAAAGAGAGCAGCTGACAAGAGAACGTAGAGATGCGGATAAATTTTTGATGAAAAAAGAAAAACAAACAGAGCCAAAAATAGATCCTTGCTGAACACATCTGCGGACTCGAAAGGAGCAACTTGCTTGATTTTAAAAACCCACGCATATGCGCCTGTAAGAAAGGAAAGATTGAGTCCAGCAAAAAAAGCAAGAAGGGTGGCCAGCCAAAATAAGCTTCTAAAAAAAGAGCAGAATGCCAGACAGAGTCGAAAGCTTAAGAGAAGCCGAGAGCAGCAATGATCATACGAGATTCCCGCTTGGGTTTGTTAAACCTAGCCGAAATGGACTGAAAAAGATAAAGATATTGATCAAGAGCGGACTAACCGGGGCGGAAGCAGGCCTGACGGAAAGAGAGAATGGAGCAAGTCACCAGAAAAAAAGAGCAGTCGGGATAGAATGATGCACTCAAACAGCTTTGAGACGCAAGAGATGAGAGATATAAGCCGGAAAGAAGCAGGTAAGCCGAGAGGCTTTCCCATCTTGTTGATGGCAACAATAGAGGAAGACTTCTTGATGAAAGGAAAGAAATGCCAAGACGAGAAAGTTTGAAGATTTGAAGAAGAGGATCCATGCCGGAGAGAGGTAGATGCTTCAGCATGGGGTAAGCAACTGTGTTTTGGCCGATGGCCATAATCACACAGCGAAAAACCTTTGGTGATGGGAGAGCTCAGGGTATCTGGGACCTTCGGAGAGATCAGCATCCGTTTTGACCCACCCAGCGTGTTCGGGGACCACACCATCACGGTGAGGCGACTGTTGATTGGCGCAGAACTCCTGTTTGTCGGAAACGTGGTTCAGTGGCTTTGAGTCTAGTTTGTGGTGATAATGATCATGAATTCGAACCTAACAATGGCTACGTTGTCGCGCACTCGGGAAAGACTGTTTACGGCAATTTCCTTGCACAAGTTATAGTAGAAATGCACTGTTCCTGCCGTACCTACAACTCCGAAGCGGGTCTGCTAGCCGCCGTTTTCTAGCATAGCCTGCAAAAGGTTTTCCGGTGACCGGAGACTAACTATACATCACAAAAAAATTTTGACAAAGCTCTGAAAGACCTTTAAAAATAATGAAAAATGGCATCGCTAGGGCTGTTTTTGTTTCAACTTCCAAATTTTCTTTTTAATTTAAGTTTAACTTTTAAAATTAAAAATTTTAAGCTTTAAAATTAATAAAAACGTTAGGCTACTTAAGAAAGAATTTCCCTTTCTCTTTTTGGATCCAAACGCGTTTGTGAAGGCTTGTGTGAAAGAGAGTGCGATTTATCATGACCGTGCTAACTTCATGGTTGTAATGGCTGCGTTGTTGTGGTTGCTTTCGGAGAAGCACTTTACGGCAATTTTCCTGCTTTGTTTCACTGCTTGTGGAGGAAAAGCACTGTGCCAGCAGCATTTGCAACTTCGAAACAAATCATTTGATATCAGCTTAGAGGAAAGGTGCAGAGCAGTTTGGATCAGCCAGATCAACTTTCGTAGCCCCACCTACAAGGAGGATTTTCATCGACAGCCATTCAGGAACCCGAAAGCAATTCCTTACGCAGTGTTAGGCGGCCAAGTTTGTGATTCCAATTCTGTGAACCGTTAAGATTTCCCAAAGTTCGTTTTTGTAACAACATTTTCTGAAATTTTAGTATGCCGTCATAGCTCAGTGGTAGAGCACTGGTCTCGTAAACCAGGGGTCGTGAGTTCAAACCTCGCTGGCGGCGTAAAACGACCGATTTTGTATTTTGCTAGCTTGACACTCACAGTCATGAGACTGCAGAGATTATGTTGGCTTACGATACTGCGGGCTCTTGAACAACTAATCAGGGGAAAGAATTGGGTTGAAGCTCACCTTAACCATGTCACTTTTAGAAATCCTTAACAACTTTGGCAAAAAGGAGACCGTCATTGTTTTGATTCTTCCTCCACAAATAGTCTGTCTACACGCTTAAAACTAGTTCAAAGTTGGTGCTGAAACAGTGGTTTACGTTGAAATACTGTTTTGATTGGAAAAAAATATTTCTAAATGTTGGCCCCCTCGCTTTTCACAAACGATGCCAAAAGTGGCATTTTATTTTTCAAAATGCTGATTTCAAAGCATTTGTGAAGGTCTCATACAAGCCAACATTAGTTTTGGTTGGACAAAGAGATATTCAACCGTTTCATTTATAAGTTTTCTTGCCAAATCGAAATCCAAAATGAAAATTATCAATTTCCGTTACAATGATGCTTTGTCCTTTTTATGAGATTATTGTTTCCAAAACTCCTAAGAGCCGAAAAGCGAGAAGCGCCATCACTTCATCAAATTTTGAACTTAATTGCAATATTAGCACGACTTTTTATGACAAGCAAAGAATGAAGTCTCACTACTCCCACTAGTTTTTCTGGCTACGTGCCTATTGAAGAGCTGCATTGATTACTGAACTATATTGCATTGGGGCTTTACGAAAATTAAACCTCCGGTTACTTCATGCCACTACTATGCAATTTTTATTTAGTTAATCATTAACCCACATTTTGAGAGTTTATGAAAGTAAACTGCAGCTCATTTAATGCGATGTGCATTGCAGAAGCCATTGTGAGGTGCGTTTAATTGGTCACCTAAAGGTATTAAATAGGCGATATTGCAATTGCCGGCCCCGCAGTCGCAAGCGAGTGATCGCAGTTGGTCGATCTGCGTTCGGATATTTTACCGAGCGACGTTAATGGACCCAATTAGGTTTAGGATCGTAGTTTCGGCGCATGACAACAGGAGCAACGTAGCGAATGGCACAAAATTTGGCCGTCGCTAAAAATGCCTTGAGGCCATAAAAAGTGACAGCAAGTTGCCGCAGTAAACTGTTTTCTTAACAATAGGCTATTTAAGATTTCGCGTTTCTAATTTAGACGGTGGAGGTGTAGTCAGCAACTAAGTCTAAATTTGCATGTACACTGTGGTGATTTACAACAACTGCTGGATAGGAAGAAGTTCAGAAGAAAGATGACTATGAAGCAAGCACAAAGCGGAATAGAATAATGAAAATAGACAAAACTCTATTAAGCTTTGGAGCTGGTCTTTTTATGGGATCTTTTATGGTGATTGCAGCGATGCTTTATCACAAATCGGTGGAAATTAAACAGAAGCGGTGGGTGAGAGCTCTATCTCAACACACAACGGACTTGCTTATGATAATGTAGTTAAATGCAGCTGCGTTACTTGGGCTCGTGATACGCTGGGAGAAATCGAAAGATGTTTCTCTGAATTCACCACCAAAGGAGAGGGTCGTTTTTTGGATACAAGTACTGGAGTGTCTGGCTTTGAATTAGTGTCATCGGTGGCGTTCTTTCCCTCTGGCAATGCCACAGGTTGTTGGAGGAAAATTTAGCGTGACTATACCACTTTAAATGTAGATTTTAGGTCTGTGGGATTGAAATTTTGCTGAATAAGAAAATGTTGACCTCGTTCAGAGCCACTACAATTGAAATCTGAAAGAATTCAAGCTTTTAGGCATTAACTGACAGGGACTTTTGAAATGAAATGAGAGGAAAGGGACATAACGGATAAATCCATGCGAGGGCATTGCCATAGGGAACAGAGAGGGCAATTGCCCCTGCTTCAAAAAATTTAAGATAAATTTTTAAGTGCTTTAAATTGTTATATAACATGGCAAAATCTATTCCAGCTACTTTGGGCCATGTCATACAGAAACAAAAACAAAGCGATTCGATTAAGGCCACGTCGTGCTTGTGCTGTCTAATCATACCTTGCAGCTTCAGGTCAATTTCCCGCAAACACAGTAGCAAAAATGCAATTTTTCAGAAATCTTCCGACTGTTTACAACGAAGCCGAACCTGACCGAGAGAAAATATGTGATTCCTACGCAGGTAGGCTTCTAGACTTTCTCGCACTCGCTTCTGAGCAAGCGCAACAAGTTAGATCAAAGGTTTAGTTGCAATCAAGCCGAAAAAACCTTGAATCATGTGAAAAAATGCTTGCTCACTGCGCGTTGCAACGCAAGCAAAACCATCAGGCAGTTTACAAAATATTTATTCACGCTTACAAGTTCATGTTCTGCTTGCAGGTCTTTAGTTAAATTTAGCAATCGTGAAAGGTAGGTTGCTAGGCCTCATTTATCCCGTTAAGACTACAAAATACGATCATTATTAAATGAAGATTGAACGTTTGTGACTTACTTCAAAATATTTTTGACTTCTCATATTTTTACCTTGTGACGGTTTCGGCAAAAAGAGTTAATGCTTTTTTAGCAATCCATCAGCAAGACCTATAAACATGAAAACGGCATGTTCTTTATCCAGCGGCCGAGGTCGAATGACCTTGAGTTCAAATCTTGCACTGGCTGTATTGTGTACTTGAGAAAGATATGTTTTACAACTATAGCTCTTTTCTGTTTTTAAGAAACAGTCCAAATGAATACGTCTGGCGACGACCTTTTTCATGAAGTCCGTATCCTGTGCTGGATTATGACATCACCAACAACTCTTTACACTAAAGCGGTTCACATCAATGCAACATGGGCCAGGCACTGCAACAAAGTCATCTTCATAAGCTCCAAAGATGATCGTGTGCGTGGCTAGACCGCTACATTTTTTAAATGCAGTTGCCAACGTAAAGTAATAAGCTGAGTTCAGTTTTGTAGTCCAATGACTACATGTAGAAAGCTTAGAGATAATTTGTACAACTGCTCTTATCGTCATCGGTGCAATTCGGCCTTTGGTTGCGGTATTTGACGAGACAGAACTGACTGGTCTTTGGCTTTCAAGAACGTTTTGAATTAAGACTGCAGCTTGAGCTTACCACAGTGACTTGTGCAAGACTGTAAAAGTCTATCAATCAATGAGTTTCGGAGACCTCAAAGTGATCTCTTTGCGATCTTGCAGTTACTTGTTCACCTTGTTTGGACAAATTGAATGACTTCCCATCACTAGCAGCCGTTTTACGTTGTTCTTGTCACCACCTGTAAAGAACCAAATATTAAATAACACTGCTTTTTTATTTGATAGGGTGGAGGTTCTCTCTCCATCATTCTGTCAAATCAATCCTGTATTTTGTGTTTGCTAATTTGCCCTTATTTTTAGCCGTATGATTTGAATGCTGTGCTTTTTCGTCATATGCTGATTGTTTGCTTGCAGGATTTCCCAGCTGTTGGTGTCCGAGTTCAAGAAGGAAGAAATTTTCTTTACGATAAAGTAAGAAAAGGTTTTAGTTACGCTTGGGATCATCACAAGGACGACGCTGATTGGTTCTTGAAAGCTGATGACGATACATACGTCATAGTTGAAAACTTAAGGTAAAAGACATTTTTGTAGTTGGCGGATGTTGATAGGTTTGTTTCGAGCTACAAGTTATCCTCAGGGCTTCTACGTCCGGAGAACCGTGTTATATTGATGTGATGACTCGTTTGAACTAGGCCAAACAAACGCGGTATGGTCTTGGAATTGTTGGTTTTTTATCATTATCGACTGAATTCGATATTATTGACTCCCCACATAATTACTATTTTCGAACGTCAACTAGGAGATTTGTGAATACCGCTTTGGAAGTCTTTTACGAGACTGGACAAGGAAATTGAACCCAGGTTTACGGATTGTGAGGCGGAAATATAATTACTAAGTAAAATAACTCCAAGAATGCACTAGATTTCTCTTGAAGCATTACAACCCCTCTCGTGCCTTGTATTTCGGAAGAAGATTCAAGCCCTACGCCGAAAATGGATACATGAGTGGAGGAGCCGGCTACGTGCTCAGTCGAGCTGCTTTACAAAAGTAAGACTTTTAAAATCTACTTTTTTTGTTCTACCAACACTGCTGAATTCAAAGATAAAAACAACTCTACTGTATATTTGATGACGACGAAGAGGAGTAAATTACACTTTGTGAATATGCAAGATTATATTTTTGAGAAGTTTTAGCTTAACTCCTAAAGTTTTGAGGGAAAGTATATTTTTCTCTTACAGTAAATCTTCCTTTCCTTTTCCACACTTATTTCTGCTTCACTAGAAGTAGTCAACATTAAAACATCGCTTTTTATAGGTTCGTCATTGCTTTACAAAGTCGTCGTTGCCTTCAGTATCATGGACGAGCTGAAGACATTGCACTTGGACTCTGCATGGGCTTGATTGGAGTCAAAGCGATGGACACAAGGGACTCCGATGACAAGGAGACATTCTTTCCTTTCAGCCCTAAGGCCCATTTGACTCCTTGGGGAATACCATCAAAGGCGTGGTTCTGGAAATATATTTATTATCCTAGCTCTAAAGTTAGTTACGTATATACATGATAGGCAATTTCAACTCCTCCCCCACTGAAAAACGCACATCTCCTGTATCTTTTGTTGGTGTTTTTCTATCACAAGGCAACAACTCAGCAAAAGAAATTACCCTAAAGTCGTTTTCCATAGGCTCAGTTAACTAAGTAGAAACAATGCACGCGAGTAATGCACTCGTAACCATGTAAATTGCAATTCCAGTCTCGCGATGGCGTAGTGGTTAGAGCGGCGCTTCGCAGTCGGTACACCTGGAGTTCAATCCCCTTGTCGAGTCATACTAAAAGACTTTAAAAAATGGTATTCACAGCTTCCTTGCTTGGCTAGGGGAGGTTGTGGAGAACAAGCCGGCAAGTTCGCTTGTTGTGTCCTTGGGCAAGGCACTTAACGGGACGCCCCGCCTTTATGTGGAAGACAGGTACCCCAGACACCACGAAAATGGCAACTCCCAATCGAGTGCGGACGTCCCGTCCAAAATATAGCAATACAATTCGCTTTCTCGTGAATGGAGGATAAATATGGCAGTAAAAACAAAAAAAGAAGTAGTAATAGAGTGTTTAAAAAAACTGACACCACAAAAACGTTTTAATAATTTTTTTATTTTTGAAGTAGAGTACTTGCAATTTAAAAAAAGATTTCACAGGCCAGCAAAACAAAGTTTAAATGTTTCATTCTAAAATTTGGAATAGGATTGTGTCAGGCTCCAATTATAACACATGCTCTAGATGCTGTGCAGCTCTCTGAAGGCAAACTTTCACTCGGCGTCAAATAATGTCAATAACTCGGCTACATTCCTCGTTTGAAATTTCTCTTATTTTTTTGCGATCTCCTTTTTCAAATCATTGATTGATCGGGGGTTATTTTGGTATACATTGTCTTTTAAAAAACCCCATAAATAAAAATCAGATGGACTCATGTTGGAGCTGTGAGGAGTCTATTCATTTTCGGCTCCTCTCCTGGTGAAGCGTCCTGGAAAATGTTGCTCTAACTATTGTAAGCTTGCATTGGAAGTATGGGTTGTGGCACCATCTTGTTGAACCTCTCAGTTTGTAGACACCTCGCATTTGCACCAAATCTCTGTAAAATTTTGAAAGGATAGCAATGCATCGTTCACTGTCAATTGTGACTGCTTTTTCCGCGCCATCTTTGTACTATTTAAGGCCTAATAAAGCCATGACGGCTAATGGCATGCCACGCTGTGCATTTCACGCTGCGAAGTGGTCTCTCTGCTACTTCATCAGGAACTTCACTGGCCCAGAACACACAGTTGTTTGAGTTTATTTGACCGCTTAAACAAAAGTGAGCCTCGTCGGAAAACCACACTGCATCAAGAAAATTTTCATTTTCTTCGAGTTGGTTTGCAAACGATCGGGCCGTTTGCACCCGTTTTTTCATGTCTTCATCTCTCAGTGCTTGTGTGATTTGGATTTTATAGGGGTAAAGGTTTAAATCTTCTTTCAGTATTGTTCTAAGTGACCCAATCTTGATCCTTAACTCTTGACTTCTTCTGCGCAATGATTTTTGTGGACTTCACCCGACTGTCTTGCTCACTTGGCCGATGTTCGCCTGGATTCGTACTGATTTTAGCCTACCTGAATGAGTTGATTTGTTTGCATTTCTTGAGTTTAAGTTAGGAACTGTTCCATTTTCTCTAAATTTCTTTACCCACAAATAAACAGTCTTTTTTCCTGGAGAACTGCTGATTCAAAAATAGGTTTTAAACTCCGGTTGAGCTCTTAAAAATTATCTACATTTGAAGTATTTTTCCCCTGCATAAGTTTTTGTTCAGTTGAACAAGCCATTATAATGTTTTGTAAATCTGCATCATCTTCTCGGTTTACCTTATTTCAGCTATATTTTCAAAAAATAAAACTAATCACATCAGTTTAATGAAAAATTACGCAAACTTGCGCGGGTGTAGTTTTTTTTAAATACCCTGTATTTAGAAAGAAAATGTTTAGTGTTGAAGCTAAGCGATTGCAGTCTCCCTTTGCAATGTTTGGAAGTCAAAGCGGTGGAAAAATTGCCACAACCTCTTTTTTCTCTCTTTCAGTCTGCAGGAGTCATTGCTTGACTTTTACTTTTTGAAGAACCTCACAAATTAAAAAAATCCCATTAGAACGCAGTGTGCTTCTCCTTGCGAAATCGGAAGCGCTTTGGGCCAAATTAAACACTAAAATTCAATGTTGGTTTATACGGATCAAGATTGAATTTTAGAAAGAATCACCAATTTTCATTTTGATAATCCAAAAAGGCTGATTTCATTATTAAAGAAAAACAGACAGTGACACTGTTTCGACCTATCAGGTCTCTTCAGTGCAGTTGGTGACCAATAAGAAGCTAGAGGCTTTTAATAAAGCATAGCTTAGACCGTCACACTTGTGGGACCAAATACTAGGTCCACTGTAGTGGATGGTCTGTCAACGGACTCTGTAGTACTATACATGTACATGAAAGAAAAACAGCTTTCACTGAATTAGCAACCAAACGTACGAAAGAATTAATTCCGATGATTAAAGCTCGCTTATCTTTGCAATTGCAAAACGAATCTAGCTTAAGCCTTAAGCATGATCTACACTGAGGAAGCCTTGCCCGGCTTGCCTGCTTCACCTTATTTTGACGAAGTATTTATCCCGGCTTGGCTTCTGTGTAGACGAGGTTTTAGGCCTATGTTGTTACTGTAGTCGACAACTGATTGCTATTCAATTTTTCAGGGCCTGAACAGTTGTTCTGACTTCGCAATTTCTTTTCATTACATTACCCCATCAATGATGTATCAAATGGAATACTTCGTCTATCACTTAAAAGCAGTTGGCATTCCAAAACTGAATCAACTTCGGCCTAAAGAAGATAAAATAACCGAGAAGCACAAAGAACTTGCCAAAAACATCCGGTAGCAAGATCTTGATCAACAGTTGAAAGACGATGTGCGAAAGAAATGCACTACCAAATATTTTATTTTGTAACTCATTTCTTGGGGTTCCATGGTCTACCATCATGCCAAACCATTTTGTGAAAGGGCTCGAACAACAAAATTTTGCAAAATACATTATTAGTTCATCGTGGGTTTTTTTCTTGCAGTCAGTAGAAAACTTTTTCGACTAAGTTGTTGCCAGCTTCTGGCTTGCTGAAAGTAGTCTTACTATAGTGGACAAATGAAATCAATCAATTACTTGAAAGTTAAAACCAGGACTAGAGTAAGAATATTTGAAATTCTGAATTGAAAAAGACCCCAGTAAACAAATGAAACCCTCAACTTTTTCCAAGTTATAAGGTAATCGCAAAAAAGATCCTTATTTTAGAGTTAGAGATTTTTTGTGCAACGGTTCGTGATTCTAGTGCACCATGTGCATCCCTCTTCCATAAAGCGCTGGCTAAAAGGATATACTGTACATATTTATTGTTATATTATGTACAGTTTTACATCACCTAAAAAATGCACTGCTTGAGAAACCTATGTTTCAAAACGAACTTATAAGTGGATTGAAATATTTCGTTTTTTCTTTACTGATTTGAAAGTCAATTGCCCAAGGGCCTTGTAACTGCTATTAAATTATGGAAAAAATTAAAAATACACATACCAGTAGAGCAGGAGTGTCGAACTCGCAGCCCGCGTGATGATTCTTAATGAATTTTGGCAGCATTGCGACGTTAGATCCGCGAACAAATGTTTGATTTTCTAAACAAAGGCGATGCGGCATGGAAATACTTGAGAGTTAATGACCTTTTTTTCTTTTTTTGGAGATCATCACATATTTTCTGAAGAAGTGGTGGTGGTATGGGAATACGTGAGAGGTGAAGACCTTTTTTTTTTATTTATTTGGAGATCAACTTCACTTCGGGTTACATTACACGGTTTCTGGAGATCGTTACCCTCGAGTTTGAGATTCCTGCGGTAGAGGTGTCTAATTTTCACAGCCGTGCGAAAAGTTAAAACGATTCCAGTAGAATTCCGACTTACAGCAGGAGGCCGCATGCTTAACTTTAATCGGAATTGCTCAGTCTTTTGCATCACTTGATGAAGCCTAAAAGTGATATCCACGGATAAATTGCATTAATATTGTTTTATTTAAATGCGTCTCGACTCGATATATGAAAAAGCAGTTGGTTTTTCAGAAGGTGGTTTGTGAAGCCCGTCTTCAGTTTGATCGTCAACTTTTGTTCAACTAGAGTGCTAAAAATCAATTTGTTTGTAAGTTTTGATAAATATACTTCGCTGTCAACCTTGCCTTTTATGTCAGAGACGTAACAGTAAAGTACGTTCAACTTGAAATCTAATGTCTACGAAAAGTGTAAGCAAACTCTTTTGCAGGGGCGTTAACTTCACGCAACCGGATAATGCTTCCCGCCTTTTCCAAAATCGTGGTTTTTAGGGGATCAGACTCAAAATGGGAGGGTTCATATTTTACCCTTCTCATTTCTTGTTTTCCTGAGTGCCAAGCAAGTGATCGGTGAATATCATTTTCAAAGTCTTTGGTGTCCCCCGACAAAACATTTAGCCGCAGCAAGTCACATCCTTCCGCATGGCGCACAATTTTACCTTGCTGGCCGCAGTTTGCACACCCCTGGTCTACAATAGCGAGGACTACTTTTCCTTTCTCTTTAAATGTAGGTTACAGCATATGAAACCGAACATACAGGGCTCGTACCGCAAACTCAATTAAGCGTGAACGTGTTGATCGGGCAATGGAAGAGGCAGCCATTTCAGTCGAATGGAATGTGTTACAAACAAAATCCATTTTAATTAAAACTGATTCTCATCATTGTAAAACTGCAAGGCCTCTTTCTATATCAACCACATATAGCTGCTGGAGACCTACATTTATAATTCGTGTCTTTGTGCTGTTAGCAATTCTAAGAAATAATATCTAGGACAGCTAATTCTATAAAGTTTTCATTGTCTACTTCCACGTGCTGGCGCGAGAATCTCGTAGAATTGCAGCACTATAAAACTGCAGCACCTCAGTCATTTTAGCATTTTTCTCAAAATCAAAATATGGTCGAAATGTGAATATCTGCTACTAAAGTTTGAATCGTTTCGGGAGTCGCGTACAGTCAGTAACTGTATATATTATAAGCTGCCGAATTTATTATTAACAACGAGTGCTTATTGTTACCTCATCATGTAGTTCTGGTTAATTATTTGTGATGAAATCAAAACTATAATAGAATCAGTAATAATACCGTACATCTATCGCGGAAAATCTCAGTTAAAAAGCCATAAACTTAACTGTGGATAAAGTAAAGAGCTTCTCATAATTCTCTCATAATCATTACTATTTATCGTCGTACTGTTAATGCCGTCGCTATTTGCTACTTCAATCATTTTACTCTACTCATATTTACATCCAAATTAAGTGTGAGGTTTGGCTATTTGTTTATAATTGTTTAATTATTCTAGAAAACCTGTCGCAGTATCAACGCCATTCTTACATGATCGATCGGATTTTTTCGCGTCTGAATTAAATTTGATTCCATCATCAAGAGTGCCTTTTGATACCGCGATTGAGTTTGTGCTGTGCGCTAAGACCTTCCCCCAAACCGTGTGACTGGGATAGCAGCAGCCACAGAATGGTAATTGTATACACGAAGACAGGTCATTGTTGGGGCCATCCAAAAGTCACTTGTTCCGATATGCTAGGTGGGGATCTTCAGAGTCTAGCTCAGGGTTCTCAACTTTTTTTTCCATTTCTCCTTTACAGACGTCAGATTGAATTTGTTCCTCCCCACCACAAATTTACAGAGAAGGATTTTTTTTTTGAAGAGAACAATGATGTCTTCGTTTTAACTGCATATGCGAGCTAATTGACAAATTTTTTCAACCAAAAACCAGGACTTTTTTTCCATAAGACAAATTTCCTCCCCTGAAGAAATAATTCCCTTGGAAAGCCAAGTGGCTTTCTGTTGAGAACCACTGGTCTAACCCGATGAAGCACGGGATATGTCAGGAATCAGTCATAAACATAAACTGGTTATTCCATCACCAACAAGGCGTTTTGCCACTGGCTGGCAGCCTTATCCATTTACAACGCACTGTATAAGCCCTTTAGTTGATTTTCTTTCTTTTTTGTCTGATTTCCTCAGGCTTAAGGCTCATTTACACTACACCAATTTTCTAACGCGCGTAAGCGCGTCAAAACGCGAAGGTTTACAGAACCGCGTTCACAAATTTGTGCCGTTGCTTAGCAACATCAAAAACATAGCGTTTCCAATACAAACCTGAATATAGTTTTTTATTTTCACGACTGTTTAGACACTTTAAAACTAACGCGCGTATACGGACGTCACTCTTTGCGTAGTGCAAACAGCATCAAGGAAAATAATAACGTAAAAAAGCTCCAAAATGCGTGTAGCGTAAACCAGTGATGTAGGTTTTAGGACCGTTTTTCCAGTCTTGGTCTTAACCTTCAAGGGTTTTGAAACATACTGGTCTCAAGACCAAAATGCCTTTAAGACCACTGCTACTCTTCAAAATGTCTTTAAGACCGTTTTTACAGTGATTGTGTCAAATCATTCCAGGGTAAAAAGTTTTCAAGAAATGTACGAAGATGACAATAGAGGCCTAGAGTGAATCAACAGCGAATTCGAGTCTTTGTTTGGCATTTGAAAAAAACGGCTGTTCGTATGTGTGATCGTCTGACTGCGAAATACAACAGAAAAGAAGTTCTTTTGAGTGAAAACGTGAGACAATAGAGAAAAAAAATAGAAGCTTCTCGGCAATTCGCAGGTGTGTCTGTTCTCTGTGCCGTGGAAAGTTGAAAAGCTTATTTTACGTGAAATCGAGAGAAAAACGTTGATTTTTGCTTATCAGCTAATCGACTATCAAAAAGTTGACCATATGTAGGCAAAATAAATGGCTTTTACAAGATGTAAAATGCAATTAATAAAACAAAACCATAAAAACACTTTTTTTCACATAGACTGACATCGTGGTTGGTAATTTGGAAGCTCTATGCTTAAACAAAATATCGACGCTTCGAAGGTGCGACAGCAATTACCACAACATACAAGGTTTGGGAAAGCACTAAAGAAGTGTTTTACTTTCAATCAATTAAATGTTATCGTTTACAGAACAGTAATAGGCCTACTTATAAACTAGCATCAGCGCTGGCGAAATGACCAGTCGGATGCTACGATGTTGATTGTCTATTCTATACATGTATCTTTCAAGCGCTACAAAGGGAAAGTCTAAACCGAATTAATTCTGAATTCTTTTTGCTTGATTGTCCAGTTTCATTTTTTTGCTGTGATTGGCGATACTTGGTTTCTGCGCTCAATAGAAAAACATTGATGTTAAGCTGATCTGATACGGCAATGACAATTCGACCCAAGTGTGAAGAATAAGCGTACTGTATTTTGGTTTGCAGTTAATAGCATGACTGATTTCTCGCAGAAGTAGAGAGTAAATTAATCAATGCAGTTTGTTACAGCAGATCAAACGATGCGCAATTATTTTTACCAATAAACGAAGCAAAGTTCTTTGCGCCAAAATGTACTGCATGTTAAATTGTTAATATTTGTTTAAAACAGAAAACGACTGTACGACAAAAACTTCATAACCAAAGCATTGCTCTTGAGTAAACTATTTGTTAAGAAATAGGCATCCGAATTGCAAGCTGTGATGCCAACGTGAAATGAACGTTATCAGATGTATTTCGCGCAAATTTAGGCTTTACTAAAAAGACTACAAAGTATTTAGTTATTTACATTTGTAGTTGGCAACCAGCTATTCACTTTGTATACATAGTGATCTTGTTAACTCAAGCCATACCTATAAAAATATACTTCAGCGAAATTATCTTGGTTTAGTTCTCAAGTGGTCTTAAGGCTGGTTTCCATTAGGAGTAGCGTGAAAAATTCTTTGTTTCTTTATTCAGGTTATGCGCGGGACTCCCGCTACGCCTGCAATCTAGGCCTAATGGAAAGCAGCCTTCAGTCTTGCTACTTGTGGTCTTGACTACCTCGGTGGTGTAAACCCGGCTTTTGACGTCATGATCCAGTGCATGTCGGGCACTAAACGCTTGCATTCAAACCAGACTTTTTGCTGGATCTACGCAGCACTTTAATTCCGGATGCCCTTCCTGACGAACACCAATGGAGCATTATTGAGTTTCAAACTCCAGACCTTTCGTTCCAAAATTCGGAACAATTACCGCTACACGACGGGCTAAGACTTTTCTTTCGATCCATCGGACTGCAAGCAAATCGTGTTTACAAAAGCAAACGTGTTTATTTCGTTTCAAACCTACAAAAATAAACAAACTACAGCATCTGTATCGACAGCACTAAACAAAACTACATTGTTTGAAGCATCTGGGATAGTCGGTTCACTTACACTTGTCGGTCAAAGCTGATGAGTTTTGCTTTTTTTAAGCCAAAAAACGCGAAGCGTGGCACAGTAGGCATGGGATGGAGTGTAAATTAAACGGCAGCAATTTCCATGACCAACTGTTTTTCAAACTATTAAAAACAAACCACTAGGCAGTCAGTCATAAACTGCAAACAAATGCACGAATATGCTCTACTATGCAGCCAGTGAAGTTGTGTAAGCAACACGTCATGTTCAGCTTCACTGTTAATCCCACGTAAACCGACCATCATCCTGTAGAGCAATCAAGTGGTGCCACAAACACAATATGCTTCAATAAATAGAAAGGCATTGTAAACTCTGTCAGAACCGGTCATCATACAGGATGATAACCTACCTTGGTTTCACTCTAGTTAAAGTCATGAAGCTCTTTTGAAATACTGAGTTTTAAATTAAATCACTCACCAGGTAAAACCCACATGGGATAGAGATTGAAAACAGCTCATAAATTATTAGCTCGCTACTTTTTGCAACCCGAAAATTAAGTTACTAAGGACTATTTGTAACTGCGACCGCATTTCAAAAAGCCCAAATCCGCAAAAGCGTGATCTGAAAATTGCACCGACTTGCATTTCTGAAGACTTTCACCACAGAGTGCAGTTTACAATGCGCAACCACTTGGTGCGCAGACAAAAGCACTGCAGTTCAATCTAATAGCTAGGCGCTGTTACATCGCTATATGATTGATGATCGGAATATATGAACGTCGTTATAACAAAATTGAAATGTTGTTTGCACCATTTTTCATTCAGTACATGGTTTAAAAACTGGTAGCACAATTCATGTCAGTTCTACCACTACGTACCAACTGTGGATCAGGTTGTGGTTTACCCAATCACTAATGTAAAACGCGAAGCTATTTGGAATGCAAAAATAAAAATAGGCTTCCACACGACACAGATTTATCACAATGACGAATAGCTATCATGCTACGTTCAATAGCTAGTAACCTACAAATCTACATCACAACACCATCTGCTTCATTGATCACCTGATTTGACAGTCTCGCCTTGCTTCTTATCTCCTGAAAGGCAAACTTAGTAAACGTCAACTGCACATGTTTACACAGTAAATAAACCATAAAGCATTTCGAGAAGGCAAAGCGTCGCTTGCAAAAATATCAAAATAACTGAAATAAGGAAAGGTTTATCTCAAGATATAACCAGGAATTAGGAAATCATTCGAAGTGGGAGAAGCGGAAAAAATTGAAGAGAACAGATTCGATGGTAAGGCGATTGGCCGTGCTTCGAGAAGAGATAACAGATTGTACAGGAAAAGATCAGAAGTGGGATTGGCCAAGGATGCGGAAAATAGAACGGTTTGGCGAAGAGGAATTCGCACCGATGCGATGGTGTAGTGGTGAGAGCGTCCGCATCGCAGTCGGTAGACCTTGGTTTCATTCCCTAAGTCGAGTCATACCAAAAGACTTTAAAAAATAGTATTCACGGCTTCCCGGCTTGGCGCTCAGCATAAAAAAGGGATAGTGTGGAGAACAAGCCGGTAAGCTTGCTTGTTGTGTCCTTGGGCAAGGTACTTAACGGGACGCCTCCACCTTTATGTGGCAGACAGGTGGCCCACCCGCACTTCACCGGATTACAATTGTGAAGTTGCTAACCCAGCATTCGTAAAAGACGACTCTTGGGTACCCACCAGTGGCAGTCCGCCTTGTTGGTGGTGGAGCTACCAGTCACTCAAGACTGGTTCGAAATGGGCTGCCATCTTTCCCCTAGCCTAATTTCAATTAGGTTGACGGCATGAACCTGAATTGCCGCTCATGCCGTACCTCCATCCCGAGGAAGAGGAGGGGTAACCACAAACAAACAAGAGGAATTCGCACCATCAATCGTAAAACATTACCCTAGAGGCCGAGCACGAAACGACGACGCATTTTCAATCTCGATTCTACGTTCAGAGGAAAGTCTATGATATTATAACGACTTTGATTCAGCCCGCTTCGATGATACAAACACTTCTACCGCTTATTCTGCAATTAAGCATGGGAAACTGCGTTAATGCTCCTTTCTACAAGGCAAGGGTGATGCAGGCACTGAACACCACAAAAATCGATGCCGATGCCCGCATTACATTGTACCAGACCACTGCTGATGGTCAAATAAAACGGATTTACGTGTCAAGGTATAAAAAGTAAAATATGATCTTACCGGAAGCGCTGATTTGGTCATTTTGCATTGACGTGGGTACGTCATCAGTCTCCTTATACTGGTCATATTCCTCCCCGGAGCCCTCCTCTTCATCTTCACCACTCCCATAACTGGTCAGAGGCTTTGTTTCACTCACGGACAGATCAACAACAACCGAGCCATTTTCATTTTCTGCATGGTAAAGTCGAAAGCACATCAGTATTTAGGCAAAGCCTTAATGTAACTATGCAGAGAGCTGTTTTGCCAGAAGCTTTTCGTTGCGCCCTCATCATTATTGCATCCAATGAGTGGCGCTGATGCATTTGCATTCACGCTTACAACTCACTGTCACTTTACTGTTGTTGTTGTTGGTTTACCCCTCCTCTTCCTTGGGATGGAAGTATGGCGCGAACAGCAATCCATGTTCACGCCATCAACCTAATCGAAGTAGGCCAGGGGAAAAGTGGCAGCCTCGCTTTGATCTTTTGACGAGATACCGCAACTGATGATTGCTTCAAGGCTTTTAGCAAAACAGCTTTTTTGAAAAGTGCAATTTTTTTTTTTCAATGAAACAAAACGCCAGAGCTTTTTGAAGTGATATTCAAGTAGCTCTGGTGTTTTTGTTTTTCTTGTTTAAGCAAAAAATATCTTCGTGCTTAAAGAAGTTGACAGCAGCTATACGGGGCTTCAAGAAATTCAGCAGAAAACTGTCTGTTTCGGAAAAATAAGCAACTCACAAGATCGGAAAAAACAATCTTAGTCCAAAAATGTTACTCTTTGATCAAGATTTAATTTTTTGGCCAAAAATTTTTTTTAATTTTCTTACCTAACAATTATTGCACAGCTGTACTATAAGGATGAAAAAAAAATATTTATCTGAGAATTGCTTTTTGTTGGAAATGAGCAGAAAATCCCCTTTCCTCAAATTAAACTGTATGTGCACTGAAGTAGAGAAACACAAACTCTTGAGCGCACCCGTAACTACAGTGCCTTTGACTCCATTTTCTTTGCTTTCATCAATCGCCTTTTCCGGTTCATTTTCTGCACTAGACGATGACGTAACAGTTGAATCGTCATTCAAATCGCTGGTCGCTGATTGGCTGTCTTGACCGCGAGCGCTGCACTCTTCATCGACCTGATACACATAAGTATACAAACATCTTCTAGACACGATGTTTTTTGTTCAAAAGAAAAATTTGGACTTTTTTGAGCACCAACTTCTAAACAGAGCTGTGGAGCGAAGTGTTTTTTGTCGAGCCAGAATTTTTTTAAAATGATTTATGCAGAATTATTCCAGCTCCAGCTCGAGTTGGGTGTGGCAGATTTTAATAATAACTTCTTGACCACTTGTCATCATTCTCCGTCGGATTGTAGAAAAAGCATTACAAAACGTCAACCGGGGTGCAACTTCCTTCGTTTTTATTTAGCTTAAGAGAAATTTGTTGCTAAGCCTTAATATTTTAACAGAATTTTAGGCTTTGCAACGCATAACAAAAAATTGCGCTTCTCAGTGGCAAATACCTCAAAAAATACCTAATGGAGTCGGAGCGGACACTCTCCTACAGTGGCTTCCAGCCTTGATTTCTAACAAAATAAACAACGAGATGCAGTATATCTGCCCTCTGCTGTCTTTGGACAAATGATACGTCCCACCTGTACCTCAGCTATTTTACAATTAACCCTTTGAACGTTAAAGTACTCAATTGAGTCAAAGACTTGTTTGTCGACTGAACGTTAAAGTACTCATTTGAGGCGCTTGCCTGTTGACGCAACAAAATAAAGTACTCAGTTGAAACGCTTACCTGTTGACGCAGCAAAATACTTGAGGCGATGAATAAACAGTTCCTTTTTTGCTAATGTAAACACATTTCACTTGTATAACATAAAAATTACCAAAAAATAACTAACGCTCAAAGGGTTAATACATTCGCGGTGCAAAATAATATTTTAAAAGCTTTGATGCAGAGTCTTCGCACACTATTTGCTCAATTTTTTTCAAAAACAAGCAAACCGCAGCAGCACCAAGTACCAGGTATTTTCGCTTAATTTTAGGAAACTTTTATGGTGGAAAAAACATGTTTTCTGTTCGGTGAAAAGTTAAAACAATACCATAGTTTGAATAATTGCTTCGTCCACTTTATCGACATCATCATCTATCTCCTCGTATTCCTCGATCATGTACATGTAAGCAAGCTCATTGAACAGCACCTCAGATATGTCAATGACAACTTCTTCTCCGCACTCGTTCAAATGGTAGCCGAGATACTTATTCAAGCACTGCTTTAACACAATATGCAGTTGCCGGTCGGAGCTCGATTCTAAAGCAAACACAGTCAATCAGATGCTCGTCTCAGCCTCCGGCGACAGGAGCACCTCACGGTTATAAATAGAACTTGAGTTCAAACCGCTTTTATCATTACAGCTGGCACGGTGCATTTCCCCTCCATGTACTGTAACCAAGCAAGGAGATCCTCAGCAAAGTGATTTACAATGAACTCAGTAATGAAGAAGCCATTCTCGTATCGAACAAACGACCTTTGCATTGATGATACCTTATCCCAATTGAAGTGAACGTCAACTGCGATAACTGCCTTGATAAAATTGAATGCAATGACCTTGGATGGTGAAGCTACGTGACTCGTCCACCATATTGTAGAGATGATTACAGGAAAAAGCAGTCAGCCTTGTTGGAGTAACAAGACCGAAGCTCCATGACAGGAAAACGGGGTTGTTTGACCAGCATGGCTGATAGTTAGTGCTGCTATATTGAATTGAAGTGAAAATCCAGATCTTATACTCCATGCTTCAATAGCACAAAAAATTATCTTAATCATTAATAGTGACGCCCAGTAAATAGCTTACTAACCAGCACTGGTTTTAGGCGCTGAAAAGCGTTCCTTAGCCAAAAGATTCGAGACTACTAAGCTTATTTCCTCAATTTTCTCTTCACTGCAGACATCATTCCCGCTTTTGATGACAGGAATCACCTAAACACATCGATGCAATTTCAAAGTATACAATAGCAGTGGCGGCAAAAAGGTGCCGGTAGAACATGCGATCGAGACGATGTGGCGTCAAGTTCGAATCCTATAACAGGGGATGAGTTGGTACGAGTTTCAAACGTACCATAGACAACAAGAAAATATCGGAATCAAAATTTTTTCTGCAAGTAAAAAAAATGAAAAAGATCACTATTAAAGCGATATGATGCACGACGTGACTAAATGGCCAAACAGCCAGTGATAAACAACAAATAAACAAGCGTTTCGGTTGCACACTGCTCTCATTTTTAACGCTAGACGATGACCAGATGAAGACTTCAAAACAGCATTATCTTTAAAGGCTGGTTTCCATTAAGGTAAATCACGGGCGTAGCGTGAAAAATTCTTTGTTTCTCTATTTAGAGAGATGCGCGCCACACGAACGAGTCGTCCGGAAAAGTAATAAACAACCTGGGAGATACAACAGCCTTGGTAGTGCAGCTGAACTTTCAGACCTTACCTTGTTGACGATTTGTCTAATTTTTCCGTCGAGTTTCTGGGCATTCAGTTCAGCCAGATTGTCACTCGCTCCATCATCCCCACCCACAGCCACAGCAGCAGGCTTCTTTTCGACTGTCTCGCCTTGCTCCATCTTTTCCTGCTTCAATCGCTCGATTTCACGAACCCGCTGCAAGGCTTCATCAAGATGTATCACCGTGCTACCCAGAAAGTCAGACTCGAACGGATTTTGAGTGCTGCTGTCTCCAGGCGCTTCCCGCTCTTGCGAACTGCCTGGGGTCGTCATGATACTTGCATTTGAAACCTCCAACGCGTAGTCGTACTGCAGGCTTGCTTTATCAGGCGCGTCTGCAATTATGTTAAATCAAGTGATCTCCAGCCCGTAAGACAGAAGCAATGGTTTTTCAATCCATGTAAAGAAAATACGTTAAGTCATCAGACATTGAACTTTTACATATCATACAAACTTATACGTCGCTGATGCAGCGTCGTCTATTTTCTATCACTAACGATTAACACCTGCTACAGTTGCAGCAGTCTTTGACAACAGCAAGCGGCTACAAAAAAAAAATTCAAGAGCCTTGTCAGTACAGCATTGTCAAACTCCGAAAAGTTTATCACAATAGAGTTGTGGTGACATCGAAAGAAAATTCAACAATTTACATAGACTTAAAAATGTTCGGGACTTCGTTTGGTACGATCGCATTAACGCGATGTTTCACTATACTGAAACTGCGAATTGCTGATCCCAGATATTTTTCGAAACTCAAAATACTTGCGCGAAACGAATGGAGTTTGGAAGACTGCGAAAAAGTTACGGTTTTTGAGTCAGCAACGACGTATACATGCCGTTGCGGTCCGAGCGAGATGAAAGGCTGGTTTCCATTAGGCGTAAATCGCAGGCGTAGCCTGAAAATTCTTTGTTTCTCTATTTAGTTTTATGCACACAGTGCTCTCGCTGCGCGCGTAAAACTAAATAGAGAAACAAGGAATTTTCACGCTACGCCTGCGATTTACGCGTAATAGAAATCAGCCATAAATTAAATCCGAAGCACGAGTGTCAATGCGACCGCCGGTTCTTTTCCACCATACCGCATGCAACGTAAAGCTTTGAGCACTCAGCCCGCATGCTCAACGCCCTGTTTACTGATGTCGAGTCGCAAGTCGGTATTAACAAACTGGACGAGTACGAAAAATGCTAGCACAGTACGTAATAAAGGTTATAGAGAAAAGCAGAATATCAAAAATGTTAACGTACTAAATGGTAAGTTTTCGCTTTCATTGTCTGCTTCGCTGTCACTGGGAGTGTTTTCTGAATATAACGGTTTGATCGCGTGTATTAGATCAGTGTAAGCTGACTTCGAGGTGGGATATGTCGAAAAGGACTCATTAGCTAAAACAAATAGTTTACTAACACACACTAAAATTGGCAAGATCATCTTTGCACTTGTGTATAAACATATTTTATAAATACAGCATCCAATTGCCTTTATCTACGCTGCCATTGCAACGTGTCACTGGGTTGTAGCCGCAGTGCATCAGCGCTCTGTGAATATGATTGTGGACCACTTGTTACGTACCACAAAGGAAGTAGCTCTTCAACATGAGATAAATCTTACGGTAAATTCTTTCACGACTATATGAAGCGTTCACTCTCCACATGCTAGCTTTTCGTCCGACTGGGTCACTGCGAGCGGGTGACCTGCATGGCCCCACAAGCAGTCTGCCATGCAAAAACGGGATATACAGTGGAGAGCTTTCCCCAAGGGCAAATCAAACGAACTTGCCCAAACACCATTTTTATTAAAACACTCGCTGTGACTGGACAAGCGAATTGAATCTAGGTCTACCGGTAGCACAGCACACGTTCAAACAGCTACACCACCGCACCAATTGGCTTCGAGTTAAAAGCACATCCCATAACGATTTGCACGATAATTAGTGATAACGCCACAGGGACACAAAACAGCAATCGTTGCAAATAAAGTAGTAATAGCAGTAGAAATAGAGGAGCAGCAATTGTACAGTAATAGTGCTTGCATATTGCACATTTAAAAATCTTTGTAGGACGACCGTTTTATTCTGAACTAGCCAGCTCTACCGGGGTCGCCTGCTAGGGTAACGAATCAGCTATGCCAGGTTGAAATATTGGTTAAGCCTGCCGCACCGATTTTGCTCAAAAAACATTCTTGAGAGCAGTAACGATAAGTTGGTATCAATGAGGGCATCGCACCAAATCCCGATTAACGAACATTCAACTCAGGCTGGTCTTACTAACAAACCCTCTTATCATTTCACGAATCCTATCCGTTCCTTCAAAGAAGTACAGAAACATAAAGCCAAAGTCGGGAGTGGGCACTGTAATGGTTTTCGTCTTACAATTTACAGAAATAGATTATGTGGTAACAGGTTTATTTTGCGACCGGGTGCAACTCTCCTCCCACTCATGATATTTGTGACAATAAGTACTTTCGCTGAATCTAGGTGCTTTAGTCCCGGAATAGAGCAAAAGAAATGAACTGTTAAGAAATACAAATTAAAAACTACCCTCGATTGTTACGTCCTCACTACGTCGCTAACCCCCCATGGCACCTAATCCGGAGTGGTGATCAATCGTGCTAAGCACCCCCAGTCACTCACAATTGTGCTTTGCTGTATAGATACCCATCTATAATTACTTATTTCAACAATTCACACCGGAGTCAGTGGACTTCTTTGTCTTGGCGTCTACACCTTTTGGAGTTTCTATTATGTATCCATTGACCACGTCTCTGATAACGAATAGACAATGTTGGCGAAGATAGTCGCTGTTAAGCTGTTGCAATTCGTGGAAAAGTTCGATTAAAAAGTGGGGCCTTGCTTCATTCTGTGAGATGAGAGTAGCTGCTTCAGAGTATATCGTATCTCGAAGAGCTTCAAATAACGGAAATCCAGATGCGTTGCTGTCCACATCAGAAATTTCAGTCTTTATTTCTTTCTGTAAAGCACGAGCAGTTGCTAAAGCTACGAAATCTACGCCATGCATCAGTAATGCCCATTGACTAGAACATTTTAGGTAACTTATGGCTTGATTATCTGTAAAATAGGCAGGTCGGGATTCGCAAACAATGCTAACCCTCAACAGTTAATTTAAAATGAAATTGGTAAGCTGCATTCAAGAACGAGGAGACCTTTACGCATCAACAACACGCAAATGTGGTGCAAAAGAATAAACTGTCGAGTAGCGGTTGGCAAACGAATGCATTGTAGACCCCATGATGTTCCAACGTGACGGGGTGTTCAATTTTTTTTTTTGAAGACGTACCTCAAAATGGTGGAGAGTGATGATAATCTTTAAAAAGGCGGAGTTGTAAAAGAGATAATCCTTTTCTAGACAAGAACCTCAAAATGAATCGCAGCCATTACATCAATTGGTGCTAAAACTTCATTTTTCTTGTTTGTTCCAAATTTATCATAATTGGGGTGCACAGATTTTTTGGAAAGAGCAAAAAGGTGTACCGCCACTAAAAAGGTTGGCAAACACTATAGACCACCAACTGCTCTCTTGTCCCGTTTATTTTTTTCACAACCCAAAGCGATTCGTCTGTCGGCTTTAGACAACATAAGAACAAAGTTATCGCTCAAAATATGCTTAGACATCTGACATTGCTTACAGTAACATTCTCAAAAACAAAAGTGATTCTCACAAACGAATTATTTTGTTTTGAACATTTTGTTTTACCTTTTCTTCAGCGAATTTCAGACCTTTCGTTCGTGGTGAACCAGTCTTTGATCGGTTTAATCCCGAAACAGTGGTGACGGAGACGTATGGACTTTTCTCCAAAACAGGCAGCTCTTTCGTGCGATTGCTTTCTTTCTTGGCTGAACTGTTATTTGTGTTTTTGTTTGAATTAGAAGTCTCCTTGAAGACGGAGCCTGGCGAACTGCGTTGATAAGCTTGGTACAACTTGCTGAAAGAACCGTCCGTAGAGCGTTTTAGAAAGCCTTCAGTAGCAGAGGGCTTTACAGGTGTGCTTAATCTATTAAGAGAAAATTGCCTCGGTGAAAACTTGTTACACTCTTCAAGAAAGCTGGGCTCTTTCTGCATTGAACAAAATCGTTCACTGATCAGCCTACCACGCCCATAAGACATGTCAACATCGGGAAACTGACTTTGTAGCTCCAGTAGCTCCTTGTGTAGCATTACAATCTGTTTTCGGTACACCATAATTTGAGCAGAGCAGTTATCAAGTTGATATATCAAAAAGTCGGGAGAAATTCCATACATGACGGTTGTGTGGTGATCTTTTTGCATACTGAGTGTATTTTCAAGCAAAACTGAAAGGGCTTTTTGATCGTCTAAAAGGAGTTGTAAAAAGCTGTTTTGATAATCAAGCTCATTCCAAAGTTTAAATACAGTTTTTTCAATGTAACGTGGTAACGTTGCAAACAAACTTTTGCCTGTAGTATCTAACGTTAGAGTAGTAGCATTTGGCTGCTCAATCGAGCCATCGCTCTCATCTCCACTTGTCGACGTTGACCCACCCCAAGTTGCATTCGTTTTTTCAGTGGATGCATCAACATTGGCCGATTTCAAATCACGGAAACTTTTCAGTACTGAAAAGTTATTTGGTTTGTTTGAACTCTGCGTGGAACTCTGAAGAGCTTGTAAATTCTTCTCAGTGATGCGTCGACTGTCAGACGTCTCGGCAGCATACCCTGGTTTGGACTTCGAACTTTCTTGACTCGCTTGCAAGTATGCAGATAGTTCTCGTCGTCTTTCTTGCAGCTCTGCTAGCTGAGATTGATATCGACGCATCTCACTCCATAATTCACTGACCGGCTTTTTCATCGCAACCGATTCATCGAAGGAGCTTTCCGACGGAGGCTCGGCCTCCTTCTTTCCCTTGCCGTTTACGTAATAATAATGACGTTCCACTACGCTAGTGTCAGGACTTTCGTTTCTCTGCGACGCATTAAATCTTGATTTAGCAACTACGTTTGCCTCTACCAGGTTGACTTGTGGCAATGGAGAGAGTGGCTTTTTTAAACTGCTCTGCAAAGAACTTTCTGCATATGCTGGCTTAGGCATTTCATCAGCAGAAATTTCTCTTCTTTGCTGATCCACTAAATCACTTAAAACATTCATTTTATCAATATCAGCAAGCAAATTTGTAACCGTGGAATACAAATCTTCTAACTGTTCGTTAACAAGATTTGATGTGTTAGCACAGTCCGCACTTTGCGGTAGACTATCGCCTGTCCCTCCTGCTGTCGGTAGTTGTGTTTGTACGTGTGTAGGTTCTGCTGAGTTATCAGCTTCATCAAGAAGAGTTTGCAAAGAAGCAATTCGTTGTTTGACCGCTTGCAAACGTTCAAGTTTCTCTTCCAAGTCCTGAGTTGTAGCAAAGTCCACTCTGGATACTTGCTGCTGCGCATCAAGCAAAGCTCGCTGTCGCTGCTGAAGCTGCTGCAGTTCCATTTGTTGCTCCATCATACGCCGAAGCAACTTTTCTTGTTCGTCGTTTTGCATCATAGCTGATTGTAAGTCCAAATATGAAGCACCATCTTCCTGAGATGAAAAACTCTTGTCCATGTTTGAACCAAGGAAAAATGTTTTGTCAGGCTTAAGTAGGCAGATACCTAATCAAATATTTAAAAAGATTACAGATAGTAATCTAAAGATTTAACCATTTACAATATCAAGTACCGTAACATAAACATGAAATATAATAATCAGATAACAAAAGCTACTCAAACTAGCAGCTACTTTCAACTTAGGACTAAAACTACGAAAATTTGTAAAATATGTAAGACCTATATAAGTCAAATGATAAAAACGTGGTTCTTGGAGTCACCTTTTGGTCGTTGCACAAAATAGTAATAGCCTGCTTGTCTGTGTCGACGACTCAAGGCTTAGGTTGCTGGTAAACGTTAAAAGTTTGCAAGATATATCTAATCCAGTCGATTCTTGCAACAAATATTTCCTTAAAGTTTTGACAAATAAGGTTTACACACTTTGATTCTTGAATGCTTCAGGCATAAATTTTTCACTTCGTAAAAAATTGTGGTTAACTAAAACATTTTTGTTTTAATTTCAGCCAATCATGATAATTTTTTTCTGAAGTAAACTAGTTAATCATTGCTTGAACTTTTCATACTAATCAAATAAAAATGAGTGAAACTTTACTTGATATCTCCTTGCCGAGTCCTTACTTGAGCAAGGATTTCAGTTGTTGGCAAAGGTAGGAATAAAATTGCAATTTGAAGCTTTTACTTTTTCCAGGCTTTAACAGTTTACCCGGCTGAAGACTCGTTTAGACAAAGTACTGAAAAAAATTTCATAACTAAAAATCTCTTTTGTTTTGTCCGTCAACGCTATTATAAATGAAGTTCTCTCAAGTTTTTATGCCATTTTTCATTAGAGTTTGACAAGTAGCAGCTACTTCTTTCCTCTTATGTTTTAAGAGATGTTACATGACCTGTTCTTGCTTATCTCATAAGCATGTTGCAGTCCCTTGTGGGAAGTATTCACATTTTGTCATTGTTTTCTCGCTCTTTCTACTCCAATTTTTCATGGATTTGGGTATTGCCAATCTATCCATTTTTGGTCATATCCTGTGGCTAGCTTTTCTGCAGCTAGTGTATTAGGAAATAAAAAAGATGCGATACTTTGGCCTAGTTCAGCAGATATTACGATGCGATTGTTTTTACAAGATGTTAATTATTTTTTAATTAATAAGATAGAAAACAAATAAATACTATGATATAAAAGCAATCAAACAATGATATCTGCTTAACTAAGGCACTGGCGTTTGTAAAAACGGTCAAGCAACCAAAAATAAAGACAGAAAGTTTGGATATGAATAGTTCAAATCGCGGCAGAAGTATGCATTGTTTCACATAAAACATTTGAGGCATAAAAGATATACCAGTGAATAAGTAATGCTAAAACAAAGAAAACCATCTTAAAAATGTATGCATTTATCAGTAACAGCATTTAAATTTAAAACTTGGTTACCAGGAGTTAGAAAGTCAAAAGATTGCAAGCTAGGGTTACCATATCTGATGAAGCAAAATTCCGGACGCAACTGTTCACTCTTAAGTATTGGCAGCAGGGTTGGCAGAGTTGTAACTTTTGGTAAAAAAGTTGCTACCTTTTGCAGGCAAGTTTGAAATTTGTTACTTTTGTTACAACGCTACCAAAAGTTGTTACTAGTTCACTGGTTTATTGACAAATATCTTGGGCCCAATTTAAGTACATAATTCTCTGAAATAACGGTCGGAGATGTTGGGAGCTCATGCTGTGCTACCCCAAATAAAGGTGTTCTACAAAAAAAAAGTCATCACCTGACTCGCTGCCATTTGTGCTAATTGCAACAATACTGGTTGAATCCAAGTTGCCCGCTTAAACAGACAGGCCACTTATGGTGACTATTGGATTCTAATATTGCACTGAATTGTAGACATTCCGGACATAAACCCTATTGCAAGCAGTTTTGTCAGATAATCATTTTCAATGATAAAAACATTTTTCTTCTTTCAGGAAAATTATTTGATTTAGATTTAAAGAAAATATTGTCTGTGTTTGGTTATTTGGTAGCAAAGTCACAGGGGAAAAAATCTGTGAAAAGCCAAATTTGTGCAATCAAACAAGGTTATGAAAATAATTGCATATATCCTTAAAATCCTAACCATAGCATACACCAACAAATTATCAATAAAAACAAAATGCAGACAGATTCTGGGTGGCCAAAACGATATCAAAAAATCTGAAAATGCACCAAGGTCCATTACTAATAGGCTTTTCAATAGTATTATATTTAAATCACTATTAAATTAAATTGCATGCCATCTAAATTGGAAATGTAAGTATAGTCCAATCAATCTGTATTGTAAATGCTGTCTGTATTGTGTTGTACATGGGCAATCAAGAGCCAAGTTTCTAAAATTTCAGTTTGGTCAAATGACATATACATGTATTCATAATAAAAATCCAACAGACTTTTTTAAGTCATGTTTAACCCTCTCTCTACCATAGGGCCTAACAGACCCCAAGCGCAATTTCACCATTTGATTACACTTTTAGAATAGATGATACCACATTCAAACTTGGTAACTTAGCACACATACCCCAGGACTATAACATAAACCTCGACAAACAAAAACTAACTTTTAATATAGCTTTGAAAAAAGCTGTTTGAGCCATAAGCTTTTCGTGACGCTCTTGCGTCTTATAGCTCAAACAGCTTTTTTCAAAGCTATATTAAAATTCTGTAGCTTATGGCTCAAACAGCTTTTTTCAAAGCTATATTAAAATTCTGTATCACCAAAAAAACTAACTTGTATTATGACTGAAAAACAAAGTAGTATGATGTAGCATTGGGGTCTGACCGACCTCAACTGCTTTGCAACATAAATCCTGCAGTTACATGGGCACAAAGGTTTTGACAGCATCATTTCTTGCACTTGTGCACATTCTCATCAGGCCAATGTTGTGTTACAAGTACAATCTTACAATCAAAAAGTCGCAAACAAGTTTAGCTAAATCATATATTGCATAATACCCAAAATAACAGATTTTAGAGTTGCTATAAGTTATCATGCCTGGCAATGTATAACTGATTTTGTTTGCTTTGCATATAGAAAATAATTTTGCAAAACAACACAAAATAATTTTGAAGTACAAAAGAGTTTGAAATCTGAAAGATGTGAGCTTGAAAACAAATATTGCATGCAATGTAAAGCTCTGAGCCAGGGGTGCTCTATGCTGCAGAATCAGCAAAAAGTTTTCTGAAATTTTGCCTTTTTAGAAATAGTAACCCTAAATTATGTTTATTGAACACAGAAAAGTAGCTTTTTTAAGGCCTGTCAAGACTTCAGATCAGTGAAATGTGGCATAAACCATAAAAACTTTGGATACCTTTGCTGTAAGCACACAGCTCAAAGTCTTTTTGGTAACAAGGCTAATGCTCAGTCCACTGCTCTACAATGCTGGTAAGGTAAAAAGTTAAGGAAAAAAATATAAATAAAATATAAATATATAAAAAGTTAAATATAAATAAATAAAAAGTAAAAATACAAAACAGGCATCAAAGTTACAGATTTCTGCACTCAGTCGATAGATAAATCCATGGTTAAATTGAAGTGCTCAAATTGAATAGCCTAGACACATTTGGTTGGCTTCTGCTTGACTCTAATTAAACACACCAGCAACCTCAAGTTATCAAAAACAACTACTTAAACTTAAGCTGTCCTGCTAAACAGGCCTAAAAAACACAGTTTAAAATAACTGGCAAGGCAGTAAAACTTTTTTTTCAAAAAAATGTAAAGCAGTAGAATATGAAAAGGTTTTTCTTTTGTTTAGAGTTTGCTTATTTCAACAGAACAAGGTGGAAGTTTTACACTTTTACTGCTTTTTTGCATTTTTTTTCTCCAAATTTACTTAGTTTGACCATTTCCTCCAAAATTTTGGAACATATTTTCTCAGGTAAAAAAATTTCCTCCAAAGTAGAAGCCCTACTCTCACATGCACAACCATTCCTATGTAACCAATAAGCAAATCTAATCAGTGTAAACGCCACAAAAGCAAGGTGACATAAACCATTTAACCCTAACCACAAAATTATTTATAATTTTAGAGAATTGGCAAAAAAGAGCACTGTTTAAAGATTCACATTTTAATAAAAATGTCAAATGCAAACAAAGTGTAAGCAAAAAACACAGAATTCCACAATGGCCATTTACACAATCAAAAACATTGCTGAAAGTACAGTGCAAATTACGTAACAAAGAAAAAATGTACAAAGCACAATGCAAATTGCGCAAGCACCAAAAAAATTGCATTAAAGTGCAACGCAAATTGCAGAATTGTGAAACTTGCACTAAAGTTGCATACTGCCCAGCTCTGATTACAAATCACTCCCAACAAACAACTTGGCATAGTGCATTGATGACAACTTGGCACATGTGGCACAAAACTTATTTGTAATTAGACCTACCTACACAAATTCATAGACAGTGGCTATTTTATTGTATATCACACTTTAACCTTGGAAGCTATTTAGCAAAATATAACACTTCTGATTGGCAACAGCCTGTGACTTACAGTTTTTGCTTAGTTAATTGGGTCAGAATAGCAGATCACAAAGCAAGCTCAAGAAGGTTAGAAAGCAGCATTATAATGGTACTAAAATGCAGAATAGGCTACTCAGGGCCATTGAGAGAACAGTCCGGGCCTGGTACCAACATTAATTATGGGCTCCCTTTGACATGGATCTGGTAAACTGGAGTTGCTGGGTTTTATCCAGTTACAAATTGATGAGTGTTTGGCATAATTTCTCAGAAACAGTGTTGCCAGATTCTCACAAGTGCTTTCCCCAACAAAGTCTAAAAATTTCCCCGATTCACAATAAAAATCCTCAAACAAAGTTTATGCTTGATATTGGCTGAATATTGAGGCAAAACATCTATTAACTGGTTAAGACAGTGATTATTATGCAATGACCTTTTTGTCTTTTTTTTGGGAGATCAATCTTAAGGACATGCTGGAAATTACCTACTGCATGAGGCAAGGCATCCATAGCAGCAATGATTACCTGGCGATCACCCTTTTTTTTTACGTATCAACTTTTTTTTCCATACCCAACATACTTCCAACAAAATGACACAAGCATTAGTCATCATCTCTCAAAAATTATTATGTAGATTATGCATTTGTCGACAGCAAAAACAGAAAGCTGACACCTAATTTATGGTTAACATTGCACACGATGTTTTCAAAAATCTGGAACCTCTAAAAATATCCAGATCCGGTACCAAAGGTACCCCCTAGACTAGCTAGTCAATGTTGCTGAGGTTACTGCATTACCAGTAAGTTCCAGAAAATTTGATAGTTTTGAGATATGAAAATTCCGTGAAATTATGGTTGAGTGTTAGTGCTGGAGTTAGTTATGGAGAGAATTAGGGTTCAGGTAAGTCAGCAAAATGAACAAACGGAAGCCAAATTTGTAACACACTGTTGATTTTGTATGGATAACTTTGTTTTTACCACTTCAAATACCTCGTGAGTACCTAAAACAATTTACATCAACAGAACTAAGCATGGGACCAAATAAATAAACTACTACCTGCATCTAGATCTTAGACTACCGACAATTTGTGAGAAAAATATGACTCAACTGCCAACAAAAACTATGCAATTAAGCCAAACGAAAGCTAGCCTACCTTTGACAACGCAGTGTACTTTGCCATTACAAATTGTACTTTACTCTTATTGTGGAATTAAATGAAGAAAAATAAGATAATACACAAACAACAAACTCAAACAACTCTGCAATCTTGAAACAAACTTACTATGAAATACAATTGATGCTATTAATTAAGAAAACAAACAAATCTCACGATTCCGCGCAAACTGTTACGGTTGAATAAATAAAATGAACAACCGTTTGCTTTTTTTAAATGTTTGACAAGGTTTTAAAAACTTATTAAACAATTATTTAACAAACCCGAGAAAAAAGATATGTTACACTTGTTTTGCAAATGCATTGTAAACATGCCGGATTATTACTTACGTCAATCAATTAAAATAAAATAAACAATGTTTGATTGGTTTTGTAATTTATTTTGTATGATGACATTTTTCAGCATTTTACTATTTAACTCTTTCGCTCCCGCGATCATCGATTGATGATCTCGTGTTTTCAGTGTTTACCTCAAATTTTGTTAAATTGAGTTACAAAATTAGTTTACTTAAAAATCCATTTGTGACTTTATTTTTCATCCGATTTTCATAAAATTTTCGAAAGATCACGCTTGTTTCCTCACGCATCGGATGATGTATAATTTGTGCCCTAATTCTTGGATTTTTATACCCAAACAGGGTTAAAATGACCAACAACCCAGTTGCAGACGACAAAATCGGACAAATTCTCAGCACGTGCCAACTACACTAAAATCAAATTGAGATTACATCTTTACCACAATACCAAACTCTTTATCATTAACACAGTCTGAAAACTACTCTTTTGGGGCATCTTTTGACAAAATTTCAAGCGATGATAATAAATTTTACTTTTATGAATTTCCAAATGTTTTAGGGGTCTCAAAACCCCCCCAAACAAATTTGAATGGTAAGTAGATAAAAGTAAATTTAGTGCGTAAAAAATATGATATGCTGCAAAATACTGGTCTCATTTGAAAGCTTAGGAAATTTTCTTTCCAGCAATATATAGCTTTAAATAGTGCAGACTAAGTGGTATATGATATTTACTGATCAAAAATGAGTACTGTACATCATGTTAGTTCAAAACCCCCAAAATTTTTTGACTTACTTTCACTAAATTATAATTTTTAGAAAAACTACATCCTATAAAAAGATAAAATAAATTGCAAATGTTTCACCAATAAAGTCGTCATTTTGTATCAAGTTTCCAAGGAGACAAGAAACGAAATACAAGTTTAAAAGCTAGCAGAAGTTTGGCTTTCATAAATCAAAGTTTGCTGTATCCCCCTTGTTTCTCAAGAAATGGGAAAGGTGTAAACAAGCTGCTGTTTCATTGTCAGTGACAGCATATTCTATTTAAACTTGATATTTTCTGAATCTTGAAGAAATTCCTTGTTCAAAAATACATAATGTTACATGGTTTAGGCTAACCTCTAGCAGATAATAACTGATCACATTTTAGGTACTGAATTTAACTACCAAAATTTGGTACCGGTCGGTACCGGTCAAAAAAAAGGTCATTTGTCTCAGAAAATTGCAAATTGTAGAAAACCTAGGCTTTTAGGTAAGTTTTGATTGATGTACCTTGAAAGCTTATTTCCTTAGCATCCTTTTGCGACCATTTCTAAAAAAATTGGTAGAAAATAAAATCTGTAGTGATCTTTGAGGTGAGGGTACCTCTTTAATTTTGAAGACAACTACCCCCCAGTTGGGGGGGTTAATTTGCGTAAAATTTGCATATTCAAAAAAAAATTTTTTTTTCAATTTGAAATCCTCAAGAAATGTAGATTTCACACTTAATGTAGAAGTAGACAGCTGAGTAATGATTTACAAACAAACTTGAGGTACATAATTATGATTAATTATGATTGATTATGACAGTTTTTCGCGCTGCCACCTTAGGGACATTTTTTTTCGCTTTTCAGCGGAGCAAAAGAGTTAAAATAGCACAAAAAAACTATTCTTTATTTGTCCTGCTTGAACCAGGCATCGACGGCCTCACGAGTGAACGTAGCCCATTTTTCTCTGTCATATGAATTGTAAACTTATCGTTTCCACTTTGTAGTTGAATTGTTTCAGTTAAGTCTGTCTTTGTTTGCCAGATGCCCACTTTTCCTTCATTTTACCAGTTTGAGACAAATGGTCCAGTTTTCGTTTCCTTGTTACGTGACCCAGGAATTGATATTGTCTAATTTTGATGTTTTTCAGTGGCAATTTAATTTGATTTACTTGAGATAAAACTTTTTTATTGGTTTTTCTTAAAATTCATGAAATTCTTTGTACTTTCGCAAGCAACACATTTCAAAGACATTTATTTTTCTTGCTGTTCGGTGATAGGCGCGCCTGAAATTAGTTTTTTATTCTTTCAGGTGCAGCAACTGCACACTTATTTGATTTTTTGTGTGTTTCACAAGTAATAGTTGTGCGTCTTGTTGCATGGCTTTTGTTGCTGCTTCCTATTATCGGCTGTTGCTTTTATTTGTTTACTTCTTTTGCTTGGCGCGGGTTTCGCTCGCCAAAAATAAATGTAGATTACAAAAAATAGAAAACTAAAATGTTTTCCGCAAGATGCCGCTAGGAATCTGCTTCTTAAAATATTGTCTGCTGCTGATCACAATAAATTGTAGATTGTACTTGACAAGCGATGTAAAACCAAGTTAAGTTAAGAAGTAAGCGAAGAAAACTACCTCTCAAAATGACATTTCTGCACATTGAACTTCAAACTTTTTAGCTCTAGAAAATTTTATTTGAAAATTGTTCGGGCGTAAAATGTTTTTTATGTAGGCCAGGGGAGCATTCAAAAATTCTTAAAAACTGATTCTATCTGAAAAAAGGTTGATTGATTCAGGGATTCTCAAATAGTGGGTCGCGACCCATAGTTAGGGCGTGCTATCTTGCACATTGGGTCACGAAAAAATATGGTTAAGGAACTTTTTAGGGGGTTGGGGTAAACCTAAGTGGAGAGGGTGGCATTTGACGTTAAGTAATTTATTTGTTTTAAGAAATCCCATCGAAAGAGAAGGCATTTTATGTCAAATAGCGCAAATAAATATTTTTCTTTTTTTTAAAGGCCAACGCCACAATCAGGAATATCCTATGCCGTAAATTTCTGAGGAATTTGATTTTGTAAAACTAGGCTCAATAATGCGTGGCTCGTGAGACTCACGTGGTTTGTTTTTGAGTCGCGCCAAGCAGCATAAGAGAACATCTGGACTAATGAACCCACAATGCAAAGCAAATACCTCTTTTTGGAGATCTAAATTTTCGAAGTTAGAATTCATGCCGAAGAAATATTTTTAACAAAGAATCTTTAACCAAGTCTTTCTTTGCCATTTTACTCACATGGAAAAATCAACGCAGCTGTGACTTTCAACGCTGAGAAGCAGCGGTTGGACGTTAAGAAATGTTTAAATTTCGTTACTTTAAATTCAGTACCACAAAATTCCCATTAGTGATAACCTTCAACTCTTCTCAAAAATTCTATTATTACCACCAGTGACGTATGTAGAAATTGTTTTTGAAGAGGGCCAAGCACTATCACAGCTCAGTATTTCACCTACTGGCGGATACATGCACATTTGAAATCAACGTCCAAGTCGTCCTGCAATCACGTGTTACAATTGATAGTTCTGCTCTTTCTCCGCTTCAAGATTTTTTCTGAATGAGATCAAGTTTTTTCAAAGCGACTGCTTTGTTCACTTTTCACAAAGTAAACTCTTTTATTTCTCGAAGCTGCTGTAGATCTCGCGTTTCAATTGTTCTACTTTTTCTCAACTAATCGAGCTCAAAATAGAAAGTTTTAGAGGAAATCTCATATATTTTTTGTTTTGTTTTGAGGAGCCATCGCTTTTTTAGCTTATTTACAGCCTGCTTTAGAGATAGTACTTTTTCGTTTAGTATGCACGGTTTATGATCATACAACAAGAAGAAACGAATAGAAAAATAAGGATTGTAGCCATAAATAGACAGTATGACAAAAACTTATTTACTGCTTGCTGTGCAGTCACAATGGTGCTAAATGAAAGATTATATATTTTTCACAAGTGCCATTTAATTCCGACTGTTTCACTTAGTTCTTTTGGCTTCGGCGTTATTACAGTTTTTACGTTCCGCTTGAATTGCTTAATATCTTCCCACAAATTCACTGTATACTGGAATTCCCTTCGGAGCGTAAATCCCGAGGAGAGAAGAGTATGCATCCCCCATTATTTTTCCAGGTTGGGGGATTATTTTTGGAGATCGCCCACCGACAAACTGCAATGAATGGCCTTTTGGCGATTTTTATGCCGAAGATCTTTTTTTCGAGATCAACTTGCAACGGGGAGTTTTTGCGATTTTTATTTTTTCGGATGGTTTGCAGTTTCACCTCTTGCGCAGCGCTTCAATCGCTTCTTTGTCGTTCATCCTCCCCATTACCTTCCTCGGATTTAAACCACTGAAATTGCAAAATGCTTTTCGTAAGAATGCAGCAGCGCAGATACGGTGAGTTCGAACACATGACCATTCGATCATTGTAGGCGTAAGACAATGATCTCTGATTAAGCGGCATCATGACTGAAACTAGTCGGTTGGGTGATTGGCCGAAAAATTGGTTGTGAACCGCTATTGACGAGGTGAAATAAAATAATCCTGTGCATCACGCTTTACCAACGGTTCGCTGCTTGGTGCTTGCGAAAGGCACTGGGTGACGATTTTCCTTGAGTTGACAATTTTCTCCACAAATTGATTGGAAGCAATATCAAGCGGATTGTAGAAAACCTAGTAAATCCGAAACTAGTAATTGCAAGAGCAAAAACATTTTGGCGGTGCAGCTGTTTAAAGGGGTCTTGGGATCCCTGCTTTTTTACTTTTGGTGGCCAAACCACAGTTATTTCCACTTTTAAGCATGGTTTTCGACTGGTAATATATTTTTCAACAACAGGACACTGCAGACTCAAAGTTGTGAAGTAGGTCTACCTCTTAACAACCTATTTTGTAGTCGTAGAAGCGATCAGTTACAATCTAAATCAGTGATCACCAAACTGTGGGCCTCCGCCCAATTTTCAGTCCAATGATACTTTTTATTGAGCCTTACATCCATTGCAATGAGGGTCGCGTGTTGTGCAAAAGCAAAGATCATCAACTTCAAAGGATATTTATAGCTGATTTCCAAAAAAAGGTCGGTACTACGGCCTGCAAAACTCATAAAAGTCGTATTTTTTGTGGTGCAAAAAGTTGTCAAGCCAATGACAGTGCAATTACTAGGCTACATTGTTGCAGGGTCTATTCAAGGAGTAATAAAAGTCATAAAAAGTCTTTTTTCTGTTTCAGGTCATAAAATATGACTTGTACTTTTTACTACAAAAAGGCAAAGATTAAAAAGTAGTGCTTTTGCAGACGCAGCAAAACGGCTTCTGTCGACATAAAAATTTGATAACTCGCGGATAAGAGGCAGTGAAAGTTCTCACGCCGAATTTTACAAGGTATTTGAGGCAACATTTCCATTATTGTCTGTAACCTAGCAGCATTTGGCTTTGCGACATTGTCTTGACAAATTAGTTTGTCACACACAATTCGGTCTTTGAATATTGTCAACACCGGCAGCAGGTAAGCCTGTGCTAAAATATTAAGAAAAAAAAGAGCTTTAACTCTTAATACTCAGTTGTTAGTAGTGACCAGTGCTTCTTCCGAACATGAATTCTGCAGACCCAAACATTGTATACTACATGAAATTGCTTTTGAATGCTTATTGATTACATACATTGAACAGTCGAATTTTTGTAGCGATTTCCGAGCGAAACCAAATTGTTTTTTTCGTTAATCGTTCGAATGCGTTTTTGTTCAAAATACTTACAAAAACTTACATAGGAGATGTTAGTGACAGGGATCAGCATAAAATTGATGCTTTAAAAATGAAGCCATATATTTGAAAAAAATGGAATCATGTTTTTCAATTTCCTAGTTCACAAAAACGTCGCCCTGTTAGGCCTAATTATTCTTAAACATCAATATGAACAAATATTGTACTCAAAATTAAGAAAATTCACTTTCGTAGAATTGATCTTAAAAAAACTTCCAACCGACAAAATGCGGTCAATTTTAAAAGGTTTCCGAAAATTCGTCTCAATTAACCTCTTGCAGTGCTGGATGAGTCTTCAACAGTGACGGAAAACAGATGGATTTGAGCAATTCTAATAAAAGTTTACCGACTACTGGTTTGAAGTATTCTCTATCTTGGTGCACCAAATTTTTCCAAAAATTTCGGATTTTTTTCGGTCAATATGTCGTGTTAAATCGCACGCATGATTTTATGGTACTGAAAAAAGTTCACGGTTGCCTCTACTGAAGCCAATCGCAGTCAACGTAACAACGTTGGAGCCCATACATTTCAGCCCTGTGGGCTTATTCAACGTTATGCAATTGTTACTGCTACATAGGACTACAATTTGATCAGAAATGTTATTTCAGGTGATATTAGTAACGGCAAAAATTGTAGTCGTGCGAAATCGAGTCAAACAAATACCGTTTGGAGGATATATCTGAAAATATTAAGCTTTTAGGCCTAATTTACAAATTTTATTTCGTTGCCTAATCGCCGCAGAGATAAAAAGTGATCGGTTTTATCTCAATAAATGTTAACGAACAAATTGATTTTATCTACATCTGTTCGTCGCTTCGCATCATCAAATTTTATTCGACGTCTAAGTAAACACACAAGAAAAAAGTCAAAATATACATTTACCGTAGAAACGGCAGTAGCACCTGGCGAAATTTGATTGAAGCCCACGCGTTCAGCTTTTCAATAAACGACTGAAAACTGATGACTGAAAGCATTAAACATAACCAGTTTGTACTAACATTTACTGCAGATCGTTTGATTTAGTGCAACGTCTAATCCCAGCTTAGCCAGATTTCAATTTCATTTAAATTCGAAGTGTACTAGCCGGCAGACGCAGTTAAAAGACAAGCATTACGTTAAAAAGTATTAATTAAAAAGAGAAAGCGCTTTTGTCTGCCTACAACGACGCGCGAGAATCATTTGTAGAATAAGCTTTCAGCAAACGAGTTCGTCAATTTAGAAATTTCAATTGTTGTTTCAAAAACAGGTGTTAGAAACACGATTGTGACTCACAATAAAAGGATAATGGAATCCCTGTTGTTACAGAACAGCTTGAATTTATCAAGTTGTTAAAAAGTGTTATTTCATCCTATAATTTGCAAATAAGGAAATTATAAGCGGACACTAAAGAGTTAATATTAGCTGAATATTAAATTGTTAGTTTAGGTTTTTTTAGTGCAGCTGACAACCGTTTTAACAGTAAAAGGCTATGTAATTTTTTTTGTTTTGCTTGTAAAAGTATCTGCCCTTTATGAATATTTGTAACAAATTGAATATTACCTGATTGAATCTGTTCAAATTGCCACAAGAGATGAATATCATTAAAGATTTGATCTCCCAGAAGATAACTTTTTTGATTTTTCTATTTTCTCTTCTTTTGTCCTACGCCGGCGCCAACAGAGGACACCAGCGGACTAAGTTAGAAAGATCTCAGGTATGAAGTTATGCAGTTTATTGCACGTCCGTGAAGGCCGTAATTGCGACTAAAATTATAGCTTTTTACGCATATTATGTCTTCGTTGTACATATCATTTGTAATTACGGTTAATTATTTTATTTAATATGTCGTATTTGCAGATCTTACTCCTTGCAAATGGCTTTATGAAAATCGAAAACGTTTTGTTTTTATAATGTTTTCCTATTCAAATGACTTCTAATTTATCAAACTTCCGTTGTTGCATTCAGGAACAGTGATTAAACTATTGCGATGCTATTTAAAAACATGTCGTTTTTTTAATACATTTAATACATAATAATTAAACTTAATGCAATCTTGTAGACAGCAAGTGATGTTTAATTCTTGCGGGAAGGGGTAAAGTTAATAATTTTTGAAAAAGGATTGCCTGGATTCCTAAAACTAGTGATTTTTTCATATTTTAATTCATAGTTTCCCAAATACCAATTTTGTGATTTTTTGGATTGGCGTTATTTTCAAGGCCAACGAACATCAATCCATACGCCTCTTTTGGTCTATTGCAGGTGCTGTATTTAGGGTTTGACTCTCCAAAATTGTGTAAAAATTTTTCTTTTTTCAAAGATGCGCACTTACATGCACATGAAGACACACACCAAAACCCAGTTTATGGCTTTGGCTGAATATTTATAAACTTTGTGCCAGTGGTGCAATGGCCAATAAAAGCTTCTGTTGGATGGTAGTGTTTTATTTGATTATTTTCTTGAAGCCTGTCAATGATTCTCTCTTTTGTATCCCATTGTATTTCATTGAATAGGAAGTATGTGAAAGTGTCAATCTAATGTCAGGAATCCATTTTAACAAGGTTTTTTAAGCTGCCTTAGAATTACTCTTAGCACTTTTCTGAATCGCCTAGGACTTATCTAGACAATGGAACCGCCTGTCAAGACCCACTTGACCGTAAAATTGCGCTGGCACTTGCTGCTTTGCGACGTAAGGTGATACGTCACTCAAACGAGGAGTTCCGAGAGCACTTTCGTAGGAAATTGAAACTAGTATGAGCCTACTTAAATACTTGCAATCAATAGAAATAACTGGGAAGTGCTTTTACCAATTGTACTCCATATTTAATTTTAGGATTATGGCTCCCAAAGTTGCTCCGCTTTTTAGCAGGTCGTTTGATTTGATTTTGTGGCGTTTATAAGGACTGTTCTCTAAAACCAGCTTTCCGGTTCTGGTAATGCGCCCCAATTCAAAGCCCAGCCCCGGTTCAGAGAGAGAATGAATACGTGATGGCATGTTTGCAAACGTGCCTATGATTTCAAGTGCAGCGCGAAAAATAAAAATCTTCCTGAAGCGCACTGGATGAGAGGACAATTTTGAAACACCGTCGCCGGAAAATAGGTTTTCCAAGTCGGTGTCCATGTAAGCTGAAAAAAAATTTGGACTTTTGTCACAAAGTTTAGAAGAAGCGCCTTCAGCTTTGGTTTGTGCATCCGGACTCCTCTCTACTGAAGACTGAGTTTTGAGCCTTCTGCGCTCAACAAAACTTTTTACGTGCGTCGTTCGTTGGCTATGGGTAGCAACTAGGCATTGTGCTTAGGCTGCAAAAGTTAGTCCTTGCACAGATCGAACTTCTGTGTTTGTTTTATTATGTGACGTAATATAGACGGTAAGTGACGTCGTAAAACAAAAGAAACAAAGCCACCGATATTCATTGCGACAAACCAGTTACGACTAACCACTACTTTCTAACTTGTAGTTACAATAAGACCAACGGTTGTTACCAGTTTCTATCTAAACTGCAATTAAAATAAAAATGGCTTACGTTAAACCCATGAGTTAAAACTGTTGTTAATAATTACTTTTTACACATATCCGCACTTAAGGTGAGAACACGGCAACAATCTTCTGACTAAAAAAAGCCGCAGAACCTGATATTACAACGTTTTAAGTTTTAATTAACACCTGTTAACTCCCTACGTCTAATTTTTGGTCTAGTCAAAATCTCGGTAGTTGTAACTACGACGAACTTATAACTTGGTGGCTAAGTTTTAGATGAAATTAGTCAATAATATGTGCTTGAGCTTTGTCTGAACAAATTGATTTTTCTTTATTGACATGGCATCATCAGCGTTCGTTGTCAAATTTTTTGTGGTTTTCTCCACTGTTTGCGGTGAACAATTACAGAAGCTAAAAATTTTGTCACTTAAAAAATTTTTTGAAGAAAAGCGCTAACGTTTTTAAAGTTGCCGAAAATCATAGTTTGCATGCATTTGGGGATGAAAAGGGGCAACTTTTGTTTTTTTCTTGCACTCGTAACCCATCAAAGACCTTTGGGAGCACATTTCATTTAACGCTGAAATTTAACACGCTTTAAATTTCTCGTTAATTTGTCCTTGTTCATTGTTGTTCTAAACCTCGATTCAAAGAATTTCCACCGTTTAAATGGCTTCCACAACTCCGTTATTTCTTGTGTCTCCGAACAAAGATTTATATGTTGTAATCTTTTGAACTTTGTTCTGCGATCGAAAAGCTTCGACTATCCGCACTCCTACGCAAAGCGATAGAAACGTGCTTTGAGGCCTTTCAAGAGAACTTAAGAAGGTTTTTTTTCCGTTGAACGTCATGTGTTCTTGTCTACAAACTGTATTTCTATCATCGCTCATGGGTGCGCTTGAAGTACACTACTCTTGAGATAATATTAACACCTTGGTTGGTTTAATTTTTGTATTGGCAGCATTGAGAGCGAGCTTTCGCACGCAAGGGCGTAGCCGGGGGAGAAAGGGGTAAACGTGCAATCGCTTCCCAAAATATTTTGCAAAGAACTCGTGCCTTGAAGTGTTTTGTAATTAAAATAAAAATCATCGTCGCCGATCGTGACTAAAAGCTTTTAAAATTCGGTAAATTCTATTTCAACCGAATATATTTGAGTGATCTTTCAAAACAAAAGCATCTGGAACTAGTTTGAAAGCAGTTTACTCTTCTCTCAGAACTTTCTGGCTGGCTGCACCACTATTTGTGCGATACATTGTTTTCAATTCTTTGATCTTGGTTGCAAATTGAGAATAAAAGTTTTCTTGACTTAGTTAATCAACACCACTTTTATTGCAGCCGTCAACTAAAATCGTCTCTGTAATAAAAAAGTCGGTTTTCTACAATAGCCTGTAAACAAAAAAGCTATCGTTTTACAAATTTGGCATGGTACAGTTTTAATTTTCAAGTGACATATTTCTGAATTTAGAAGACATATTTTTTAATTTGTGGTGGCATATTTTTGAGTTTGAAGCAATCCTTTTTAAAACTCGCAGTAACTCATTTTCAAATTTAAAATTACACTTTCATGTCCGCCCTCCCCCCCCCCCCCCCCCCTTCTCCCGGTGTCATGGATATTAGGGAGGTTACTTGCCAGGCCACACGACACATTATTTCGATCGATTGTAGTTGGAAACCTGTTTCTACTTTGTATTTGTTATAAAAATGGGCTTCCGCCCTCTACTCCGCTTTAGTCACCCCCGGACCTCCCCATGTTTTCTGGACTGTTAGCTCATTGCGTCTTTTAATATCAATGGTCGGCAACCTTTTACGAGCGAAGAGACGTTCGAGCCTGATTTTCAGAAAACAGTGAGAGTCGCTAATGATTGTAATCGAGCAAAGACGTATGACATCGCCCATCAAATCAAGGGCGTTCTCTAAAAAAAAACAAAGGCTTTCACTTTTAATTAATGGCAATCAACCAAACTTCAAGAAGCGCCCCACTGGCTCACACCTTCTTTGCAGTAGTGCTCTCCGAACAAAAAAAGGCAAGAGAACCTCCGGTTGCCGACCTATGCTCTATACCGTAAGATAACTGGTCGGGATTGCAACAGCGAAGTCAGGAGTTTCTGACATTTTTTACTGACCCTACTCGAGTGTTTCGTTGGAGCATTCTTTTTACCTCTTACAATATTTAGTGCAAGCTTTGTTAAAGCGAACAAGTAAAAAAGTGTACTTCCACCTTTTAATTCTGATCTCATTCCCAAAGAGGTACGAGCACCCATGGTTGGGAACCTCTGATCTCAGGAAAAGTCAAGAACAATTTAAATTTTTTGTCAAATGAAGTGTTTCGTAAAAAGAGTCGTGATGCAAATCAATGAATTAGCCAAGCGTGGCAATCGCGTAACCTTATAGTTTTCTAAATAAGTTCATAACTCTTGTAGAATTTTAAGTTTTTGTTGTAGAAACACATTACTGCAAAAGTGTAGGTTGGATTTCATTAATTTTAATTCCATTGTGACATTTAGTGTAAGAAGAACTTGATGTTTGCCTTTTTTGGTCTAGTGACAGTGTTTCGTGGCATTTTTGCTTGTTTAGACTTGGTTAATGGGATCCAACCCTGAATGTAACTTCAACTGCAAAAGGACAAGAAGAAAAAAATACTTCTGCGGCAATGACGGCAGAACGTACAACACAGAGTGCGAGCAAAGAAAAGCAAAATGCTCGGACCCGATGCTCACAACACGGCCTGGAAAATGTGATGGTATGTATGTTACAACAACCAGACACGTAGTTGCAAGCCAATTGGGGGGAGATAGGCTGTTCTTTTGTTGTGATGACCTCATCAAGTCCAAAGTTAGGGTGGAGGGCATCGTCGTCTCTTTTTCCTTCTCGATCCCAGTGACTTCGAGATCAAGGCTTTTTTGTGGTACTGGTTTGTACGCCACCGGTTCATGTTGCGTCGATCCGATCGACCGAAGTGGTCTTAAACCCGTCATCAGTTGTGGAAAACTAAAAGCTGGCAGTATTGACGCCAGAGTCGGCGATAATCCAGTAGTGTTCAAAAGGTGTCATCTCATTTTAAAAACAAACTTTTATTTGCCGATAATCAGGAAATGAACTCTCTAATTTTGGGATGGGTTGCTCATATGTCCTCCCCCAAAAACTGTTCTACCCATGACCGAACGCCCAAACCCCCATTGTAATACCACTGAATACGGTATCTAAAGCAAGGCTATAACAATTTTAAGGAGAGTTCGTTCCAATCCTTCCCTATTCTTTTCCCACCATCTGAATAAAGCCTTCTTTAGCGCAACAGTAGTAAAAATGTATTTCCGGTGGCGAAAACTGGAACAGAGTCGGAACATTTTTTCCCAAATAAAACGAGTTTTTCCTAGAAGCGACCTGCCTGCAAGCGCGTACTCATGTGCTGAGAAAAATTGAGGCGTCTGATTCAAAAAAGCCGTATTACGTCCCAAACTGCACAGCCGATGGTCGGTACGCTCCTCGTCAATGCAACAATGATTTCCACGCCTGCTGGTGTGTTTCTCCGGATGGAAAAGTTCTGGAAAGAAGTTCGCCGGAAAATGTAGAGCTCTCTTGTTCCACAGGAAGTAAGCACAAGTTTTTGTTCTTTTGCCACGTTCCATTGCCAATTTATGGGTTGACTTTTGCTTACAATAGCTCTGATGTCATACAGGTCGCACTTTGAAAGCAAAAAGGATGTATGTGACATCATAATTGTTTTGAACGTAATCAATTTGTAAAGTGGACAATACAGTACCGAATTCTTGCAGCGACACGTTTTTTTGGATTTCTTGTAAAATGTTGATTGCGAAATGCCAACAACGTTAAAGCAATCCCACTATGTTTGATTAATTTGGCGCAAATCTCAATTAAAAATACAATTTAGTGTTACTGTTTCGAAAGGAAGAGTCCAAATGGCACTGGGCTTTTGAAAGGGGGTGTGTTGTCGCGAGATGTACGTAGTGTTGCCCTTTCGGCACTGAATGGTAGTTTACAAAATTTGTAACTTACAATTGGTTTCGAAGAAGTATTTTTCGGAGATTTAGGGCATTCAGCGAAATCAAACTTATGAATAATACTTTTCTTTAATCAACATTTCTACTTTTAATATGGTTTTTGTCATTGGCTGTCATGGTAAGATATGACCTGTTTCTTGAATTATTGAGAAAGTAAAGCTTTATCTCTCCTGTATTTGTAATCTTATCGGTCGTACCATTGCCTATTTAATCCTTGGACTGCAAAGCCAAAACGCAAATATCACTTTCGTTTACTGGGAAACGATGTGTAAAAAAATAAATAAATTTCCATCTACTCTGATCATCTTCTTTAAAAAAGAGGGTTTAATGACGTCATTATTTGCTCATTGCTGTCTTTTCTCTTACCTACTTTTAATCGTTTGATGTCTGTTTGCCCTTTTTTGCTTAACTTTACGTACCCTCGAAGACTAGCAGCTGAACGCAATAAAACTTGTAAAATGTCAGGTTTTTGTGAAAGATTGACTGGGGAAAACTTTCGGCTTAACTGCAGAAAGCTGTGATGAAACACTGATCGTTCAACATGCAACTGTAGGTTCAAGTCCCACTTTTATTTACCCTTTCTAAAACCCATTGCCATCCGGGGCGTAACCAGATTTTGATTCGGAAGGGGTACAAAAATAATGTTTCTAACGTTCCTTATTTCATGGATGTTGTCAACAGTCTCAATTATTAATCTCTGTTTTTAAGTTTTCTCGATAGCTTGGTGAAACAAGACAATTTGTGGGGAGAAGACCTTGCTCCTTTTATCCTCCCCCTTCTATGCGAACTTTATTGCCAGGACAATGGGTATTCGAAAGCGCGACTGTCCCACATGCAGCACCTCGAAAAATAAAGCAAAAAAGAGCAAAATTTTTAATTTAGGGTACAATGTCTTAACATTATCCCCCTTTTAAATGAAATTTGGTACTTTTTGCTGCAAAAGATTCTTTGCATTGGAATTTTATTATGAGGAACGGTTATTGAAACTAACAAAAGTAATGCTAAATTGATCTAATCTCAGTCAATCTTAGTTTTGACCAGCAAAGTAAATATAGACACAACGCCTTGATATAATGTGCGTGTGCGTAAAAAGGACGTTTTGCGTTATTTGATTTCTTTGCAAATTAACTGCTGAATTTAAAAAGCCTGCTTGGTGACACAGGTGTTCAACCGAAGCCACAGTCTAGCTGGCATTAGTGAGACTGGTACACAACAGACCATAGCGCGTATAGAATAAGAAAACAAAAGAAATCGTGCGGATCAACGTATTTTAGATACTTCTTAAAAGATGTAACACATGAAAATAAGACCAGCAGGTGGAAAACGCTTTATTGGCGAACATTTATTTGACTATGTGCTAATCAACCGCACCTGTTACACATAATCAACTTAAACCACGAAGCTACAGGGCGAAACTATGGCAAGATGGTTTTGTGCGTACACGCCTTAAGCTAAAGTACAAAGCACTTTTAAAGCATGGAATATCTAGATCGATTTCGCATGCAATGCGAAAAGTGTTAATTGTTATTGTTGGGAAGAGTACGGCTTCTATATACCTTAAGAATAACCTCGATTTAATGCTAATTTTGGAATCAGCTCGATTTGATGCTAATTTTGGAATCAGCTCTCAAAACTAATTGATTATCTAGTTCATATTTTGCTTTCAGAGAGTATGTTGGAAGCACGACCCAGCTTGTTCTCCTCGCTTCCTTTCCTTTCCTGGTGTTTGCTAGTGTTTGAGATCAGAGAAATAAGCGATACGAGAAATAGATTTTCAGTTTGATTTTCATTCGATAGCTCGAAATTGATTGATTCGAGTAATTTGTTATTGTCGCTTTTGCATATAAACACCCGGGTGTAACGCCTATTGTTGTCTTTTTAGAAGCACACATTGGCCTGTATTTCGTCATTTTCTCACATCACAAAAAACTATAGCGCTTCATTTGGTCGCACTAGGCGAAAGTTTTGTTTAACTTGTATCACCGAAGCATCTGCGTTTTGTCTTTTGTAAGCAGTCCACGCTGGCCCGGTGCTAGACACCTGTCTCAACAATTGAAAAAACTCGTAATTTGTACAAATGTTTTTTTTCTCACCAATGAAGATAAACGTTATTTAATTATAGCCAAAACAAGTCATTAAATTGGACTTGCACGTGCCGAGTCGATCACAAAAAATTTTCTTTTCTCGCTCGCTGCATTTCGCGCAGCCCTCCAACTACCTTAACTAGCCTATGTTGATGTAACAGCTTGAATTTTATTTTTCAGATGTACGCCGATCCACAGGTATGTTTTTGTTTATTTTTTTTCAGTCAGATCACGCAATTTTTGTTGATAATCGTAAATTCAGCGTTTATTAATTAATTCGGTCACATCTTCGTATTGCATGCGAGAAAAAGCTCCACTTTGATCAACGCGCGTTTCTTCTCAAATAACGAAAAGTTTTGGAAGTAAAACTAGCTGCATTTCTTTAGAGCGAGAGGGGCAAAGAAAGGCAATTGCCCACCCTAACGAAACATTTACCAAATCATCCCTATCATAAGAGTTTTGGTTTCTCTATGTTTTTGGCCGAAGTATTTTGATTTCTTTAAAAAACTACGTTTGATTTGCTCTGATTGCTTTAAAATTTGTCCAAAACCTCGTTGGGCCTCTAAAAAAAAGTCATCATCTTCATTGTATATGAAAGCAACCTGAAAAATTTGCTCTGCCCTCAATACTGAAAAGAAAATTTTATTTTACGCCTTCACCGAAGGTAATTTAGCTACCAAAAAGTTCACGTGTCATTTTTTTAGCTTTATTTAAAGATACGTCATGAATTTAACTATTCGGTTGCTTTACGCAAAGCTGGCAATTGTTGGCATCTCAACAGAAAGGGCCACAGTTCAATGCTCGCTGCGGCTCAGCATTCTGGTCTTACAGAACACACTTCGCATAAACTTTCCTTGCTTGGTTGCTCCATTGCTTGTGGTGGAACTAAATTTTGCCAGCAGTCACAGTAACACCGAAGCGAGTCGGAACGCAACTTGTTCTACGAAAAACGATTGAGGTTTTGACGATCTGGGGGATTGCGATGACGTCGTATTGGATACATTTTTCTATTTTTTAGAAGCATGCACTTCAACTAAACGGGAGACATTGCTCGAGAATATTCGACGGCAGATACGGCGCCAATACCGAAAAGCGACACCGCGAGCCGAGGTAACGATCGCCGACGTCCAAACTTGCAGCTGCACGAAATTGATGGCGTTATATTTTCCTTTATGAAATCATGTTTTCTATTATGACATGCGTTGTAAAAATACTTTTCGGTTGAAGTTGGAGGAATAATTTTCAGTTTTCGAATTTAGGGCCACGTATTCCTTTTGCAAATGTAAAATTACAAAGCCAAAAGGTCGCTAATAAATGTACATATGTTGTGGGCATTTTATGAAATTCCGAAGCGTCGCTATCTGGTATATTACGTTGACCTTTGCGTAAGGTGTTGGCCTGTGATTGTAATTGATACAAGCTGACTTTTGTAAAGGTTCCACCCACCGACGGCGGATTGCTTCTCCTCGCCCTGGAATGGGAGTTTTCGATCGTTGACAAAAATGAGGTGGGCAAGCAATTATATTTTATATCACGCTTTACACTGTTTATAACAACTCTGCGTGAACGCATAGCAAACGTTACTTTGCGCTTGCATGCTCGGCGTATTATGACATCATACTTGCCTCATATCGGTGATGTTATCGTGTAAGCCGATAATCGTAAAGCATGACGGCAAATACAGTCAATAGAAATACGTATTGTGTCGTCTTTGGTGGCGACGTTTCAGCTTCTGATGTTATGAGTGCATAATGTACTGCAAAATGCAAGGATGTTCGAGGCATGAATTTAAAATTTTATTTGGAAGAAAAGGGGAGGGTGATGTTTTTAAACTGATTTCGGGTCTGCATCTGACGATACTCCATTAAGAAGTGGAGGAGCAAATGGTCCGGATGCCAATATATTATCGAGGATAATCGTTTAGATAAAAGGTTTGCGTTTTGTGAAAAATAGTGTAAATCACTAACGCTAGGCAGAGTCAGTCCCAATAACAGTCAGTTCGCTTGTGATTCGAACTCACGTTAAATAAAAGACCAGTCACTAAATTTAAATCTTTGGAGGTATTTTCTCCAAGGTCTTATTTTAACGTCACGTGAAAGTTTATTAGACTGAGTTGTGATTCAATCTCCTTTGTTTAATGATCTAGAGAGAGATTTGTTCCTGTGACGCAGCACACTCAAGTATGATAAATGAGTTCTTTAATATTAAGTCAACGTAACATTAGCTTCGGCAAACATGTAAATTAGCCTTCAAATAGACCAGCTGTGCGTCCCAGTAATGTAAACATGTTGACTTTACTCTTCTTCTGTTATTGTATCTGTTCTTGGTCAAGACCAGGGCTTCTCAAACTATGAGTCGTGACCCCATGAAGGGTTACAAACTGCAATTTCGGAGTCGCATTACATCTGCTCTAAAATCTACGCTAGTATCAGGAACTGAAACGTATAGCGAACTTGACAAGACAATGAAAGTTTTTTTAAGAACGATCTGAATTTTTTAAGAGAACCTGGTATTTTTCATTTATTTTTTTTAGAAAACATATTTCTATTAAGTACAAGCTGATTTTTTATTTTTTGTAACAACTAAAATTTTTTTGTGAGAACAACCTGGTATCTTCTTCGCTTTTTTGGAGTACAACCTAATTTTTTTGTTTTGCAAACAACCCACTTTTTTCAGAGAAACTTGGTATCCTTTGTTTTGAGAACAACCGGATGTTTTTGATTTTTCTTTTGCAAAAAGAATGAATGAATTTTTTTTCCGGAAATTTTTTGAATTTTTGAAAACAACCCAAGTTTTACATTATTTTTTTGGAAAGTAGCAGTTTTTTGGACTGTGACTCTGTTTTTGACAAAAATATTGATCTAGGGGTCACCCAAAAATTGTTTTTCTAAATTGAGGCTGCAAAACAAAAAAGTTAGACAAGGCCTGGTCAAGGTCAGGACAACCATTATCAAGAAAATTTCATTTAGTGCGACGGCGATTTCTCCTGCTGAGTGGCAGCGTTTGTAGCAGAAATGCGCTGTGCCTGCAGTACTGGTAACTCTGAAGCAGGTTTAGGACCAGTTAGTCATATGGGTGAAAAATTGTAGCTATACCAGGTCATTTTTGACCATGAGTGAACAAACTATCGACCGTTTCATTGTCACATCACCCAATGGTTGAGCGTTACATCAGCAGGAGATAAGTGAATGCGGTTTTAAAGGTTTTTGCACCGCTCGTTGAGGGAATCAAACCAGAATCTATCGACTGCGAAGCATACGTTCCAACCGATACAGTCATCTTTCAACAAACTCATTATGATTCTTTGTTGCAGGATAGGAACCTTAATCCACGCGAAATACGTTCTTTTATGAAGAAGTTGCATGTCCGTGAATGCGTCAACGCTTTCTCGTCTTTATGCGACGCTGACGAGAACAAAAACATAAGCGAAACAGAATGGGTCGCATGTTTATTTGCGCGTAAGTTAGAACTGTAATACTTTCTATCTGGTCATGGAAGGTTCTTTGAGATTGCACAAGATGAATCAACTTGGCTTCAAACCTGCTTCGGAGCTATTAATGCTGCAATACAAGCGTGTGTCTATGACAAATTCAGTATCCCTTGATCCCCAAGAACACAGTGGATGAAAATAAGTGACTACGCAATGCTTCGGCTTTTCGACTGCCACTGGTTTTCAGCGGCAGTACCGGGTCTATGCAATCACGAATGAAATAATTGGTTTATCTTTCACACTACCCCTACTACCGTTCAAGGCAAAGCGAGAGATCTTCCTGGTCTTCATATCAGCTAATTCTTTCTGCTTTGCCATTGGATATGAGCTCGCGCTTTGCTTGCTAGTCTGTAGTTAAACTGGGGCTCAGCACTCTACAGATTGCACGATTCCATCACCTGTCGGCCTCCATAAGATGGATAAAATGTCCTGTTGATTCGCTTTCCCAACGATGCAACAAGCGTACTTGTCGGCTCTATCCTTGCGATATCACTTTCTTGTTGAGCGCAAAGCAGAGAAGCTGTGACTATCTTTTTTAAAATACTTCACAAAGGCTGGTTTACATTAGGCGTGGATTGCAGGCGTAGCGTGAAAAATTCTTTGTTTCTCTAGGTAGTTTTAGTCGACTAAATAGAAAATTATTCAATAATTTAATAGAATTTAAAGAACCAATGGAATTAAATTGAATAGAAAAATAAAAAAACTTCAATTTACAAAAAAATTTTTCACGCTACGCCTGCAATCTACGCCCAATGGAAAAGCAGCCTTAAGACTTAACAAGGAAATTGAACCCGGGTCTACCGTCTACAGAGCGGCTTTTTGGAGTAACCACGGTAGCACTCACGCCGGCCTTAAGTGATTGGACCGGCAATTCAAGATCTTTTTAAGAGGTGGTCATATGAATTTCAAAAGTGCCATTGCTGTCAAAGACTTGAAAAATGGTAGTCGCAGATCTCTTGCTGCAATAGGTGGAATGTGGAGGATAAAATATGAAATTGAATTTTTCAGCCGTCGTTAACAATTTTTCCTGAGGCTATAAAACCGATCCAGTTAAAAAGCGTCAAAAACTGCGTTATATTTCCTGTTTTCGGTAAATTATTCAAAATGATTGCCATTTTTCTGACACTATTTTTGAGATAATAGCTCTAATCAGTTTTACAGCTTTTTCTTTTTTGTATTTTTGCTAAGAAATATGGGATCCTTAAATTTTCTATCTCTGATCTGTGTAGTTAATTAGGCCATTGAATTTCAAGAATTCGATTAACCGCAAACTTGATAATACTTGAAAAGCTTATAGCAATTAAGAACTTGTTTTGAAATGAATTTTACAGTTACTTGCTGACCATATTTGGTTCTAGAATCAGGTAGGATTACAAAGATGATTTGATAAGCGTAGCTCGGATGAAGCTTTAACTGTAACAAAAAAATAAAAAATAAACATGTCCGTATGGTTGGGAATTTCTACAGCAAGCAAATCGCGAGAATTACGTTTTGGCAGAACCATCCTTCCAAGTTCATTTTTTCCTTTTCTGATAAAGTAGAGAGTAGTCAGTCATCTTTGAAAGATAACCCTTAAAAAAGAAACGCGCCTAGAATTCGGTTTCATCTGCTCACGCTACCTGGAAACTGGGAAATGCTGCAGCTGTAGTCAATGCCGCACTTATTCGAAGGCGCGGAGAACGAACGTTAATTGTAAACTCTCAGAAATGCGTAGAAACTTTATTTTTTGTGATTTGCATTTGGGAATCTTTTTTTTTGTGTGTTCTTTCGTTTTTCTCCTTCGAAACCGAAACCTGTATGGTCTTGTTTAAATGCTCTTTTCTGTATTGATCGGTAGTCATTTGGTAATCTTGAAGACCAGCTGGCCTGGGCTCGAATGTGGCATTGTAATGAAAATAAGATGTAAGGCTGTATCAAGGCCGAATGAGTGAGGGACGGAGTCAATCCCCAGAAATGTGTAAAACTTTTACTTCTTTCTAAATTTATTTTCGGTCGAGCCTGCCTCCAAAAACAATTTTTTTTAAATATTCTCATCGTCCATGCTGATGGGAAACACGTGACTACTTTGTAATTTCAAAAATGTCTACTCAACGTAACTTTTATAAGCAACTTGGCTCCGTCAAGACTTAGAATCGAATCAGTCGAGTTAGCTCATGCAGCCGGAAACGGTGAGATTTTCTAGGTAACTCCCAAAGATGCTTCCCCACGCTCTTCTGAGGGGATAGGCGGTTTTAGATTTATGTTTTACTTGCAATCACTGCTTTTCAGACGTCACAACGCCCACGCGGTCCCAAGTCACTCCCGCTCCGTCAACCCCGCCCACAGCTGACATCTTAAGTGAGTGCAATGTTTTTCATAAGTACCGTGCTATTGAGCAAAACGTCAAATTAAATACTCGCTAATGCGCCTTAAGTCTGTGGCAAGCTGATGCACTTATTGCTTTTTCTTGTGAACTAACCATTTGGTCGCCAGGCTCTTCTAAACGAGGCAATTTGGCGCCGATGAAACATTAAAAACCTAATTCTGTAACTTGCACCGTCTCGTATAAGCTATCAGCAAACCACGAAAGATTTCGAGCATTATTAAAGCCATTTAGCAAAGGAAAAACGGCATTAATATCATGGTGAAAGCATGACGATTTTACAAACTGCTGCAACTTACCAACCAACGGCGCACGCTTCTGTGCCTGTCGACACCAGGGCGCGATGGTGGCGTGGCCAAGCGGAACCGGGGTTTTGCTTTCAAAGTTCACGCTGTGAGTTCGAACTATGGCTTGTGCCGATGGCGACGATATGTTTGTGTTACTGCTGACTCGAAAGCGCTAAAGTCACTGACTCGAAAAACGTAGTCACTTTGCAATCTCCTACACTCTCTGTTGCTTTTGAGTTTGATTAGTAGATTGGGTTCTTATCATTCAAAATTTTATGTGTTGCTGGTGAGCTGCACAAAGGTTACAATGTTCTACAGCCTGATACGGTATAGTCTTGAAGTCAAGCGTATTTAGAAATTTTTTACTCAATGGTAATGATCAAGCTCAAACTTTTGAAGGGGTATTAAATGCGCTCTAAAAGGTGTTGGGGTTCTTCCAAAGTGCAGTTTTCCAAAACAAAAAATCAAGTGTTTCTGGCAAGGGGTGGTGAGCCCAACCTATCCCCTTACACACGGTCTTGCTTTTTCTCTTTGTACCCAACAAAGAATTGATCTGTGGGTTTTAAATCCCCTTCTGTTTCGCTTGGCCACCAAGCCATCTCCCGCTCGATATCTGTGACAGCTAAGAAAAAAACATACTGATCTAAGCACTCCAAGATGTACTGAAGATTTCAATGAATTGTATGCAATGAACGCCAAACTAGATTTCAATCTTTGCACTGAAATCCCCGCGGTAAGCCGTAAAATCTCGATTGGTGACCACCACACAGGTGAATCAGCCGTTTATCACGGCTCTTATGGCGCAGTTTTAGATCTTTCTCGACCTTTTCCTGTGCGCAATGAAGGTCAGCTTGGCAGTCACCCTTGTGTCATAACCATTTTTGACACTGTCCCGATTCCTTTTGAAAGGCATTGCAATATTTTTCTGGGACACGACTGTTTGACTGCAATCTCACCAGAAATTGAGCAAATTTGGTCTTTTCACTGCATAATGTTGTGATTTCTTTTTAGGCGTCCACCGAAACACCGTGGACAAAGCATTACACAGTAAGTAAAGAATGCGACTAAGTAGAAAATACAAACAAGTCCGGAGTTCGTTTGGCAGTTTAAATAGGAAAAGGAGAGTAGTTCCAAATTTTTAGGAGCCAAAAGCACTAAAAGCGAACTAATCATCAAAAACTTTCCAAGCTTTTTACCCGAATATCAAATGTGAAAGCATTTTAAAGAAGGGTGTGTTAGTTGATGTACTTAAAGTAAAATTTTTCAAGATAGTGCATAACCGTATACTGTATCAAAAGAACAAACAATTAATGTACCTCTAGATGTTATAACACCCAGCATATTAAAAACAATGCTGGGTGTGGGATTTGAACCCACTACTATACCAACAATATCGAGCAATGGTCATTAGCTTATGGATGCAGACTACAGAGCACGAACTCATCTTGATATCTATACCTGTATGTCAATGACTACTGATCGACTGGTTGGTATAGTTGTGGGTTCGAATACCACTACTAGCATTGCTTTTGACATGCTGTCAGTTGTAACAAAATCTAGAGAAAGGTCTTGTTGGTTATTCTCTTGATACAGTAGTATGTGATACAGATTCATTGCGGCCGCTTCTATAATATAAAACCTACTGCTAGGCAGACTGACTCAAAAATTGTTTGTAGCGTAGGCTCTAGCACAGTGTACTGTTGAAAGTAAACTGGGAGCGATTCATTGCATTAGATCTACCATAAGCAAACTTGCAAGGCAAAATGCTTCCCGTTTAAAGTCGTTTACCTTTGGATAGCTCAATGATAGATTACTTATCCCTGTTCTTCATGTTTTTATCAGTCATTAGCGTGTATTACATGTAGTTTGACTTCGTAGGTATCCGTTGGCTTTGATTGCCTAAATTTCAAATATCTTCGTTGGTAACCTCGAGGATATGTTGATCAATCAGCAAAGTTTTTGAAGTAAGCTTCGCTGCAAACAACCCTTGACATATCTCATACATTCTTCTCTGCAAACAACTAGAGTTGTTTGCAGCGAAATATCTTGAAGCCAAACTCAAGTCCGACTTGAGTTGAGGTGTTTTGAGTCGGTGTCACTCAAAAGCAGTAAAATCTCAAGTCCGATTTGAAATTGTTTGTTCACATCACCCAAATGCGCAATTGTGACAATTAATTTAGGCAACGGCCGATGGGAACAAACTGCTGAGAATCTTAATGTCATGGAGTCGGTGGGCAGCACATCATGCCTTTTTCCCTTGATGAAAAATGAGTCAAAACTAACGCAAAATACGGATCAAACGCAATATAATCTATATCGTGTGTTATTGCATTTTCTGGTGGTTGGGATAGATGCGGGTTCGAACACCAATCCCAGCTTTAATTAAATAGTTTGGGAGTTACGACATCTGGAGTGGTGGGTCTCTGCTCCTGTTCGGACTTTGGTCTGACCAGGGGTCCGCGCAAACGTGTCAGAGTGTTTGCAAAAAAGGTGGAAAATTTTTGCACTTTGGAAAGATAATGGTGTTGTTGAAATCACTTTTACTTTTTAGTGAAAATTAAACTTCAAAGGGCATTGATCTCTAGATTACATTTTCTATTTGGTAAATATTTACCTTCTTGGTTGCTAGTACCTCATTCTTTGGGGTTTGCTTCTTTTGAGGATACCATCTTGAAGCACTGTTAGAGGGGTCTGTGAATGCCAAAAATTTAGAAATTGCTGATCTAGAGGTAAATTAAGTCGTCAACTTTTTGGCTTGATCGATTTTGCATTTAATTCAATCAGAAAGTTTGATATGATTGACGTTGAATTTTAGGCTTGTGCCCTCGGGAAGACCGGACCAATTTAATGGAAAAAATTAAATTCTGGATGATTGGTGAATCGAAGCGGAGGTCATCTGACGCATCTGTAAGTACGTCACGTGATGAGGGTGTGTAAACTGACGAAGGGGCGAAAATGCGATCATGCTTGTCGAAAAAATTAAAATGGGGTTCGGCGGTTTTGCTTGACTACAGTGATGACAGCTCGGTTGAGATTACGAAGCATAAGCTTACAGTAATTTAGTTAAAGCCACGGTTTTCAATACGTATTGTAAGACCAAATGAGTTGCTTTTTTTTGCACACTATTTTGGTACTTAATGGTATTTTTATTACAAGTGAAATTAAAGTTTCACTGCAAAACTTTCTTTTGCGCTTAGGAGAACTATCATTTTATATTTGGCAACAAAATAATAATAAAATGCTTTGAAAATTTATGTTGCTTGTCAATGAGAATAAAAATTTATTTTTGGATATTTTCCCAGTCTTTAAGTTTAATTCGCTTTATAACTACGGCTGTAGGCCTATCGGCTTAAAGTTGACGTTGTTGTTGTTGTTACCCGACCCCTTCCGAGGGATGGGGGCATGGGGGAAGATCATGAAGCCCCAGAAGTAAAGGTGACGTCGCAGTGAAGACTTTGGCAGTTAATTCATAAAGAACTGGTTTCGCAAGGTGATAACTCATGCGCTTTGTCGCGTTAGGATGGTGAGACTGCTCACACTGCAAGTCGTAGAGGCGACTATTCCTACCCACCGTGGCAGCTTGCCTTCGTAGGTGGTAGAGCTACCAGGAGGTATTCAAGGTTGAATCAAAATGGCGGCCGCTTCCAGCCTTCATGTACATGGTCTGTTTTGCGCTTCGTCTTCATGCCAAAGAAGAGGACGTAAACCGTCGTGATCTTCCTCGGGAAGAAGGGACGGGGTCAGACGGGACGGCCATGCCGTAGGCTGAAAACTCAATCAAGCAAGCGTGAACATGGTAATGGGGTTAAAAGAAATCGGCAGCCGTTCCAGTCACGGCGACTCTATATCACCGAGACGTTTTACCGTTGAAGGAATCCACAAGTCGAATGTTCCGACATGATGAGTAAGCATATTCACTTCTTACCCTCCCCCCCGAAGCACGGATTCGGCCACGAGTTTGATAAAACATTCACCAAAAATTTGTTAAAAAAAGATTTGTATGTGCCTGAAAAAAGGCAGATTTTATAGCTTAACACTTATCGTACTTTGACCTTTGCACGCCCAATTGTTGTTACAGACAGACAAAACTTTAGAGGAGCATGAAAATCAATTGATTTTAGCCAAGTTTTCTCGGCTTGACGCGAACAGGGTAGGTTTAATGGTGTTTTTTAAAAGGCTTTATATTGATTAGGCTTTGCAATACTTTCTTTAGTCTCAGTCAGAACACCAAATTTCTCAAACCATAAAGCTGTGGAGAAATAAAATGCTCCACTATATTTTGCCAAATAAAGTAACCTATCAAAGTATTTGTGGAGAATACACTAGCAAACCTACAACATTTTCGTCGGAGTTCTGTTTTGAATATACCGAAAAACTCTGGCTGGAAAACACTTTTTTATTTTGAGCCGTTCGTCGCAATTCTGAACAAGTTTTGATTTATTTAAATGCAATGCAGTTTTGTTTTAATATTTAGACCTTTCTTCTAACGCAATCGGTCATTGCGTATCTTTGTTGTGGTTGTGGCGCCAACAATGGCTACGTGCTCGGGCCATGGAGGTCCAATGCACTCTTTGTAATATTGACTGGGTGAGCACTGTTTTATATGCTACCCTCCACATTGCCCCTATTGCTGAACGCCAAGCAGAAGGCCTGTGAACACCATTTTTCAAGTCTTTTGTATAAGTCCACAATGGAAATGAACCCAGGTCTACCGACTGCAAAGCGAACGCTCTTATCACTTCACCACGACGTCGGTTCCACTGTATCCTTGGTTTCCAAAGACAATTGACTTTTGCCATATTACCGATAACTGGTTTCGCTCACAAACACTGCAAGCGTGTGCGAAGTATTGTTATAACGTGTTTTGCCAAACCGCAACTTTGGTGAGCGTTCTCTCATGCACACCAAAAAGTACGCCAGCGTACTCTTGCAAGGGAGGCAGTCGATCTTAATAAGTTGCTTTCCTACAGAACGGGTTGTTGGATGCCAAGGAAATGAAACCAATAAGACGGCGATTCAGACGAGATCGGTTTAAAGAGTGTTTCCTGTCATCGTGTGACACTAACGATGACGCTGATTTGTCGGCCGATGAATTCAAAAGTTGCATAGTCACATGTAAGAGTAATCAACAGTTCTATAACTTTTGCTGTAACTGCTCGTCATTGCGCTTACGCAAACGTCAGCTGCTGTAATTTTCCCAAAAAAGACTCAAGAAAATTCAAGACTAAATTATTGTTTTAAAATGTTTTTACTTGGATCCACTGGTCATATTAAAACGTACGTAATTATACATCATGATGAGGATGAGTGTTCCTATTCTTCTTTGCGACGAAAATGCTATGGATAGCAGAACATGCTGGTCGGGTAATGGGACGTGGCAACCATTTTACACCAGTTACAAAATAAGCTCGTAGTTTGATTACTTACAAGGCAGATTTCTCTTGCTGGTTTCCAAATAGCCTCTTTTTCCTAAATACTGGGAGCAGAAAAACAAGCAGATTTGTTTTTTGTCCATAAAATGCAAACGAGGCGTGTAATATATACTGGATGCTTAGCTCTCCCGTTCAGTGTGAGAATGTAGTAAACGACATTTGAATAAATAACTTGTTGTAATTTTTACTGTTTTTGGATAAAGCTACGTGTTTCATGAAAGCTTGGTTGTCAAAACTTAAGCTGACGTGGAGATCCAAAGGTAACGAAACTTGCTAACTGCAATAATTGCTTGAAACGCAAAGAAGTGGATTTCCTCAAAATCAAAAAATAGGTTTATTAATTTTCACAAAAGACGAGAGAGCTTTTCTGTTTGAACCTGGTGCAGGACGGCATGGCATTGAAAAACTTGTGCTTAATTCAGGCCTGCTTTAAAGATGCCCGTTTAGCACTGTTTGTTTCGCAAGCGCTGCATCCACGCACGGAAAGCTGATAGACAAAGCGCTGCAAAAACAGCGGGAATTAGACTCACAACCTTATGATTGTTGCGCAGCGTTTATCGCTCTAAAACGCGGAAATGTATAGACTTGACTGTCCGTGAATTTATTAGAACTACCAGGCTGTCACTGCGTGAGTTGGTGAATTTCCTTTCACTTGGCTTGCCACGGCATTTGGCCATACCTCGAAAACACACGCTTGTAATTGTAATATCTTGTAATCGCTTGTAATTCACAAGCGCTTGTAAAGCTTCTGTTGATGAAATGAAATGCCACGTGGTTTCTAAACGCTTTTTAGCTGGAGCGTGTTTTTAACGCCAGGAGATTTTAAAATTAAGGCTGAGTAAATTCGGTTTTCTTTTCCGTTCTCCACATTGCTCATTGCTGAATGCTTCCAAGAAATTAGTAAACAATGTTTGTTGAAATCTTCGGTAGAACTCGACAAAGAAACTGAGTCCAGGGTTTCCAATTATTTATTGCATTGTGCTTTAGCTAAACGACCAAATTGCGGGAACGAACGTCAAGAGGCATTGAAGTCGCAGCGAGCACAGGAAGCAGTGTACGTGCCTGAATGTGAAGGTAATTACCATTACAGGGAGAGCCTAGCACTTGGAAAGCATAGGGAAGTGGTGGTTGCGTTGACCGGATAATCGCGTTAGTGAAACAAACTAAATTGCGTTACTGAGAAATGAGAGATAAATGGGGCTGTTTTGAAGAGGTCGCGATAAAAGATGATAGTAGAATTTGGGAAGAGGCTTGACTACATTTCGTTTTTAAAAGACCCGTATCTCCTTGAGCGCTCTATAAGATTGCGCTAGTGCATTTAGTTAACAGACAAGTTTTGGTACAAAATGGAAAGCTTTTGTTTTTCCAAAGTTTTTTGACAATGCACTTCTCCTTTGGATTGAAAATAGATGGATGTATCCTCCTCTTTGTTGGTATGGAAGCGCAGCATGGCGGTTTTCCAGATGCATACTGAAAGCCTAATCAAGGGCCGGGGGATCATTTTGAGCTATTTGATACGAAACGCAGAATGATAGTCGTCATTATCATAGCGTTTTTACATGTTCGATTTTAGATAACAACAGTCGCTACTTCAGTCGTATACAATGCCACAGCACCACCAGCTATTGCTGGTGCGCTAAGCGGGAAACGGGAAGACCAATACCGGGAACATCCATCAGGTTAGCTAACAAGTTACGAAATATATCATGTGTATTCCCCAGGTATAGGAAAACTTTGACAGGTTTATATAGAGCAACTTGTATACAATCCTGCTTAGGAGTAGCCGGTACTATCGACACATTGCATTGGTACCTCAAATTTTGCTGTAAGCTGTCTTTCAAGACCACAACAACGCAGTCACAGCAGGGTTTGAACTCACGCCCGTGCATTCATTACTGCCGCTCTACTTAGTTCAGTTGATTTTGATAAAGAGATATTTCACCTATCTAACTCCGATGTATCTAAGCGATTCCGTTTCTGTTGCTAAGAACTTAATAAGGTGTGACTGAAAAAACTAAATCAGCTCAAAACTTCATTAAAACTTAGATACTCTACAACAAATGCATTTTGCTAAATTAGCATCTTCAGTGATTATTTTGGTTGCTTCTGTGCGCAACGGCGAATGAGCTCGGCCAGGCGCTGATCTCGGCAACAAGTGACCTCAAGTTTGATGGTCACTTGGGTTTTGCGTTGTTGTGCCTTCGAAAAAGACACTTGACCAAAGTTTTCTCTGCTTCGTGCAGGTTAGAAATAAACAGTGACAACAAACGGAAACTCTGAAACAGGTCTGAACTCAAATTGTCCTATGTATGAAAAGATAGCAGTGGTTAGAGTGTAAGCAGTAGAGTTGTTGGTTCAAATCTTGACCAAGCCATACCAAAGACTTCTGAAAAAGGTTAATCACAGCTTCCCTGCTTGGTGCTTAATACGAACGGGATAGTGTGAAGATAAAGCCTACAGTTTCTCTCATGGTATCTTTGGAAATGGCATTAAACAGAATTCCTCCATTTTTACGTGGAATACAGGTGGTTGGACCGATAAGTCTACCTGTCGTGTTGGCTCAGTCTGATTAAAGGCAAGCAAACAGTGCACCAGCTAAAACGCATGAATGAAAATTTTGATACTGACAACTGTAATTTTTGCTATTTGATATCTCTCAATCAGCTAATGTTCGCTTACGACACGCAGTTTTTTATTCTTCATTTGTAGAGGAGAAAAGCCAGTTTGTGAATCCTCCACGACCCCGCCCACCACCCCAGCATCCGTTCTGCTAATTCCTGGTGAGTTTTAATTTTCTTGACAAATGACTATAATTCAAAAAAACAAACTAATTGTGGTTCTGAAAAGAGTTTTCTAAAGCCAAAACTTTTTTAATCTTTTTTGTGAGGAGAGGGGTGGTCTTTGCTTTCTACATTAAGAACGATCCCAGTAAATATCATTTTTAGCATTCTGGAATTTTAATACAGCGGTTGCCAACCTGTTTTAGTTTGAGGCACTTTTCATAACTTTTATAGGCCAATGCTTGCGTTGTGCGATCTCGTTTCACACCCAGATTGCATAAATGTCGGCAAAGCAGGCTATCGAGAAACTTGTGAATTTTCACTCATAGAAAGAAACTTCTAATTTCTTGGTAATTAGTTGATTGATTATACCCAGGTAAAGAACTTTAGCGGTTTGCAGGATGAGCATAACATGTTTCCAGGTTGCAACAAGCCGCAAGCGTTCATAAAATCAATGCAAAATGCACTTGTGAAGGAGATGGAACGGCAAGCCCGAATCAGTGCTACGGATGGAACGAGGTAAGCTTGAGTGTTGTGTTTACCCTCCTCTTCCATGAGATTGAGTCAAGGCATAAAACGAATTTCAAAGTTCGCACCGCAAACCTAATCAAGATCAGCTTGAGGCAAAGAAGGTAATTCGTTTCCAACCGTTCGTAAACTCATGTTGAAGACCGGCAGCACACCACCAGTCCACCACCAATGCCAGCTACCGTTAGTGGAAGATTATAGGCAGCTCTTACGACATGGTGTTGAATACCTTTACTATTCCTACTCGATTGCTGGTAGTGGTAAAGTTTTGCCGGCTCTCACAAAGGATAGAAATCGTTGAAAAGTTTCTCTCTCTTACATGTGAAGTGAGGTTGACCTATAATTAAAACTGCTAAATTGATATTGGTTGCGATTGTTGTGCTATATTGTATGTACTAACCTTGGTCCAATCGTGGGAAGATACCCGGCTTCTGGGGCTACATGATTTTCTGTCACGCTCCTATCCCAAGGAAGGGATTCGATAACAACAACTACAACGTTGTTGCATTATGCCGTATATGTTTATTTTGATTAATTTCATGATATATAGGCTATTTAAACAAAGGGAAAAATTATTTACATGTGCTTATTTATTAAAAATCAATAGAAACTCGTCTCTTGTACTGGAGCAGTTTTTGCTGGCGGGTCAAATCCATTCAGTTGTACTCAACTGGTTAAGATAACTGGCTAGAGCAGTGGTGGGCAAATTTTTTTGGGCCGCATTGACCATTCATGAGTTGGCCGAGGGCCAGTGCTTAAAATCTTGCAATAGCTGTATACAATGCAATTGCTTAAAATCTTGCAATAGGTTCTCGCTATGTTATATTAAATTAGATATGCAGAAGTTTCTGTAAGTGTTGGCGGGCCGCACAAAATGCTGTGGTGAGCCGTAGTTTGCTCACCCTTGGGCTAGAGTGAACAGCGAAGATCCTTTTCAAAATGAAGATTTTTTTGATCAACCACAAACGGACTGAGTTTTCACGCTGAACATCTTTTTAATTTTCTGGGAAATCAACCTGTGGGCGAGAGTCGCAGATTGTTCATAGCTCACTTCAGGGCGACAACTTTACTTGTCAAACGGCGACTTGCAGCAGTAATGTTGCTTACTTTTCGCATTGCTTCTGCGTTTCGTGCTCTTGCAATATGAAAGACGCTATACCTCAATTTTCCTTGCTTGGTTGTAATGCTGAGGAAAAATGCACCGTATTAACTATAAGGGCAACTCGGAAGAGCTTCTGACCAATGGTTTCTGTGTGTAACTGCAACAGGCTTATTTCGTGATCGGAGAATGTCTTATGCGCGTTTTCCTGGTTACAGTGTCATCAACGCGGCCAGTAGTTTCAACAGCGAAGTTGCAACTTGGTTTTTCCAAAGTATCGACGGCAACGACGACAATCAGTTGAACCGAAAAGAAGCAAAAGCTGTTCGAAAAGCTTTCCGAAAAAAAGTCAAGCCGAAAAAATGCCTTCGAAAATACATGCGTTATTGCGATAAAAACAAGAACAAAAAGGTCTCCCAAGATGAGTTTTTAACGTGTCTCCATGGTACAAATGGTAAGTGTTTGTAGTGGATTAATTTCACTATTCAGTGGAATACATGTAGGACATTGCGCAATTGATACTATAAATTGCGCAATGATTAACGCCAATTGTAAAATAATTGAGAAGAAAGGCGAAGTTTCGGCTTACAATACATGTAGGCGAAATTTATGCTTAATCACAGGCAAAAATTAAAATATGTTGGGCTAATTTTTCTTCATTGCCATGGAAACATCACAACAAACTAAGTTCTCACCGCCAATCTATTTTCGAAGATCAAGCTTCGAAAATGAGTTCTCTATTTGGAAGATTAAGCTTGGGGAGACCGGGAAATCTATTTCGAACCAGTCATGAATACAAAACTGATATTAGTAGTTTCACTTCTAAAAAGTCGGGCTGGTATTGGAGCTGGTTGATCTGCTTTATTGTAATTTCTTTTCCGACCCGGCAAAGCACGGAGAAGAATGGTTTGTCACTAAGAAGATCTGAGATTTTACGGTAGCTTGCGCAATTTCGATCATAAATTCTTAATATAATTGATGTGCCAGTCATCGTTGTGTGCATTGAGCATTTTTTTATGTTTATTGCGGTTTTAAATACGCCACATAATCACTAGGCTTTTGAGAGATCATTTGTTCAATATTTGTTCAATTGATGCCAGACTAATGGCAGCCGCTTCGTTTTAACACAGTAAAAACAAACAAAAATATCAAAAACTTTTCATATAGTGGCGATATAAAATAGACAAAAGTACGTCTGTCACAACAAATATGCAGTCTCAAGTCTTAGCTGTCGCCAGAAGTTGATAAAAACAGCCAAACTTGATTCTAGTTGCCAAGGAAAGATATCTTGAAGGCAGACAGTCCTGTTTACTCCATAAACTCGGTTTTCTTTTCATACTTTTAATTTCGCTAATGGATTGATTACTTACTGCTTTGAGAGCAATCATGTGGCGTCTTTCTAAATCTTGATTATTAACAGGTAATGTTATTATTTATTAAAACAACATTTATTGCCAATATTACTGACAGATATTGATTTGGAAAAGTTGAGCAAATGTTTGTGCGTTTTATTTAAGCTTTTTATTTGCTTGAGCTTCTTAAACCTACACAAAATTTCGTCGTGCCCCTTGTCCAAAGTGACCTAAAAAGGCAAAAAAATTGTGATTTGCAGGGGCTTTGAGAAACCGACCCAGGCCGGGCAGCAAAATATTTTAGCAACTTGAACGATGACCATTTTCAGCAGTGATCCAGATTTTTGTCAAAAATGGGTGTTTTAGGATAGGAGTTGGGGTGCGGACCAAGCCTTTTTCAAAATTGGTAGGTGTACGCATTCCTTCCGAAAAATTAAGGACCTTCGTTTAATACCGGCTCCGTGTCTATAGGTAAACCTGAACACGTTTCTCAATACTACCGATAATAGAAATAGTTCAAAAACACTTGTTATTGTAGTGAACGTACTGCACAACCAGACAAGTATAAACTAAAAACGTTTGCCGAAACTTGACTGTAGGGTAACTCTATTAGAGCTAGGGCTTTACAGGATTTAATTAACGCCCTCCCTTACATTCTTTTGATGCTTTTTACCCTTCTTGGGGTGCATGTACTCCGAATAAAAACCTACAAGTTAATACGCTTGAAAAATTACACGGCTTGATCTACCGTTGACTTGTTTGCGTCGGCCGCTCGAAGGCACACAACACATTTCGGTGCGATTGTCCTAAAACAAAAACGGTTGAAGTTGGTTTCGTATTTTTTTCCGAAGTGCAGCTCTTTTACATTTATAAACCAGAAGCATCGAGTATGACGAAACTCTTTCCTCCTTAAGCCATGCTCTGCTTCTAACCACTGATTGTCGCTTTTCTAGAATGACGCCTCGAACTTCGTTGTAAAAGCAGGGATTCCGAAGCAGGTCTTTGACCGAGAAGGCTGGTTGGGCAAAGGACCAAAAAGAGGAGAAGTTGTACAAATTATTTCACTTCAAAAATTGGTAGTTGCTGTGAAGTGGAACTAAGCGGGACAAAATGTCGCTTTTATATTTGAAGTTACTTTATTTTGTTTGAATTTTTCAACTGTAATGTTAAAAAGAATTGTTTTTGAATATTGGATCCGAGCTTTTCATGATTTGCCAACTCCAATGATCGTCATTCTGTTGCATCAGGAAAAACATTCCACCATAAATACACTTTTAAACGTATTTACTAAAATGCGTACAAGTGACTTAAGATTTTTGTGTCCTACTCGTCCCAGAAAAACCTATCACAACTTTAAATTTGGTAATTATTGTCTTGCAATGTTATGTTTTCAATAGAAAAACTTGGCCTCATAAGTGTCTAATCGAAGCAATAACAAAAACTGGACCAGTTTTGACCTGTGTTTGCGCTTGGCTAACATGGCAACATTCCCAGCCCAAAGCCCTTGTGCAAAGGACAACTGTATGCTAAATATCAGCTGAGACATGGAGCTGTCATGGTGGCGCATTATTTCCTTGTGGTGGGTGCTAAACTAGTGGATGTGAAAAGTCTTCACAAACAGCTGAAGGAGATGTTTTTGAAAGACTTTTGCATATTTTATTTATTTCACACATAAAGGAATTGTTTTTTTGACTTCGGTGAGTTTTTCAGATATAGTTTTTATTTGGATGGCTCTACATAGTATAGCCTACATTTTTTCTACGTCTTAAGTCCGGTTTTGTGTGTTTTTTGCTCTGAAAGTATTTTTGTAGAAAAATTTTATCCGCTTGGTTGTTGATGTGGTGTTACACGATATACGTTGTTGTGCGATCTTCCGTTTTTTTAGCGGAAATCTTTTTGCACGCAAAAACCTTTACGCTGTTGGTGTGTACTTTTCTGACAAAATCGGATATTCAAACAACAACATATTATACTGTTAAGCATCGTATAATTATCTAAGCGGAAGAACACTTTTGTACAAAAATGCATGAGGGAAAAAAACACAAACAGGACATAAATATATGTTGTGTACAGCGACTTTATGTCGGATTCGAAATAATACTTTGTTTATATCTTTGTTTTCACGTTTTAATTGTGTGTGTTGCAACTTCAAGTGTTTTTTAAAGAATTAACGGTGCAAATTTTTGTAGCCTGTGCTACAACAAGCGTTTTCTAACTCAGCCCATGTAGCGTACATCTAGTCATATAAAAGGTTTTACAACTTAGTCATTAAACATGTTTTTGGATTAAAAAAGTTAATTATTGAATCTACCACTAAATCTCATTACTACCAACCTGTCAAGAATAACGCTTGGAGTGGAATTTAATCTAACGTTCACACCAACTCGTTGAGCAATTGCTATTTGCTTAGATCACATCTCAACGGAGCATGGATTTAAATCTTGTTTTTAACAGGCTGGGAGTTGTGAGATCCTGAGCCGTATGCAACAACAAATGCTCTTGATACAGTAATTTGTGAAGCGTATTACATTATCGTATCCAATGTGGAAGTTTTTTCAGCTTTTTTGGTATTTGCTTTGTTCAAAATGATAGCTTTACAAGTTTTTTATTGGGAACTGTTTTTAAACCGATAAAGGAATAGGTTTTTGTTCGTAGTGCTTCATAATGCACTAGAAATCTGAAATTATAATTGCTGCTGTTTTGTAAAAATATTCGAAGCAAATACTTTAGCTTGCATTTACTCTCATATACATGTATATCTTGTTTCAAAGCCAAATTTATGGTTATTTTTAATGTCTTATTCCAAAATAAAGGTTATAGTCTACCTTTAATTTTTTATCACTGGAGATCTAGTTTGTGTGATAAACTAAGATATGTCTGTAATTGTGGCTACAGACACACAGTGCACAACAAAGCAGGATTAGTCCGGGACTGATTAAAGTTCTGATGCACTTTTGGTGAAACTAATTCCTTTTTAGTTTTTTGTTTGCAGAGTAGATCTGCCACAAAGTGACGTGTTGATAATTTTTTCCCAAAATGGGAGGTACCCCTTTTTCCGAAGAAGGTAACCGTCATATGATAGCAGAGGTTTTATATCACGGATCATGGCCTTTGCCAGCGCACTTTTTGTCGCTACAAGCACTAGCAAAGAGAGAGAAGAGCTTTTTTCTGGGCTAAAAAATGTATAATTTATGTGGGCATAGACTTGCTCGTGTTCTGTTGATTGTAAAGCTACATCTTATGGCACTGGCTTTCAGCTACAATTTAAATTGATTTTGATGTTAACCTAGCGATCAAAATAACTCGGCTTGCTAATGGTCCCAGTGTCAATTTTGTGCAATGTATTTATCTGCTTTATTCAAGTTGTAATCTATTTCGATCGCTGCTGTGAGCAGTAGGTTGTAAGCCTATTACGAAACATGACTTTTGGTATTGTAATTGATGTTTAAAACTTGAAATAAACGTTTTTTTGCCTTGGAATAGTGTGTATAAAACTGTGGGTGATGAGATCAATTGTCAACTGCTCTAAATGTTAACATTTTGAACCAGGAATGCTTCAAGCTGTGCCGGCTTGTTGCTGTCATTCGTAGAGGTGCTGTGAATGCTTTGATTCTGACCGCTTAAACACTTTCGTATTCATCTACAACGGCGTGTACAGAAACAAATTTTGGGAAAAAGGCGGAGCATTAAGTCAGATCAACCTTATTATCAAGCGATGTTGAGTGTGCCCAATATTTTTTTTTTTTTTGGTGAAGGGCAGAAAGTTAAGGGAGAACTTTTTGAAGGTGTGAGTTTTTGCCCAACGGGGCTACATGTAAACCTTTTTTATAGATCTTGTCTAAAATTGAAATTTCTGCCCAATGTGGTCTCCAAAACGACATGAGAATCTTTTTTTCATTTGAGATCAACGTTTTGAAATCGCGAATTTTGTCTCGGAAAGGATTTTTCTTTTATACCATTTGGAAGGGCATCGTCCTTCATTTCCCTCAAAATACGCACACAAATACACAGGGTGGGGCAGAAAAATCTCCCACGATTTATATTCCAAAAATATAGACAAGAAAAACTTTTATTGAAATTTTTATCACATTATACATACAATGACTATATAACTGCCATCTTGTGTGAACTATGTTTTAGAAACAACGTCCTAAGGTGGCGCCCTCAAGCTGCGATACACTGCTATAAGCGATTCCTAAAGTTTTCCTTCACCCTACGAGTCACTTCTTGTGGAATTTCGTTCACTGTTTGGCGAATAGCAGCTTTCAGTCGATCAATGGTTGTTGATCGGTGCTTGTACATCTCTGCTTCAACATAACCCCACAGAAAACAATCACGAGGTGAAAGATCAGGCGAACGCGTGGCCATCCAATATCACCACGCAAAGAAATGAAATGCGCGGGAAACAGTCCTCGCAAAACATCGATTGGTTTTTTTTTGCAAAATAGGCGGATGCTCCATCTTGTTAAAACCATACTGTTCAACTTTTCTCCGAGATCCTGGAGCTTTGGCTTTAAATGTTTTGGAGCATCTGCACATAACGAGCTGAAGTAACTGAAACCGCTTTGTCCTCCTCAAAGAAGTAAGGGCCCCAAACTCCAAAATTCGCGACTGCACACCACACTGTCACTCGCTCACTGTAAAGAGACCTGTCATGTAGCTCTCTAGGGCTACTTTCCGCCCACTAGCAAAAATTATGCCTGTTAAACCAGATGAATGAAATTGAGCGTCGTCACCAGTAATCACAACAGCATTAGCAGGAACCTTTTTTAAGAATATTTTTGCAGTAGGCTACACGAGTTTCATGGTCTCGCTTCAGTAATTCTTGAGCAATCATCAGTTTATATGGACAAAACTTTAAATTACATTGCAAAATTTGTCTTACACTGCGAAAAGAAAAACTCAATGCAGCAGAATGCTTACGAGTTGAACGTCTTGAAGATCGCAAAACGGTCTCTTTGTAACAATTTGGATGTTTTGTGGAGTTCAAACGGTTCTTGGACTTTTAGGGGGTTTCCGCTTGAGTGGTGGGCCTGTAGCTCTAAAGTTTTTGATCAGAAACGGAGTCGTGCCTGCTCAGTTGAACATGATTTCTGAAATTTCTAAAGGTTGCAGCTACAGATTCTTCGTCAGCGAGAAAACTTTCCACAATACAAGCACGGTGTGTACCTGTCCAGGCCATATCTAGATTTCAAAACTTTTCAAAAAAATTTAATAAACCACTAGTTATTTTAATCTCTCACTCTAGAAAACAAAAGGGCAGTTCATCAACTGTAAGGCTATAAATTCACTTTAGCTATGTGGCTAACTGCAACAGCATTGCCAAAGTAAGACTTTAAAATGTGGGAGGTTTTTCTGCCCACCCTGTACATGTAAAAATACCACAAACAAATCATATAAAGTGAGATTCTTTCTGTATTTACGTACGCTTTAAAAAAAGGGCGAGCGGAAAAGTTTTTAACAAAATTGCGAAAACTTGCTCAACACCTACGTTCACCACACACCGATGGAATTCTAAAGCGTCGTGCTAACAAGGGAATGCTGATTGACATGCCGACCCGTTGGGGGCTACTTTCCTCATGCTTCAACGATTAGCGGATTTGAAATGTTTTGTTCAGGATCTTGGCTCACATGAATCGTACCTTACCGAAAGTGAATGGGCTGAGGTCAAGATGATGGTCGAAGTACTACAAATACCCCACGCAGCAACAATTTATTTTCAAAAACAAGATCTCACTCCGGAAGAATGCCTGCTTCATTGGAGAGAAGTTATGTTTAACTTGGAGAAGCTGGATAACAATTTCGCTTCTGCTCTTGCCACCGCCCTGCAATCACGCCAAGAGTTTTTATTGCGGAAAGAGGCTTTCTTGGCAGCTGTTTGGGTAAGTAGTGTTTGTTGACTTAGTTGTTGTGACGACCTACCAATATTTTTTGTTGATATTATATTCAACTCAATACTGGTAAGCGTTTGTACACTTGATTTTATTTGAGTCGAGAATAACAAGTAATGTATTAGTTATATTGGAATTGACTGACTTATATAACCGTGATATTATCATTTTATTTTTTTTCTTGATAGATTGATGCTCAATCGAAAGTCCTCTTGAGCAACCAGGAGCAACTACGTGCAAAGAGCGCTCTTCAGTCAATTTTCTTGCGCATTTAAAGCACTTCAAATGCAGAAACTGACTCAAGAGGAAGTGAAGCAGCATCAGAACCTGCAGCATCAGTATATGACTTCAATGCGTATTTGAACTCTTTACATTCAACAGCGATTGCTGAGGCATCAGGTACGGCGTCTGCAAAATCTGATCTTACTGCATTTGCTGAGGCACTTGTTAATGTAGAGCGGCTCGGAAGATTGAAACTGCCAAATGTTTGGGACATTATTTCCAAATACCCCCTTATTGTACAACCAGAATCGCGAATCATTAGCTGTTTGCCCTGCACGCAGGTATCCGTTGAACGTATGTTCTCCAACTTAAAGCTCGTACCTCGTGAAAACAGAGTTCGAATGGGCAATGAATTAACTGATGCCATTGTGTTTATGCGGACAAATAAATCTGTGTAAAGTTGAAATTATTTTTATCTTCGCTGTCTTTTTGATTCGTTGCTTTTATTTTTCCTTCTTTTAGTCGTTTTTGCCACTTTCGTATCTTTGGTTACACTTTTTGATTGTAGTAAATGACAAATTTCGTACTGCCAAGGTCAACAGTCGTTTTTTGTTAGTGGAAGCGGAAGCGGTGAAAGCGGAAGCGATAGGTGTGGAAGCGGAAGCGATTGAAAAATCACCGCTTCCACATCCCTGTTCAAAACTAACGAAATTTTAGCCTAATCAATAGTTTTATTGAAATAAATTGGTAAAGAAATTGTCTCAAAAGTTCAAAACAATCCAAATGTGCAGTTATTCAGTTTCTTCGCCCTCTGTATCTTGGATTCTCCAAGCATTACATATAATGGACATGCTAGTCCTTGCAGGCATAAAGTGCACATGATTTGCAGACAAACTGGGACTTTACCTCACTTCCCCTGTCCCACAAATGACAGCGTCCTCTCTTCCTCAATATAGCACTGTAGTCTTTAGTATTCGGCACTGTGCTTTTGTCAGAATCGGGTGCAAACCCGCACAAGATTATGGCTTCTTTGATTTTTCTTGACAGTGTAGGAAATTTGTATCTCTGTGAAGAAAACGGTGCTACCAGATGTCGTGCAAAACTGAGTAGAAATTCTTTACGCTTTAGCTTCATGTGTGTTTGTTGTTTGCGCATGTTATGTACACATGAAACAAATCCATTTACTAAAGCAACGTTTACCATTTCGTAGAACATTGTCATGGTCCATCTCGGGGTGGCTCGCTGTACAAGTGCATCGAGCCAAAATTGAGTCCAAAGTGTCTACAGCACTTTTGCTTTTATTGTAACACTCAATAATCCCAGGCTTTTCTGTGTCGTCGCATGCAATAGCATCACGATAAAACGATCAAAGGAGGCAACTGACCTGCTCTTTTTAGGTACATATGACGCCAAAGCCAAGTCCTTTGTAAATTCAAAAATGAGGAATATTCTGGACGTCGCCTAGCAGGTTCGAATTCCGTGGGAATTTCCTTTTTGTTTTGCTTCATCGTTTCAATCAGAGTCAAATTTTTGTTATTCAGACGACTGGATAAATCAATAGATATGATCTGTTGTCACATTTTGTCCACTTTGCTGCCCAGAAATGGGCTCAACCAGCGTGCAGACGATATTACTTCCTAATTCACGATCTACTTCGTTGTTTTCTTTGCCCAAGTATAGTTTTGCGTCCATCATGTATTTTCTTGCACAGTCACACATCATCCAAATTTTGATTCCGTATTTGCTTGGTTTTTTTAGGCATATACTGTCGAAAGGCACATCTTCCTCGGAAAGGTAGTAACTGTTCATCATTGCAGACCGAAGCAACTAGTAAGTACATTAAATTACAAGTTTCAGCAAAATATCCCAGATATCATTTAAACGCCGCTCAGCTCTTGTCGTTTTGTCGTCAAATCTCATCATTGACAATAGAAACCGAAAACGATTTTTTTTCATACCTGCAGGAAAAATTAATCTTCCAGTGCCATCCATTTTATACAACGACTCTAAATCTTCATGTGAAGACCCAAATACTCTTCCATAAATCAGTAAGCCAATGACTGCGCGGATTTCATCCAAAGTTATTTCATGAGTCCAGTGTTGACCACTGTCATTGAAGTTCATGAAGTATTCTTGTATTTTCTGGTGGGTGTGGTAAAAATAATTTTTAACATGTGCTCCCTGTAAAATGTATCATGTGAGGAATTCGCATTTCTCTCTTGACCTTTGCATCCGGAAATACCTACTATTATATTATCTCTACGTACTCGACCTACTCGAGGAGGCACTATACTCCATCTAAAGTTTGTAGATTCATAACTATTTTCATCTTTATCTGTGCTTTCTTCAGTTGTTGAGCTGTTAGTATCACTCTAATCTGGTTCATTCATATCATCAGTGTCGTAAGCAAAATCAACGTCCTCTTCAAAATCTTCCTCTGTCGCGTCTTCTCATCTTCTGAACTCATTTGATCAGTGTCATCTAACTTATCATCACTTTCATTATTCAAATCTTCATTTTCGTCTGTGTCGTGCAGTAGTCGAAAAATTTTATCTTCATCCAAGTATGGTCGCTTACACGCCGGTTTTTACTCAATTACTTTGCGATATGAACATTAATTACCAAAAATAGATTGATCTAAACAAGAAAAAAATTGTAACGTAACAGACCACGTGGTGTCACATACGACCCCAGTGCGAAAAAATGCAAAAAAGTAGATGAATAATTGTTTCTGGTAACGAAAAATATTGTCAACCCAGCATACTATAGCCGTGACAAAGTCAAGAAGTTTGGTGCATCTATTTGGTAAAACAGGAAACTTACCACAAAAACAACTGACCTGGGTCATATTTGACCCCACGTGGGCGTTTTAGGTGTAAATATGTCGGCATGCGGCAAACATAATGCTTGGTCGTACTGACTCTTTTACTGTTGTGCAGGCAAGACCTAGGGTATTAAGCGCTGGGTTAGATTTGTGAGCAAGTCAGATTATCGTTCGCATTGGCTTTACGTTTTGCTCTTGAAACAGGCACTGTGCTTCTCCAGGCGCGCAGGCTAACTAGGAATAATTCCACAAGTTGTGACTGTTTTAGCGGCCGATTGTGTTGTCAATCGTATATCAAGGTCTGAGCGGTTTAGCAGTCTAGCTAACATGAAAAATAACATTATTGGCGCGAAGGACATACTGTCACTGGGGCTTTTGAGTATTGGTATGCAATTGTTATTGTACTAACCACTAAAGCCGTGATGTTAGCTCTGTTGGTTGTCACTTTAGTAGTGTGACCAGTTTTTGTTACTATCCTGCGCACCAAACGCAGTAGTGTTCAGTGCTCGCAGAAGTCTCGTTCGTAGATGGAGATGCTTCAAGTTGTATGGGCTACATATTGATTTTTGCTACTGGTTCCGATCGCATCCCTCCTTCAGGATTTCTTCCAAACCCTGGCACTGAATTTTTGCATCTGACCCGATATCCAACTGTTAACATGTGCCGCAACATTCTGACTCTTCCTCGAAACCGAACATCATGCGATTTTTGTAAAAAAAAACATAGATTTGGAGCACTAGCGTATTGAGAGGGGGGGCCACTGTGCCATGGCCCGCCCCTCAGACTATAAAAATGTAAAGCAAAACCAAGCAGTTTTAACAAGAGCAAAGCTGGTTTTTCATGAGAATTCGGGACTCACCCTGGATTTCAATTTTTCTGTGAAAAACCACTCGTCGCTCAGATCAATTGCTGCTCAAGAATCTGTTGCGAGTGTTGCACGGGGCCGTAGCCAGGGGGGGGCTAAGCCCCCCAAACTGTTTTGTTGGTCCCTATATAATTATTTTGTTTTTGTAAACTCAACACTATTTGCAGTTTGTTGAAGTAAAAAGACTCAAAATATGATTAAATTAAAAATTATTTTAGTCTCCTAAATCGATCATTATTTTGGTTTGTCTTCCTTCACAAATGACCTAGTTGCAAAGTTATTACCTCGTCGAGTCGTCCTCATCACGCTTTTTAATTCCGCAAAGTTTTTGAAGCACGCGGCATGCCTACTTTGATGGTCTTCACAAAGTATTTTTCTCAGCGTGACTTTCAACATTGCTTTGATGTGTTCGTTTCTCGTTATCAAACTGACCGATATAAATGTTTTTGTAAGGTGGTTCTACCAATGCGGAGCAGAGCTGTAGTCTTACTGGTAGTGTTGCAATTGCAGGTTTGCAGTTAGTCGAATGCTTGTAGTTTTATAAATTAATTAGCGATCAAGGATAGACATTTATTTGATAGTTAATTAACAAAGTTATCATTTTCGTTTAATTGTCCGGTTTGTAATTGAAAATTTATATATTAATAACGTTTATATTTTTCATAAACATATGTAAGCTCATTGAATTAAAACAGAATGAAAAGAACTATAACTGACTTTTTTGGTCAACAATCTAAAAGAAAACCAACTGCTCATCCTGAAACGAATGACACCCCAACAGAAATAAATGTAGCGACAGAGCAACAGGCAACGGCATCCACTGCTTTACAACCAACGCGTAATGACAGTGAGAGCTCAAGTTACGACGTTGGTACTATGGAGTGGTCCAAGTTTTCGGACATGGAAAAGGTGCGCTTCCTTACAGAGCAATGTTGTATGCCAAAAGGATTTAAATGGCCGTACACAGAGCGCAAAGACCGGGGCAACATTCGTCGAAAATATCTTGGTCCCCAACATTTTACATGAAAATTCGATGTATTTTGCTACTCTTTGTCCAAAGGTGGAATTTATTGCCGTCCATGCGCTATTTTTTGCACCAGATGAAGTCCGCGGCGTGAAGCTTGGCAGAATTGTAACGCCCCTTTGCAAAAGTATACGCATTTAACTGCTAAAAACGGGTATTTGACCGAACATCTGTCAAAGTAATTTCACGAAGACAGCTCATCAAGGTGAAATGCATTCGTAGCCCTAGTTAAAAGCAATGCAGGAGACGTTGAGCAGCAAGCGAACGTCGGAGCTGCAAAGCAACGCAAGAAAAACAGAATGGCTTTGAAAAGGATTATTTTTTCCATCGAGTTTTTGGGGCGATCGGGCCTTCCTTTGCGCGGACACCGTGATTCCGGTACTTTGCCTATGCCTCAACCGGGCTCGTCGGACATTGACTACACGCAGGAAAATTTTCAAGCAATGTTGCAATTCATGGCAGCGTGTAACGACCAAACTATTTACGAGCACATCAACAATGTTGGAAGAAATTCCACCTATATCTCGCCAAGAATTCAAAATGATCTCTTGGATGCCATGGGTGCGAGTTTAGAAAAAAGTATCGTCGCAGAAGTGAAAGAAACACGTTTTTTTTCGCCATTGGCAGATGAAACAACAGATGCCTCCACAAAAGAACAATTAACTATACGTCTAAGATACGTGAAGGATGGAAGCATATGCGAACGCTCTTTCGGTTAACGAGAAGCTTCCGATTTGATCGGTGCCGGGCTTGCAAGTAAACTTCCAGCTACGCTGACGACTGCCGGTATTCCTGTGAGTTTCATGGTCGGTCAGGGTTACGACGGAGCTGCCGCCATGTCTGGTTGCGAAAATGGGGGGCTAAAGCACATTCGTGATAAGTATCCCGCAGCAATGTACGTGCACTGCATTTCACATTGTTTAAATCTATGCTAAATGAAAGCAGGTCAGGTAACCGGGATCAAAAAAGCAGTCACACTAATGAACGAAATTGCAATTTTCTATCACGATTCAAGCAAGAGAACAAGAAATCTTCAAGAAGCAGTCCCACAGAAATGCAAGGAGTCTCTCAGAATCAGTCTGAAACAGCACTGCGCTACACGATGGGTTGAAAAGCAGAAAGCAGTGCGTGTCTTCAAACAACTTCTGCCAGCTGTATGTGCTTCATTAGATGACATTGCGTTGTGGCCTGGTGATGCCAATGGAAAAGGGTGGCTGTTTTCAACTGTTCTTAACGATGCGTTTGTTGTGGCTTTTGAAGTTCTCGTGTCGGTTTTGGAAGTCACGAAACCCGTATCTTTGCGATTACAAGGAGTAACTGAGGACATTCACAATGAGTGTCAGATCGTTCGTGACTGCATTACCACACTGCAGGGAATGCGTACTGATAAATATTTCAAGGAAATCTTTAAAAATGCTGAGCAACAGCATGGTGCAACCGTCGAGATGCCAAGAATCAACGCTTGCCAACAAAACATGAAAACCATCCAGCTAATAGCGCTGAAGAGTATTACCGACGGTCGAAGTACTTTCCATACTTGGACGTTTGTTTAGAGCAACTACGCGAGAGGTTCACTGCACACACAGCGACTGTTTATGGTCTAAGCAGTTTGCTACCTGCTTACGTCATCGACGCTCAAATAAGCAACTTGAGAGCCGCAGCTGAGGCGTGCGAATGCTTTCTCCCGGAAGACGCGGAGTGCTTCGAAGCCGAGCTGATGCGATGGAAAGCTTACTGGGCTCGACAGCCATCAGTTTGCCGTCCAGGGAATGTCCTTAACGCTCTTAAAGCTGCGAGACAACTTGGGACATATTCGATCAGAGAAACATTGCTGCAAATTTTCGCAACTTTGCCAGTTACAACGGCAACGGGCGAATGATCACGTACCGCCCTAAAGCTGATCAAAACTTACTTACGTACGAGTATGCAAGAAAATCGGCTCAATACATTGACTCTTTTGTACATAAACAACGACATTAAACTTGATTATAGTCAAGTGATTGACCAAATTCTGAAACGAAACCGTCGCCTTAATTTAAAATAAACTGACTTTGTTTTATGCTTGATTTTCATTTTACGATTTCATTCTTTTAATAAATTTTGACGTCACACGATTGTGACGAAACTTTGCCCCCCCATCTCGCAAACTTTCTGCGTACACCACTGATTTGGAGTATTGAACGGCCCGGGCATTGGCGTTTCGTAATGCTAATGCTATTGCACGTACTGTTTGTCTTGTTTCTGGCTTCATGTCGACCTACTTGTGTATGATGTCCGCTCGCCAAATTTTTGTGTTGATTGCCAGTGTCGTAACTTCTAAAGGAATTATTGAGGGAAAAAATTAACGTTTAAAGAGCGAGTTAATTTTAAATATGACGTCAGTGCAGTAACTTACCAATCCAAAGATGTTGCATAGAGTATTCTTGACCGGAAATCGAGGAGAATTAACAATCACAGAAAGATAATTGTTTCGAAAGTGATATACAAAAGACATAAAAGGTTTTTTCGCAGGCATGCTTTTGTTTCGTGGAGTGTTTCTGCAAAGGGTACCTGTTCTTCAGTTACTTATTCGCTTTTGGTTTATATGTATTTTCCGTTCAAGTTTTCGTTTTGCTAGGTGTAGCTTTTTTGTGCATCGTACGAAGTTTATAAATACTCTTTTGCATAGGTGACGTATTTTTTTGTCAGGAAACATGCTGCATAGTCCTCAAACTAAAGAAATACATTCTTTATTAATCGCAATATGCTGTTATCAATGCCCTAGTTTAATATTACCACTTCGTCAGCAAACGCTGTACCTCACTCAATAACAAATTCACAATCGTTGAAAAAAGCTAACACATCAAAGGGCGGCAAGCCCTCAATTCTTTCCCCTTGTTCGTTCAGGTCATATTATTGGTATTTCTGAAGTGTAAGTGGCCTCGCCACCTGTCATCTGATTGACTGATATAAATCATCAAAAACATGTTTTCATTCACATAATTGTTTGATAGCGCTGGTACCAATTACTAAATACCGAAATACAGGGTGGCCCAAAAGTAGGTATACAGTTATTAAAAGTAGGGTTTGGGTCCAAAAGTAGATTTGTAGTTCTTATGTAGGCACTTTTAAACCTCTAGAATGATAGTTATATCTTAAATGGAAACTGTTTAATCTTTTTAGTGCTCAAAATGTCCTTCTTTACATCTGTTCAAAACACTCTGACATACCGTTCAGCACAAATTTCAATTTGCATCAATTTCTCTGAATGCGTCATAAATGCAATCTTTTAATTCATTTACTGTTTTGGGATTCTTCTCCTTGTTCTTTACATACTCTTTGTTCTTTACAACACCCCAAAAAAAGAAATCCATTGGTGTCAGGTCAGGTGAGCATGGTGGCCATTCAATGCTACCTGTTCTTCCGAACCAACGCTGTGTAAAGACTTTGTTAAGGTAATCTCTTACTCTTAACGCATAATGTGGAGAAGTTCCATCTTGCTGAAAGAAGAGTTCATCAAAGTTAGGTTTAGTTTGAAGTTGTGGCACTACCACTTCACAAAGAATTTCCAAATAGTTCTCTCCATTAACTATATGCCTACTTTTGGGCCACATAAAGTGCACTGCTGGTAACTTCAAAGCACATAAAAAATAGTTTAATAACTGTATACCTACTTTTGGGCCACCCTTATAAGCTAAATTGGGGGCCCTGTTTTAACATTAAGCTTACCAGGGAGAGGTGGTTCGAAGCCTTGCCCCACTTTCAGTTACCCCACTGAAGGTATTGAGTACTTGCTTACATTGTTGAATATATAAATGTTAAAGTTATTGATACTTGAACCCTTCTAAACAAGGAATAAAGGTAAAAAAAAATAAAATAAAACCGTGAGTTGGCAATGGATTCGGGACGTCCGCATTCGAGGAATCCCACCTCCCTCCTTGTCCACAAATAACCGAAATTTGCAAACATCCCCCCCAGATTGCGGACCTCTTTTATGGACATTCTCTAACAATCTGAATTTGGAAGGATCAAGAGTATTTGCGCATCTCAATTTCGGTTAGAAATTGGGATTGCTTAAAATAAGCCTAGGAATCACTGGCTTAAGGTTTGTTTATGGCATAAAGCAAATAGTGAAAGGTTAAGCCATAACTCTTCGTAAGAAACTTGCATATATTAAATACAAAAAAATGAGTGTCACTCTATATCTGCTTTAAGAGACCGAAGCAAAGACGGAATAAAAGCACGACGGAGAAATGGTTACGCTGTTGTTGCTGTGCTAACGTGCAGTGCTCCGGTTGGATTGAGAGACTGAAGTTGTAACAACCTTTGATGCATCTGAAAATATTGCAAGGGAGGATGGTGCTGCTCAATAGAAATCGTATGGCTACAGTGTGCAACTGTAAACTCTTTCATCAACGGGTAAAAAAATTAAATGCAGACAAAACAAATCGGTCTCATTAAAAGGATCTAGCATTCCGTTTTCCTCCATACTTAAAAATTAATTATAGAAATTGTTCATAACTTGAACGTTGATATCATGATTCAAACGCTCCATTCTTCAATTGTGAACACAGCTTCCCGCAACTACTGCATTGAAGTTACGATGCTTTTGCAGTATGCACTCCCAAACACGTACATTTTCCACGCCAAAGCCTGTCCATACGCAACCGTAGGCCATACCTATTTTCAGCTTCCTAAAATAATTGCGGCACAGTCTGTGCTGAGTGGTTTGATAAACAGTGACAGTAAGTTACAAGCCTGCTGAATCCATCAGCTCCAACATAAATCATTAAACGCCAACGCACGAATTCATCGGTCCCGTCAAGATGCCACAAATAGTTCGGAGATGGAATGTAATACTGCCTTCTGTGGATGATATGAAGGTGCCTTGCAGCTTTCCCATCTCCATCCCCTCTCAACAAGCATTGCCTTAATCGCTCTCTGGGCACATTCATGTTTTATGCTTTTACATGCCCGTTGACCATGACTTCACCGGAAGAAGGGTGGTCTTCAATAAGTTTTGTCACTATTTTTTACTTTAACTCCGATTCTGGATCAGTCAGAGGCCTGAAAAAAAGCGAAACAGCAGTTGAATTGCCACTTAAAAGCTTACTGTATTCGTGTATAAGTCGCACCCCTAATTCTGGTTCAAAAAAACAGTACAAAATTTTTTGGTTTTATTTTCAATCGCCACGAGATAACATCTAAAAACCTTCAAAACCGTTTTCTTCCCCATCACTGTTACCAAACAGTTCTTTTCACTGTTCTTGTGGCACATCCTTATCAGTGTCCCACGACGGTGGTATGTATTCATCAACATCCTTTTCTTCACCCTCGCCTTCTTCACATTCATTCCACAAGTAATCATTCTCTCTCCCTTCCAAATTGTTAAAAATTCCAGTTTCTAGAAAATTCTTTCTAACCATTTCTTCCGGGATATTATCCCAAGTGCTCTTGCCGTGTCTTTACTTAAACCCCAAGTACAAGCCGCACTCCTATGTACAAGTCGTATTCCCATATTTAGGCTCAAAAATACAGTAGACGCCGCTTAATATGACCACCTTGGGACCAGACCATTTTGGTCATAATATCCGAATGGTTATAAACACCGAAGCCTCCATAACAGCTCCCGAATCGACGCCGTAAGCCACAAGAAGTCCAAATACCGTCTAATGCATGGTTTTACCGAAGTAATAGTGTGACGTTGGCAGTAAAACAAAATACAGTACTGCAACAGCACAAGTGATGGTAAAACTAAGTACAGAATGTAACAATATGTTGAAAAAACGAAGTTATAAGTGCGTGGCGGGAAAAAATACTGTCCTTTAACAAGAGAGATGGAGAAAATGTTGGTCATATTATCCGAAATTTGGTCATATTAAACGAAGAATTTTAAATGAAAAAATTCTGGACCGTACCAAATTGGTCATAATAAGCGGCGCCTACTGTATTACCATATTGGAACACCTTCACCGAGCGGCTAGCGCGCCATCTCCAGCTGCCTCTTGTTCTCCCCAATTTTACTTCTCTTTTCTGAGGCGTCTTTATCTTTCCTACGAGTCACCCTGACTCATTTCGCTTTTTCATCTTACCAGCGAGCCCTTCGTCTCCTAACCTTCTTTCCTGTTTCAGGTTTGGGCAGACATGGAGTGAAACCAAGACTCTGAAGATCTTCCTGGAGAACTTTTGCGTCCACTTTTACACCCGCTCATGTTTTCTTCTACTTCTCCTAGGGAGGCTCTCTTTGTTTAATCTCCCTCTCCTCCTTGGAACATGCCTTCTTTTACTGAGGAGTCCATCCTTTCCTCACCATCCTCTCGCTCTGATCCCCCTCTCTCGCCAAGGTATGGCTTTCGCTCACTTGACTCTCTTCCACCTTACGATCTGGTAACCTGAACAAACGGTTCTGTTCCTTTTCCTTTTGGCAAAGGCGGCTTGGCGTATTTGCCAACTGCTCGCTTTGTGGCACTGAGGCCACTGATCTGGTAGATTAGGCAGACCCAATATGTTCAAGTTTTTCAGCTGAAGCCTGCTCCATTCTGCAAGCTCTTTGCTGGTCTCGGCTGCACCAACAAGTCTGCCACTTCTCTTCTCTTATCGGACTCTCGTTCTGTCCTCGTCACTCTGTTCTCCTTTCCGTCTTTCCTTTTACCTCAATCTGTCTGACTAATCTACCAGATCAGTGGCCTCAGTGCCACAAAGCGAGCAGTTGGCAAATACGCCAAGCCGCCTTTGCCAAAAGGAAAAGGAACAGAACCGTTTGTTCAGGTTACCAGATCGTAAGGTGGAAGAGAGTCAAGTGAGCGAAAGCCATACCTTGGCGAGAGAGGGGGATCAGAGCGAGAGGATGGTGAGGAAAGGATGGACTCCTCAGTAAAAGAAGGCATGTTCCAAGGAGGAGAGGGAGATTAAACAAAGAGAGCCTCCCTAGGAGAAGTAGAAGAAAACATGAGCGGGTGTAAAAGTGGACGCAAAAGTTCTCCAGGAAGATCTTCAGAGTCTTGGTTTCACTCCATGTCTGCCCAAACCTGAAACAGGAAAGAAGGTTAGGAGACGAAGGGCTCGCTGGTAAGATGAAAAAGCGAAATGAGTCAGGGTGACTCGTAGGAAAGATAAAGACGCCTCAGAAAAGAGAAGTAAAATTGGGGAGAACAAGAGGCAGCTGGAGATGGCGCGCTAGCCGCTCGGTGAAGGTGTTCCAATATGGTAATATTGGTAACGCTTAGAAAAGGAAATCATCCGGGTGAAGCATAAGTGAGATTTACGCCTCATTCTCATTATGCCCCATGTAAATTATGCCTCATGAACATTTAGCCCTATGCCCATTATGCCCCTTTTCCCCATTACAATTGAGTAATCATTATTTCCCAACTACCACTGCCTCTTGGCATTTGGATAACGATAATTTCCCCATGCTTTAAAACAATTGCCCAACAAGCACTGCCTCATGATCATTATCCCATAGCACTGGCCCTAGGACGATTGTCCCAAAGCAACTGGCCCCATAAAATTCAACTTGTAGAACACATCGCGTGACCGATCGATGTAAGAATCGACAACTGCATTTCCATATTTTCTAAATAAAATTTTTATGCATTTTTTGTATTATCTGTATGAAATTCACATGCATCTTTGGTATTGATGCACCAGAAAATTTTCAAAATTCATTATGAATTGCATCACTCCTATGCATGAACAAAATCTCACTAGCATCTATGAGATATATTTTAAATAAAACTTGGCTCGTATCTCATTATCTAATTTAACGGTATGCATCTCCATGGGTTACAAATGAAATTTTAGAATGCATCTGGGTATCTCTAAACTGAAATGTGGTTTGCATTTCCGCATTTTCCAACTCTAAGGTGGCATGCATTTCTTAACCTAAACATGCCTAGCATTTCCGTATTTCCTAACTGAAATATGGCTTGCATTCATACATTTCCTAACTTTAAAATGACTTGCAATTTTTTACCTTCCAACTCTAAGATAGCTTACATTTCCGCATGTTTTAACACAAACAGGGCTTGCCTTTCCATATTTTGTAATTCAAAGACAGCTCGATTTCCTGACTGAATCATAGCTTGCATTTCTGCATTTTCTGACCTAAACATGTCTTGCATCTCCGTATTTTCTAACTAACTGGCTTGCATTTTCGTATCTCCTAAGGAAATACCCCATATTTCAGGAAGGAAATACGGAAATGCAACCAATGTCCGAATTATTACTGTTTTCACAACTATCCATTGGGTGAAGATGGCTTTGCCGGCTGAACCGATTTTGTTAACCTCGACATTAGTGATGATGGGCCCTGCCGGCCAAGATAGCCAGTAACTCGTGTAATGTATATCGGAAATTGTCTACATATTTTGCAACTGTTTTTGGCTCATTTGAAGTGGGTTTAGTCTGATAAATATATTGAAATTTTTCGACTTATTTTTTAGATGTTTTTTGTTCCGTTATATATGCCTATTGGGAATGTCCGATGTGTACATTGATAATTTTGCAACTGTTTTTTGTCCAATATATATATCAGAAATTTCTGATAGATATATTGGAAATTTTTAATATGTTTTGCAGCTGATTTTATTGACTGTTTTGAGATAAATACGTAAAAATAGCACTCTCACAAAAAAAGTAATTTTTTTTGAAAAATTGCGTCCAATAAATATTTCTCTGCAATGCGTATCAAGTGGAGATCTTTTCAAGGCATTGGCGGTATCGGTAAATTTAGAAACAATTTTGCCGATACCGATAACTCCAAAATGGCCGATACTACCGATACCGATGATATCGGTACAGCGGTAGTTACAGTATTATCACATATCGATTGGACTTTGATTAGTTTCAAAAGAAGACCATGATAGAACTAAGCCAAAACATATCTGCGACACCAGCACCTAGGCCGGCACTGCTCGAGACGCAACGCTTCCCTCATCTCGCCACGTGAGTATGTGCTTCCATTACAGCCCTGGCCCTGCTGGTAAAATCAGGACTGCTGAAAATCCAAACTCTACATATTGTTTTAATTGATTTGCTGTCTTTATTTATAGAAATGAGAGAGTGGTAATGATTGTAAGTTCGAGAATTGTTAATAATCATACTTAATTTCTTAATTACCTGATACATCAGTTGATTTCATACCTCATGTTGTATTTTCTCAAGTTTTTGTGTATATAAAATCGACATGTGGCGCTGCAATTCCACAGTGCATGCTGACGTGTTGCCTTTGGAATAAAGTAAGCAACTCAAAACACTTATTGAATGTTGAAACCATTAGCGTGGCCAAAAGCCATCTTTTTTTGGTGAGAGGGATGGGCAAAATTTATTTTTCTGATTGAATTTTAAAAAATGTAGCAAAAACGTTTTGACAGTCTTGATCTCAAATAAATAAATTTTATATTTTCAATTTGGAGCTGAAAATAACAAAAAAGTTACTCTCAAAAGCTCTTGACTTTTATTTTCAAACAGAAATGACTTCAGTTTCCCTTCGACACAAAACAGTGTATTTCGCCTATAATAATAATCGCATTAAACGTAAGATGAGTTAACCCATCAAGCCTAAACAGATAAGAACCAACTTAAGTATAAGTAATATAATACCTAAACTATTCAATACAAAATTATGAATTCAAGATTTTTGTTGACACGCAAAACCAAAAATAAAACATAAAGCATTTAAATGTTTTATAACATTTTTTTTGTCTTGAAATGTTGAATTTGGCTCTTTGGAAATGGGGATGCGCTTTTTTTGGGGCGTTGTTATTTAGCCTATCAGAACTTTACCTTCTACTCCCTTATATTTTAGTACCTGTTAAATTATTGTTTTGTAAAAAGTTACCTACAAAGAAGTAAAACAATTAGAAGCAAAAAATTGTCTGCTAGTAATGAGAAATTAAGCATTTGCGATACTACCGATATCTTTTTAGCTTTGCCCAGAATAAAGCTCGTTATTGATGCCAGAGGGCTACGAAATCATTTCCACTGTCTCCTAGTTACGCTGTGCTATAGACTACAACTCATTTTTACGCCTAAATTATTAGTGCCCTACCACTATCCTGTAGCCTACAGTTATTTTACGCAATTAACTTTATTAATCAGCCTACTGATCATAAAAATATTGGATAAGAAGAAATTTTAAAATCTGCGGCAAGTTATTTAATACAGTACTCTTCAACAGGGGTTTCGTAAGTTTTGAGGGTCCCCTTAGGGTTTCTTGTTTGTTCATGAAAAGATGATATCTTGCTTTAGTGTGTTGATGCGTCTATCTCGTAGAATATTTCTCTTTTGGATGCACAAAGGGTCCAACTACACAGTTTCGACGCAATCGCGGCTAAAGCAAAGGCGTCGACCTTTTTTTTGGAGGCCACCTCCAAATAGCCCCGATCACGAATTTAAGCCCTGGTTGAAATGAGAGAAAGACAACAAAGTGCTTGTTGTTCAAAATAATGTTCTGTTCCACTAATAATGGCCGCAAAACTACGCTAGTAGCGCATTAAAATGTTCTGTGACAAGTGCAAAAGTACATCAAGGGTTTCGCGATGACCAAAAGTTGAAGAGCACTGATTTAATACCAAAATCGATTTCGTCGTATTAAGATATTAACTGTTGTTTTATGAAGTTTTTGTGGGAATAAGTTATCAGACAGATTTTGAAATTCATACATTTATTTTTAACACTTAAGTTATCTCTTGATCACAATCATCGCAAATCGTTGAATCACAATTTGACTCTCCATCAAAAAACATATTCACACGAAATTCTCAAACAATAAAATTGATTGCTAACAGGCACGTTACAATATTACGTAGCCCTCTTATGAAATTGTTAAAGAAAATACTGATAGATAATTGTAATAAGAAGAACGATGGTAGAAGACCAATAAACTGTGATTGATACCACAGAAGTTATGGCGTGTGGCATCTTCAATTTTCGTAATTAGTAACTTCCATGTTTAATTCCTAAAAATAAAATGGGAAAATTTGCTCAAAAATGATCACCAGCATCATACAGTACTATACAGCAATCTATTACATCATGCCAATAACTCGCGACCGGTTTCGACCTTATTGGGTGTCATCAGGCGGGTGTAAAAAAACACTCAATAATAAACATGCTGAAAAAATAAATTTGCCATTGGGAGCAAAAGAAAATGCAATACAAAACAATATGATACAGCAATACGCATATCATGGGGGTCGCAGCTTACCGATGTGACTTGTTGTCCATGTCATGTGGGTGTGTCCTTGAATGTGACCCCCATGATATAAGTATTGCTGCATCATATTGTTTTGTATTGCATTTTTTTTCACCCAATGGCAAATTTGTTTTGTCAGCATGTTTATTATTGAGTGTTTTTTACACCTGCCGGATGACACCCAAAAAAGTCGAAACCGGTCGCAGGTTATTGACATGATGTAATAGATTGCTGTATAGTACCGTATGATGCTGGTGATCATTTTTGAGCAAATTTTTCTATTGTACTTTGATGCTGGAGGCAGATCCCTCTTAATAGGAGATTGCCTTGAAAATTTCTAACTAGCAACTAGCAACTCCTGTATTAATTCCAAAAACATTGTTTTTTCCTGAACAAGAAAAAATTAAAATTCCAGATCCTATTTTTTATCATCAAAAATCCTGTTAAGGTGGTTAGTAGTGGCACAGGTTTCTACATTTTTAAAATTTGTTGCCGTACATTTTCAAGTTAGGAAATCGAAGTTTGTTAGTATACCGTAGTAAATGGGGCGAGTGTTGGGCTCTTGGAATCGGTTTAGTATGAGGTTATTCCATATTAGTTGTTGAGTGGAAAATTATAGGTTCATTGTAATAAGCGTTAGTTGGATGATTGTTTTGCCTACCAGTTACGTTACATTAGGTCTCAGTTTGAGGTTATCTGGTAGCTTGTGTCTAATCATCTAACGTAAAATGATAAGTGGCAGTATTATGCTTATTCAACTCATTAAACACAAAATGAACGTAGAGTTTGGTAAGCAGTAAAATGATATGAGACATAGTAGTGCCTTGCTCCAAGACTGCAAACCATAGATTTTTATTGAGTTCAACTTAAAAAATATACAAGTTCTAGTTCAAGTTCTTCATTTTCAATTTTTTGTGTTAAAATTCGAGTTGGAGTTTAGCAAAAAAGACCGAGTTTGTCAAGTTTGAGGTTGAAGTTCTGGTTAGGGCCTAAGTTAAGACCATGAAATCCATTGCAAAGACCTTGGAAAATGATCTTAAGACCAAGAGCGGTCTTAAGACTTAGGTCACAGCAAAATATTATTTACTACTCTTCTTTCAAAATTGCTCAATTTATGATCTCGATCTATGTTTTTCAAGTTCAAGCTCAGGAGTTTCTATTTTTTGAGTTGAAGTTAGGAGTTTGGCAAAAAAAAGAGTTCTTTGTGTTCAAATTTGAGTTTACAGCCCTACCTTGATTAGTGCTAACAATATTCTGGTTAGCATGTACATTGATACGGTGAAAAATAAGCTACCTATCTGGTGCCAGTATTAAACTATAAATTTTGCAGAATGTTTTGAGAAAATCAGCATTTATTTCAGATAATTATTATCTACCAATGAGAGATTATCACTGTTCAGAAAAAAACGTTTAGCTTTCTTTTACCGCTTAGGTTAAGTTTTGGCAGTGGAATGGTGCTTTGTGCAAGATGGTATAGCATTAATGCAAAGTGTGGTATAGTGGGATACCAGTATTTTGGGACAGATTTCTACTTTTCATCTTTTATCCACCACGTTACTACTTGCAACTTTGGTCTAACCACTTTTTGAACATATGTATATTTGTTTAACATTTGGCAAAGCGGCATGTTTCAGTAATTTTTGAATTCGGAATTATGGATTATTAAATTCAGTGGATCTGCTGTCACAAATTACCCTGTAAATGGGGTAATCTGGGACAAGGTTGAAAAGCTTAAAAATTTTGAGGGTAATTGAGGAAAATGTGATAGTTAAAGATTCTGATTGATAACGTTGTGGCTTGATTTGTACATTGATTCCATCAAAATTTAAATATAAACTATCAGCTAATTTACAGCCACTTTTATTGATTACACTTATTTGTTATAAAAATGTCACTAGGTCAAGTTACATCTTTGTATCGTGTGTATGTAACCCAAACATTACTGTGTGAATGTGGTCAAATGGAACTAGCTTAGTTGGAGTTCCAAAAAATTGTTCAGCTCTTTTCAATGTCAAAGTCATGTGTTTATTCAATTTATGTGAAGCACAGCTTGATTTATATTAAGGCAGTAGCTATTTTGCCTTCAACGGCATTTTACCCTCAGAGACTATTTTGCCACGAGTTATTTGTGATTGGTCAATCTTAATAATGTACTAAACATGTGACTTTTGGTCCTTTCTGATTGGTCAATTTTGATAGCCAATTAAAAAAATTTTGTATCCCCTACTGTCTACTCCCCACCCTGTACACTCTCTTCCAGTGTACACTGCCCCATGCATTTACATACCAGGCCTACCCCTGAGGTGTACACTGCCTTTCTTTTAATTCTTTGCCAGCTGAGATTTGAACCTGCAACCATGGTATTTCAAGACCAGCACACTATCTACTACACCACAGTATCACTGGCTGAAATGTAGCAAATATGGCAATATAAACACACGCAAATGATTATGGCAAAATAGTCTCCAAGGGTAAAATGCCATCGATGGCAAAATAGCCACAGCCTTATATTAACTTGTTTTAAATTACCCCACAATACCCTACTGGTAAAGTGCTTAGTTGAAAGTCAGTTAATTCAACCCCAAACTCAAAGTGTTGTACCGAAATACTACCATGTGTTCTCAAAAGCAAGAATACCCATGTCATTTTTTTCATATTTAGGAATCTGTTTCTGATGAGTTAAGTTTTGAGTTTCCATTGGTAGTGACAATGCCTTCATAGCCACAGGGTTCACCATTTAAACTTCACAGCCAATTATTTTATTTTGCATCTTTGAAAAGAGCATTTTGTGGTTCAATTTATCCTGGTGGGTGCTTATGCAGTAGGATAAGAATATGCTGGTATTGGTTTTTGGTAGAAAGTTTTGGTCACTATATAATGAGCTGCACAAGTTAAGTTGTCTTAGATGCAGAGGTGACAGAAAAATTAAGATTGCAAGTTTAGGTTGCAATTTTTTTAGAACTGTTGGCATAATAAGTAAGTTCATTATGTTTGTTGGTAAATCTTTACTGAAGTGGTTAAGTTAAGGTAGTGGCTATTTGGTTGATTGCATCATACCTTTGTAGGCTCTTTTGCCGTCATCATTCATGTGTCTTTAATTTGGCTTATTTGCTATGATTCTGGTAGTGATACTGTGCAGTGGTGGATAGTGCAGCTGCCTTCAAATGCAGTGATTATTGGTTCAATTTTTCACTGTCACGGTACTTAAACTAAGGCAGTATACACTGAAAGGATGAGCCCAATGTGTACATTTGCAAGGGAGTATACAATTGTGGGAGTCTGTACTAGGGTACAACTTTTTTTTGATTTACCATTAAAATTGACCAATCACAAATGTTCAATAGCAATAATAGCAAGGGTAAAATGCCGTTCACAGCAAAATAGCCACTGTCTTTAGTTATCAGGTAACAGTGATAAAATTTGCTAACCATCCAAGAATATTAAGACTATTACAAAAGTTTTTTGATAAAATTTGACCCACATCTGCTCTCGGGCAGGTAATGCATGAACATGCAAGCCTCTCTGTGTCTGTGCAGTCACTCTGCCAGGAACTAGCCATGCAACAAACTAACCATTTAAGAATATTAAGACTATAACAAAATTTTTTGGATAAGAATTTGATCCACAATTTGTGTCTGGCAAGTAATGCATGGACATGCTAGCGTGATGTCTGTGTCCATGCAGTCAGTCTTTCTAAAGCGTGATTGTTCCTGGATAGCTATATTGAGTTTTTTCAGCTGTTTTCTTTTCGATATACAGTGTATCTGCCTTTTTTATGCATTAGCGACAAAAGGTTTTCCCCTACAGTGTGACCTGATAACTGTAGGGTGTAGTTATAAATCTTGTAGTGCAAGGTTTGTGTGACGCTTTATTTGTTGTCCTGGCAGTGTTTTATAATGTGACTGTGATAATTTTACTACCTAAGTTTGATGCTATTTATTTGAAAGAAAGATGAATGGAAGTGAAAGCCAGCAAGACCCAGTTGCAGTGTTCATGCAATCTCCGCTTGTGCAATGGGTAGGTTGTTAAAGGGCTTATCAAACGAAAAACACGTGTTATGGTTTAACTATATTGCTAATTAAATGTGTTTCATCCTTGAACTTATTCTTAACTTTGTGGCAGTGCTGGCCCAAAGCCGAAAGCTAGGTTGTGAATCGAAATATGGTTTTGCATTAATCTGAAGAATAATGTTTTGAGTTGTGTTTCAAGATTAACCCTCTCTCATGCACAATGTAATTAATGGTTGTACTGACGCTGTGTGTCTCGCAGGCACACTTCAATAACATTGTTTTTAACTGTGTGTGTCTTACACGCACCCACAATTTAAATTGTAATTCTTGGAAATCCGTTCTCCAAAAAATTAATTTGTTTATTTCACTTTTAACAAAAGTACAAACTGCCCAAGGTTAGTTTGCAAATTATTATGTGACTTAGCGCTTGACCTTTTTTGTAGGTTTGGTTTTAAAGCATGACCTGCACACCAAAAGTGGCATACTCTTAGCCAGGGATTGATAACCTGCGGCTGTGTGCAGCTTGAGAAAATCTATGTTTAGGTAAAAAGCAAGGGGGATGAAATTAGAAAAATCACCTTCCAAATGTTGATCTCACAAAAAAAGGTCTTAAACTTCGTTGGGAGACAAAAGTCAGACTGTAATTCCTTAAAAAGTTGCCCTCCAAAGAAAAGGTTTTCAAGTATTTGCGGCTACCAGTGTTTTTCTATTCTGCAGAAACCAGGTCCAAATAGTTTTTTGAGCATGGTGCTGAATCAGCACCAGCAGTGTTCCCTTTAAACGCAAAAAAAGTGCGAATTTTCGAAATTATGTCCGGCGGATTCGCAGTTAAAATTCAACAGTGCGTAAAAAAAGTCCGGCGGTTTTTGGTAACTTTTTCATTTTGTTAAAATTTTTGCAATTTTGTTAGGAAAATTTTAACCAATCTTAAATGCATGGGAGACAGTGAAAAGAAATCCAAGTTAGGACAGATGCTTTTTCAGAGCAGTGCAACGTCTCACCCAAACATCGCACGGCTGTGACGCAACAGCTAATGACGGCGAAAATATCGCGCACGCCTTTGCCTCACTTTTTTGTATAACAAATTATCTCTCCAGCAATTAACCTGAAGTAAAATCGATTTTTTTGTTTACTTTTTCCCAGCCGATTTCAGTCGTAGCTAAAGAGCAGTAATAGCAAGCAGCTCTCAAACTTCAGTTTTAACTCAAGACATCATTTTTCGAGGGAAGTTTGAAATTAAACTTGCTTAAAATCTTTATGTTTTCTTTACGTTTCAACGCTAACTTTCAATCCTGCTTGTTAAGATAAAAAAAATACATAGTTCTCGCGGTGCTACTATAGCGTGAGGTCTACCACACTATAGCGTGAGATCTACCTCCGGTTACTACTATAGCGTGAGGTCTACCAATGAATTATTTATCCCTCCCCTCTCTATAGCCACACTATAGCTGCACACTTACTACTATAGCTATAATAATTCCAAACACCACACATACATTCCAGGGTTAGGGTTACGATTAAGGTTAAGTTTAGGGTTAGGGTTAGGGTTAGGGTTAGAGTTAGGGTTAGGGTTAGGGTTAGGGTTAGGGTTAGAATTAGGGTTAGGGTTAGGGTTAGAATTAGGGTTAGGGTTAGGGTTAGGGTTAGGGATAGGGTTAGGGTTAGGGTTAGGGTTAGGGGTTAGGGTTAGGGTTAAGGCAGTGGTTCTAACCCTAACCCAAACCTCACGCGATTTGCACCTCGGTAGATGCGAATCAAGCGGTAGACCTCACCCTGCATCTCGGTAGGTGACTTATGTCGGTAGACCTCACGCTATAGTAGCACCGTTCTCGCTTTCAGTAAAGCACAAAAAACACCATTTTTGAGGGATTGGTTCTGTTTTTGTACGTTACAAATAAATAACCTTCTTTTAATTGCCATTTATAAACACTAAAAATGAAAAAGAATACAACTTCTAACCAATTTAGTTTTGAATTCCCTTCAAATCCTTTCCGAACTGAGATTGAAGGTTTGCTTGCAATTGCAAAAACCTGTTGTCTAATTGATTACGATAAAGAAATGTAAGTTGTCTAATTATTTACCGTAATCAAGCACCAGTTAAAGTTCGCAAGTATTTTTTGTTATGTCATAATCGTAATAACCTACCTAACATCACATTACTTCATAAAAGTTCTAGTTCTCTTGCTCATGTCGGGCGTCGGCAAAGGGTTAATTTTATTTACGCGCATTTTTCATCTGTCATTCCAAAGTGCTTACGCATCACTGTTGCAAAGGCTGAAAGTTTGTGACTAAATTTAACCACAATTAACTTACTGAAGAAAAATAGCCAGGTATTTCGCCGCCGTCTTATAACAACCGATAGGCTACCTGTTTGTGAACATTTTGGGGCTGACATAGTCACGCTAATTATTACGTCACCGAAGCACATTGTCACTGTTTTGACTTTCCTTTCCCTGCAAATTTGTCTGGCGGTTTTCGTACATTTGCTAGCAATTTCGCACTTGTGCCGGCGGTTACGCACCTACTAAAATCTTAGAGGGAACACTGGTGCTGATATTTGATCTGAACAAAGTGTCCTAAATTGCAACCCTCATCTTAGTCATCAGTATTTAGTAGTAAGCTACCACTAGTTTCCTCTTGTCGTCAGTCGTTTCTCACTGTAGCGATAGTTGCATGTCTTAAAAACTGCGCTGCTGGGAAAATGTGCTTAATAAAGAAGCAGTACAGTAATATATAAAGTAAAAGTAGTAAAATGTCAAGAAATACTTCATAAGATTAAGCATTAGCACAACGTATAAAAGTAGAGAGTCTCAGACTAACAAAACAAAAATAAAAAGTTAAAATAGCCTTCTACGAATGAAGTATTGGTATGCTATATGCCTGTGAGACCTTGACTCTGTATGTCTTTCACGATGTCAAATCTTCTACTATTGTTGACACATAGCACAAGCACGTGGTGTATGCAGGTGGTTTTAAGGTGAGTTTGACTTTGTCAATCAGGTCGTGAGGTGTACGCAAATGCATCATCACTGTACATGTCGGATTGGTTCTGCTTGATGAGAAGTATATTTACTACTAATGCATTTTACAAGCCTATGATTATCAGCAAGGTGATCATGTAGGCTAAAGTGCTTTTTACCGGACAAAATGATCGTGCGTTCAAGCTTCACGATTACTCCGTTTATGTTGAAAACTGCTCTTCGCCGGAGTTTCCCTTCTTGGTTGCATTGCTTGTGGCTGAAATGCAATGTCCCAACAGCAAATACAGTTTAAACCGAAACACTTTGTATGATCGACAAAAAGTTTTTCCGCGACCAGAGATTAAGTCTGCCACTCTATTCGAACGTTACCTGCAGTATTAAATTAAGGAGATAATTTTTTTGAGAAAGGTGCGATAATTTAAAAGCATTTTTACAAATCGAATGTCAAACTTAGAAACCAATTTAAAGCCATCAAGTTGCACACATATCCGTGCTAAATAGTTTAATGTGTGTTATTTCACGCCCTGCTAACTGCAGTCAGCAGCAAAATCTTCGTATAAAACGGTGCTAGTCTTCTAATGAAAAGATTACATGTTCCATACTCATATCGATCGTGTGATGTGCATTTAGGAAACCCCATTTTCACTTTAAATTTTCTTTGCTTACAAACATTGTTTGTTTTGATGTACTGTGCCAACAATAGTGTTAAGTTGGAAATTGAGGATTTTAACACGTTGTATTTTTGTGAGTAATTGTTCAAGTATTTTCCCATAGTAGTAGTAATGCAGATGTTTTGTTATTGGGTTTTTCATTATTGTAATTATAATCATAGCTTTGAAGCAAATCAAAGACGCCTTTAAATTATGCATGATCACATTGCTTTGTGTTTTGAATGAGACTTTCTCATTGGTTTATGTCTAGTAAAATTTTATTTTTCAGAAGTCTCATGGGTGTCGCACAGAATCCCATATGATTCCCTTTATTTGTCAAACTTAATAAGGTTTTGAGCTAAGGTTGCTATTGCGAAAACAAATTGATGAGGACTTATTTAATTCAATTGACTCATTGCGTGGAGCAAAGAGCTTGGGTGATTGCAAAATAACCGTATGGTTTTGAAATGAGCAGACACCAATACGCACCGTCGTGATGCACTCTAACAGTAGTTACGACCTAAAGCATGGACCTGAAAGCAGATTGGCGTTCAATTGGGCCACGGTTTATGCAAGATAAACATGCTTGAACTGCTGACCCCCACCTACCTTCGATTATAGGTTTGAACAAAATTTCAATGTTAGTCAAGTGTGTACTGGCCCTCATTTACAGTACTGGTATTTCTGTAGCGTTTCGTTTATGCAAGAAACGATGTAAGAGTATTTTTTTTATTTCAGATTCAGTTGCTGTTGGATAGAGAAACCTTAGAAATAGAAGAATTAGTTGATGGAGTTATTTTGAATCAAATCATGCTGCAAATGTAAGTTTTGCTCGTTTTTCCTGCATATCCTTTGAGATTTATTTATTTTGGAAATATTTTTATTGCACATTAGCATAAGCGGTTTATGGTAGAATGGTCAATTGCTAATTTTAAAAGATTTACATTCCTTTAGTAATGCCTAATCATTGCTACTGCTACCACTGTTAAGTAACACAAGTACTTGAGTAACACAACACAAGAACTTTTCGTATATGTTGCGATAATAACAATAACATAATTATAACGATTAAATTGTTAATGTGGAAGATTTGCATTCATATCCGCCAAAGATCCGTGGTTCAATTTTCAATCCAGCAGACTCATTTTCTTGTAAACTCGAATTGCATACTTGTATACAATAATAGCAATGACAATTTGATGTCGGTGCACACTGTACAAGGCTGTACATTTGTTAAATGATAACGCGGTAATGATACTTACTGTAGTGGAGATAGAAAAACGAGATGTAGGCCTCCCCTTTTACCCTGAGTTCGGCCTCTTCTTCCACTGCGAGTTTGGCTTTTCCTTACATCCTGGGTTGCAATTGTTTTACTGCAATATCTATTACTTTCAGTGATCCTCGACCTACCAACAAAAAAGCTCACAAAAATGTTCGAAACGATGTGAATCTTAACGTTCAAAATTTGATGATGCTAATTAAGCAAATTAAGTCATTCTACGAGGTATGCGTAATCTCTTATTTGATCTTAAATCTTACCAAGCCAAAATTTAAAACTTTTGCTTAATTAATAACGAGAGTGCTTGCGCATTTTTTTTCGTTGGAAGCATTATGTGCTAATAGTGATTGTGCTAGCAAACAAATCAATCAGTCTCATGCTTTTCTGTGTCGAAAATGCGTTTTTATTTTCCTTATTTGCGGCTGAATAGTGCGAACATGCTTTTTTAGACCGTTTTTTTCGTCGATATATTTGATGATAAGTTTGACCTACAGCATGGTGCTACATAAGTGCTCGATTGGTCCAAGTTTGACAATGTTACAGCTGAGCTTGCATCGGGAGGTGTATCAATTAAAGGCTGCTACTTCAGGACATTTCAAAGATAAAATTATTTTAAATGATATTTGTACAATTGTGTGGCGGTATTCTGTTTGCTACTTTTTGGATTCTTTTGGTTTCCCGACTAGAATCGAAAAATAGTTCATGAAAAAGCTTTCTTCAAGTGCTTCTAGCATGCGTTTTAGGTCACGAAAAAAGGAAGTCAGTATTTGATTTTGTCTGGTTGGTTAAGCAATAGTCCTGAGAAAATTGATTGAACATTAAGGAAAACGGGCTACTTCTGCCTTTTGTTTGCCATTTAAATATTGAAGTTTTTCTTGGTGTCCTTGTTTACTCAAAAACATTTTAGCCGGCATTCCGCTTGCGGTAAATCACAGCTTGTCTCAAACTTTGCTCATCTGCATTTAATGCCGCTTACTTATTACGGTGACGGTGCGAGATAATGCATAGTATGAGGCTTGATCCTGATCGTCTTTTAAGTTTTTGATTGTATTTTACCGTAATTAGACGTTGTTCTAGGGCGCATACAGAAAATTTGCAGTTATTTAAAATTTGTTTGTAATATTAACGTTGCTTTTTAACGTTCTGTGCTGCAGTGGTTCAGTAAAAGTGTTCCACGAAAAATGCGGAAAACCCTAATGCCGCTTTCAAACACGTCATTGTTTGTAAAAAGCTTTTCTAGAAGGCAATTGAGCACTAGAATGGCCGAAAAACGTTTTACCTGCGTTAGCTGAAGCGTTTGAAATCTGCTATCTTTGGCTTACTTGTTTACTAGAAATATACTAAAATATCAAAGGTATTTTGCAGGTGTACTGTAATTCGCTCGTAGTGCATTAGAAAGAACACAAACACGCCGATATGTGATAAAATAATTTTAGTTTTTACTACAGTTAATGCATGTGACCACTATTTGTCAACTTTCATCTACTGCCCACTAGCCACAAGTTGCTTAGTCACAGATGCGGCTTACCGCTGTCAGTTGTGATGTTGCATGTTGCTTTAGGACTTTTCTTTATTTTCTTGGAGTTGCAACAACGTTATCTGTTGCGGTACGTTTGCTGACTTCAGCCGAGAAATTTCTTTTTTCAAGTAATTGTAACATCACTTTTCCACTGGTAACAGAAGGAAGGTTTTTTGGCTGATGTACATGCGCGTTGCCAGGTTATGTAGAATGCATGCATTCCAAAGCTGCAATGTCCAGCATATTGCTCCTCACAGCAACAGGCCATCTTCTTGCTGCGGAGTGTGTTGGATGCTTTTGTATCATCTGGTCAACGACGTCCATGTCAACTTTGTTTTCATTAAAAAATAATATTACGTCTAATTGCTTCACAGAGGAGTCGTCAACAGTTGGTGAGTTATGCATCGTGAAAATGAGGGAAACGCTTTTCTTTGCCTTGCATTTGTAATTTACACAAAAAGCCATTGATTTTGATTATTGTAATAATCTATTATCCGCTTGGACAAGCCTTTACTGTTTCCTCTTACAGTGCCATGTATTGTTGTTGAAATCTTTTCCAATTTCTTAGCTAATGATATGCTTGTCATAAAGTTATCGGTATAACATCTCATCCCATTGATGTTACCAGAGAGACGCAACACATTGTCCTGAGCCATTGAGACACCTTGTCTTGATTCTTTTTGCTAAGCCCCTCGTTACGAAAGGATATTCACCTCATGCTTAGTGTCCACATTGACAAGAACCCAGAAATATACGCCAAACTTATCGGGCTTGTTGGGCATGTAAACGATAAACGGATAATGGTTTTTTGCTGGCATCAATTGCTCATGGATTGTCAAGCTGTGGTTCGGAGCGGATCTGAATAAGCAGTTTGCAGTAAACTTCTAGAAAATTTCTCTAACGTGTGTGAACCTGTCTAACCCAAAACCTTGTTTTATGAGCGTTTTTTAATCAAATCTAGAAAAGCGAAGTATAGATTTATAGTTATTTCTGGGTATAGTTTTTCTGAACAGCTTAGGTCCTTACAATTCATTCCGAAGAACATCTAAAGAGTGAGGTTTTATATTTATTCCCCAGGCTCACTGTAAAAAATGAATGCTTCCGGCTTGTCCATTACTTAATGACCAATTAGGATCTATCTTGTGAGCTTCAATAAGTGCATATTGCCGAACTTAACGAAGAATACTTTCATCAACAAACAACTTCCAGGCCATGTACACAGACTTAGCAGCTTATTGTCACACAAATGATGTCATTCCTGGAGTAACTTTGAAGATATTAGCACGTCGTGTGCGTCCGGAAAGACCTGAGTTTTAGCAATGACTATTCAATTTTGCCTCTTGCAATAGTGATGGGGTCTCTGATCGCAATGTCATTGCTGTCCGCATTTTCATCGCTTCTATTAGAGCTCACTAAAGATAATCGATTCTTTGTAAGTTTTGTGTTGCTGTTTTTGACATCTGAAGAGCTAGTCACCGTCGTTGGAGGTTTTATTCAGAACATCTTCATATTCTTTTGCTGTCCGTGTTTTAGATGGCATGGTACCTGATTTTGTTGAAAACGGTTTCACAGCAACTACAGTCAGTATTTGTTCAAAAGCACCGTAGTTGTAAGAGCGTCCGCCTTGCAGTCAGTAGATCTGTGGTTCATTTTCCTTGTCAAGTCACACCAAAAGACTATAAAAAATGTTATCAACAACTTTCCTGCTTTGTCCTCAACCCGAAAAGGATAGTGAGGATAACATGCTGGCAAGTTCGCTTGCTGTGCCCTTGGGCAAGGCACTTAACAGATCACCTTGATCTTTTTGCGGTAAACCGGAGATATAGCAAAACAGCTGCTCACCACTCGTACCCTGGGTGTATTAACAAGGGTAGACATTCGTGTCAAAGGCGGCCGAGAGAAAGGAACCGTACCCTTACTGTGATCAGTGCCGTGGGCTTCGGAAAATGGAAACCTTCTTACACTTCCAAATTTCAAAGCTCGGAATCGAATATCGGACTTTAGGAGAAAGAAATTAAACGACAGCGGCATTGACAAAACTCTGATAACCTGATCAATGCTTCTTGCTTTTGGAAGTACTCAGTGGACATGCGAGAGATGAGGTAGTGAAAAAGAGGTCATAGATCACAGAAATCATTGAGTACACTAAAATTCCGAAGGAATTAGGTAAACTATCGTCACGTAAGATTATCCTAGCGGGATATTATGGCAATCGGACTAGTCCCAACAACCAATTTTCCAACAGTGTGAGAAAAATAGGCTTGAAACAAAAAGATGTCGAAATCGACTCTTTTGGCCAACAACAGTTAAACCCATTCACAAAATCTTTATTTTGTGCAAATTAACAAAATATAGGTTTAAAAAGTAAAGAAGAACAACCTTAAAAAAGAATTGTAAATTCACGGAAGCAAAAAGTAAAAAAGTATCAAACTTGATATTTCGATCGGTGTCGATTTCAATAACGTGACCATTCTGGTGTTAAGTAACTTTTGCAGGCGAGTAGGTATGCTTCATTACTAGCGTAATAGGAAAGAAGCTTGTCGCCATACCGTAATTTCTGTTGCTTGACTGCAGTTGTGATAGAATTGTTCTATGCTGACAGTACCAGCAGCTCCAAAGCGAGTCGGAACGCGATGTTCTACGTTGGCTTTACATGTTTTAATACGCCTGGAGGAGGAAGCCGATATCATAACCCCTGACTTTTTGATTTAGCAATTAGTAACTTTCGTTGGCCCATAAACAATTATTGCCTTGTTGAAAAACAACCGGTTCAGACGATGTTAACAAAGTATACTGTTGCACAAGTCAACTATATATCGCGCTAGCATCATTGTGGCTATGGTATTAGATATCAAACAATATTTATTGTGTAATCGTGGTTTAAATTCGTCAAATTATTCAAGATATCGTGTCACCTTTTGTCTATTAACAAAGCCTTTTTTTATAACTATTCTTTCTTGAAGCTCGCTGGGTTTCCTGATATAGACGCTTGTAAAAAAACTTTGTACTATTGATGCTTGCTGTTATTATTGCTGCAAAACAGCTTCTCTAAAAACACTCTTGAATGCTTTTCGCCCCATTTTCGAAATGACTGCAGAAAATTGATATGAAGAGAAGTATGCATGTACTGAATGATTTATAATGTAGTAGCCTAAGTTAGCTATGCTTATCCTTGGGTGCCTTTTCGATTCACGGATATGCGCAACATCATTCGCTTGGATGGTATATATCATTTAGGCACATTGGTCAGGGTACCGTGCTTCATACGGAGTAATTGCCTTCAAAAATCGTCGCATACATACATTCCGACGTTTAGTCGTGCTCGGTAAGAATGAAAATTGCAACCACGTTTTTAAATAGTGATGCGCACGTAATCGCTTGTGCTTCACTACAACCGCTGGACAGTAACTATTACCCGGTTATTTGAGCGTAAGTGCAATTAAATTGCCGGAAACCCCTTTCCTTTTGTAACTTTTGTGGTAGGTGATCGTGTCTTATGTAATTGTCATTAATATAGATTAATCGTATACTGTACCTACTGCTTGTAATATCCTTGATGAGGTTAAACGAGTATCAGGCACTTTAAAACTGGCATTCACAAATGCCCTGTTTGGGTTTCATATATTGGAGAAAAGTAAAAAATATTGCACAAATTTATCGCAGAATGCGTTTAACTATATCACCCTGCAATTAGAAAGCTGTGTAGTTCTAATTTCAATTATGATTGAAGAAACAGCCAAAAAGAACAAAGCTTTGCCGTGAAGTTACATGTCTGCAAGTTTTATGCTGAACGCTTTATGATCAAAATCTAACGTTAAAGCAGCTGGTTGTTGTTACTGTGTAACAAACTATTTATTTCTCTAGCCTTGATATCGAAAATACGACCAAAACAAAACTTGGTTGTTAGACAAGAACGTGCTATGGTAGCTGATACAAAATCAGTATCGCCGTGCATTGTTTTGTATTTTTTCCATGTTGGTGTCTAAACAAGATGTTTTTAAACTTTGTTTTCATGCTTGTGGCCTACAGTTTATGGCACATTAGATTGATGAATTACTTCTTTAATGGTGTCAGAAATATGTACACTTTTCAGAAGAGTGTTGTAATAAAATAACTTAATTATTTAGCTATTAGCTTACTTGAAAATCATACATTTTTATAAATAACTCCTATAAATATGCTATCAGCGAGCTCTGGTAGCATTTTCATAAAAGTTATCAAATTGTTTGTGTAAACCTTAATTTTTTTTTTTGTCTCTGCTACATCGTCAGTAGCATACTATTCCAACCACCTGTTCTTCAATCACTTGTGTGCAAAGTCAGTCATCTGTTAATGCACTGAATTTCGCTTTTATTGCTTGCTTAATTATTTTTTTCGTAACGGTCAAGTCCTGCACAGTAAACATACGCATTTCTAAAACGTTGGCTACTTATCAAATAGCAAACAGTGATTAAGCTGAAATTTTATTCGCTGTGATAACCTTTCCTAGACTTTTGAGACCCAACTGCTTTCGGACACATCCCTTCAACGAGTAGTACTGTGTCAGTTCTTCAGTTATGGTAATCGCGTATGGTAATGCATAGCTAATCGTGCAGGCTGTAATGATTACTGTTCCAGCCAAGTTTGGCAACAGCGCTACAGCCAAAGCAAAATGATGCGTAATTATGTTGCCTTGCCGGAGTGTGTTTGGGTTGATTACGCCAAATCTCTTAAAATTGTATTAGGGTAGTACCAGTACTTAACTCTAATCTTGTTTACAAATGTCAAGAAAAGAGCAGAAGACGTTTCAGTGATTTATTTTTGCAACAGGAAGTTCGCAAGCAAGTGATTGTGGTATCAATGCCAAAAGTCTTGGTGATGGTTAAAAATATACGAACGCCGGAAGGCCTTGCTGAAATGCAGAAACTTCTAGTTCTCATTTTGGGATGCGCTGTACAGGTAATAAAATACGTAATGGGCTATTAATAGAGGATATTTGTAAATAAAATCGTGCAAGGTAATTGTAAAGCGGTAAAAATAATGAGAAAGCGATGCATTTACTTTCAGATGAAGCTATCTTTGTAAGTTATGTTACCTTAATGTGGTTGCAAACTGTAAAGAATTGGACTCTCTCGAGCGGTTGTGGTCTAACGGGTTGCAACGTTTGATAGACGACATGAACAATCAATCTTGTTACCTTCTCGGCTTGTTTCAGTTGATTGTGATTCTTGTCCGTTAAATTGGCGCCTAGTGGTTTTTCAGCTTGATGGGAGACCGCTGGTGGGTTCATTGTAAAAAATACGGCAATGAAACTAGTGGTCCGTCTTGCGTTTTGCGTGCCTCTGAGAAATGCATTCCAGCCCCTCAGCGAGGCTGCCGCAAGTGCAATTGTTTTATTCTTTCATTGACACACGTCTGCTTTTGCAGTGCGATAACCGAGAGGATTTCATTGTGAAAATGAAACAGCTGACGTATCAAGGAATGGAAACGATGATGAATCATATCAAATATGTAAGTAATTAACTGAGAATAAAGACTCATTGCTGCTGTCGCGCCTGTTGACTTGGGTCTAAGCAAACTCTTATGTACCCGTGTTTAATACGTTTATTCATTAGTGCACCTTTAATCATCACGGCAAACTGCTTGTTACTATTGTTTGTATGGCAACAATCAGCCTTTGCGTAAGATTTGGTCTAGTGGCATTAAGAATAAAATGACGTAAGTTTTCACTGGCACGGTGCTGTAGCGGTTTGAGCGTTTGCTCTGCAGTCGGCAGACATGGTTAAAATTCCCGTGTCGAGTCACACTTGGTACTCGCTGATCTTCTGCATCCGCACTCAGAAATAGGAGTAACGTGTAGAGCCATAGGCGCCGGGAAAACTGAGATGTCACGCTTTGGTGACGTAATACTTCGCATAACCAAATCAGCAAACGAGCTGTCACCGATTTAGATCAGCAGAGGTGAAAGAACGAGCTATTTTTGGACATTACAAATGATTTCATATCGCGATTTCGATTGATTTTACCTAAAATAGTGGGCCTGGGTAACAAAATAAAAAACAGGCCCAGTTTGTTACCAAATGGGATTACTTGATCAACGGGCGCCACTGTGGATAAGTACATAGGAAACTGTGTTAACTCTGCGTCATGTTGAAAACAGTGCAATGTATTTCAATGGCTAGAGCTGTTGTTGTTGCTTACCCGACTCCTTCCGATGGATGGGGGCATGGCGGGAGACCATAGAGCCCCAGAAGCCGGGCAACTCCCCAAGGTCTGGACCAGAGGTTGTAGAGAGACAAAGAGTGAGCGGCGTAAAGAGTCCGTAGCTGGACAGTGCAGAATGAGATGAGAGGTGTCCTGGGACTCGTGTCCACAGGCGCTGCAGGAAGGATTCTCGATTCTGCCAATTCTAGAGAGATAAGAACCTAAAAGAAGGCTGTGTCCGTTACCGCGAAGACGAGAGAGGACACAGCGAGCATGACGAGGGAGCACTAGTTTCTTGGTGGAAATCGAGGGAACCTGTGTGTCAAAAAATTTTGATGAGACAGTACGCCTCCAGTCCGAGAAAAGACGAGAGTGGATACGAGAGATAAGAGGAGAGAGACTACAAGGGATAGCGGAGGGCGCAAGTAGCGCTCCCCGTCTGGTCAGCTCATCAGCCGCGTTGTTCCCCGGGAGAAACGAGTGTCTGGGGACTCATTGTAGTCTGATTGAACAGAGGGAGAGAGAAGACAGTTCCTGCCAGATCTGCCACAGAGTTTGAGATAAAAGGAAAGATGGAGGAGAGAACAGGGTGGTGAGGACAGAACAAGAGTCAGATAGTAAGAGAAGAGAAGAAAAATGGCAGACTTGTTGGTGCTGCCGAGACCAGCAAAGAGCGTGCAGAATGGCGCAGGCTTCAGCCTAAAAACTTGAACATACTGGGCCTGCCGAAAAGGAAAGAGTGGCCTCAGTACCACAGATAGAGCAGATGGCAAGAACGCCAGAGCCGCCCTTGCCAAAAGGAAAAGGAACAGAGTCGTCTGTCCAGAGTACGTGGGGAGTGCCCGGGGTACCTGGGACTCTCGGGAAGGCCAACAGGCATTTCGACCCAACCCAAACGGGGTCGGGGATCGCACCACCACGTTGAGGCGGTTGTTGATTGGTGCAGATGGCTAGAGCTCGTAGCTACTGTTAGCGTCGCAACAACAACACCTCTTACTACCAGGGTTTGTTTAACCAAGCAACGTGGTAAACTGTGTTAGAATATGCTTTCAACATCGTTTTCTCTTGTGGTGGGACTCAAACCCGTAATCATGTGTTTTTAAGCGATGATATTTTAAATTTAGATCACAGAAGACACGGACAATGTGATGAACATGCAGTGGGAAGACTATCCTGAGATACCGATCGAAGACCTTGAAGACGTGGCACGGAAAATGTCCTTTCATATTCAGAAGCTGGTCTCAGAAAGAGACAATTATTACCTGGTCAGTTCGGTGCCATTTCAATTTTTCCAATGTGTACTGGTTGGTAGGGCTGGAATTCCCCAAATGAAAGTTCTGTTGTTCTAGGTATTATGACAGCTAGACGGCCCATTTCCAGGTGATGAAGGTAGGGCCATAAATCCCAATTTGGCAAACCCCTTTAGTAGCTGTTATATTTGATTAGTTTGCTTTGCTGTGTGTAGATATAGTGGTTGAGGCACTTGTCTTGCAAATGCAAGACCCAAGTTTGCATTTCGGCTGCGTTGAAATTTCGAAAAACAGCTCGCCACTCGTGCCCAGAGTGTAATGGCATGGATACAAATTTGCGTGTAAGGAAAGGCGGCCCAGAGAAAGGAACCGGCCCCTGTACTCATCAGTGACATGGGCCCAGGAAAATAAGGGCCTTAGCCTTTCGATTCGCAAAGCACGAAACCGAGTATTTGACTATTTTTAGCTTTATGCTTCATTTGTATACTCTGTAGCATACAGAGCAAATCGATAGTATTTCTGTTTTGTGCTTGTGACGAACTGTGTTACCGCAAATCTTTTAAGCCCGCTCTTTTGAAAGGATTGAGGGGCCTCGAGGAAGCACCAGTTACCTGAAAATCTCACCATCTCCAACTCAATGTGCTAACGCACTAAAATGCTGTCTTGAGTTTTTATTTTCAAGTATGGTCTAATTGAGTTGGTTGAGGTCAGCCGTACGATCTTTGTCTTTTTCAGTTTGGTATTTCGCTCCGCACACCATATCCAAGTGTGATTGAAGCTGCTCTTAAAAATATTTGTAGTATGTGTGAACATGGGCTCAGAATTGCTTTTACGCTGCTGAGTTTTCATTTATAATTGGCATCTGCTTTGTGCTTCATTTTCCGATATGATCGGCTTGCAGTTTTATTTGTGAGACCAAAAGTCCTCTTGATTTGCCGGAGTTTCGTATACGAATAGGCTTTACTAGACCGAGACAAGCAGAGTACCAGTCGTCATTAGAGCAAAGTCATAAATATTTTAGCACAAGAGTAAATTGTTACAACTCCAAACCTGATATTTGTAAATCACATTACTGCAAATGGCTGTGGAAGTCAAAACTTGAGGCGTTTAGCTGCTTTTGACTTTTCCGCTTTTAGAGTTAATTTTTGAATGCTGGCGCCTAATACAAAAGTGCTGTTATTGGCAACCGTAAAAACTTTTATGGCAATGCCATATTGAGGCGTTTTGAGTGGCGCGTCGCGCTAAAGCGTTGAATTAATCCTAGTTATGTACAATCGCTCGCTTATTTCAGCCAACTTCAGAAACTTCAGACCGTTGGTGGCCATTTCCCACCGTGTTTAACAGAGTATCGATTTTTTAATCCTGATCACTAGGTCATTGATTGAAAACTTGTTTTTTATATTCGCGCAGGACAACACCAATGTCACACTCGAAAGAGACTATTACCTGTCACAGTTGAGCACAGGTTCGTTGAATCGTCGAGAAAGTTTGAGTTCACCGGCCAGCCGTCAGCAATTAGTGGTCGAGTTAAACGAAATCAAACTGAAACTGCGAAAAACAAAGCAAGAACTGTAAGTAATTGAGCGATTTGGCAAATTGCCGCCTTTTTTATTTATTTAATAGTAACTTCAATCCAGTATGTGCTTAGCCAAGTAGTTGTACGTTAAACGCTGGTTCCACCGCTTTGTTATTTGACAAGTCTAAACACGAATGCGTTTGATGCACAAGCGCCCAGTGCTGTTTTTCAAACATTCAAATGTAGTTTGTTTGACTGTTGTACACGTTTGTTTAACTGTCTTATGTGCTGCGCACTGTTTGCGACTTGATAAGTTGCCGCGATTATCCATCAATGACAAATTTGATACAGTTTCTTATGCTTTTCTCTCTCCACACTCGCACAACGACGGATGTCAAGTGCAGCTATGCAATGGAGATTTCAAACAGTACGTGAGCTCACTTCATGCGCGTAAGCTCTCGTCCTGTTTGGTGGTCTTTTGTCCGACTTGGCCAGCGCGACTGCTAATCTGCTCGACGCCGCATCTGTCAGCCCTCGTAAAGGTGAAGGAACGCCGTTGCGTGCCTTTTCCAAGGTTAGAGCTAGCGAATTGCCGGATTTTTCACCACATGAGCCCCCTTTTGCTGAGCGCTCGGCACAGAAGCTGAGAATTGCATTTTTTAAGAAGTTTTTGGCACGATCCGGCCTAGAATCGAATTACCAACCTATCGCATTCGGGGCAAATGCTTTACCTCTCACTAAGTTGAGGTTGTTGAGTTGAAGCTCCGTAGTGAAACCAAGTTCAAAATTTCCTCTACCGCTTTTAATCCTTCACATGATTTCTTGATTTTGCTTTCTATAAATTTACTTTCTCTTAAAATTCGCTTTGGGGAGAAAAATTATTGCGAAGCATTTGTTTGAAAAGTACAGCGACGCGGTCATTTGCGGAAGGTGATCAAAGCTGCATTTCCATTACATTGCATCATTGTAAGCTTGATTAGCTGTAGTAAGAATAAAGTATATTATTTATACCTTTCATCTGTGTTAGGGTGGAGTGACGGCATAAGACAACAATTAAATTTAACGCCGCATTAGTAATCAAGATCAGTCTAGGGAAGGGCGGCTGACCATTTTGAATCGCGTCACGAATACAAATTAACAACTAGTTGTTTTTCAACCACCACGGCAGACTACCGCCGGTGGCTGCTCAAAAGCCGCTTACGACGTGCTGCGCGTTGCAATAGTAAAGTTGCTCACCTAGTATGTCGCACGGAAAACTTTGGCCGCCAAAGGAAGTCCGCGTTGGTGGCGGTGTGGCTACCGCTGGGCGATTGGTGCCCTTGGCTGGTTCAGAATCGATCGGCGCTCGCCCTAGCTTGCTATTAATTGGGTTAACGGTGTGGGCATCGATTGTCGATCGTGCCGTGCCTCCATTTCAAGGATGATGAAAGGTAAACAGCAACAAGAAGCGGCTTCACTGCTCTAACCCATTGGAACACGAGGCTGGTTTTATCATTTGAGAAAGTTGTTGAAAGTTAGGAGGTCAAATGGCTGAATGTCACTTCGCGTTCAAAGCGTGCTGGTTGATCGGTCAGCTTGAAGAAATAGGGCGGTAGCGGGGTGTACGTTTTGTTGTTTCTGTTTCGCGCTTGCATCGCCGATAGATTTGATCAAAGACGCGTTTTAACAGGGACGAGAAAGTAGAGGAGAACAGCGATTTAAAGCAAGAGTACGAAGACCTTCACAATCAGCTACAAGATACTCGAAAAGAGGTTTGATTTTTAAAAACAGCAATTTTCTATTGTTCTTGAGCCTGGCTGCGCGGCTACTTTTCGCCGCAATTGGCGGCGCTGAAACAGAACTTTCTCGTTTTATTGCCGGCCGCAGGAATGAGCGGTGGAACCCTATTTTTAAAGTGTTTATGAGCCGGCGGATATAATTTCTTGATTTCGTAGGTTAAGGTGGTTTTAGAAATCATTTTCTTCACAGGAATGCATTAAATAGCATGTTCCCGAAGCTTTTAGTGTTGCATTTCAAAAAGTTGAATTTCTTCAGAAAGAAGATGAAAAAGCGCATTTTTTGATTTTACAAGTTTCTTTTTAACTGGCGTTTTTCTTTCCTGGATGCCTTTGATAAATGTCCGTACAAGCACTGATTCGAAAGAACACATTCTTGGTTAGCTTTTACGTCTGTTTTTTCGCTTTTGGTGGGCTTAAACGTGCTGATACAATGAATTTGTGGCTTTTAAACCGAATCTTTTACTGTAGCGTCCTAGCACCTTAAAATCCGCATGCGCTTCCTGACAAATGTTGATTTAATGGAGTTTCGAACGCCCGACCTTTTGTTCCGAAGTCTGTAACAGTTAGCACTGCACCACTGTTAATCATCGACTTTAAAGAGTAACATGTCTGTCGGCTTTGCAGAATTCCGAGTTGGTTTCAGACGCGCGATCAGCACGTGCTCTGCGAGATGAAAACGACATTTTGAAGGCAAAAGCGTTCAAAGCCAACCGCCTTGAAAATGAACTTGACATGGTCAAGGATAAAGTGAAAGACATTGAGTTCTATAAGCAACGAGTGGCGGAAATTCGCGAAGACAACAAGTAATTTTTTTATTGTTACGTGACGAATATTTAAAATCTCCCCTATTGTCTTTTTTCAGAGAAAGTTTCCTTTGTGTAGCGCGGTTTTCAAGAAATTTCACTAATCCACTTTTCTAAAACTGTTTGTAGTTCTAAAATTAAATTAGTGTCTGGTACGAAAATAAATGAATCAAGGCAAAAAGTTGCTTTCTGAATCTAATGCGCAAAGCTTAGATTCAGAAAGCTTACTATAGATTCACCTAGTTTAAAGTTCCTCGAAATATGTTCAATTGTTAATTGAAAATCAGAATCCCTTCGACTTCGCTCTGCCCGGGTGAAAGCCATCTTAAGGCAATTGATTCCATTTCTTTAATTGCACTGCTTGTGGTGAAAATCCACTGTGCCGGCAGTATTGGTTAACTCCAAAGCAGATCTGGACACGAAGTTGTTTCAGTGCGACCGACAAAAAGGTTTTCTTGTGACTGGAGAATGCGCAGGTTAAACTCGCAAGTTTTATCAGTTTATGCAAAGTCAATGCTCGCCTACCACCTACTCTCTACCGCACTTTCCTTGGCAACTCTCTCGCTTAAAACGACCTCTGATCCAGGCCGTAGAGAGTTTTCAGACTTGGAATTCCATGAGACCTCCGCCCTGCACTCATCTCAAGAAAGAGATAGGGCAGCTGCAACAAATCATATGTAGATATTTGAAACAGTGGATTCTTTCACAACATTTAACATAGTGCTCACAGGTTTTTACCTGTAAGCACTATGTAATCATCAATACCTGAGCAGGTGGTTGTAGACGTGCCGTAAATCAGCAGCGTCAATAGCTTTGTAAAAATTTAACTTCATTGCTTTATTGTTTTTTTTCACACTAGTTGCCTCTCATAATGTTTTTGTGTTGTAGAGTTTTGCACGAAACAAAGGAGCTGCTGGAAGAACAGCTTGATACGGCACGCAGCCGTCTTGACAGTTTAGTTGACGCTGAAAAGAAGATCATCGACCTCAAGCGGCAACTCCATGATTTATCTGAGGTGAGGTGAATGTTAGCGCTAAGCAGCGTCGCTTGAATGAAACAGTGCAAGCACAGGCATGGTTCTTGTTGAATTCGATTCCGCAGACCTTTAATCACCGATGAAGTTCGGAGGTTTCTTCCCGTTACTTTATATGCCTATATGATGCAGGAGGATTTCGAGATTTCCAGTCGAACTCGACTGAGACGTAAACCCTGTCTTGCAACAGCTAAAGCCCTCGTGCCCCTCGCGCTATGACATAAGTTGTATGCTGCCTTGCATAAAAGTTAAACAAGCCGGGTCAGACTAAGGACTCTATCAATTCACTGCTTTCTCATCTGACGCTTGACATGAAAAGAAAGTGTGAAAGGTTTTTGTGTTTTACGTAGTGCGTCTGTTTTCCTCAAATTTTATATTGCGTATTCTAAGTGTTTTTTTTTGGGTGAAAATGGAATGTCTGTCTGTTGCAATGGACTTAGAAAAGGTTCGCAATTGCTACGAACTTGCGGTCCTCGGACATACTACCTCACTGCTTGATGTCACGCGACGTTAGTTACGTGGGCGTGGTTTGCGTCAAAACTGCTTTTACGTCAGGAACGTGAACGAGACCGCATGCAAATCGACGACTTGGTGGAGGCCAACTCCAAACTGGAGATGGACAAACAGCAGAGCCTGAATGAATCTGGTAATCTCGCATACCAGTTGGAACAAGCCCGAGGCACGATGGGTGGTAAGCTGTCTTTGCGATAATCAAAAGTCAAAAACTGCTTGATTTTGCCCTTTTTTCTCGCGTTTTCGCAGACTTAAAGACTAATAGACTCAGTGTATGTCACACACTACACACTCGCTTTCGAACCAGATTTTTGCTGGAGCGACTTACCCTACAAATTCCACATGTTCTTTTCAATGGCTGCTAATGACGCTCTTATGGGGTTTCAAACACCAGACCTTGCGTTTTACAGGTAGAGCGATTACTTATACCACGGTGGCTGCTTTGAAGCTCTTACCGAAAACTTTTCGTGACGCTCTTCCCCGCGACGTAATGGCTTCTAATTTGAAATATAGTGCGTAAGAGCGTTACAAAAACTTCAGCAAAATATCTTTTTTCAAAGCTACTCGAAAGTTAGAGCGTCACCAAATGCTGTTTTATTCGTTTGCAGCTGCACAGCATGGCGCTGTACCGATTAGCGTTTCACGTATGTATTTATTGGCCCACTGACTGGCTTAGTATGTGATATGATATCTCCATTACGTCATGCTGTAGTAGGTCACGTATAGTGTTGCTAGCAAACAACTGGAAATAATTTATCGTCTGCGACAGTTAGGCTTCTACTATAATGTCATTAGTTATTTTTATATGTCATATAAAATGTTGGCTTTATTTTTCTGCTACTTAGCCTTTCTGTTTGTGAGACTGAAGTATTAAGAATGTTTAAGAACCTACAGTTGTTTAAAATGTTCCGACGGGGGTGAATGTGAGGAGGGCTAAACATTGTTTTGTGACGGCAATTTCCTCAGTCTAGCTGCGTTTTTGCGTTTCAATTTCGAACTAGCTGTGAGTACAGTTTGGTAACTCCACCACCAACCATACGCACCGCTCGATAATCTTTTCTTACAACAAGCGCGGTGAGCACTGCCATTCTAGTCCGGTGCAGCGCGGATGAATACATCAGCATCGTTCAGCAATATTGTTTTAGGCGGTCGCATGTCCATCCACGCCGAATCGGAAGAATCTGCCCAAACGAAAGCACTGCGACTTGAAAAAGAAAACAAACACTTGCAAGCTCTACTTAACACCTATAAAGACTCGATCAAAAGTACAGAATTAACCCAAGTAAGTATTCTGGATCCTTGCCATTTTCCATTTTTTGCCGCTATCTTTCACTTTTCTATACCTCCGAGCGGAAGTAAGATTTGGAACGGAAATCCATGTCCACTTCGAAAAGCTAATCAACGGCTAGGGGTACGCGGCCGTCTTTCAAGCTAGCCATGAATACAAATAGCAGGCTCGTAGCCCACCACCAACAAGGTGGCTTGCCATTTATGGATGATCAACAGTCGCCTCTTACGACATGCTTGAAGAGCAGCTTCAATGTTCTAGCGTGTTGTGATGAATGCGTGTGAGCTCACACTGTGCTCGAAAGCGTTTGGTCAGATCAACCCCATTGCTTCGTGTCGACAGCTCGCCCACACCACTTGTCTGTCGCTAATAAAGTGCTTTTTCGAAAAGCACCACTAGCAAACTTAACGGCTTTTTCTTCATCTAATCTCTTTTGAGCTGGGCGTCAGGCAACGTAGCATTGAATATGGTTTTCGAAGTCTTTCTATTCACTCTTATTTTGGAACTTCAGATAGAGTTATAATATTGCATTCGTCTGTACATAACTATACTGTATCACATTACCAATAGCAAGCTTTGTTTGATAAACATTGAAAATTACCTGGCCAATTGTTGGGATATGCGGAGGTGGTGAGATGATCTCATTTTTGGAACTAAAGTTATAAACAAAAATCCAATGGTTTCGACATCAGGCTACAGATCATCATCAAAACGATTACGTTGCAATAAATATTACATTGGATTTGGAAACAGAATGACTAGAGAACAGTATTACAATCAGCACCGTGGCTTACAAAACTGTTGGTTCACTTAAATACTGTGTGTGATGTTTTTTTGCTAGTCTGACTATGTCTTAGAGCAATAAGGTTTTTTGAAAAAATCGAAAAAACAATCGTTTTAGACGAGAGCAGACCGCTTATTTTGATAATTGTCCACCAGCATTGCCTGAGTTTTAATTTCTCAAGTTTTTTTTTCACTAGCGTATGTTGTTTTTTGTTTCTATTAAGTTGTGACCTACTGATAATTCATGCGGGTTGCCCTGCCTTTTATATCAATTTTCTTGCAGGCTAACATGGTCGAAATGGAGAAGGAAAACAAGCGATTAAGCCACAAAGTACAACAGCTGCAAGAACATATCAGCAAGGTATTTTCAGCTTGTCTTTGCTCAGTGTTCAAACTTCGCTGCTCGCTTTCCGTTGGCATACGCGTCCAACGTACCCTGGAATATGTTGGCGAAAATGCGCTCACTAGTGCTTAGGCGTACGCTTCAATATTCCAGGGTACGCTTACAGTGTGTGCAAGTCGAACTGGCTTAGCAAAATAAAGACTGGTTTCCATTACGCGTAAATAGCGTAACAATTCTTTCTTTTTCTGTTCAATTTTATGCGCGGAGCGTTTTTGCCCGTAGAAGAACTTCAAATAGACAAACAAAAAATATTTTCGCTACTCCAGCAGGTTACGCCTAAAAGAAACCCGCCTTAAATGTTCTAAACGTAGGTTAATGTTCATTTTACTCACAGTCTAGTAGGTGTTGTTGTGATGTGTCTACTCTTTACGTTGGCGTAGCATGTTGTTGTTGTTATTACCCCTCCTCTTCCTCGGGATGGAGGTAGGGCACGAACGGTAATTCAGGTTCACGCCGTCAGCCTAATTGATATTAGGCTCGGGCAAAGATGGCAGCCCATTTCGAAACAGTCATGAATGACTGGTAGGCCCACCACCCACAAGGCGGACTGCCATTGGTGGGTACCCAAGAGTTACAACATGCTGGGTTAGCAACTTTGCAATTGTAATCCGGTGAAGTACGGGCACGCCACCTGTCTGCCGCATAAAGATGAAGGCGTCCCGTTAAGTGCCTTGCCCAAAGACACAACAAGCAAGCTTGCCAGCTTGCTCTCCACACTATCCCTTTTTTATGCTGAGCGCCAAGCAGGGAAGCTGTGAATACCATTTTTAAAGTCTTTGGTATGACTCGACATAGGGAATGAACCCCTGATCCATCGACTGCGAAGCGGACGCTCTAACCACTACACCATCGCGCCGGCATCGCATCAAGCGTTTGAACCTATTTGCCCTGCAAACCGATTAATTGTCAAGCTTGGGGAAAGTGGCAGTCTATTTCGAACCAGTCATGAACGCAAACTGATAGACTAATCACCAACAAGGTGGACTGTCATTGATTCGAAACCAGTAGCCGCTACGTCATGCTGTATACGCAGCTGCACTATTCTAGCCTGGTAAAAGCGTTAATTTACTCTGTGATAGCCTTGATGCGACGCTATTGCAGTCGTCGCTGTGGCTATCCTCTTACAGCAGCAGCGACTTAAAGTTGTTCTGTGTGCATTGAGCTCAACACGAGAGCGTTTATAGTCGTTAAAACCTGACAGGAAATCAAACCCACCACTTAGATATCGGTAATTGCTCGCTTGATTTAGAATATTCAGGTCCTGATGACAATTTAAGCAAGTAGAGGCATGCTGATCAGGAAAGGGGAGAGCGACAGTCCCTTTTAAATCAGACCCGAACGTAGTCTGGTAAGCCCCATCACCAAGGTCGATTGCCGTTGACTGGACCCCGAGAGTCGCCTCTCACGACATGTTGGATCAGTAGCTTTACTTCACTAACCCTTGAGTATCACAGCCACATTTTAGCTACAAGTCATATACTATTACAGGTCGCTGTAATGGCGTGACTTCCAATTATTGTTTTACTTCGTGTAACATGCTCTACTCCTGCATCTGTTGACAAGTGTAACGACAGCCTATAATCTGTTGAAATGTGTTTTGTATGCTTATGTCTAAACCTTTCTGTGTTGGTAGCACGATAGCCAATGACGGCATCAACATTACAGCATCTTAAATCCATTTACACGTTTTGTTCGCTTGCCGTATGCTATCACTTGAAGCTCACAAAATTAAGGATTTGATGTGTAGCCTTCAGTGACTAATATCTGGTTGGTTTTGATAGGGAAGCAGAAAGCAATTGCTAAACTACACGGATTGATTGACACAGAAAACGAGGCCATGTATGATGAACGGTCGCACAGTTGCTTATAGAAGTTGATGTTCCACTTGCTGTGGAGTTGCTAATAACGTCGGTGACCTGGCTTCCCATTCCAAACATTACAACGAGTTGCGAAATATTGCCTTGAAGTGTTTTGTGCAAAAGCACAAACACGCAGAGTCTGTCTGGCTTTCACGAAAACCGCTGTTAGATTACGTTACTCATAATCTGTGTTTCTTTAGGAAAAGCAGTCGGTGTTAGATTTCGAACAGTTGTCCAATGAGCTGGCTGCCGAGAGGCAGAGGCTTGAGACGACTCTCGAAACATCCAGATCGACCTCCGAAAGAAGAATCCACGAGCTGGAAGAGGAAATCAATCAACTCAACACCACTGTGGATTCGCTGAGAGAAAGAGCAAAAATAGGAGGAGACGCGAAAGTGAAAGCTGTTGAGAAAGAAAATAAGGTAGGGGTAGCAACCGTCGTCGTTTAGCGACAGTATATCTTGATTGCGAAACGATAGGCCCGGAGATCGAATCTGTTTTAGCAACATCGATATTCGTCGGGAAGGGGATTTGAATTCACAGTGCTGTGTTGCTGCCGCAAAAAAATTCGGTTCGAAAGCGAGTTTGCACAGGTAGACATGCACTGATTCAGCACGCCTAAGCTACAGATGGAAAATATAGCTTGACAAATAGAATAGATTCAACAGCCAAAGCTGTGTTTGACGTATCAAGACCAACTTAAATCTATAGCACACAAAAATAACAGACGAGACGTAACTTCCAAGTGATAAAATAGACGTTAATTTGTGTTATGTATTCATTTTAAGACTACCCGGTATTGCTTCAAAACAAATCTACCCAACATGTAACTAATAATAAACTGCGTTTTGTTGCGAAGTGAATGGTGCTATTATTCAACTGTGCTTATTCTTAGGTTCTATCAGAGCTGATCAAAGATATATCCGGCAAGTTGCATAACAGTGAATACGAACGAAAGAACGCGGCTCAACAACTAGTGGATATGAAAGATAGCATACAACAAGCAGAAGCCACTCAACAGGTGAGCTTACAAGCCAATATTCAGTAGTTGAATACCAAGCTGGAAGGTGTGGTGAATGCGAAAAGTTCGGTAGTATCATTCGTGACGAAAGTTTGGTTGTCAGCCTTTAGAGTGTCTTTGTTGTTTATGCTCTGGTCATTGGAAAACCTATTTCCAGTCATGCTTGAAACAACTTCTTTTCATATTATCAATTTTTGCCACAATCACAGCAAACCGAACAAGAGAAAAACACCGTTTTGCTGGTTTGCAAGTTGCACAACAAATGCCAAATTCAGCTGCGTGTTTTGTTTTAGGAAAACGCCAAACTGGAGAAACAGAACGTGAATTTGGAAAAGACTGTAAAACAACTTCAAATTACTAACGCCAATATCGAAGAGCTGGAACAAAGATCGTCTGATCTTACTGTTGAAAATAAGTAAGTAATACCAGTGATTCTTTAGCAATTTTTTGGCTTTTTACCATTTTACTAGTTTAGTTATCTAGATTTAACCCCCAAAACGCTTGATTTTTCATTTTGTCAAAGATTAACTTTTTGCAGAAGCGTTTTTGTTCTCTTTTTTGATTTGAATATTTTTTGCGGCTCTTGCTGTGTCGACCAATGTAGTGGAATAAAGAAAGGGTTAAGAAACGCTGAGGCAGACTTATTGAAATCATGGCGACTTCTGTAGGCTGACGAAATCATTTGTCGTGTTGATAAAAATGTTATTATCCATCCTAATTTTTGTGTAGAAGCGCAATGTAAACCTCGAGATTTTGCTGCCCATCCAATCTAGCACCAAATGTGAAGAAAATGTAACTCAATATTTATCCAGCCAAGAATGCAGACTGGTGGCACATTTACACTGTTCTACCCGTTACTTCACTGGCACAAAAGTGTTAAAACTACGCTGTTTATTTTCAGACAACTCCGAAAGCAAGTCGGAAGTTTGAAGCATTTGAACGAACAGTTGCAAGAAGTCGAACAACATAAGAACATTTCGGAGCAAGAAGCAACGAGACTAAAACGACAGGTGGGTTATTTCGAGACAAGATACGCTCTTGAGATCACGAGGTGTGCCGAGCAATTTTGGGGCTATTAGCCCGCCCGCACGTAGAGCTCAGCGCATAAGCAAGTGGCTCACAATCTTCAGGTTGAGATTTCAATGCTTTGCGAAAATGCCATTTACAGCGACTTAACTGTCTTGGTTGCAGTTGGTAAAATGCGTTTTGCCAGCTGTACTGGTAACTCCGAAGCTGGTCTAAACACAAGCTGTTTTAGGTGTGACCGAAATATTTTTCCTGTACAGAAAAGAAGTGATTTATGATTCATTTATAGCACATTTTAAAGCGACAAACGACTTCAAGCAATGTGCTTCTTCTTATTGGTGGTACAGAATTGTAATATAGCTTTGAAAAAAGCTGTTTGAGCCATAAGCTTTTCGTGACGCTTTCATCAGTGGCAATATCGCGTCAAAAGGGAAGATCTAGAGTAGGTAAGTGTTTCATCTGGTTAATTTGGACGTTAGGTAATCAAGACGAGCCAATGATAGCGCTAGTGTTGTAAAGCGCGTTAAAGAAAGATTTCGCAATAGCGAAAGTTGGAGAAAGCGCAGCAGGATGCCAAATGCCGCGATTATCGAAAGAGTTTGAGAGTATAAACAAACTCTTTCTGTCTGCATAAAGCCGGGCGCTGGGTCTTGATATAAGCAGCCTCTAAGAGTTAAGGTGGAAAGAGCTGCGTGCTGTGGCGAAGATTAAAAACCGCTTGTTATCATAGTTTAATGCACATTGATCATTTTCTATAAGATTTTGACCAATGGCAGAGTAACAATCCGGTTTGGTGTCTTTTGTTGTTGTTTACCCGACCCCTTCCGAGAGATGGGGGCATGGCGGGAGACCATGGAGCCCCAGAAGCCGGGCAACTCCCCAGGGTCTGGACCAGAGGTCATAGAGAGACAGAGAGAGTCGCCAAAGAGTGAGCGGCGTAAAGAGTTCGTAGCTGGACAGTGCAGAATGAGATGAGAGGTGTCCTGGGACGAGTGTCCACAGGCGCTGCAGGAAGGATTCTCGATTCTGCCAATTCTAGAGAGATAAGAACCTAAAAGAAGGCTGTGTCCGTTACAGCGAAGACGAGAGAGAACACAGCGAGCATGACGAGGGAGCACAAGTTCGTCGGTGGTGTCTTTTTGTTTGCACGATCTGTGTAGTTGAGATCGGCGTGGACGGGTCAATTGCTGTCTTAACCATTGCGGAACGTGTTGTTTGATGCGATCCTGTAGTCGTTGATCACAGTGGCACTTATATTCATATATGACTGAACTTTTCTGAGTGGTAGATAGAACATCCTTGCGGGCAACAGGCAGCATGTGTTTAAAAATCTAAGTCCTCTGCAGTCTTTCTCAAGGCCTGCATATCTACAAGAGTTGCCCCAAAGTACATCGTGGCTCGTGTTGAGCGATCACAAGCCAGGCCCAGCCCAGAGATCGAACGCGCTTTTTTAACAGAAGTTGTTGAAAAGGTGACAGAGCAATCAAGAAAACTGCGAACAGTTTACCAATCACATTAGCGGGCGGCCCGCGAATTTCTAACATTCTTTGACACAATCAGATTCTACAGATACCCAGCATTACTTGGACGAAGAACGGAATCAAAATCCAAGATCAAAAATGAGCGACTGCTTTTTTCACTCTAAGACGTGACCGTTTCGGCAATGCTCTCTGATACTACAAGGCATATTCTAAATCTCTCAGATTATGACTTTTCTGACACTAAAAGTTTCGTGCTGTCACATGGTCTCAACTTTGGGTTGTCCCTCATGTATTTGTGCAAAGAAAAATCTTCACCGAATTTGAGTCATTGTGGGCACAGCTTTTACATCACAGTGCCAGCTCTGTTGAATAACGCACTGCTTTAAAAATCCGACTTGCCGATCTTATACATTTGTATTGTTGACAGCACGATAGATTCACGTGACTTCACAATGCACAAAGAGTGCTTTCGTGCAATCAACAGGTTAGGAAAGAATGATGATATCATTTTCACTAAACCTGACAAAGCTCCAGCGTTGTCCTTTTAAACAAAAGCGACTACGTCAATAAAATGAACGAGATTCTTGATGATCAATCGAAATTCAATAGACTTGGTCCGGTCTCCAGCAATGATAACGCAGCCAGCATTGAATCGCGCCTTCAGAAGCGGTTGCTTGACTTAGTCAAAGCCGATCTTATGCCGAAGCGGATATATAACGCAATACCACCAACTGGATCGCAAAGACGTCGAATGTATGGTTTGCCGAAAACGCACAAAGAAGGCACTTCACTTCGCCCTATACTGTCTATGACAGGTTTGTCTCATCATGAACTTGGCAAGTGGTCGGCTGACCTATTACAACCTGTGTTGGAACTGTTTTCGTCACATTGCATTTCAGATTGTTTACGTTTGCTAAGACCTTACAAAATCTTGACATCGACCCTAATGTCTTCATGTGTTTTTTTGATGTGTCCAGCTTGTTCATTAACGTTCCCCTTGATTAAACCATCAAAATCTGTTCAGATGCCCATTACGACGATTCTGATTAACCGGCGCGATGGTGCAGTGGTTAGAGCGTCCACATTGTAGTCGGTAGACCTGGGGTTCATTCCCTAAGTCGAGTCATACCAAAAGACTTTAAAAAATGGTATTCACAGCTTCCCTGCTTGGCGCTCAGCATAAAAAAGGAATAGTGTGGAGAACAAGCCGCAAGCTTGCTTGTTGTGTCCTTGGGCAAGGTGGCCCCACCCGTACTTCACCGGATTATAATTGTGAAGTTGTTAACCCAGCATGTCAGACGACTCTTAGGTACCCACCAGTGGCAGTCCGCCTTGTTGGTGGTGGGGCTACCAGTCACTCAAGACTGGTTCGAAATGGGCTGCCATCTTCCCCTAGCCTAATTTCAATTAGGTTGACGGCATGAACCTGAATTGCCGTTCATGCCGTACCTCCATCCCAAGAAAGAGGAGGGGTAAACACACACACACACACGATTCTGATTTACAACCACTCATTCCAAGGGACGTGTTTGTTGAATTGAAGAAAAGCGCTACATCCTCGGTTGACTTCAGCTTCAAAGCACTATATACAAGCAAACAGACGGAGTAGCTATGGCATCACCACTTGGCCCGGCTTTGGCTAACATCTTTGTTGGGAGTCCTTTAGTCCTCTCAAGTGTAAAATAAGTCTAATATCCACATTAGTGCATCGATCCCTAATGATTTGCACCAAGCGTAGACTCAATGGAGAAATAGAACGGATCAAGAACATATTACTGGACAATGGCTATCCTAGAAACGTCATCAACGGTCAGATCGCCAAAAAAATTGCTCAGTTCTCCACCGTTAAGCGATTCGGCCCAGAAAAGTGCCCTGTGTACTTGAGGGTCCCTTGGATTGGTAATCCTTCCACAAACGTGGAAAAAGAAATCAAAACCACCATGAAAAGCTGCTATGGTTCCGTCAACACCCTGTTGGTCTTTACGTCAAAGCGCATGCTGCCTGTTGCCCGCAAGGATGTTCTACCTACCATTCAGAAAAGTTCAGTCATATATTAATATAAGTGCCACTGTGATAGTCGGTACGTAGGACGAACATCTCAACGACCACAGGATCGCATAATGCAACATGTTCCGCAATGGTTAAGACAGCAATTGACCCGTCCATGCCGATCTCAACCACACAGATCGTGCAAACGAAAAGACACCAAACCGGATTGTTACTCTGCTATTCGTCAACATCTTTTAGAAAATGATCAATGGCAAGCGGTTTTCAATCCTCGCCACAGCGCGCAGCTCTTTCCACCTTAATCCCTTAGAGGCTGCTTATATCAAGACCCAGCGCCCGGCTTTATGCAGACAGAAAGAGTTTGTTTATACTCTCAAACTCTTTCGATAATCGCGGCATTTGGCCTCCTGCTGCGCTTTCTCCAACTTTCGCTATTGCGAAATCTTTCTTTAACGCGCTTTACAACACTAGCGCTATCATTGGCTCGTCTTGATTACCTAACGTCCAAATTAACCAGATGAAACACTTACCTACTCTAGATCTTCCCTTTTGACGCGATATTGCCACTGATGAAAGCGTCACGAAAAGCTTATGGCTCAAACAACTTTTTTCAAAGCTATATTAAAATGTGCTTCTTCCTCATTCATTCAGTTACTCGTATTTTGTAACAGGTCGAATCCTTGAAAAAGAGCTGTAGCAAAATGAGCGAACTCGAACAAGAGAAACTCGAATCCGACAAACGAGTAACGCAGCTGCAACAATCACTCGATACTATGAAGGCTTCAATGAAGCACAAAGAGAAGCTGGAGGTAAGACAACAGTGAACGCTTTGACTTCAAAATACATGGCGCTATTCGCTGTCTCGACGGCCTAGCGGCCTGTGCATTCGCTTCTAATGCAGTTGGTTGATGTTTCAAACCTCGACCGTGCCGTAGTAAAGATTTCTTAACAGTGGTATTTACAGCTGTCTTACTCGACACTTAGCACGACAGATGAAATAGAGGCGATTCTCATTGTTTTAGAAAGCCACTTAGCTTCATTCTTCAACCTTCACATGGCAGACAGGTGTCGAGACCTAGCAATCGACCCGTCGCGCTGGCAGAGTCAGACATTAAACTTCCAAGCAGAGCAAGAGCTATTCTTCTTGTTGTTGTTGATTACCCGACCCCTTCCGATGGATGGGGGCATGGCGGAAGACCATGGAGCCCCAGAAACCGGGCAACTCCCCAGGGTCTGGACCAGAGGTCGTAGAGAGACAGAGAGTCGCCAAAGAGTGAGCGGCGCAAGAGTCCGTAGCTGGACAGTGCAGAATGAGATGAGAGGTGTCCTGGGACGAGTGTCCGCAAGCGCTGCAGGAAGGATTCTCGATTCTGGCAATCCTGGAGAGATAAGAACTTAACAGAAGGCTGTGTCCGTTACAGCGTAAACGAGAGAGAACACATCGAGCATGACGAGGGAGCACAAGTTCCTCGGTGGAAATCGAAGGAACCTGTGTGCCAAAGAATTTAGATGAGACAGTACGCCTCCAGTCCGAGAAAAGACAAGAGTGAATACGAGAGATAAAACGAGAGAGACTACAAGGGATTGCGGAGGGTGCAAGAACGCTCCCCGTCTGGTCAGCTCATCAGCCGCGTTGTTCCCCGGGAGAAACGAGTGTCTGGGGACTCATTGTAGTCTGATTGAACAGAGGGAGAGAGAAGACAGTTCCTGCCAGATCTGCCACAGAGTTTGAGATAAAAGGAAAGATGGAGGAGAGGACAGGGTGGTGAGGGCAGAGCGAGAGTCAGATAGTAAGAGAAATGGCAGACTTGTTGGTGCTGCCGAGACCAGCAGAGCGTGCAGAATGGCGCAGGCTTCAGCGGAAAAACTTAAACATACTGGGCCTGCCGAAAAGGAAAGAGTGGCCTCAGTACCACAGATAGAGCAGATGGCAAGAACGCCAGAGTCGCCCTTGCCAAAAGGAAAAGGAACAAAGCCGCCAGTCCAGAGTACCAGATCATGAGGGGGGAGAGAGTCAAGGTGGGCGAGCGCCGCACCTTGGCGAGAGAGAGGGGGATCAGAGCGGGAGTATGAAGAGGAAAGAGTGGAGTCCACAGTGAAAGAGGGAAGATTCCAAGGAGGACAGGGAGGGCAAGCAAGAAGAGCCTCCCTAGGAGAAGTAGAAGGAAGCATGAGCGGGTGAGTGGACGCAAAAGCTCTCCAGGACGATCTGCAGAGTCTTGGTTTCACTCCAAGTCTGGCCAAACCTGAAATGGAAAAGGAGGTTGGGAGACAAAGAGCCCGCTCATAAGATCAAAGAGCGAAATAAGTCAGGGTGACTCGTAGGGGAGGTAAAGAAGCCTTAGAGAGAAGAAGAGGGATAGGGGAGGACGAGAGGCAGCCGGTGGAGGACGAGAGACAGCCGGTGGAAGCGTTCCAATTTGGTAATATTGGTAACGATTAGAAAAGGAAACCATCCGGGTGAAGCATAAGTGAGAAGGAGCCGAAGGAAAACTTTATGCAGAAGAGAAAGGGACTCCTTAGAGGGGCCCCATGAGGAAGTAGAAGTACAGCCTAAGGCCTTGAGACGTGGGAAGAATTTGGCCTTCAGCGAAGATGCATGTTTAGAAAAGGAGAGAGTGCGAGCGAAGGTGACCTCAAGAAAAGTTGGAGTGGGTTTGAAACAAGGCGGGAGCCGAGTAAGAGGAGGTTGGACTGGAGATTAGCTTGGTGGGGATCCACTGAGATGAAGGAGGCCTCACATTTGCTCGGATGAGCATGAGCTCGTACGCACGACTGTAAAAAGTAGCGTAATTGCATTGATTTGCAAGCGATGCCATTCGAGGACTGCAACGTCTGCGCGAATGGTATTGCAAGTTGTTTTATGAGGCTACTTCGTATACAATGAAGTTTACTTAACTGCTATCTACTTTTCAGTTTGTTCAAGTCGAACTTGAAAACGAATTAGATCGAGTGAGGTCACAGCTCGAAACAACCAAGAAACGACTCAACTTGAAAGAGGAAGAAATATTTGAATTGGAAAGGAAAAACGAACAGGTGAGTGATTAGTTATCATCGAAAATGCAAGATGCACAATATATACCTGCTTTGTGGGTCTTGCATTTCTTTTCGATTTTCAAACCAGAGTAATGGGTGGCTGTACAAATTTTATTCAACTTGTTTTTGTCGTGCACCTCACCTAAAAAACTCAAAAGCATCTTTCAATGTTGTTTGTGTGCAGTCACCGGTAGGTGAAAAAGTTACTTTTAGAAGCTTTAAAAAAGAGGACAAGAAAAAACTATGAAGAGAAATAACCACTTTGACAGTATTTTATACTACCATAAATCTCTATAACGAAGAAAAAATGTGCCAAATTAGAGTTCAGTTATTTTTTTGTAATTGCTAAAAGTATGGAAAACAGTACAAAAATGTATTCTTTTCGTGCTTGTATTGAAGATGTTTCCGTTTTAAAGTGACACGAGGTAACCTTTTGAGGAAGGTTTGTATGTTGCAGTGTAGGTAGTTAATAATTGGGGTCTTTTGCCCTGTAATAATGCGAAAGGCTAAAAACGATTTCGATGAGATCCTACCGGCATCGCTTTTAGCTTTTCGCACTGTTTCATGGTAAGTACAAGTGACACCAATTATTAGCTATACCTCCAGTTTAAAGTTTCTCAAATTTCCTAAGCCGGGCTTGAATTTGACTTTCACGACTTCATTCGTGCAACCAGCTGACAAAATATGTTTTATTTCTAGTTTATTGCTCTCACGCTTGTTTGTCATTTTGCAAGTACCAACGCGTTTGCACATTCGTTTTCTGTTTCAGAATAACACCAAACTAAATCAGTCCACTTTACAAATCAAAAAGCTGGAAAGACACGCAGTTGAAAATCGGGACCTGAGCAGTGAGAACAGCAAGTTGGAGGCCGGCAGCAAAAAATTGAACAGCGAAATACAAAGATTAAAACGAGCTTTGGAGGTAGCTTAAATTGCTTGACTAAATGTAGCGTCTGGTTTGAGAATAGGTTGTGCATTTGCGGAACCACGTACGCGCACCGCAATTATCAGTATGCCCCACACAGTGCGTGTCAATCACAAGTTTTTCTTTGTGACAGCACAACGCATTGATTCATGCGTATGAGCTCATCCTCTATTTGCTAGTCTTTTGTCGGAGTGGACTTCGACGACGGATAGACTGCTTTACCCCACCGCTTGTCTGCCACGATTTCTCCACACTGTCCCTTTTGTACTGAGGGTCCAAGCAGGGAAGCTGTAACTCAACAAAAGAACTAAACCCGGGTCTACCGTTTGCGAAGCGGTTTCTCTAACCACTACATTACCGTGCTGGTCACAATATTCGCATCATCGACGCTGTTGAACTCTGAGCCTAACGAACGAATCTTGTTGAGCGGTGTTAGGTGGCTGTATGCTTAGCCCTCAAAGGTCCATTACATCTTTTCACGAACGACGGCTAGCCAAAGCTATATCACGTTTAGCTAGTTTCTGACATCCGTAAACAGATTGCAGAAAGCATCACTCGTGATAGAGCAGCCAAAAGGCAAAAATCTGTAAAATCTTTTGTTTGGTCCGTTATTTTACTTTGTTCGACTTCTGTTCATGCCCAAGTAATTTACTCTGGTTCTAAGGCTTGTGATCTTTGGCCCACCCCAAGGAAGGAGGTGTGGTAACAACAACGAAAACAAGGCCAAAGCGCTTCTCTTTCGTTTTTAGATGGCATTTTATCTTTAGAACGAAACCGCATTCAAACGGCGCAGGTATTTGTCAAAAAAGGTCCAAGAAGGTAAGGCATGCTTTTACGCAAAGCAATATTATTTTAATTGCTTAGGAAAAAACGATCCAACATGAAGATATGGTTGAAGATTTTGCAGTCGTCAGCCAGCAAAACAAAACGCTAACTGTGCGAATTGAAGAACTGCAAAATAGCTTGACTCGATCGAGCAGCTCAGAAGAGGAATACAGGAAACTGCAGAAGCAAGCAAACCTCGAGAAGTATGTACATCTTTGCACAAGAAATGCTAATGAAACTTTGCACGTTGGCTTGTGCACATATGCAGCTAGAGTTAGGTCAACGGTGAAGTTTTCATGCGGAAAATAACATCATTGAGCTTGCCAAATGGGTTGTTGCTTAATGCTTATGTGTATTTTGATGTGCAAAACATCCCAGACATTCTACAGGAAGATGTTGTGCACTAATTTGCGTGATATTTGAGCTTGCTTTGATCACCGTAGCTTCAGGTGTAAAGTTGTATTTCAAACAGTGCAAGAATATACTCCAGCGTATCGAAAAACTTCAACTCTTATTGCTGATTGACAATTTATTGTTGGACTTGGGTACGAAGCATTAGAATGACTGTGAAAAAGTTTTGACGCCATCTCAGTGGTAGTTTGAAGTACAAAAGAAGCAACTTTATCAACAGAAAGCGTTTTGATTTGACAAGGTTTAATGCGTCTTGACATTGTCAATTGTTTTGAAACTTTCCTTGTCATCCCATTTCAACGTTACGTTGAATTGAAAAATTAGCAATCCATTTAATTGTCTATTTGACCCCATGTCGCTACTGATGGGTGCATCGCAAAAAGCTTTTGCGAAAGAATTTCGACGATTGTCGGTCGATATATTATTTTTTTTGCTTTTATGTTAACTATTTATTTTTGCAGGCGCACTCTAACAGCATTAAGAGAAGAGCTGGTAAACGAGAAATTGACATCACAGCAACTGCAGTCCGAACTCGACAGGATACAGACGGAATTAGCCGATTTAGGAATCGACAAGGATGAGCTCCTGAAACATGGGCTAAACGGAGACAGCGACCAGTGAGTAGCATAAACGTGACTGTACAAGAAAATTGGTTGAACCAATTGTGCGCGTGGCTTCAGTTTCTTAAACATGGAATGTAGTTGGACCGGACAACTTCAAAGTAATCTTCACGAGCCAAGCCTATACAAAATTCAAAGCCTACTGGCTTGACTAATGCTCGCGATTAAAATACAAAGGAAAACCAGCTGAACAGAACTAGTTGGCTTTTCCTCTTTTTTCAATTTTTTTTCTGCTTTTTTCCTCATTGCATTTTTGCTGCTCTTTTTCTTGGTTATTTTCTGTTTCATTTTTTCAAGTGTTTGTTTGATATTTCTTCAACTTTGTGTTTTTCTTAAATTTTATCTCTCTGTAAGTTTTTTTGTTTTGTGGTTTGTATTGTTTCATTATGTATTCTGTTGTTTAGGCGCTTCAAAGCATTAGAGAGCAAATTAGAATCTACACTTCAAAAATCACTTAGTGCCAAAGACGAAAAGATTGTATCGCTGGAATCGAGATTGCAAGAGTCTGTTAATCTAAACAACAAGCTCCGATCTGACATCAAGGTAACTCAATTGCGGTCAGCACGGTTTCTGCTGCTCGAGCCTCAACAGTGTTTACATCAAAGAAGCAGTATAGGAGTGGTTAGTTTTTTTTCGGTTACCGAATGGTTTCTTCTTTAACAAATTTTTCTCTATTATCTTGCGAGTAACATCACTGCTATTTGGTTTGCAGCAGATCGCACAGCTATCAGTTATCACTACACCGGTGTCTCGAAATCAATTAAAAATTTTGGCTGCTAATTTGTCATTACTGCGTAATTTCCATTCTAGAATATCAGACGAGATTACGAGGCATTGTCACAGCGCCACCAAGAGGAAGGTATGGGCGACGACGTCCCCAAAGAAAGCACAACTTCAGAAATTTTTAAGATCAAAGATCACCTGATCAGTGTTGAAAGAAAGGTAGGGTTTGTGAATGTTGTTTGTAATTTATGTTAATGTTCAATTTCTTTTGGTGCCTAATGTACTGCAAAAATTTTTTTTCTTGAAAATGTTGGATAATAAATCCTCCAAGTCGAAAATTGGCCTATACCTGTTGTATTTCATTTTGTGGGCACCTATGATCTTAGGAAGTAGTTGAAGCTTTTGTGTTTTTGCTAAGACCTTTGCGACGTTTTCTGAACAAGATTTTTTTTAATTTCAGAACGCAACGCTGTTGGCTGATAATGCCGCCTTGAAGACGTCATCACAGAATCTTGACTCGCATGTCAAATCCCTCCAATCACAAGTGGGCAACTTGCAACGTCAGAATGAACGAACACAAGAGACCAACGATTCGCTTCAAAAGCAATGCGCAAAACTACAGGTGAGAAGCGTAGCATGTTTCGCTATTTGTAAAATCGTCGGTATGTTTGTTCAACTGTCGATTGGAGGTTTCATGCCTAAAGCACCTGGAGGGATAGCTAATTACAATGAGATACCATCTTTGACCTTTATGTTGGTATTTTAATGTTTGCATGGGTTCTTGTATTCTATTTTGCCAAAAACATTTGGCTCAAAATTCCGTCTGTGCGTTTGCGGCTTGACGTTAGAAATTCAGGAGTCAGAAATCCGCTCTGCCGACGGTACTGGTAACTCCAAAGCAGGTCTGAACACAAGTTGTTTTATGAAAACCGATGGAACTTGTTTAATTTATCGAACTCGCGATGAACGGGGAGTTGAGAGAATGCGAAGTGACCACACGATTTTCGAATCGGCGGTCGCACATACACATCGCTACGATTGGCTCAAGCCATAGTTGAACTCGATGTTTGAGCTTGAAAGAAAGCGACGATTCCGTCCGGCCGTGCCGCATACCGCGTAACGCTTTGAGCGCTCCGTCCATTCCAGCGCGCTATTACGTCGTCGCTCGTGGCATAACCGAGGGTAAAGTGGCCGGAGACTGGAAAATAACTTGAAACTATTTTTCTAAGGTTGAAAATTCGACCCTGCAGTCCCAGTGCAACTCGCTCATGCTTCAGAGCGCCCAGTCAACTACCGCTCAGTCTGGCATGGAAGCGGAGAAGAAGGAAATCCTGCGGAACGTTTCGGAACTTCAGAAGGAGAAAGAGGAGCTCGAGAAAGCTCACGACGACATGCAGACGCTGTATGAACGACAGACGATGGAGCTAGAGAGTCTGACCCAAGACCACCAGAAGTTAAAACAAAAAAATCGCCAACTAATGCAAGATGTAAGATCGCTAAAAAAATATAAAATGCGTGTAGGCCTCATTTGGTGAAACTGGTATTTTTTATTTGAAGTAATTTGCATAGTTCAATGGCATGAGCTAAATTTTATTTTATTTCTCCTTAATTCTGGCGTTGGACGTGCTTGCTCAATGTGTGTGTGTGTGTGTGTGTGTGTGTGTGTGTGTGTGTGTGTGTGTGTGTCACTAGCTACTCGATTTTGAACCAGAATAATTTCACTGTTCATTTCGGATGCTCGTACTGAAAAATATTGATGTTGAAATGGAGTTTTGAACTAGATCTTTTCGTTCTAAAATTCTTGGCATGAGTATCCGGGGTTCCAAAGTCCCTCGGAAAAGCCGGCAAGCATTTCGACTCAACACAACGGGACCGAGGACTGCACTCCACCATGTTTAGGCAGCTTTTGTCTGGTGCAGGCTGCGGAGCGTTGCCCGTCTACTTGGGCTCAGTGATCTGCCATGTTCCCATCCCGAAGAAGTGGTCCGGTAACAACCAGTGCTCTGGAACAGTCACACTTACATCGTAATCTTCTCGGGCCACTTTTTATTCGCTTGTATGCTAGCGTGAATTAGGTTATTTTTGCTATGTTTTGCTTCATTAAAAATACATGCAAAGCAGTAGTGCTGTTTAACAAGTAAGCAGGTAAAAGGATTTTAGCGCGACTTTCAAATGCTCAGTGGCATCGCTGCAAGTCTGTGTTTTCGGCCGTTTTTAACTAATTCTTTATCTTCAGCAAAAAGAACTAGAAGTTAAGTTTGGAGACTTGCTGAAAAAGAACTCTGAGGTCAGTAAGCAGAGGCTGAACGAGACATCTATGGCTACTGGCAACTTTGATGCTTTGAAAGAAGCCCATGACAAGTAAGCTCTTTATATGATAAGCGGTGGACTGAGTTCGATGTAAACTTCGACCAGAATCGTCGACTTTCACTTGATCCATTTTACTTTCTTCGGTATGGGTCACTGCGGAAGACTTGAAAGCCAGTTCATACTTGTTTCAATCTTGAAGAAATGGCCTCTTAATTGTTAACTCTACCCAGTCATAGCAGCTGTTACAAAGACTTATCGCGTGAAAGCAGCCAATGTAAGCCATTCATTTCGCTAAAACCCATTAGCTTTCGTTCCTCGTCGAAATGTTTACACACGTACAAATTGTGCGAAACAAACGTTCGTCAAGCAGCCAGTCATGGTGGTGCTGTGGACTAAGTCCTAAGTTAACTCCGAGTTTGAAAGCCTAGAAAACCACACTGTTCAGTCATGCCCCGTGGCCACCCGATCCATTAGATTCGTGATGTTTCCAGTAAACACTTTTTCTTTTACGCCCAACTTCGAAAAATATCAAAAAGAAGACAACTGTATCAATGCTTAATTAAACGTCGAAGCGGAATTAAGGTTTTTCTGTGGCCGTAGACACGAGAAGATTGAGATGTCGTCTAACGACATCCATTTTTGCCAGATTAAATCGAAGTTACAAAAACCTGAATAACGAATATGAAGATTTGCAAACTGAACACCATTCTTTGCAAACCAGCTACAATCAGATGAAATTGCAATACGCTAAGTTGGAAGCCGAATCATCCGACATTAAAGTAAGGTGAAATTGAAAAACTATCCTGTCAAAGCCAGTAATAGATCACGTCAATTGCGACACTGCCTTGAATAAAAAATAAACGAACTCGATTTATAAGTCTGCCCTTCGCCAAGTCTGCTTTTTTACCAATGTCTTGAGGACTCTTTAACTTGATCAACTTATCGAGAGTTTTATAACCTTTGAAGTGACATTACGATCTTCAGAGTCGGTAATCAGCAGCCACCCTTCACCTCGTTAGAATCTACATTCTGAAGCGGAAGTTTGAATACAAACCACGGTGTCGCGTGCAACGTAAAGGCTGATTTCCATTACGCGTAAATTGCGGGCGTAGCGTCAAAAATTCTGTGTTTCTCTATTTAGTTTTATGCGCGGGGCTACGCCTGCAATTTACGCGGAATGGAAACAGTCTTAACGATGTCGAAAAACGATTTGGTTTGGAGAACTCAACGACAAAACAATAGGAAGGTCAAAAAGGAAAGAAAAGCAGCTACTGCTGCTTTATAGGTGGATGTTTTGATACATGTGGAAAAAACACTCAAAAATGATATGATGAGCGATTGAACTCACCATACAAACCTTTTTTTTAGGATCATAATCAACAGTTGGATATCACTGCTGCCAAGCTGAACAATCGATGTGAAGTTCTGATGCAGCTCAAACTTAACTTGGAAGAAGAGAACAGGCATCTCCTCGAGCAAATCGGAAGATTGATGTCGCAAAACGAAGAGCTTTTGTCTCAAACGCTTGAAAGCAAGGACCAAATATATGCCGAGCAAAAGCAGTATACGTAAGTTTAAGATTGTTTCACTGCTTTTGTATTTGTTACTTTATGGTGCGGTGTTAATTGTGCTGGAAAATGGTTTAAGCCTTTGTGGCGTGGTTGTTTCGGCCAAATAGGTCTCATCAGAATCAATATCATATGATATTTTTTTTTCACGTGATAAACGCGATTATGGTCGAAATTTGTGTGGTCTGAAAAATATTACCAAATGCTGCGTTTGCTCTTTGGCTTTATAGTTGATCGATGTTTTTAAATAGCAAGTCATCTTGTTCAGGGAACGAATGCAGGAAATCAGACGACAGAAAGAAAAGCTCGAAGAAAAGATTATGGATATATATAAAACACCAGGCCATTCGCCGTCGAAACGCAATAGAGGTAAACTTCAAGTTTTCCCATTTCCTTCACCGGGATAAATCAAGCAGGTTGCTCGCCCAGCAGGTCGTAAGAGACCACTTTCGACTGCTAACTCATGCTTCGTAAACCAAGGTTTGAGGATTTCCACGCACTCGAGTTCAAAAACTGGTTAGGGGCAAGCTAGTGCATGCTCCCAGTAGAAAGTTCCAAGTACTAATGCATAGTATGAAAATCTATGATTAACTATAGCAATGTGTAAGTTGTTTATCAGCTCACTAAAAACCTGCTTTGACTGGAACACTCTGCAAGCGTACGCTGAAGTATTTTTTGATTCTTTTCAACAAGCTTGAGCGTAGCTTTGGCAATGTTTTCAAGCTTGCGCTTGAAGTAGAATTTGTCGATGGAAACCAAGCGTAGATCTGTTGCAAAACAAAGCAAAGAGCTGCAATTTTCTGGTTTTTACGTGAAGGCGAATCAAACTTTGCTTTCGTCAAAGCTAATATGTTGTAAGCTATGCGGTTGGCTTTTAATTTTGGAATTTATCATTGGCAGCTTGAAAAGGGTTATTCTACACGGCTATGGACATTTTATAGTCATTTGCAAAAGTTTCTTACCTCACAAAAATATTGGTTTCATTAGTACTTGCCAATAACAAAAAAAATCCAGTTTTGTTCATAAAGTTAAAGCATGTCTGACGTCAACATTTTTTTTGTAAAGTTCATGCATTTTTATGCACTACGTATAATGTATTAAAAGTTAGAATTGGTTAGGTGGTATTAAACTTTTGCAGATGACTGAACGTTAATTGAGGGAGAAAATAAAAGTCACAACTTTTAGCCAAGTTTCTAGTCACCTTATGGTGTTTCAAGTTGTGTAGGAAGTATTGTCTACTGCATTTTAACAGGGATTGGAGGAACCATTCGTAAGGCTTTCCAAAATCTCAAAGGAGCGGACAGCAGGAGGAAGAAGGATGGCCTTCCACCTCATGGCTCGACCTCCAACATCAGTAACCTCAGCGACCAAGGAAACACCGTTAAAAGATCAATTTCTCCAGCTCCTGACGATGCCATAATCTCCCGGCAGGAGTCAGGATCTTTTGATTCCAGCAACACGCATCCCACTCCGGATGCTGCTAGGAAGAACTCTGGTGAGTGGTGTGTTTTAAATGTAAAAGCTTTAAGCTCTCTTAACACGCAAAAGCTGCTCATTATGACTTAAGATTTGAGATGGATCAGCCGTGAAATTTTTAATTGGTTGGATTACTGATTTTGCTCACACGTTCAAAAACTGTCATGGTTCAGTGGCTACGCGCGTATGTCATAATACGTGGTTTTTGCGTAGTAAATTGTATTGTGTAAGGCAACCGGCAATGCTACTGATTCTCGACGTTTTAGCTGAATCAGTTGCAATGACACCAGAGCACATTCAGCACGTGTTTGTGGACAAGCAATTGCTTTGAAATGCACAGCTGCACTACTTCATGTAGTTACGACAGGTAAAAGTGTATGGCTGAAGTCAACATGTGAAATCGTGCACTATGCTGCACATTGTCCTGTTGGCCATTAAAATCCACATCGTAAGATAAAGCAGACAACACAAACCCTTGTCCCTTTCTTTTCAACGACTGGTTCTTCGTTAGAATTATCAGACTAACTAGAAATTTTATCGTTGGCACATTGCTAAAACGGTTGACTGTTCGCTTGACTATAAAGAGTCAGTTATATGACTTTACTTGTGTTTTTTGAGTAGATTTCTGTAGCTGTAGAATTAGTTTTTGCAGGCTTTATAGCGTAGATTTATAAAGTGATGACTCCTTTCGAATGATTTGAGTTGAGTTGATAAATTCCGATTTTACTAATGAGTTTTGTTGAATGGCGTTGTGTGCCAATTGTTTTCTACTAATCTATAAGTGCGTGTATGTACAATTGTAACAGCGTTATCGCAATCATTTATTGTGAGATCAATGATGCTTGCTACAAAGAAAGTTTTTGGTAGTTTTGATTCGGCTACCGCCGAAGACTTTCTAAAAAGTAGAATAATCGATTTTCTGATTTAAGGACCGTTGTTGGTGATCGAAGCTTGCCCCCACTTTGTTTAAAATGTTCTGTACGCTGGCTTTTTCCTTCATTTGCCGCCGCCATGGTGTTGCAATAATTGTTCAAGATTTAGAAACGAAAGACCCTGGTTCGAAACTCAATTAAGATATCAAATTTAATAATATCAGGAAGTAAATTCGAAATTTATCATGCTGTGTTGTTCTGATAAACGATCTCCTTTAAAATGAAGTGGATAGTGGCAGACACCCACTGAACCAGCGAGTGTGATTATTGTAAGTGGGCGTGAAGTCTAACTTTGTTTGCCAAGAAATCGTCAGTTGTACTTGGACGCATTACGACATAATTTTTACATACTGGACACTTTTAACGTACATTTATAGGAGTACAAGATAGAAACAAGTGTTCAGTGCATAACACTATTGCAAACTTTTCAATAAATTCAAACCCTTCCAAGTATCTTTCCAAGCCAGTGTGTACTCGAAAACATGATGGAAAGCCTGTTTGCACTGCAATTTTGTCATTGAGTTTTAGAGCATGTGTTTTTCCGTGGTTGGATCAGCGATGTGTTAAATTTCTGTGTTGCAACGTATAGGGCAATGCTCAAAAACGTCACTACAAGTTGGTACACTATCTTGTCCTTAGCCAGCTCTCGTTTAGTTGAATTAAACTGCATTTGGTTGCAATTTGAGAAAAGATACTAAAAGGAATCTTAGCTATGGTTGCATTAGGCCTAATACTAAAGTTCGGTCATTGTGTGCCTATTGTATTAACAAATGTGACATTTGTTTCGTCAAGTAATAGAATTCTGTTTGAATAAGATACGTAGCGTAACGAAATCAATGTGAATGTTAAAAATGTGGCTGGTTTAAATATAAGTTTCGGTAAACCACCAAGTAGCAAGTAAGCTCGCACTGTACTGGTTGTATCAAACATGGTAGTGTTTCGCTGGCAACGTTTCATCAACACCGACGCTGCGTTTCTTTCCATTGCCAGTTCTAGAGCTGGATTTGCTTAAAACAGATCGTACGTTACACGAGTCACAGTATGACGTGAGAGTACACTGTGCGACATTTCGACTGATGTAAGCTTTAAAGCTACCAATAGAAGCAAGGTATTAGTTTATTTAGCAACATTAACACTGTTGTTTATCAAAGCTAATACGAAAAAGTTTTCACCTTTCAAAAATCCGACAGTTTTCATACTCCAGTCTTTTAAAATGGTCGAACATTTACTGGATCAGGTTAGAACTAATCAGACCATACATCATTATTTTGTTGACATTGTATTGTTCATGCCTTGTGTAGTGGCTTCGAAATCTGGAAAGATGAACAGAAATTTGAGTTTGTTTAATCAGCTACGGCGGCTCTATCCAACACCCAAGAAAGGATCGTACACACGTAAGATGCGTCAGGATTTGACGTAAAACTTACGCTCGCGTGGTGATTGACGTAGCAACTTGACGCACGCGGTGAAAATAAGAGTCCTTCAAAACTAAACCCGGCATTTGCATGAAACAAATTAACAGCACTAAGCGAAATCTCTGAAAAAGAGAGAATTAATAAAACTTTTTGAGATTTCAGTAAAACCAAGTCAGTTAACCAGCAATCATTATTTGCCGTTGACGTTTTGCAATAGGCTTGCTTCGTTATCAAAACAAGAAATTGCTGTGAAACTACTTTGACAAGGGTACTTGTTATTGGAGGTTAAAAGCATATTTTTCGTTCTGATAATGCTACTATGATATTGGAAAACAACAATTATAAGTGCTAGAACATGACGGTGTTCTTTTGTTGAGAGAAAGATTCAATATAATTTAGCATGTGCTCTCCTCCCCCCTTTACTTCCACGTTTTACTGAGTGAAACACGAACTTCATGTGCTGCTTATACCTCTCTTGCTTCGTATCTGTAGCTTTAAATTTTCACTAATTCAACATACATACAAGATTCAAAAACTGCATTTTTAATAATAAAACCGATTCTTGCATCTCACTTGCAATTTTATGCATGCTTTTGTGTTTCTGATTTTGCACGTGCTTTTGTTGGTGCATGTGTTTTAGTTGCTTTTAGTTTTTATTAGTTGGTGCATTTTACACAGCTTGAAATTATAATGTTTCAACGTGTTCTGCATTTATATGTATGGTTATCGAGCATTATTATGGCCTTCTTTCCACGAGCCCTAAATCATTTTCTTGAATTATGGATACCGCACGCGGCCGTAAAATGATACTTTTCTGCTGATTTGACCATTACTGAAAAAGTTAGGACTTGAAAATCGACGATTCGTGTCAACCTTATCATTATAATCAGTATCGTTCTAATTGCTACCGCGTTTTCGCCAGTCGAGAAAGAGAATAAGCGAAGATCAAAGCTTGGAGCTATGACTTACTCCACTAGCGCCATCAATCAACTTTCGGTTCAAGTTAATCCCGACTTGAGAAAAAGTACCACAGCTCTTAAAGGTAAGAACTACAAACAACAACCGGCGACCCGCAGTGGTTGCTACTATACTTTAGCACTTGCGTGAGGTCTTGTGAACTAACATTAACCCTTTTGCTGCGACGTTGGGATATATCCACAAATTTTTCATTGCCGTTTACTGCGACGTTCGGATTTACCCCACGATAGTATAAAAACATTTTTCTATTAAAAAAATAGTATCAGCAAATTTCAGCTGCATTAAAAATTATAAAAAAACCCCCTTAAAAATTCCTAAAATTAAAGTTTTTCAGAAAATTAAATTCATTCTTGGCTATAAAACAAATAAAAACATTTAAATGCAGTAAAATAACGTTGTTTTTAAGAGGTTAATTTTTTTGGTCATAAATTGCAATTTTTTAAGACTACTAAAAATTCTAATTACGCAGCAAAAGGGTTAAATTTTAATCCTACTAGTGCTATTGGCCGTGCTCTTTGGTTAAAAACTTATTTAAGGTTGCAGTTTCAAAGTCAGGCTTTCGATATTGCTGTGTCTATGAGTATTGCACTTCACAGCATATTTGCTTAGTTGCAATACACTGCACCATCAGCATTAGCAACTCTAAAGCTGAACTGAATAAAAGTTTTTTATCTCAAAAAAGTTATTTCGTAAATGGAAGAGTAGAATATGCATCTCTTTCATGCTATATCACTGCCGTGTGTGCTCGACGTTTTGGGGTTGAGATGAGTTCAAGGCTTCGAGCATAGTTTTTGATGCAAGATTTAAAAATAACTTGTCAAAAGTGCTTTAAAGCCATAAGGTGTTTTTAGATATTAGACCTTTTGGAGGATCGTCATTTTCCTCAAATAATCGTCAATCAACTTCGGATTCGTCAGGAGATGTTACTGTATTACATGGTCAGTATTACGAGTGTACTGAAGGTTGGTCGAAAACTAACCCGGTAACTCACACTCGATCCTAAATTTTCATCGCATTTTTTAGCTTTAGCCGTAAGATATTTAGATCTGTGCTAATACAACAAAAGAAGCTAAACTATTCTTTTTTTTTTAGTTTCTTAACTGCTAGCATCTTTAGAGTGAAGTCACTGTTGGTAACTATCCCTAGTATATCGTAACGGTCCACTAATCCAAAAAGAGTAAAAGAATAATGAACTACCGTAAAAACGTCGAACGAACTCTGCCATAACATATTAGTGCCTCATTTTATTCTTTTCAAAGCCATTCACGAAGAAGTCCCATTATTTCACAGCAAAAACGTTTTTTTTTTGCATAGACAAGAGCGGCGACGTTACCTCAACGGAAAGTTACGATCAAGTAGACGGAGCTGATACGTCATCGAATAAAGAGAAGGTCTCAACGAAGCCATTCCTCCATGAAAGTGAAAAGGGAAGAGCGGAGGTTCAGCTGTTTTTTATTTTTGCATGCTATTTCATTTTACTATTTATTTTCTTATGGTTATGTTCTAATTTTTTGTTTTATGTTTTTTTTTGCAAAAGCTGAAATGGCGTGAATGCGCCAGTAGGGGTCTCAATGCAGTGAAGTTTAGCATGAATAAGCAAATGCGTTTCCATCAAAAGTTTACATTCGCAAAATTTAAAAAATTTAATGAAATTATGAAAATTTAGAAAATCCACGTAACTAGATTAACGGCACAATCAAAGTAATACCGCACAGCCTCGTTAATTTTCTGGTTTAGTCGTACTTTGACTGATTGGTGTAGAAGTAGGTGGCACGTTCTACGTGGTCAGATTTGGTCGTGTTTATATACTTATAAAGAATATTAAGAATATTAAAACTTAAATCGTTTATTACCAAAGGAAAATAAACCGCGAGATGGCGCTAATGTGTCTCCACCTGTGAAGCCAGTGCCGGCAAAAAGGTCTCGCAGTCCTGACAAGAAGCAGCAGTCGAACAGCTGGTCCACTTCTTCTTTCCGCCGTCCGCCTAGACATTGGCCAGAGGATCAGCGGGAAAAGCAAGTGGCTGGCCCTGCCATATATCGCGCTCCTCCGTCTCTGGATCTCTCGATTTTAAAGGACTCCACTCTTGTTTCCGAATCGGATCCTTCTCGGAGTCCGACCAAGAAGAGTCCTACCGCCTCTCCTAAGGTTGCTTTGATCAAGGTCACGGAAAAAGAGCGGGAGGCTGGAATGACCGAGGAGGAACTGGAGTGCATGAAAAGGAATACGATGGTGTTTGTAGTGCGCTCTCAAAGCGATGTTTCTCCGAGAAAGAACGAAGAGGTTCAGAACGTGTGCAGTGCAGTGCTAATTTTAACACTAGATTTTTACCTCTTACCTAACTGCGTTACAAATAACCCCGAATGCTATCTTACAGCATAGTAACCCTCGTTGCAATTACAGCGACTGAAACAGACCACCTGCGCGACTGAAACAGACCACTTGTGAGGCATATTAATCTTTAATCGCTCTGTTGTTAAAGGCAAAAGTAAAATTTCATGGTTGAGCAAATCAGTCCAACTGGAGTAGATTACAACGAGGCAGGCTTCGGTAAGGATTTCAGCACACTTCTATTGAGTCATACATGTATTTGGTTTGACGCCAGGTGGTGGTTGCTGCTGCTTGCCCTTGATGAAGATACCTCATTGCAACAGTCTTGTTTTCAACATTTGTTGTATTGTCTGTGCTACAGAATAACACCTAAGAGTGACTGAAGTCTAACTTTTAAATCGCAGGATCAATCCCCGTCTCATTCGCCGGGCAGTGAAAAAATATCTTTTGAACAGTTTTTAAGAGAGAGCGAAATGTTCAAAGACGACAATTTTGTCACAGAGGCCGTTTCTAACCGGGATAAACCGGTAACAGCTGGATATTGCACACAGCACACTTTTTGCAGTGACTTGCACGAATTGAAATACCTTTGGAGTGTTTTGCTTTTTAATTGCAAACTTGCAAGCACTTGGCCTTATCTTGGGTCTGCTTCCACTCTTCAAAAGCAAGATTGCGCTGGAGTACTGTTGCTCGAAATACGCTGATCTGCCATCTTGCTGAACTCCAGCGTACTCTTGTGTTCTGTGAATTGTATCGAATCGACATTTGTGAACTAGAAACGGTGCTGCTTCGTCTCGAGTAGGTTCGTCGGTGTAGTCATGGTACAGCAAAATGTTTTTCCGTTTGTGACTTGTACTCAAACAACGTTCAAAGAGAGTTCGATACACTGGAAAGAATAATGTTTTGCGATGTATATCGTACAACAGCGCTCACAAGCAAACTGCTAGAGTGCGACCGGTGCCGCATTTTAAAGAAGGGGCTTTGTTTTTCTGGATGGAAGAATGTACATGCCTCCCACCGCAAGCTCAATTAAAATCAAGCTAGCGGATAGCGGCAGTCCATTTCGAACTCGTCCTGATTACAAATTGTAGATTGGTAACCTCATCACCTACAAGGCTGATTGCCATTAGTGGGTGACCAAATATCGCCTTTTACGATATGCTAGATGCACAACTTCACTATTGTTGACGGTTTTTTGCTGTGGTGTTGTCTGCGCGTGATTAACAAATGTAGTGTAGCGTGGTGCGATGCTGCTGTGACAATCGTTTCGAAGCAGTAATTACTTTTTGTGTGCGTGCTCGTTGTGACTTTTCATGTAATTTCCTGCGCCCCTAGTCTAAAATCTTATAACTAAGCACGGAATTTGACACCAAATTCCATACTCATACTTTTGATGCTATGTGTCTCGGGTCTATTACATTGTACACTTTACTTTGTCGTTTTCAATTTTAGAATAACTTGGATGTAGCCAAAGTAATCAGTTTTTTTAGAATTAATGCCGAACTCATGTTGCTGCTTATGATTGTGTAGTAAAGGCTTACTTTGATTTAATGCTATCAGAGTTCAGATCCACATTTTGCAAGCAAAGCTTTTTGTTACTAATGTAGCATAACAGTAGTGTATGATTTTATAAACAACTAGAAGCGAATGATTTCCTGAAAAAATAGTCGAATTGATTTGAGCCGTATCTAGGAAACCTTTAAATAGAACAGCTTGTGCTGAGACCGGCTTCAAAATTGTTGGCGCTGCTGGCACAGCGAACTTCTACGGCAGGCACTAAAACGACACAAAATATGGCTGCTCAGTATCTTCCTCAAAGGTTCAACATCGAAGAAATGGCCATATAGTATCGACACCAGGCCTAGAATCGGCTAAATCCGATGCAATGTGCGTTAGCGTGTTTCCACAAGTCTGGTAGAGTAATAAATTAACGAGCTAATGATTTTCAGGCCTCATCCGTCGGAGTCGAAAGAAACAATACCGTGTCAATGAGGAACCACGCCTCTAGCTCCCATCAGCGTCCTCTAAGTGTTCATGCATCCAAGCCCACCAGTAGCGTAATGCCTGTCCCTAGCGTCCCATCTCGGGTCTCCAACTCCTCGATGTCGGTGGTCCAACGTCTGGACAGTCTCGTTGGAAGTCCAAGAACTTCATGCAAGGATACAGGACCTTCCCCGCGCTCGTATACTTCTCAACAACACCCGGATGTTCCACTGAGGTCAAAATCGTCTTTCGCCCATGCCCGGCGTCCCGTATCCGCTGTTTCCGCCACTTCCGCTTATTCTCAAAATCCTCGCTCCGTTTCCCGTCTAAACCCGCACGATGTTGGATTATTTGCACGTGACATGACGTCGACTCCAATCGCTTCCCGGGCGCTTGATATCGCGGCCGTTAGTCCCATCGTTTCGTCGTTGAATCCCGCAGTCCGAAAGGACGTGCCTCCCCCGGAAGCCGCTCCTGCTCCAAGTCCTATCCGCCGTGATGTGCCTCCAGATCCTTCCATGTATGGGTCCCTGGCAAGGCGTTCACGACCCGCGGACGCCGATCATTCTGGCGCTTCCTCTTCCGATGGCCCGTCGTTTCAAAGACGACCTCCAACACCTAAGCAAGAAGCGTCCTCCGACGACACGGACAAGCACACTCAGTGGTACGAGTACGGATGTGTGTAGTGTGTTCAACCTCAGAGGAAATTATGGATATATCCTGTACACAATAACTGTAGCAGTGCCGAGTTTGTTCACCTATTCCATAACTGGGCCATTTGCGAGGTTGCTTACAGAGTCGTTTCGTTTTGCCAACCGAAACTTTAAGCAATAGAGTTAAAAGTAGTTACGTCATGATTTTGCGCCTCTTTGAATTGAACTCAAAAATCGCATAGATGTGAAAGATTTGGCACTCAACATCTCACACCAACTGTGCCGCGAGTACTTAAGACTTCGTCTTGAAATCTTTTTAGTTTAGCAAAAAGTGCTAAAATTGCGTCAAGTGTTAATTAAGTTATAAGGTTTCTAAAGTGATTACGTGACAAAAGTTCGATTTGCGGCGAATATACCTTGATTTGGTGCGAAATAATGACGTCATGCTTTGTTAATCTTAATTATCCTACTTCTGTTGTCTTGGCCGCAAAAAGCCCTGCGATGGAAATTGAGATTTTGGCATAAACTAGACTTAATTCCAATGATCTCAAGCTGTGAGAGTCGGAGTGTAATCGCTGGGTTACTTTTTCTACTGTGAATGGGTTGCTTGCTGAAAGATATAAATTACTTGTTTTTAAATTTTTTACTGGTTCAATGCACTAATTGGTCTTCCTTTGATATGAGTTACAAGTTAGCAAATGATCAAAGTTTGCAATCGTGTTTTAGCGACTACCCGTGCCTTCGAATTGCGGTTTGATCGGCAATAGCTCGCGGTAGCGTAAATGAAAGCAACTTGGCAATCGTAACATGTGAAGTGTTCTCGCCATATGTCGCAGATTAAAGCAAAGATTCAACAAAGCTTTTCAACTTTGTGTTAAAAGCTTAAGACAAAGGTTTTAGTTTAGATTTTAAGCATTCGGTTGAAAATGTTGCACAACAACTCTTTAAAATACGTTTTAGACTCGTTATAAAGCAATGTCTGGTTGACAAACGTCGCTTTCATTATCAGGTTAATACAGCTCTTTTTAAGTGCATTTTATTAAATCTTTCTGCTTGACTCTGAATATGATACTACTCTTTACTGGATGCTAACAGTGAAGCTGTTTACTCTTTGGGCACCCATCACGTGCAGTCCGTTTCGATGGTGGGGCTACTGCAATTGTGTTTACGTCTGGTTCGAAATAGACTGCCGCTTTCCCCAAGCTTGATCTTTAAATAGATTTGGGCCATAAAAGTGATTTCCTGTTTCATGCCGTGCCCAAGAAAGCAGTGACCACCACATACGTGTTAGTGCGCATATGCGTAGTGGGGCCGTAGAAAGAGTCCCATTTGCACACGCGAGCTATTGCCGTATAGTCGCGCCTTTGCGTAATTTTCTACTTCGTGACTGAACCCTAAACAGTCGACTACAACTCAGTCGCGTTATCCTAGAATAGTATTTGTACATAGATTTAGAAGCTAACTATTTTCTATAGCAAATGGCGACTTTATTGTTTATTTTGTGCTAATTTTTCGTGTCGATCTTCGTTACTAATTCGTACGCTTTCGAATGTGTTCGACAAACTTCGGACCTGTTCGGAAAATCTCGTTATCTACTCACTGTGTTCAAATGCGTGTCGCGCGAAATAAGAGCCTGTGTTAGTGTAGTTTTTTGTCATTAAAATCTTCCACTTTTTCTCGAGTTCTTATAGCGTTTAACGCTTGCTCCATCGTCCTGAGTTGAAATCTCAGACGAGAGTAGATAAATTTTTGATTTCAGACGGCACGTTGAACGCCTGAATAAATCTGCTTTGGTGTGCTGTTGCGAAAGATACAGTACTGAAGGTTGTTTTATATGCTTTTGATGCAATGGAACGTGTACTACCGGTGGGGGATTCTTGACTGCCACTAATTAGGACCGCTGTTGCGGATAGGCGGGCTACCAGAAATTTTGTAAGAGGAAGAAAAGGTCTTCATCTTTAAAAATATCTTTTAAACGAATTACAGGCATTTTTTAATTTAACTTGACGCAATTTTTGCGACAGAGTTGTCAAAATTAAGGTGGAAACTAGAATATTGAGCTCATCCCCAGGTGCACCTTTGGCTGGCATAGGCTCTGTTAAAGCAGCGCTCAACCTGTAACTTTATATTCATTGCTCACAAGGTTATTATGAATGGTTGGAACTTTATACGCATTAAAGTTGGTTTATCGGGCTGTTAATTCTAATGACATATTTCGGTAGAGTAACCGGTACCCTTGAATCACAAAGCTAAAAATCAAACAATACAACCATTGGCCAGCGGCGTAACCTGAAGCAACTTTTTGCGAAACGGGGTAAAATATATAGGCCTACACTTTGTTGGATGACCTTTTTTTTGATTGTCAACATATTCTACCCCCACTTTAGTTAATATCTTCCACATGTTTGATGGATGACACCCTTTGAGAGAAACGTCTTGTGGTCGCAATAACCAAAAGCATCTTTACATCTTCATTGGGTTCACAAAGTTTTGTTGAGAGCAAGGCCGCTGTGCCATTTCCTCCTGACTAAACAAGCAGGCCAAAATTAAAGTACTGGGTGGGCCATAAATAACGCACCAAAGCATATAAAACAATTCAGATAATAATAACAAACGTTTTGGGCCATAAATAACGCACCAAAGCATATAAAACAATTCAGATAATAATAACAAACGTTTTGGGCCATAAATAACGCACCAAAGCATATAAAACAATTCAGATAATAATAACAAACGCCATCGGCACCAGACATTAACACTAATTCAACTCGTTCTTTAATTGTTAAGTGCATACCCTAAAAATGATATAAATTTTTTTAAAAGGCAAATCATAACTAAAAAACTTTGATTGAAATTAAATTTAACAGTTATAGTAACTAATATTGAAATTAAATTTAACAGATACCCAAAGAAAAGATATTTACATTATTTCACATCACAATTTATTTTAAATCTTTGGTGCGTTATTTACGGCCCACCCTGTATTAAACAATAAACTTTATAGAGGTATTTTCTGTGGTTAAGCTGAAGTGATGACCTTTTTCGGAAAAGCGTTTTTAGATAATCAGTAAAAAAAACGCATTTAAGAAGTCTTAGTGCAATTTATGACAATTGCCTCGTTTTCCTCCCTCTGGAGACCTCCTAAGGTAAGTATACCACGCTGTGTAATAGTTTAACCCCTTCCTCGGCAGAAACGAGTATACTCGTTTTCACCAAATGTTCCGTTTTCAGTCTGCGACGAGTATACTCGTCCAAAACTTAATCTTCAAAAACCAGCCACAGATGCATACACTAGTCGATTCCTAACCTTTCTAAGCCATTTTACGTGTGAAAAGAGTATTCTCGTCAAATCGTACGCTTGGCAGAGGCGATGGGGGTGAAGCTGTGGGATTTCAAGGACGCTCTTACTAAACTTGCTCCGGCAGCCACTGTCGCCGCACGCGTGTTGTTTTCATCCACATTACCACTCATTTTTTTTGTACCTTTTCAAATAATTTACACCCCAAATGTCTAGTTCTGAGAAAGATAGCGAATATGAACCTTCCCTCAGAACCTTGAATACTTCTGATGACACTGCCACTTTATCAGACAATGACTATTTCACGACAAGTGAGGAGGAGGGGAGAGCTTGGAGAAGCCTAGAGTTGTCAGAGGAGCGCATGAATGCAGCAGCACCACGTTTTCGCGAGTCAAACTCGCATATGCTTACGAGAGTATTTTCAAAAAAAAAAGTTAACCACAAAAGTTGGAAAAACAATAATTCCAAGCTGTTTTCATGATCAGCATAAAAAATACTATATAGAACTAAAATAAAAAAATTAGTCGGAAAAAGAAACGTTTTTAACTAAAAAATTGTTGGGGAAGGGGTTAATGTAAAATATTCTATATATTATTTTTGCTAATTTGCTTCCCTAATGCACTTTCTTTTACTGTAGCAAAACTCAGTAGAAATTCCCCAAACAACTACTTTTAATTAAACGTCATGCACGGGTGTAACCAAAATTTTGATCTTGGAAAAGAAGAGAAAAATTGATGTTTTCTAGATTTAAAAATTGAAACAAAAATTTTTCAATTTTAGCAATGTTTTGTAAAAATATAAAACGCTCTTCAAGTTTACAAGCGCTTTTGGTGGTCCCAGCTTAAACATTGAACCAAAAAACCACTAAACCTAAGAATCTTGGTAAGGAAAATGTCCTCTGCGCTCCTGAAGGCACATACTCATTGTGCTGGGTATGACGTCATAAACTAATCCTTTCCCAACATTTTGCATTGTGGGTGACTCTACAAGTCGATATAAATTAAATGAACGTGCTTACTGCGCGTGCAGTCTCTTGACTACAGCATTACTTAATTCGTTTTTCTTGTCAGTTTTAATCAATGCTTACAACCTTGGGCTTTGTTTGCCTTGTGAAGTATGTGCTTCCCATTTTTTAAGAAAGTAAATTATCCCCTTTTTATAAACTTAGTGTCGCGTACTTCAAAACCCCTAACTCGATTGCAATTGAAACAAAATTGATTAAAATTAGTTTTTAACTCGGATTTTAAGGCATCAATATTTGATGCAACACAGTTGAGGCATAACTTGCTGATGGAAGTTGATCAAGTGCTTAGAGGAAAGAGATGAAATCACTGACGTAGTCGGATTAAAAATACTGTCGAAAGCGTAAACTGCTGAAAAAGAAAAATTTTGGGAACTAACAGTAAATATTTCCGCAGAGGGTTCCGGTGAAAGGGAAATTTCCGAAAAAAACGTTATGAAAGATAACTACCGGCACTTGAGTAGTTTAAGTCAAAATCGTATTTATTTATAACGCAGTCTCTGGTAATTCACCTGTTGAAACCAAATTGATGTAGCGCAGCAAAATTACTCGGTCGTGAAGTTACTACACAGAATAGAAAACTCCTCAAATCCCCCCGGACTACCGGTAACGCAAAAGATAATTCTACTTAAATGATGCTTGAAAGAGAATGGATAAAAAACATAGCAATTAGATTGGTGGAAGAAGCAATGATCTCGAATTTGTTCGAGAAATAATACACTTAAAACTTTTCGAAAAGTAGTAATTTTTTGCAGCTTTGTGAGCAAAATAGTCTGCCAATTTAAAAAAGTTTTGTAGCAAGCGCGACTTACTTATTACAGCTATACTCTTTTCAAGTGCCTACAACTTTGCGATTTTGCTGGTTAACAGAAATTCACTTGGAAAAGGATTAATTGTATGTAAAAAAATATGAAAAGTGTCCTAACCAACTTGTTTGGTTGACATTCAGTATACTTATTGCATAAACTTATGTAAATCACAAGAAAAAGTAGGCTATCTCCCATTCGATATGTGCTCGGATGCCCTATACGAAGAACCGTCTTTTTGCAAAGAAAATATTCCATTGCGTTCTGATTTTGAGTCACCTACGGAACAGACAAAAGAGATTTCTTCCCCTTTAGAAAAGTTAATAAATGCGGCAAGCAGACAAAGCTTTCACGGAAGTTTCCGGCGAATCATGCGAAATTCTTTCAAAACGCGAAGTCTGACTTTGAAAAAAAAAACAAACTCTCGTCGACAACACCACGAGGCGTGTAGCTACACACAATTGGAATCTCGATTCGATTTTTGTGACTCGTCTACGGAAGGTTTTGCTTTCGAAACCAAAAATATTTGGAAGAAGCAAAAAAATGATTTTGAAAATGACAACCAATTGGAGACAAAGCATAAGCAGGTAGTATTATTTATTATAAAAATAAAAGTGTATTCTGAACGACAATGTTATCTGCAATACGAACACAAGAACACGCAAAACTGCATTTAAGGGCTATGCAGGGGAGTGGCAGTAAATAGATGTAAAGTTGGAGCAGCTAGAACACGAAGCCCGAACCCTAACGGTTCTCTTTTTTTGAAAGATATGCCAAGGAGATGCTAGAGTGGTACTTGATGGCAGTAGCGGCCCTAAACACGGGGGTCTGCAACTATCAAGTACCACTTTAGCACTGAATATATTGCTTGCGCTTTCACACACCTAGCTGAGAAATTCGAGATGGACAGCCAAAATTTTTTTAGAGTGATTGCAGCAGAATACGAACGGAACTGCTGCTGATGGAGAAGGGGAAGGGAGGTGGGGTGAAAAATGTCAAGAATTTATTGCCTTTTTTTGATGAAATCGTTGACTTGAAACAGCCCAAAAGCAGCACAAGCTAATGGTTACACTTTTAAAAGTCTTTGGGGCAGTTTTGTAAAACGCTGACTTATTTTAGCCGGGATTGATCCTGCTGAAACGATTTTGCTTCCCCTGTCAAGTCACGCCAAAGACTAAAAGCGATATTTGTTGATCTATTTATTGGCGCTCAGAAGTAGAAGTGATGTGGAGAGTGAAGCATCAAAATGATCTCAGGTTGAAAAACACCTGGGCGCTTAAAATACGTTGCAATAAAAAGCGTCAAAACTTACCAGTGTGAACGCTTTGCAGTGTGACGGTCGCAATCTTTGTTCTGGGCAGCTGACTACAACGAAACAGGTTGACGCCATTTGTCAATGCGTGACGTCTGGCTGCTTGAAGCATATTTTAATTGAAAGTGAAACCGCGGCGTCAATGAATAATAAAACCTCGGCAAATCGAGTCGATATGCCTTTCAATTACTCGGAGACGACTGATGAAGATAACAGGCTGCTTTTGTGTGATAACCAGTCAATCAAAGCAAACGACAACATCAATAGGGCGTCTACAAAACATCGAGAAGATCTTAATATGTATGAAGACATACAATTAGCTGCTTTTGAAAACGGAAACAAATCCTCCAAGATTCTCGGCTACAAATTTCATCAAGGAAAAAACGTCAACCGCATAAAACCATCTCAGTGAGTAGAAAAGTGTGGGCTAATATTAGTTTTGAATTAAAAAAGTAGACTAGGCAGCCCAGCAAAATTTTTTCAGTGGGGGGAAGACGAACTTACAATCATAAATTTTTTTGAATATCCAGTGGTCAAAAAGTTGAAATTTCTAAAAAATAAACTACTGCCAATTTTACATGGTAGTGAGATAGCTCTTGGATTCTACAGAATGCCTATTAGACTTTTCACAGCAAAGGATGTCGAAATTTTGCTTTATTTTGATGATTAGAGTTCTAATATTTTTTCCGCTTTTGTAGACCAAAGAAATTATTTATCGCGGATAGGCATTGCGTATTTATGCAACAAAGCCAATCATATTTTAGAAAATGAACATCTGATAGGAGTCTAAACCTCCTATTTAAAAATTGCATCCAGGCAGAGAAACAATTTAAAATTTTTTCAAGAAAGAAACTTCGATGGAGAATTATTTTTGCTCATTTGCGTCAATAGCTGTATTTTTTTTGTTTTTCCGAAAAGAAATATAACACATAGCCAACCCAATTTAAACTCTCCAATTAAACTTACTACAGCTGGGGCAGAAATATTAAGCCTTCCTACCCCAAAATTAGGGACCTACGAAAGTTAAAAATTTCATATTCGGGCTGGCAACTCCCCATCAAGCAACCTCTTCAAATATTGTTTTCACAAAAGCAATCCCATCAGTTGCGGTAACGTCTAGAAAGTAGGTTGACGTTTTCGGTCGTTTAAGTCGCTGGGTTGTAGTATTTTGTATTTCTGTAGATATAGGTTCGATTTCCTTGTCGATTCTCATTAAACATTGTCGACAACGTGGTCGAGTGGATTGAAGCGCTTCTTCATGGTGGCAATGGTTGGGCGTTCGAAACTCACGACGGCTGCGTTCGCTTAGTTGTTCTGCTATTGATAGAATCGCACTGTTCAGCAGCGTTCGTAATTTTGAAGTTTGAAGCTGATGTGAAAGCAAAGTTCTATGACCGACAAAAGGTATTCCCGTGTCCGGAGGACAAAAAAATATGTGATTCGCTCACTCAATTTAACGCGAAACACTTACAGAAGAAATGGCGTTCACAGATGTTCTGCTTGGCGCTTGGAAGCAAAAATAATGTGGAAAATGAAGCGTGGAAGCATTCAACGTTCAGGCTTGGTCTACCCTAAGGCTACCCGTGGTGAATGTGAAGACCGAGCTTAAACCAGCCGTGATTGAAACACTCGTGGACTAGTGCTGTGAAATCGTAACTGCTACAAAGCACCAAAACATTGCAAACTGTTTATTTTTTTCACAGCGCAGCCTCCCTCATCCGTTACTATGATGTTCAAGCGCGATTGCAGGCTTTCTTTGTTTGTTTTCTTGCGACAAAACAAAAAACGCCTCCAATTACGCTCGAACATTGAGCTTATGCTTGAAGCGAGGTGTGAGCTCGTGCTTGAATTGAAATTTTGCCGACGAAAACCTGCGTTGCGTAGATCTTAAAATCAATATCTTGCTTAATTCATTTAAAATCATTCCAAGGAAACCAGCTTTTAGGCTTTGGCAATGTTTCTTTAAGCTTTATGCTATGGAAAAAAACTATTATTATTTTTCCTCATAGAAATGGACGTCGAAAAAGAAAGACAAATATCACAAAATCATATGGCCAAGGCATTTCGTCATGCCTTTTCCCACTGTAGGCGACTGACTGGCTTTATCCAGAAAATCAATAAGGTATAAAAATAATAAACGCTTTGTGTAATCAGAAAAACTTCACAGAGAATAAGATTTAAGAATTTTAAGTACAAACTAGGGCAAGGACGTTTTACCTGCCAAAAATTGGATTAAAAATGTGCTTTATTTTGCAATCCACATGTTCAGGTGCATAAACAGTTTTTACAGAAAATTCTTCCCATTTGATGAGCCCCTGTAAACTAAACACTCAACCTTCCTTCTCGAAATCATTCAAGAGCGAAGGCAGCGAAATAATGGAAGAAGACCCTTGGTATCTTAAAGAACTATTTCAGACACTCGAAGACTTTTTTCTTTTTCAAAAAATCACTCTTTAAATCTGCTATGCCCAGTCAACTCGCTAGTCAGCAATTTTTACTTTAATTTTCTCACATTTAAGGAATATGAGGATTAATTCAACTTATGGAATACGAGAAGAAAGCAGATTGCATATATATTTTTTGGTGTTGTGTCACAAGCTGCTTCTATACCTTGTAGCGGTCTGCACCAGCGGTCGGCACCAGTGGTCGGCACCAGCGTCCGGCTTATTTTGGGGTAAATAAGAAAGAGTCATGCCTCTTTGGTCTCGACAACAAAAGCAAATAATCAGGTGTAATTGCGTTTTTGAGTGGCCTATAAAAACATCTTGCAAATTTTACGATCGGAATGTCTATTTTTGGAAAAATTTTGACTGACAAAAAACAGTTTTGCTAAGTCAACGGTTCATGCCCCTCGCTCTTATCAAAATTCTCTCATCGCTAGCGACTGTTAGGGTTTGAAATTCATCCTTCGGCATGAAAGCAAAGTAGATTAGCTTGAAAGCGTAGATTAGTGCGTTTTCATCAAAATGAAACAAGCAAGGATATTCTACCGTGCACCAAGTTGTGAGTATGCAAATGGAAAACAACCTTTTAATCCCTCAAGAGATCTAATCAAGCATTACAATACCGCCAAGGGGAGTGAATGTCACAACTCATTAGTGTCATTTAATTGATGGTGTTTTACGACGCGCTTTTAATAAATAAAAAGCTGTGATAAAACCGCTTGCTGTCCATATTTTAATAATAGCTCAAAAGGTTGTGAAGAAAAGAAAACCGTAACTGCATCATGGATTTGTAAGTTTACCATAAAAAAGTTGAAAAGTGATTAAGAGAGTAAAAACTAAATGAATTTTCCATTTTCATTTGTACATCAAGTTCTTAAAAGCTTTAGCTCTTGCTAAAGCAACCGGAATGACATCGTTAAGTTATTGAGTTAATGCAATTTCAAAATAGTTGAATTGCAGGCATTTGTTTTTGCTTGTGTGAGTGGAGTTGATAAAAATGCTTTGAAGCAGCGTTTCTGTCAAAACTGATGTTTTTTGTATTTTTTGCTTTAGTTAAGAGTACAGAACGCTTCGATAAACAATCGGAATGAGCTCTGCGCTTTCGAAAGTGCTTTGTTTGCTGTATTACGACGAAGTTGAGCAGTGCTGAATTAAGGCGGACACAAGATGTTCCAGCGAAAAGATCAGTGCTACAATTATAAACCTAGGACTACGTTACTGATGTAAGTTACATGTAGATGCACCGTAGCCCCACTCCGTGACAACTAAACCACACCATCATAAATGCTTTACTGCCTTTATTTTAGCATTTTGTCCTAAATTTTTAGGCTGGCGACGATGGCGTAGTGGCTAGAGCGTACGCCTCGCAGTCGGTAGACCTGGAGTTAATTCCTTTTGTCGAATCATATCAAAAGACTTTAAATAATGGCATCCGCAGCTTCCCTGCTTGGCTCCCGGCACTTATAGGAAGGTTGTGGAGAACTAGCCGGGTAGTTGGTGGCAGGAAGAACAGCCGAACGTAAAAACAAAAATGCCAAGTAATAACAATGCAGATCAATAATTATCTGCTGTGGCGAATGGGGAAAAAAGCCGAAAGTCAACAACATTTTAGCTTTTTAGGAGCATTTTTCGATTTCGGAGGTAAGTTTACTTATGATTATGGTCCTTTGTTAAAAAGGTACTTCTGGACCGGTGGCATATTTTTGGTAGAATAAAGGACGATGGTTCCCCCAAACGGCATGGCAATGTAAAAAGAAAGAGATCTTCATATTTGTTTGAAGACTAAAATTAGCAAGATTTCTGCTTCGAATAAAAAAGCCTTGATCTTTCTCTGGAGACAAAACGGGGCAAAATTCTCGGTTTCAAAAACTTTATTTCCAAAAAAATTCTTTACAAAATGCTTCGCCCCCTCTCTCTCCCCAAAAAATCTTTCTGAATACGCCTGTGGCTTGGACCCTCGTTGTACTAAACTTCAGTCTTCTATGCTAATCGCTTGTAAGTCATTTGCAACATTTGAAAATTGATGTCTTCAAATCTCTGGAGATGCCAATTTAAAAAATGTAAGAGGCCTGTATTGAGTGCTTCTAATCTCTTGTTTTCCAACGTATTCTTAAAGAAAATTCCTGCTTTAATGTAGGATTGGGGTATCCACTTTCTTGTCGGTAAACTAGGGTCCAATTTTCTTGTCGACTCGTACTAATATCTTTGAATATAAAAATCACATTTTTTCTGCTTGGTAGTTGGAGCGATGTGAACAAAGAAATATAAAATCGCTAAACGTCTTCTCAACATTGATCAGAATATAACCTGGCACTAAAAATCAGTTAAAGTTCACCAAGAAATCATATATTGCATAATTTTTTAAAATTTATTGGCTTCGATTTTTTTTCTTCAAAACTGAATGAGATTACAAAAAAATATAGTTTGTAGTCAGACATTGATGAAGAGGTTGTTTGATTAGAAATTTGTCGTACAGTGTGAGGAATTGGATCAGTTTTTTTCCTCAATACGTAATAGCATGATGTTGATTATCTTATATGCCTTACGCTGCAGAAGTTGGTGAAGTTTTTTGCGCGCCAGCCTTTGACATTGTATTGCAGCAGTTCCAAAAGTTATAGCTTGGAATTGTGGCCTGTTGAGAAATCAAGGTTTTGTAATGAAGAGTCAAACCAAATTCATGATAATGACTCAATGATTTTTGAGGTATTTTCGTGGAAAACTATCCTTTTCAAGATATTTCAACCAAAGTTTTTCGGGTGTCTTCAATAAAAAATCTTTGGTCTTTTTTGATTGAGATTATCAAGGCTGGTGAGGGGTAACTAAGCCCTCTTATCTCCCTTGGTTTAAAAATTGCTTACAGCACAATGGCGTTTTAAACTGAGGAAAAATAACGACGAGGTGCACTTCATTACTGTGATAGTGTAGTTCGATTCTTGAGTCGAATCATACCAACGTTTTCTAAAAAGTGGAATCTTCAAATCTCCTGCTTGACGCTTAGCTATAATCGTAATGTGGGGGTAAAAAGTGAAATTGAATTTACTCCATCGCGTTTGACATATATTCTCGTTCTTGGGGCAAAAAACTATTGCAGTAAAAAGTGTCAAAAATATAAATCGCAATTTTTTTTCCCTGACCCTTTGATTTGCAAAAATGGCGCTTCCTCCCACATTGAATTTGATTAAGCTTTGATCGATATGAACTATAATAAATGGAAGATAAATTTAGGCTAAATTGTGTTTCATTAAATTCAATAAATAAAAGTTTGCTTCAAGACTCAATCAATTTTAACGTTGTTGAGATTTATAGTAGGGCAAAGTTGTGATTAATTGTTATGTAATGTGATACTGCTATAAGTGAATAAAGAATGAATACAAAACTATACAATTCAAAGGCAATAAAGTAAGTTTTGATTTGATTTTTCTTGAGCTTGCTAGCACGAATTGGTGAATTAGTGGGATGTACGAGTATTTGGGATGATGCGGACTAAAATTATTTTTCCCTCGTGTCGTTTTCCCAAAAATTACTCTTAAAATAGCAAAAATTCGAAAATTTGTTTTGTATTGTAGTGGTCCCTTGCTCTGAGTTATTTTAGCGATCATTCCAAAAGATAGCAGTTCTAGAATCTTCAGTAACCTTTGGTCGGAATTTTGCGCAATCTCTAAAGGGGGTTAAAATCACGTGTTTGCAGTTGCGGGCGCAATTTGGCCAGTAGGTGTCCCATCACTCTCGCCTTGTTTTTCAAAGAATGAAAATTAAATTTCTGATAATCTGTCTGTGTTAAATGGCGATATTTTCCGGCAATGTTTATTAAAATTTTATGAAGCAAACGCAAACATAATGCTCAGACCAGCAATAACGTTTTAAATCATATTTTGTTCAAAGCACGCTTGCGCTTAATTTCTTCGGAGTGCGCGTGAAGAGTGTGCGAGCGATCTTTAAACTTGCCACCCGCACATCTGTCGGTCTGCAGGCACTGCGTACTTTCACCGCCAGACTGCAAACCGTCGATAAAATTGCTCGGAAAAGCCGCCATTCTGAAAGCCGCGCACGTTTGCGACCGATCCTTCACTGTAGAGCAGGTTTGAGGTCATTGCGGTTGGAGCAAGCCCTGGTTTGAACCGGAACGTGAGCTTAAGAGCAAACGTCGCTTATGCCAGGTCATGCCGTCTGCAACGTAACGCTGTTAGCGCGCGACTCGCAGGATTTCAATGTCAAGTCTCTCGTGCTCTTCCATCAGCGCGTGTCAATCATAATCTTTTCACCGAAGCTTGCGGGCGCAACAATCAAAATTGCGAAGTGCCGAAAATTTCACGGCCCATCATTTTCTTTATCTTCAAACCAAATAATTATTTTTAGAAAGAATTCTGTTATATGCATCTGAGCCATTTTTAGATTTGAATTTTCAATTAAAATTTCATTTGTTTTCGTGAAGACATTTTGACTACAATTTTTTGTTATGATTGCAGCTCTTGAAGGAAATTTAAGTTTGTTATCAAATCGCCTGCACACCAAATCATGGTGAATAAAACTGATTTTGAGGCAGGTATCCTACCAACCACAACCTCTAAAGATAGCTTAAAAATCGTTATTTTTTACTTTTCATAGTCGAAAAATGAAGGAGAATCGGGGTCAGTATTTCCGTACTTTCTACTTATAAATAGGCCACCAAGATTTTTGGTTATTTTTTAACTTTGGAAAAACTGGGCGCTTAGTGTGACACATTGATACGGTTTGTCTTGAGTAAATATTCGTACTATTTGCACTTGCAATGCGAAGATTTTTTTCCGGCGGCACTAAAGTTTTTACATAATTAATTAGCTGCCGCTAATTGCTCGCAAAAATAGATCAGCCAATAGGAGAGCTGACGCGGTCGATGACGTCGTAATAGTCATCAATTCAATAATTTATTATCCCGATTATTCAGCAAACACCCGATCTGGGATTATCGTTGTAAATATGTTAGCAGAATGAGCGTTGGACATATACAGTGTAGCTCTGCGCAGCAGGATAGCAGAGAGATTTTAGGCTGTTTGAAAGCATATGTTTTGTGATGTCAAAGGGTTTCTTGCACTACGTGCAAGGTCGCATGAATCTTTAAGTGATCGCTTCTATTCTGAGCATAAAGTTAAGTCGAAAGGTCAAGTAAGTTGTGTTGTTCAAAGGATCATAGAATGGCAAGAAAAGGCGTGGTATTATAAACAAAGTGGAGAAAGCTGTGCGGTGGCGTTGATCGCCATAAGACTTCTTTGAACGAATGGGGACTTTTACCATCCACATGTAGCACCCAGTGCAAACGTGGCATATCCGAAGATTCGACAAAACATGGTCTTGAACGTACCCTCCTTGAAGAACCATGTTCTATTCGCGGCCTTGTCGGCGTCAATGTTCTGGCTAAAAATTGCATCAAACAACGGGATGACTACATCTGATAACACTGGTTTACACAAAAATTCTGGCATTGATTGTTGCAACTAATTTAGGGTAATTTGGGGTCGCTGATTTCAAATCTGCAATCAGTTTTTTCTAGTACATCAGGATTTTGAGACACAAAATTCTTACTTACAGAGCAAAATTCAGAATTTTGCCTAGCGGAATCATACAAACAAGTCAATATTCTAATATAATATTTTGTATTATTATAGTTGCTAATTTGAATCTAAATTGAAATCTACATTAAGACTAGCAATACCTGCGAATAAAACAATCACCATAGTGTAATATAATGCAAGCAAAACTATACCATTAAATACAGACAGAATGCAACAAGAAACCTTTTTTGTGTTGTCATTATCATACACTTTTTTATTAAAACAAAATACAAAACATTACTAACAGTTTAAATACAAATTACACACCAACAAACTTTCTCTGTAAAGACTTTTTTTTTGTGAAAAGCCTCAGAGACATTCTGTCTCTTCTTAAACTTCAGCAATAGCCTGCCATCATATAGCAGTCTCATCGATCTTAGTGGCTTTCCTCCATTGTTTTGATATCTTGATGAAATCGTTCACCTTGTTCCTCACTTACGCTTCCAAGGTTTTGAGGAAATTTGTCTGCATTGCTTTCAAATAGTGGGGTTTGATACTCATGCTACAACCCGTTTCTTCAAAGCTCGACAGTAATTCTTTTAGCAGGTCTTAGTAATATTCAGCTTTCTTATTTCCTAGGAAATTTTTGATTAGTCAGAACTGTCCAAGCTCGAGCTTCTTTGGAAGTCATCGAGGCCACAAAAGTTGAATCCTTCATCAGCTGTCTGATTTGAGATCCATTGAAGATCCCAGTCTTTAGCTTTTTTCACTTAGTCCAGAGAAAGTATAACAGATATATTTGAAGCAATCTCCATGAAAGTCTAAAGCCTTAACAAATTGTTTCATAAGTCCGAGTTTAATGAGTAAAGGAGGAAGAATGATTTTTTCTGGTTCAACCAATGGCTCATTGATGAGGTTTTAAGATGTTACTTCCAGGCCACCCGTTTTTGAACCAATGTTGAGGTTTAGATCTGGAATCCCAATAGCACAGAAAACATGGATGCTTTATAGTTCACCATTTTGAAATCACACAAATTAGCCAGCGATGCTCATCATATTTTAATTTGTCTAAAACAAGTTTTGTATTTTCATACTTTTCTTTTAGAGTTACGGAGTGTCCAATTAAATTGAGTCAAACTTGTTTCCATTGTGAAGTAACACGGATTTTAGGGTTTGCATTTCAAGCAATTTCGGCACTGTCAATAGAAAGCCTCCATTCTTCAGGTTTGTACTCAGGCAAACCCAGATCTAGAAGAAGGTGATGTATATCATTGCAAAATACCAAACCATCTTTAAAAGTAAAATACTTCAATAACTCTTCTCTTTTCCGATAAAATGTCCCACAACTGCTTGGATGAAGACGATTCTTTTCTTGCCACCTAGATACCAACAATTCTGCAGATTGCTTGGGTAAATGCAGATCTCTTACCAGATTATACAACTGCAGCTGACTAAATGACGAACATCTATCCAAACTAGAACCTGACATTTGAAATTCGCTGTCTTCTTGCTGACATTGTGATAAATCTGAAGAGGATGCAGAGTCTTCATCATCAATTTGAGGAAGATGTGTAAAAGTAGGAACAGGAATTCGATCACTATGTGAAATAGGTCAAAAAGTAGAATCCAAATTCGAATATTTGATTTGGTGTTTATTTTTCGGCTATACCCCTCACATTAACCAAGCAAAAATAGCGATCATCAACGTAGTTTTTTGTTCCATCTAGATTATTGGTTTTCCAAATTGTAACTGAACTTTTTTTCTTGGGTCCAAGATCTCAAAGTCTCAACATGGGTCTTACAAGCGTTATGACGAGCCCAGCTTTTGTCCTGATCTCCTAATTTCAGTTGGAAATAACAAAGATAAGCCTTTTACACAAAGGGAGTAATATTGCGTTTTTGGCTTGCTGACATGAAACAACGACAAAAAAGCAGAAAATGTCAGGGTCGTTAGTGCACTATCTTCTTTCACTGCAAGAAGATATTTTGACAATAGCTGCCTCCATCAGTGAAGTATATTAAGGCGATCGAAAGCAAAAAGAAAAAGTTAGGTTACCCACCTACTAGAACTTTAGAATCACTGAGTAGTTGACCAGTAACAGTTGCTTTGCTCAACCAGACCAGCAGCTCAGTCTCTGATCATTCTGACTGATGCAACATTTCTATCAACAAGGAAAATTTCCTCTCGGCTCTGCTACTACAAAACATGGTCTAACTAGCCCATGAACAAAACACAATAAGTGTGAAATGCCCACAAGGCGTGTAGAAAACGAACGTTGGCAAAGTAAAATTAAATTTATTGTTTCAAACCTTGTTATTGCTTAGATCAGCATAAAGAAGTTGCACTAATACGTAAGTTGCATCAGCACAATTCCATAACCTGGAGCTGTATGCTCTTGAAATAAAACACAACAAACCATTCAAGATAAAATGGATAACTAGAACAAAAAAAAACGTACAATCGTCTTCGAATTTGGAAGTATATGGTGGTCTATTTTGAATGCTGCAGATGCCGGTAGTAAAATATTGATACTTGAAGTAAAAGTAAAAGTGTCTGCACCTTCTTTTATTGGTCAATATAAAACTTACTCAATATAATGTGAAGTAATCATGAACATTTAAAAGAATAGCAATTAAAACACGTTTACGGTTTCTCTCAAAATACCTTCCTGAAATGCAAAGGTGCTAAAAAAATAAAAGCGTGAGGTAGCTACAAATCCTGATGTAATAGAGAAAATCTAAGCTCAAATTCGCATTCAGCGACCTCAAATTAACTAAAAGAGCTTGTCAGAACCAATGCCACAGCAAAAAATATTTTGTAGACCAGTGTAATCGATATGGGATGACTTGATGTAAAATGTTTAAACGAGATGACATTTATTTGCAAAAGCATAACATCGCTGAAATTATAAGCAAATGACGTCACTGCAAGGAAGGGAGCTATTTTTTAACAAATGCAGTGAAATATATGCAGTACGCAAAGAAAAGTAAACTTGCATAGTTTGAAAAATCGGCAGCATAGTTAAGCGAATTGGAGCATCGTTGGAGCCTGATCGAGCGTTTAAATCTCGCGGTGGACGTCGTTGTGCACTGAAAAAGACACCTGACGGCACTTTTCCTTGCTAGATTACATTGCTTGTGATACAGACGCACTATACCAGCAGTATTGGTAACTCTAAAGAAGGCCCGAACACAACTTTTTTCAGTTCACAACCAACAGAAAGCTTTTTCGTGACTGGAGGGTAAAAATGTGCGACAAAAAGCAGAAAAAATGGCCAGATGGTATTATACTTATGCACATGGCTGTAGCAGGTAGTGGTAGAGGAATTTGCCTATTGTCGTGCTAACCATTTCTACCCTATTAGATCATTTTTTAACTTTCTCCTTGACCTTGTTGTTTAGCTTTCCTTGAAAAAAACCTTAGCTTAACAATAATTCAAGTATCAATTTCAGATAGTTGGCTTAAAACGGTGAATGAAAACCTAAATCTTATTGCGAAAAAATTTTTTTTAATTTTACCAGCAATACTAAAGAACCCTGTTCACATGCGTTTCAGTGTTGTTTTAACCTTCATCAACATTTCACCTTTGACCTTACTTACGCATGTGCACAATGATTCTTCAATAAAGATCGATTGTTTTTGAGGAAAAGTTCTTATATACCAAAAAGATGATTCGAATTTCGCAATGTTTCGGAGGAGAAAGTTATAGGACCACCCAGATATTCTTCTACACGAGTCTTTTCTACAGATAAAAGAGATCGACTAGACTGCTAACTGTTCAAAAACAAATTTAGCTATGGTGTAGGTTTTGTAATGGTTATGACCAGTGATAGTCGCAACGCTAACGATTCTCCGAGTCTGAATTCAAATACCCCTGGGGTTGTAGCAAATGAAAATAGCTTTCCAAATAAACTTCTTGACCTTAGCGAAAGCAAGGTGTCTCCGTAAGTATATTGTTATTACAGGTAGTGTCAGTCTGGCCGACCAATAAGGTCTCGTTCGAGCAATCTACGTCACGAGCACCGCATCATCTTGATGCGATGATTAGTTGGAAGAAGTCTATATGTGTCGGGTTGTGTGTATTCGTGAAAACATTCCCGCGAGATTGATGCTCCAATGAGACCTTTCAGCTTAAAATAGACTGTCAGCACTGGCCATGCGTAACGAGATAGATCTGTCTCCTACTTCTAGCGGGCTACAAATGGCGAGATGTATACGGTAATATAGTAATTGTTGACGATCAAACGAATTAGATGGTTACTTACAAAATCCAGCGTTTTTAGTTATTTTGCTTTGCTACTTGTAGGAGCTGCACTTGGGAGACGGAGTTCTATCTTAGGATACCTATTTTTGGTAATTACTCTTGCATATCGATCAAAATTGTCAATAAATTATTTGATAGCAACTACGTATAATGCGTAGTTGCTATCAAAGCTGGTCCAGGAAAGCCTGAAAATCTACTTTATAGTAAAGGTTTCGTTTTACTCGAAAAACTATTTAAATAAAATAGCACCTAAGAATAGGTGTATTTAGGCTACTGGAGAATTAGTCGAGAATTGAACTACTTCAGTGGTAGGAATATTAGTTTTATTTTTTTAACCAGCTTTGTAGTGTATTTCTCGAGACCAGTGGTTCTCAGTTGGAAGCGTTTGCACAATACCGGTTCAAAATTGTAAGCCAATTTGCTGTGCAATTCGCTTTACCATTCAAATTAACGTTACGTGTTTGGCGCAGGCAGTGGCGTCACTGTGAAAGAAGGACCGCTTTCAAGACACTATTTTTAGAAAACTCTCTGAAGGAATTACCTTAGTTTAGATCGAAAACTGTTTTTCTTTTGAAGAACTAATAACAAATTTTGGTTGAAAACCTGTCAGAGACACTTTTCGAATTGGGAGAGACGTTTTGATTTCGCTCCAGTGCGTCTCCCGTGATGTAGGAAGGAGTGTAAAAATCTTTTTTTTTTCTTGCAGGTTGCGCAAGACGCAAAAGAAATTAAGATTCGCTGCTCGACCTAAATGCTGCAGCATAGCATAGACACGTTTGCCAAATTGTTTTTGAAATTAGGCTACTTTTTCGTAAATCCATTTAATCATTTGATTCTGGTCTTATGTTTTGGTAGAATGTTCGCCAATGGTTAAGAGTCGTTAAAATATCGAGCGGCTGCACCGGACTAAGGTCTAATTGCTCCCCCATAAGAAAGCTTAGTTATTTATGACATTTAAGATTTGGCCTGCAAAGGTAAAGACAACTGGCATTGTCAGCTAATGGTTTTGAGGAAGGAAAGGAAAAACTTTTTTTTAATTAAATTTTTGGTGACGATCTTTTTTTATTATTTTTAAAGACCTAAAAATTTTGGTAAAACTGAAAGATATTTAACAAATTAAAAAAAAATTTGCTGAGACAAAACTTGCATCATACAAACCTATCAAGTCTCCAGATTTCGACGGTAGTTATCCGATTTGGACACTTTCTCCCGATCTCCTAATTTTGCTCAAAATTTTTATTTTGTAAAAACATTAATTAAGTTATAAAACTGTTTTATATTACTTTCGTGAGACTTTTTTTGTTTACCTTTTCGCTTTATACACCGTGTTGTCTACAATATTGACTTTGTTTTCTCTAAATAAGGTTTTTATAATTTGTTTTTATAATTCGAACAAAAAACGGTTCACTTCAGTAGAAAATATTCAAAAAATAAAAACTTGAATTTAAAGCTGTTTTCGCGCTTATATTCCGTACTTCAGTTCAACAGACATTGAATTCTTAGCGTTTACTAAAGTAAAACTTAAAACTTGTCAAGTAGCGTTGCTTTCTTCTTAATCTACTCTAGTAAAGATAGAGGCAGTAAAAACCGAATCTACTCAAGTAGCTCGTTACTGAAAAACCTACGTACTTTAATAGTTTACAAATGTAGACCTACTGCATTACTAACCACCTCTGGTGGTCACTATTACAATGCTCTGCAAGCAGCGTATTCCACTTTTCAGAATATCTTTATCAAGCAATCATCCACCAAATAACTCTGGCAACCATGACAATTTCAAGCAGACTGGAGAAAAACGAACAAGAAAGCGACCCAGGTTTGTTTTAAAAAGTTTTAAGGCCATAACTTCTAAAAATAGGGTTGGAAATGAACAGCTATAGTGATAAGATGAAAAATGCCTTGCATAGAAAGTTCGCTGAGGTGCAAAGTTAGGTTTTTACACCTACAGTATGGAAGGAATGTGATTTTACTTGAGTTTGTGCAAGTACAGTAGTTGACTAGTATCCACTTGGCCTTTTACCTTTTGGCTAATTTCTTGCAAGCCGAAAGGCTCTCTGGTAGCCGCGCCATCAAAGCAGATTTATTTGAAAGACTCTCCTATCGTATGTGTACCAGTATTCCCCTTGCTTTCATGTAGGCTTACCATGACTGATAAACATTACCAGACACGGCTATCAGTCTCGATATGACGCAGCGTTCCTTGATTCCTGTTATTGCTTTGCTGACTTCATTACAGCCTGTTTCTACCGCATAGTCGTATGATATGTTATCAATTAGGCATTGCCAGTTTACAATGTTCTTTGATCATATTTTCAAATTCATTGCGGCCTGGTCATTTGGATCACTACTGTCCGAGAAACCTTAAATAGTTTTAGGCTGCTTTAACCTGGAAATACATTGGCCTAATTTGCACTAGCGCGGATACATGGTATCATTACGAGTTTGATTGAAGGTTCGTGTCAAAGAAAGGACGGTGCAACGTACGGCACGAGAATATTACGGATACATTGCGGTACTTATCGGATCTTTTCACTACTCTAGTTGACTTGAAGTGGAAATGGAATGTGGCGATCTTTGTAGGAACGTATACCTTCATGTGGGTGATGTTCGGGTTTCTCTGGTATCTCATTTCTTTTATCAGGTACCGTGTGGTAGGCTATCTTATGAAAGCGGCATTTTAAAATTGCTTTCAGAAAAAATCTGTTATAGCTGCTTTAACGCCATTGAATGGGAGGGGACTTAGTTTGGAGCAAAATGACAAAAGCGCTGTTTAAAAGACTTTGAAGAAAAATGGGGCACTTCGACGCAATGTTCAGGACAATGACAGCAGTGGTCTCAAATAATAGCCCTTCTTGAGCTAAGTGTTGAAACACTGAAAAATGTTTTGTCAAGTATTGGGAAAGAAAAATAATTTTGTACATAATATTTGCGCAGAGTGTTTTTTGCGCTTACCCCCAATTCTCCTTCAACATATTTTGTTTGGTATAAAAGCATTTTCTTTGTCGCAGAGGAGATTTGGATCGCATTGATGAAGATGATGATTCGGATGTTTGTGTCACAAGCATCTCATCGTTTACATCTTCGTTTTTATTCTCAATGGAGACGCAGGTGATTATGATGTTGCCCTGCTAAGAAAATTTATCTTTAATTGTAGATCGCGTATCAATACGATGTTTAATAATCTGTTTTATACTGTAACTAGACTATAAGCGGTTCTGTCGCTTGAGCAAAAGAAAAAAGCATCTGCAGAGGGAGGCGTAAAGTCAATGCAAGGACTGGGGGTGCCGAAAAAGTCAAAAAAATGATAATTATTTCTATTGACGAAAGGGATTTTACCTGCTTTACGGGCGAAGTTTATGGATGATTTTACCATATTTTGTCTTCGTTGCTGCGATGAGCGGTTGTGATGTCTCTAAAAAAGGTTATGTAGGCCAACGGCGTACGCAGGGGGGGGGGCTTCTATGCGCGCGTCCTTCCCCCTCAGGAAGAGTTAAACGTCATTTTCAACCATTATTTGCAAAAAGTCATTCTCGCACCTCCCCCTCAGCAAAATTTTTAACGTGAGTTTCACTCATTATGCTTGCAACAGTCACACGCACGTTTTTTAACGTAGCACCTAGAATATTGATCTTCACAAAAAAGAGATCCTCACCGCCATCGTACCGTGAAATTTGCAAAAAGCCATTCTCGCGCCCCACCCTCAATAAATTTGTGTGTACGTCCCTGATGTAGGCTAAGGCTTCTAATTAATTACGTGATATAAGAAGATTGGGAGCAAAATAAAAAGCACCGACCATAAGTCCACGCACAGCAGTCACTGCATGGACAGATAGAAAAGAGCTTTGCACATTGCATATTCGCTTGACTGGTCAGACTTAACAAACTTCTCATTGCGTAAGCAGTCGCTAAAAATTGCGAGATTAACAAAAAACTCTTATTTGCCTCCGCTACCTCACGAGAGACAAAGCGGCATTTGTTTAAAACGATATGTTGGTGGATATAATGTTGTTTCAATTGTGAATGATATTATTTTATGCAGGTTACCATCGGTTACGGAACACGAACTATAACTGATAAATGTCCCGAAGCGATTATGCTGCTACTATTTCAAAGTATTTTTGGATCGGTTGTTGACGCTTTTATGGTAAGATACTGTATTTTCTCGGTGTTGCTTGCGTTTGTATTTGCAGAATCATGTTGTGGGACTGTATTTTTCACTCTGTGTGACATTACTTTCAATGATCTTTGCTTAAGTCGCGACACAGCCATAATGTTCTGGGAACGTTAAACGTTCAGTCACGTTCGTCAAGAAAGCTGTGCTTCCATTGCACGACTGTTTTACCAGAAGACTAGACCCACCAAGACCATATTAACAAAACTAAACCGCTCAATAGAAAAATTGGAGATATAGATAAAGTCAAAGATAATAGAAACTGAAAATCAAACTCAAGGCTCGTCCGCGTCTTCATGCTACATAGCAGGGCTATTTACAAAATTTTTATTGATTAATTGACGAGGCCAGGAAAATGGAAAATCAAAAAAGCTTTCCGGGTGCGGTGAGCCAGCGGATAAACAGCTACTTCTCAATCGATGAACTTGACTTTTTTTGTCGAGCTATTTCAAAGACTTTCAAAAAATGTTATTCACATTTTTGTGCCTTATTCTTGCAAGATCAAACTATGGAGAATGAAAATTTTTTAAACTTTTGTTTGTTGTACACGGTTTACCCATGTTACCAGCAGTGCTTTTTGAAATAATACAGTAGTAAAAATATGATACTGTGGGAAATTTATCCAGTTATAGAATTACAACGATTGTGGGTGCTAAAAGGGTGGGAGGTAAAAAGCTTATGATACAGCATAAGCTTTTATTTTTGATTGATTTCTTCAGGTGGGATGTATGTTTATGAAGATTTCCCAACCTAAAAAGCGTACGGAGACCTTAGTGTTCAGCGAGAAAGCTTGTATGGCGCTCAGAGATGGTCAGATGTGTTTGATGTTCAGGTAAGAGAGTACATATGGTAGGTTCACTTCAAATGCCGTAATTAGTGGGCGGTAGCGGGGGATCGCATGTTTATGTAAGGGTGTGCTCTCGAAAAAACTCTTTTCGTCTTAGTTTAGCTCCTTTTCTTTCTTAAAAGTAAATCTTAAACCTATTCTAGGTTTTTCTTCTCGATTTCTCGTAGCTCTGCTCGGATTTGATCTTTTTAGCTAATTTCACCATATTCTGCCCTTTAGCTGTTGGTGCTTATGGAACAAGTGTTGGTCAAGGTCTACACTTCACGTATAGATAGGGGTCACTTACACCAATCATAGAGCAGTGTGAAAGAATTTGCTCTTCCACTAATAAGCAAACGTCTTAGTTTTGTAATACAACTTCAGAGTAAACAGATGTTGCTCGTCATCATCCAGCTTATTTTTAACTCAAGTCTAATTATATTACAAAGCGTTTATATCAATTCTTATTCAATTATTGATGTGATAATTATCGCTCAATTTCCACATTAAAGGCCTAGTGAATGGAGGCAGTGACGCATAAAAATTTTATTGATGTGAGACTTTAATCTTTTCAGTCGGTATACTGTAAGAGAGAACTCGTAAAGCTGATGTGCCGAAAAAAATGTTCTTTTCTTTTTTGTCTTCAAAACCTCAAGGTTGGAGTCTCCAGTCTGTATTAATCACCGCTTAATATTCTTTTTAACGTTTCTCATAAAATATTCTGTTTAACCTATATCTATAAGTGATGGACTTAGGGATAACGTGTTCAATTCTTCATCTGGTTGAGCTGTAATTTGCTTTCAGGGTCGGAGATTTACGCAATTCGCACATTATTGAAGCTCAAATAAGAGCAAAGTTGATCAAAGACCGTCACTTTCATGAGGGAGAATTTGCCCCTCTTTTCCACACCGATTTAGATGTGGGGTACGCCAACGGTTCAGACAGGTTATTTTTGGTAAGTCCTGAATTACGCTTGCATACTCTATAAGCGTAAGTTTGAGCATTTTATGTTTCTGTTTTTTTGATAAAAAAACGCTAACCATAAATTGAGCTGTGAGCAAAGAAAAGAACACAAATGGTTTGTTGGTGTTACATAACTTTAGCTTGGGAAAAAGCTGTTCTGCTAAAAGATTTTGTTACTTGTTTGTCAGCGCCTGTATGGCCAAAACAAAAGAAATGTAACTGTGGTCCTCCCACTGGTCAGCACCTTTTGGACAACTCCCTGTGAGCCTCAAGTTGTGACGACGACTGGTTCCCCGTTCTTGTCGCAGCGCGCAGTCTTTTTGATCTCAGTCTATTGGAAGCGGTGCTCATTTAAACGCGAAGATCCGTTTTATGCAAGCGGAAGAAGTGCGTTTACACGCTAATACTGCTTAAGTGAGTGCAACCTCTTCTTGGTGTTGATCAAACCGATCGCCACCTGCTTTGTGCGGTTCGGCATGTCATCACCTGACCCGTTCAACAGCATGTCACTGACACATTTGCGACTGCCACGTGATCTATTGTACAAACAAGGCCTTGTTGGACCAGGATCTTTCCGGTTGACGCGACGCTGCGAGTGATAAGTGCTGCCCAAACAGTTTTTGTCAAACAATTTTTTCAAAGTTATATTGAAAACAGAGCCGAATAAAATCTAAAACACGCTCACTTTGCTGTAATGAATCGTTACTATTCCTTTACCGGATACGACAAAACGTCGTAGGCCCAACTAGATTGTTGACGTATTCATTTTAAATATAACGCTCAGGTTCATGGTCTTGCAATTGGTGGTCCTGACTTGCGTGGACTCGAAGTTTATTCAGAAGTGGCCGGCCCATTTTGTTGAACAAATAAAATTCTAAGTTTGCGGGTCTGAAAATCACGTTTGTAGTGCCCACGAAGTAGATAAAAAAAATGGTAAGTTTTTAGCTGGTGACCGAAACGTGTTTTGAACCCAAGAGCTATTTGGTAAACATTTTCTCGATCTGCCAGTCAACGGCACCAAGCATTTAGAAAAATCTTGGTCATTGTAGTAAAGATTCGGGAAAAGGAACAGTTATTTTTGCCGCTACCATCAACCAGTAGCGATATAAACTGACTTTGAGTAGGAACTGTCGGTTCAAATCCCACCTCAGATCCATTTGTCTCGAAGCCGTCTTATGATAGTGACGCAGTTGACAACTAGGATCAGAAACGAAGATCAACCAACTGAGATGTTACGGTTGCTTTGACCCCCTCCGGTGACGAACTCAGAGTCAAGTCATAGCATAAGGCAAAGCTCTTTTGCATTTCCTTCGAGCGCAATCAGTTGCAATCTTTGTTTTGTTATGTCGAAATACTCAATTGTATTGGTTTCGCCCAGCCGCCTAAATTTTAAACACCATGCGCCCGACTGCCCACTTTATGACAGTACCGGGCTATGTAAATTCTGACAACATGGTTTGTTTTCACTAGCGCCGCGGTTAGCACTTTCAACACTCTAACGTTGGCCTATGCGCTGTTATGATTTGTGATACCACATCGCTTCACCCCGATATCGCAGCTATTCATTTTCTAGTCACGCATCGCTTCCACCTGCAATGCAGGAACAACGTTAATTTCCAATTCTATGCGCACAATGTCCCTTCCGGGGGCGCTGCGTTGGGTGGGACGAGTCTTTGCTGATGAAGCCAAAAAGCCGAAACCTGGGTTCAGGGATGGTCCAGCCTATTTCGCTGTACTAACGTTGTTCGGATCGTGACCTTTTGTAAAAATTAATTTTTGTCCGGAGGTGTGTTGCGTTGTGTCTGGTTCTTGTGGGATTCGAACCCGCGTCTTTCGAGCTCATGTCCTCGCGCGCCGAGGCTCGCTGACATGTAACCACGCGCTGCCAACTATGCCTTAAAACACCACATTTAGTTTATAAGCTGTGGAAGGTCTTTCCATGCCAAACCACTTGTTGTGTGATCAACTTTATATAAGGATATCAGTTCTAGCTTATACTTGAACGGTTAGCAGTAACGTCAAAACGAACCTGGTTTAAAAGTAAACGGGACGTAAGTCTTGTGCTTTGTGTTCGATTGTTTGGGTTTGTTTCGTATACAGTCCCATGTAGGATATTGGGTAGGTCGGGGGCCACGTAAAGTGTCTTGCACTCCACATGAGACCTACTAGTGATGACGATGCGTTTCTATAACCCGTACTCTAGATATGATCTTGCCTATTTTGCCATACTAACGTTGTTCGGATCGTGACTCTTTGTAAAAACTAAAAACTATGTATATATATACAAAATAGTCACTTGGCTTCACAGTGCTCAACAGCAAACTTGGCGGAGTCGCAATACATTTCTATTTGAACAGCTACAGAATAGGCATTATGACCTTTTCCATTACTGTAGCGGTCAGCTACAGTAATTTACGCTATAAAAATGCTATAAAAACCGGCATAATGTTTATAGTGTTTTTTATGTATTTTGCAGACGTACCATCTGACAAGCCTCTAGGCGAAACAGGCTGTTGTGGTTTTTAATGTTTATTCTGTAGCTGTTAAAATAGAAATACATTACGACTCCGGCAAGTTTGCTGTTGAGCACTGTGAAGCCAAGAGACTATTTTGTATGTATATATAAATATATATATAGAAACGCTGAGCAAAAACAAGCTCACAAAACTTCACTCATTTTGATAATGTTAAGCGCCGTGCAAGAAGCCTGTGCATGCTAAATTCATCGGCTCTTTGGTTTAACTCGATTTGAAGTGCAACTGCTAGCTCATCGCCTACAACACCGACGCTTTTCTTTCCCTTAGGGTTAGATTTCGGCACCGCATGTGGCTTCGCTTCCTTGACCGAGTCAGTAACTAACTTTGGATTTGATGAATATTCATTGCTCTTTGACAGCTTTATGGTGAAATGCGTTTAAAACCAGTAGATAAGAGGTCGTTTCAAATACTGCATAAATAAGTAATGACAGGCTCGGTGCTGCTTCTCTGGTAATACTGGCAATCTTATACTGTATAAGCCACGACGCAGTCATTTGGGATCCACCGAAATTAGTTGGGCGCTCTTAACTCGCGCGTAAAAACTAATTTTTGCACGTAGACGTGTTGCGTGGAGCCTGGTTTATGTGGGATTCGAGCCCGCGTCTTTGGAGCTGGTCTCCTCGCGCGCCGACGCGCGCTGCCAATTATGTCTTAAAGTACCGCGTTTAATTTGTAACCTTTTGAAGATCTTTCTATGACAAATCACTTCTTGTGTGATTAGCTTTAAGTAAGGAAATCAGTTTTGGTCCATACTTGAACGGTTAGCAATAACGTCGAAACAAACCTGATTCAAAAGTAAACGGCAAGTAAGTCTTTTGCTTTGTGTTAGATCGTTTTCAAAAGTCAACGTTAATGCTATTGGGGGATCTCTTGGCCCTTGGCAAGCTCTGCTGATGAGGCCAAAAGGACGAAACGCGTCCAGGGATGGCTTTGTAAATTTGAATATATCTCAATAGCATTGCTCCCTTCGGAAGCCTCGCGCCTTCAGCGCTCGCTTTGTCGTTTTGTTTCTCGCTTGTAAGGCGCTCTCTATCGATCGTAATCACTTGGAGCTAGCAAATACTTATTGCATAGATCGACTCCCAACCAGCATCAATTTACCTTAGATCATAGGCGTAAAAGTAGGGGGGTGAAACCATCTTTCCAAATTGAACAAAAAGCTCAAATATTGTGTCAAAAATTGCCAATAATTACTCGGAAGAAAAAGGTTTTCACCTGGCTCGAACCCCCATGTAATACAAAATGTTTCGCCTGTGCTTTAAATCACCAATTTTTAACTTTCATCCTCCTTCTAACTTCATCTACCTGCTCGAGTGCGTTGGAATTTTATTTTAAGACGACAATGAATGATTGGTCGTGCGTTGAAACATCGTAATATTTGTGTTGTTGATCCTTTGCAGAGAGAAGCACTTGGTGACAATTTTGTCTGCTTTGCAAATTCTAGCAACCAATAAACTCATTAAAGGTAATACCAAAGCAATGCAAGCGGAACGTCAAAACATGAAAATTCCGAAGCAGGTGCGGACAATGGTCTGCGCACTACCACTTTCACGTGAGGCTAAACATTAAAATTGCTATAAATACAACAAATAAAGGCAAACTTAATATACTATTGGGCCGTGAAATTTTTTCCAATTTATAATAATATATTTTCGTGTCTCAACAAAGGTCTATGGTTTTTCTTGCTTGGACTCAGAATGTTTCACGTCTTGGTCGGTATGGAGGCGAGGGAACAAAAACTCTTTGCTTTTGGGGGAGCTATTTTTCACGCTTGCAAGTGGTACAATCTTGTCCAAAGTCTGTGTACGATAAGCATTATTTTCTTTCCAAACACACTGTTATTTGCAATGATGATGATGACGGTATTCGACAAAAACAGGCGGCTTTGTATCGCTATAGTCTATGATGCAGTTTAGAAAATAACGCCATAAATTTAAACGGTTCGAGGAAAATTCGCCGTAAACAAGTTTGCCGTAGGAAAACTCGCCTCAGAAATTTTCGCATCAGGAAATTTCGCCGCAGTCAAATTTTGCACCCCCAGTATCTACCCCCACCCTGTATACTCCCTTCCACTGTACACTGCCTCGTACATTTACATACCAGGCCTGCCCCTTCGGTGTACACTGCCTTTCGCCATTAGTAGAAATTTCCTGAGGCGAAAATTCCTGAGGCGAAAATTCCTAAGGCGAGTTTTCCTGCGGCAAACTTGTTTACGGCGAATTTTCCGGACACGAAATTTAAACAAAACGGTGTGATGTCGACTAGATCTTTGATCTATATTGAGGATAAGATAAGCCCTTTTGGAAAATAAAAACAACAACTTGAGGTGGAAATCTGTCAAGTATACTGAGTTATAGATTTTCGACTTCAACTTCCAATTAGGCTGCAGGATTTATTGGAATTTAAACTTTAATCTTGTTAGGTCACTTTATTCCGGTCAATGCTTTTCCGCGACTTTCAAACAACGCTCACTTAGTTTGCTTGACATTTTTCTTTTCAGCTAATCAATAAACGCCACTTTGCAGCGAAAGATTGAAACAAAGTTTTAAAAGCTATTTAGCTGGCGCTTTTTTGGATGAAATTTTTCTGCTATTTGATCCTCTTTCTACTGCTAATTCAAGCAAACTCTTACGATCCTAAAAGATTTACTCATGTTTGAATGACAAAGATATTGTATTCAAGCATTTTGCATTTATATAGTTTAAACTTTGGGTAAGATATTATTTACGGTATCTATAAATATAAGACACTGACATAGTTTAGCCTATTTTTTCTTAACTAGCAGCAAATTTCGTGATGTTCATCTGATTTTTAGTATGACAACCGTACACAAAAGCGTAAATATTATAAGGTCTTGTGTATTATACACCTAAGGATATTAAAACCTGCTCATTTTGTTTTTGTCAATCTACGCTAACATGGTGCATAAGAGGGTTATGCGCTCTTATACCTTGTGCATTTCGTCTTTTTTCTCACCGGCCCGGACAGGAACAAGCTTAAGAGTTGAAAGGCTGGTTCCTTCAAAAAGAAGCGAGCTCAGCTATCTAAAAATTTTGGTATCGGTAACTTTGAGCTTTGATATCTCAAGACGGTGAGAAAAAGGCCATATAAAATAACTATATGCTTTTAACATTTAGGTTACTCCGCTGATCATCTGCCATGTGATAGACGAAAAATCACCCTTTTGGAACATGTCTGCTGCTGACTTGGAAAATGAAGAGTTTGAGATTGTGGTGATTCTAGAGGGAATGGTTGAAGCCACTGGTATGTGTCTTGTTATTTCAATTAAACCAAGTAGAAACAGCTCAGCTTTTTGGAATTGATCGCAAAAAGCAAACTGAAAGTTAAGCTTCCATAGAAACTGGTCTTGAGTTGAATTAGGAGAATTTTCTGTCAAGAAAATTTAAGCTCTTTCTGTCCTAATGAATGAATCTTTTTACCCTATAGCACAAGGGCGTTGCAAAATACAAAACTTATAGAAGGTGGTCAGCTTTCTCTCAAAATTTTTGACAAAAGTAATGGTGCTTGAACTTTTTCAGGAGTTCTAAAATATGACATAAGAGTTTTGAAAATTGGGGGACATGATCCTTTTAATCTCTGTCAACGCTTATGAGGTATTTTACTAATACCAACTGACATTCTTTATTAGGTATGACATGTCAAGCCAGAAGCTCGTACACAGAAGATGAAGTGGTTTGGGGTCACAGATTCCAAGAAGTTTTGGTTCTTGCTGAAGAAAATTACGAAGTACATCGTATTCTTAGATTGATAAAATGTATTGCCAAACAATGCGCTGGGCCTGAAGTTATTCAACAGGCATCTGACTGTTGTTTGGTGTCAAAAGAATGTACCGTGTGGCGGCCAGTCGCTTCTGTTATGATAGCCACGATACAGCTATTTTGTCTATCCTTGCTTCTTTGGGATTTTGAATTGAGGCACGCTATGAAGCGGTTATCCAATTTTACACCGTAAACACAATCAAAATCATGCCAGAAAAATGTCGTTGTCCATTTCGGACCAGTCATAATTACAATGTTTTAAATTGCTGGTCTCCAGAGGTGGACTGAGCAGTCAATTTTAGGGTTCAAATCCAATCCTAATCCGAATGCACAACTCCTGACTACTGATCCAGCTCGTGCGACGCGCAAAAAAATCCTGATCTCGGTCCAACTCCTAGAAGCCATTCAGCAAAAAATTTATGTAGTTCTGATTAAGTATTTAGCAAAAATGTTTTACTCCTGATCCAGAACTGATCCTGTTATTTTTGACATATCAAAAACTTGATCCACTCTTAAGTTCAAAATTTTCCGCAGTTCCTTTCGGCTCCCACTTCTCGAAGCCTAATCCTAGCCGCCTCTGGTATCCCCAATATCAACAAGGCGGACTGTCATTACTTAGAATGGAAGTTTATCGCTAAAATTTTTTATTTGTGGTTTGTAGTGGATACCTTTCGAGATTACACATCTTAGTACAATTGTAGATGGTTGCAGTGAATAAACCGAGGTTGAAACGTGCCGTTGTTCAGTTAAACTTTCGCGCCCAGCACTTACTTGAACTTACGCTGATATTTTTTTGCCAAAAATGTTTAGCATTTAGCATCATAGTGAATGAAAAGCCATGGAGTGTTTCACCGCTTTTTTTCTATCTATAGCTCTCATTTTTTGATCATGACTGAATACGTTTGGTTTCAGATTTCATTCTCCTCATTACTATTATATTGCTGAGCGCAAAGCAAAACAATATTAGTTATATCATTTTAAAGTCATAGCAAGAGAATCGAACCTCGGTCTACTGATGCGAAGATCATTAACTTAAATGCAACAATACAGCTTTTAAGACCTGAAAATGAATGCTTCGAAAACCAAAGCTATGCATAACATCACGAGCAAACACCAGTAATGCTGAAGGAAAAAAGTAAAAAATGTCTAACAATATATGCTTCAAGGCCGATCGGTTAACCGCATTCAAATTGCAATGCCTGAACTACAAGCAGAATAAAAGCAGTTTTGCTGAAAGTATACAGTGAAGTTAGCTCGCTTATCAAAAACACAACGACAAAACGTGTATCCCGACAGACATAATAATTCAATTATCTTCTGACTCTTCAAGATGAAGCAAGGACACGGTCAACAACAGGAAAAGAGGAGAATTTCATAGCAATATCACAAAAATTAAAAAAAAGACTATAATGTTAAAAATTACTTTAATAGACAAAATCAGAAATGACGACTTCAGAAAAGTCTCCTGGTGCTGTTGCACAAAACGGAAGCAAAAAACACCGATGGACTGGTCACACACACACACACACACACACACACACATAAAATGAAATTTATTCCGGTTAAAAACATCTCAACGGTCTGTTTCGCCTAAAGCGGCTCGTCAGGAGGTAGTTCTTATTCAAATAGAATCTACTGCCAAATCGACCGATTACGTACACACACACACACACACACACACACACACACACACACACACACACACACACACACACACACACACACACACACACACACACACACACAAGAACAGACAACCGATGGACCCAACTTGTTATAGCTGGCCACATAAAGTTCCTAACGCCAATATGATAGATCTCCAGTAGGTTTGGAAAAGTAATTTCGCAAAGCGATTCGAAATAACTGCAAAGAAATTGTTACGGAAAGAGACCGACGATTGACTGAACCACCTTATAATTTGTAAAAAGGCGAAGAATTAAATCCTTTGAAGACTGCTCATCGTGGTAACTACCATTGCAGCTGTGAACAAAAAGTCATTCGGTCAATTAGACTTCGAAACTACACACCCGTGGGAGATCATTAATTGACGATGCACATGTGCCAGGAAGTGACTGACAGGCAGTTTCTAAGGCTTGGCCTCTTTGTTGGAAAAGCAAAAGAAAGTGAATGCCTTCTAATAAATTTGGCTGCGTCTCAGTCTGCTGTTGAAGCTGAAAAGTGCCGAAAAACTAAATACTACAGGAGCGTAACCAGATTTCCTGCCAGGGGTAGGAGATGGCTAATTGCCGTTTTTTTTTGTGGCCAAAGTTTTAGGCAACTCTAAAATTTTCGCTTTCTTCTTAAGGCAAACTGACGTGACCTCTGAGGAGTTTGAGCTCCCTTGATTTCTAGGGTTGCGCTCCTGCTGATATTTTATTTTTATTCGAAACTTCCCGATTTTTAAGCATTTTCCTTAGATCTCAAGGAAATTGAAATGTGGCCTAACATAATCAAACGCTGGCTTGTAATTGTAAAGTTATGGGTTTAAAGCCTTTGCGGTTTGAAGGTTTTGGTTTCTAAAACAACACTTTCAGGCGATTGTAGTATACTGTACCGACAGTGCTGGTAATTTGCTTTGAATAGGCTATATACTCTGTAGTCGTAGCTTGTTCTGTGTGTAATCGAAAGATAAAGATGCCGATGCAAGCAATATTTGATCTCTTAACATGCGCGCAACAATGACTTCTGTAAGGGGGCCTGGGGAGGTAGATACAAATTTATAACGGTCTTTTGTTTGTAACAAAGTTTCTAGATTTGCCTAAGTGACATTGATGGTGGAGTGGCTTTAGCTTCCTTAGCCCCTTTGTGATTGCGCCCCTTGCTCAAAAATGAATTTTCAAATTAGCTTACGTTTCCGTCCCTGCTCAACTTGTATTACGCTCGGTACCTTTGCATCGTCATTTTTCATTTATTCATTGTTTTGCTTTCATCACCTTGATGCCGTTAATACGTCATATGCTGACGACTAATAACTTGAACTGTTCAGGTAAACTACTTAAACTTTCACAACCATTCCTTCGATTTCAACACCCCGTTAACAAGTCCCAAGCAGCAACACGAAGATCGGTTGGAAAGAGCGGTAAGTCGGTTTATACCCTAAAATCCTTCTCCATTTACGATAGACTGAGATTAAGACTGATCATCAATATACGGTATGGCTGAGAGAAACCGGCATTTGAGTTAAAGCTCACGTTGCGTGTTCAAACTGCAGCTTATGCTGATTACAAAGACCCGTCCAGTAGAGTGCTGACTTGAAGACCGTCTCAGATTTCTTCGCAGTGCCCCAAGCTTTCCGCTTCTCTTATGTTCAATAAGTTGAATAAGTTCTCACCATTGCTTTTTCTTTTGTCCGGCATAGAGTCAGTGGGTTAAAATAGTTTTATTATTGTTAAGAACAGCGAGGCTAACTTTAAGAGTCGCTATGTTAATATTGCCATCACTTTGCCAACGGCCAAAAAACCGTTAAAAGGGGATGATAAGAATACGGTGAATTGTGGTACAGTCAGCGAGGGTGTTCTTGATCGTGAAAAGCAGGGGATGTTGTGATGTAAACCGGTTAGGCGAAGGATACGATTACTAAAGTTTTAGCCACTGCATAAGCGCAAGATGTGGCCGTTTAACGTTTGTTATTGTTGCCTTCTTTTTTATGGCCACGCCAAGCTGGAGCGATTCCATAGGAGGCGCTCTTGAGCAATTTACTTCTACATTCACTCTATTTGAAAATATTTTTGATTTGAAAAAAGTTAAATATCGATTAATTCTCTGTGGTATACTAAAGCCTTCCTACACTGCACTGCTTTGCTATTTATATCTTTAAAATCATTATAAGGGTAATCATTAGATTGGCCTTTTGTGAGAATCCAGTCGGCTACCTCGCTCAGAGTAATCTCACAAGCTTTGATCTTGTATTTGGTGAATTTAACACGTTTTTTGATATACATCACTTTACTCCTCTCAGAAAAAAGTGACTCGCACTGGGTTTATAAAAACCTATAACCACAAAATTATATTTGTTTTTCACAGTCTTCCCGAACTAATCAAGGTAACGGTGAAGCTTTACATTATAGGAATCCATCAAACAGATCAGAGTAAGCTGTAAACTTAAGTAAATTTGTCTAGCAATCATCATCTTTTTGCATTCAAACGAATGGCAAATGTTCCTTCTGCATCCACCTTTGTAATTTATCGACTTAGCAATTGACCACCCAAGTTTTTTTCAGTTCTTATATTGGGAAATATTTAGATTTCAGAGCTATAGGTATTGTGCATTTGTTATGTTCCTCTGAAATAATCTATTTTTACAGCTTTCAATCGAGATCTTTTCGATTAGTAAAAGTAAATCTTCAACTTTTTCTTAGATCTTCAAACATTGTATCCTTGCCGCTGATTGAAAATTCAGCTGTGGAAAACCCTCCTTGGAACTTTAGCAACAGACGGAAAACTTTTAGCGATAGCAGAAGCATGTTTCCAAAGTCAAATCTACCGCTTCCTGAATCTAAAACCAATGGATCTGAAACCACTGTTGAAGTTCCATCACACAGTAGAGGCGCGAGCAAGCTACTGTAACATGCGGCTACAAAATGCGAATAACATATACCTTTAGCGCCACTTAGCTGTTTGTACTTTGAAAACTTATCAATGACAGATGGCCAGAGACATTCATCAGCACTTACAAAGTTTTTTATTTTTGATATTTAGTTGAATATATGTTAGTTTTTATACGACACGTCTTCTGTGTTAGATCAGTCTTGTCTGCGTATCCATACATTTTGCTTCTTGTGGTAACGTATTGTACAATCAAGGTTGGTTTTCGCGATTTTTTCAATTTATTTTGTTGTTCTTTCCATACTAATGATCACTTGATCTTTTGATTTAATTCGCATGTGGAGAAAGTAAGGGTGAAAACGGTTTAAATTAAGTTTAGCACTTTGCTGTAACGTTCTTTTGCCTCGACAAACGCTTTTTGCTGTCATGTTTTAGGCCTGCGCTTCTTATTTTCTCTTTTCTGGTCGCCTAAAACCAACTCTTCACAATAGCCAAGATTTTGGCCAAGCACGGCTCAGTGGCGTCTCGCAGTCGTGAAGTGGTGTGTTCAGCGCCCGTGCGGTTTCAGCGATGTTATTGTTGTACGTGTCTTTTATTTTTCACCTTTGAACAATTATTCCTCTTTAATTTCAAATGATGGAAACTTGGTCAAGTTGAAGCGCCATTTTGAAACAATGGTGAACGAATGGTCATGCGTTTTGACTTTAAATCTCACTGTGCGTACAAGTTGTTTTGCACTTGGAAAAGAAAATTTGCGTTGTAACCCTGAAACAATCCTACTCCCAGTGTCTCTGTGACAGCACGCTGGAGCGGGAAGATTCATTTATGCGTATCGGTTTATACATCAATCGCCCAGTCTTTCGTGAGACCGGGCCACCGCGACGGGTGAACTGCTTGAATCCACCACCTGCATGCCACATAAAGATGAAGGCATCCCCTTTTGTGAATTGTCAAATAAATGCACTAGTGAACATGCCGGCTCTTTTCCCACGCTATGTCATAGATGATTGGCGTAAGACCCGGAAGCTTTGAACTGAATTTTTCAGTTCAAAGTCTTCAGTGTGACCCCATGAGAAAATTGGAAGAATGAAAATGCTTCACATAACCACAGTGTAAAGCACAGATCAAAAACTTTCAATGCAGCAAGTCACGATGCTTGGCATTTGATCGGAATAAAAGGTCGATTGCTTCTCCAAACCTACGCTAATAAGATTGGCATATTAGCACTAAAAAACGATATTTATTCGATATGGCAGAGCTATTCAACTAATTTTAACAAAAGCCAAGTTGGATAAGTTCATTATTTCCAAAGTTCCAGTAAAATATTTTTTGCAATGATAAAATGAAGCTATCATTATCTGTAAATACAGAAAAATGCTTTGATTTTCTCTTGGTCGACACACTCTACACCAATCGCCGAAATCAAAAATAAAATAAACTTAATGTACCCTATTCTGCTAGTTGTGTGAAAAAAGCTCATTTCTTATTGTTTAGCCAGTTCTTAAAACTTGGTCCTTAGAAGTAACAGCAAATCAAAGGCGGTGTTGGGCCTTGGTACCATACAGTAGGCTATACGGCAGTAAGATCTGCCAATACAATGCATGATTTATTGTTTTCTTCAAAATCATAGGTTAGTTTAAACACTTGATCGGTTTTGCATTGGCTATGCCTAAAGCCAGCTTGTCTGTCAGGAAGTTGGGGGTCAAAAACAGGTTCTAGAAGCATCAAGAGTAACCGCTCAAAAAGCTTGAGCGCTCAGCAGCAATATGACCTGGAAGCTCTTTCAGTCATCAGCTGCTTTGCCAAGTTTTGGTTCCGGGATAACTGTGGTTAGTCATATTGTGGGAATTGCTTGACAGGTGGAGCAGGATGTGCAGAATTTTTGAAGCCATGTAACACATTTGGGGCCGCAGTGGTGCAGAATATATCTGGCGGGATATTGTCTTTGCTTTGAGCTAGACCACACTTGGTCATATTAATTCCAGAGGTAAATTTAGTGGATGAGAGAGCCATTGATAACAGACCTTCAGCACCGAGAAATAAGTTTTTTCCTGTTTTTCATGACAATCATTTTACTTGTTAGTCCTTTCGAAGGTGCCATTAGTTAATGCTAAGAATGTGCAGTTGTGCAGAGAATGTGAAAAATTTTTGCCATTTTGTTTGAAAATAATTTAGTGCTGAGAACAAATCAACAAAATTTGGTAAAACAAGGCATGAACTTTTTCGCAACCCGTCGTTGCACCTACTGTTACACATCCTGAAGTTTGAGGTGCAATTTCAACACTCGAAAGGTCCGGATTCGGACCGCGGTCCGCCTGTTGAGTAACCCTACAACAGGGTGATTGCGACAAAACGTTAGAAAGTTGTGAAGCTGCGAGTCCTAAGCCTAAGTTATCATGCTTTTTGCAAAAAAGGCTTTCATTGCAATTTCCTTTGTTTGGTTACACCGGTAGAAACAGAATTGCATTGTGCCAGCAGTGGCCTACCGGCAACTCCGAAGCGAGTTCGAACGCAACTTGTTTTTACTTATGGTAGCATAAAGTTTTCCTGGAACCTGAAAATGCCGATGAAGGGCTAACATCTCGGAGAGGTTTGGCGGTTCCATTTATATTTCTAGCGCAAGCCCGCGCAACAGTCTTCTTTAGTGTTCTCTGACTTGACAGGTCCAAATAGACAAATAACTATTTAACAATCGCGTCTGCTATATAATCCTGTAGCTATCCACGCATTTAAACAAATGAGTCAAGCTACCTGCGACAGCAGATTCTTTCACCTACCCTAAAGTGGCTAATTGTTGATCCAGCAACAGCTTAGAGTCATCGAGTCCAGTTAAGTTGCACAGTCTTATCCGCCAACTACGAAAAATCTAAAACATTTTTGCATGAAAACTCACTTTGGTGTGGTCAACACTGTTGGTACAGCGCATTTCTATCACAACTAGTGTAATGTTTGAACGCATGACCTTTGTCGCTCGGTCGGTCGTCCAACCTCTTTGACCACGCAGACAACCTTATCGTAAACGAAGAACCGTGTCTTATCGATGACGTCAAGAGAAAAGTGTTTCATGGTGATTTTAAAGTCATGATCAGCGTCACACAGATGAACTTTCAGTAGATAAGTTGATGCAGGTTCTCCACAAATAAAAGTATGGCAGAGTTTATTTTGATGTATGTTTGCTATACGCGTCATTGATCAGATTGCAATTGTGTTTGTAGCAGTAACTTACGAGGTAAATCACAGCTAAAGAATCTCGCACGTAACCCAGGTTTGCAACTAGTGGTAAGAAAGAAGAGGGAGTCTTTCCTTCGGCAATTTTTGCTATCTTCTCGCTAAATTTGTGTAAGTGCTGGAATATATTTTTCAGTCGCCGTACTTTACACGCATTGCACCTCTGAATGAATTTTTTTATTCGAAGTCTCTTCTGTTTGGGTCACTGCTATATTGACAAGTTTACATGTAGAGAAATTAGGCTTAGTGAAGAGCAGTTTCAAATGAAGACCATACAGGATAAAAGATGCTTTTTTGGCTAAAAACAATTGTAATATTAAGATTTATTCGTCATAAGTTTGTTTGTTTTTAGGCACGTACTTGACATTTTTAGCCACTAAATTGAGAAAGCAAAATGAGCGACGAAGAAAAGGTAAGAATGATGCCCACCGAAGCCAATCGTATAGGGAAAAGATTCAACCGCCAATATGTGTAAAGAGATCTAACTTTTTCAGTTTTGCTTTTCTTGCATCTGGTGGCAACCGTTTTGTTTTCATTTTGTTCAATCAGGTCAGTTATCAGCTCATCTAAAACTTTCTTCCAAATGAGACCTCGTTCATTGCTACAACTTTAAGCTTACTTTCGCTTACTATAATCTTTTTTAAGTTGCTTAGTTAAAAAACACAATTGCTACCAAGTGTGCCCGTGCATGGTGATTCTTTTAAAAAAAAACTTGAAAAGTATCCTAGTTTCACAACAAACGTTTACTGTGGAACACAACACTGGAGCTCTGCAATCACGAGTCAAGCCAATGACGGGCATTAAAAGCAGAAATATCTCATAAAAGGTTTCTACGTAAATGAGGTTATTGCGTTTTTCATATAACTTTTTTGTAATCATTTTGTTGTAAAGTACTCATCCTCTGAATATGAAAGCGAAGAAGAAGAATCTGAAGAGAGTGAAGAAGAAGAAACTGAAGAAGAAGAAAAAGAAGAAATCGAACAGGAGGAAAAAAAAATAGAAAACATGAAACATAACAAAGAGAAAAAAGTAGAAATTACCAAGGTATGAACATTTTGTAAAACAAGGTGAGATTTGAACTTGAAGTTTGCAACAATAGTTTGTCGTGAGAAAGCTCTAATTTTGTAATCAAGAGACTGCGAATTCAAGCCCTGCACAGGTTCCGGGCATTTGTTTCATAAAAATCGCTTTTCCTATTCGACAGCAGTGCTGGTGGGGGAAACGTAATGAGTTTCCGGATAGCAACTTGCCACTTGCGAATCTAAAGAGGTTTGAACACGATTTGTTTTATGCAACCTATAAAGAAAAGATTGTTCCATTGCAGGAAAAGAAATTATAAATAACAATTAAACATTCTTCAGCAAGAAGAGAAAAGAAAGCAGGAGCCCTTTGCTCCGAAGAAGTCATCACTCAGTGGCAGCGACATGACGTCACCAGAAGCAGATAACGTAAGCGAAGCGCTTGTCATTGAAGTATTCTGGTTGATACTGCACAGAACCATTGGGTATCAGTCAATTTGTCAAGTGGCTTACATGCTGACCAATGAATGCTCAAGTAAATCTGGCGCCGAATTATGACGTTTGGTTCCACACTTCATCTTAATAGCAGCAGAATTTTCTTCGAATGAATTTCGAAAAGAAAACTTTACTGAAACCATTCTCGGCAATAGAAAAACGATTTCGCCTACACTTAAGTTTTTGTGCTCGTGTATCTATGTGTTGGTTTGTAAAGGGAAGAGTAAATCTGTTTGAAATTTTATCATATCACTTTAGGCCTACTGCAGTAACTGACGATATTTTGAAACATTGAAGTTTACCAATTTTACATTTAGCGGTTTTCGCAACCAGGAACAAAACTTCTCACCAATAATAATTAGAGCTGGTTTTGGGACAAGGTTTTGTTGCTTGATACTGAGTACAAATAGAGCAACGCTTTTTTCACACTTACCGAACTTTTCAGGAGAAAATCCACATTTTTATCGCTCAGATGCAGATTCTAAATTCCTGCTGCGTTTTATCCGCGGATACAATGAATTTGAAATTAGTTTTTGCTAAAATAATAAAGCCATGATTAAGTTTCCTACGAGTTAGCTAAAATATAGTGTTAAAACTACACTATAAATCCTCCATACCAGTAGCCAGGTGTTAATACTACACTACAAATCCTCCATACCAGTAACCACAACGGTTACTGGTATGGAGGATTCGTATTGTAATTTTGGCACCATATATTTGCTCACTCGTGGAAAAACTTGATCTGGGGGTGAAAAGAATAGCTGTTGTGGTTTCCAATCTGAGGATGCGTATTATACTCGGCTTTTACCATAATTTCTTTTCTAAAAACGGAGCTTGGATTGTCTGCGGGTGCGGATTATCTCTGAAAAAATACGGTAGCGTCAAGCAGCAAAACTTTGCCTTAAAACCTACTCTAAGTATCGGCAAGAAATTATATCCCTGGTTGCGAAAAATGCTGTGAGCGAACGCAGCCTTAGTTTTGACGTCGGGATTTAATTCGTATTAAGGCTAAAGTGAAGAAGATGACTCATCATCGGAAGAATCAGTTAAAGACGTTGATCCTCAACAAAGCTAGAGAAGAGTTAAAGAGGGAAGCGGCACGCAAAGCAGAAGAAAAGAAGGCAGCACTTAGTAAAAGACTGGAGCCACTTGGTGATCTTTCGATGTCTCAGCAGGAGCTTGTGGTAAATTAATCCCATCATACAGTATATTGCGAGTATGTTGGTGCTCCTTAGTCTACTCAAAGGCTAATGGCTCCGAATTAAGCGGCAACTGCAAGCTTTTCCACTTATTACTTCATTCCCATCAAATTTTGTCAAGGGAAGGGTTTCTCAGTTTATTCGCGAAGGATCCGGGTTCTGCTTGGTATATGGATGCGTTTATGGTCTTCGTATCAATGGGTATTGTGCCTGATTGACGTGATGTTGTTACGGAATTTTTCCCCTTTTTCATCTTTTGGCGTTCCACTTAAATTCAATCAACCTAACTTCATTTTAAAATGGCCACTCATTACGAGAGGTAATAAAGCGAAGTATCCTGACTGTGTTGTGCTGGGAGTTGCATTTTGCGACAATTACTTTGTTTGGCTTTAGTCTTGATGATGAAAAATACCCCATGCCGCCAGCAGGCCTACAGTTGTACAGGTGCCTCCAAAGTGGCTAAAAACACAAATTATTGCATATAGGCTACATGTGTAACAGACGAAAGGTTTTCCTCGAAAACGAGATAATAATATTATTCATGACTGTAGGATTTCTGTCGTGAACTGCACGCCAAAATCGACAAAGTTGATGAACAGCGATACGACATTGAAGCAAAAGTGAAAAAAAATGACCTAGAAGTGAGAAAGCTAGAAGTATTGTTTTTCTTTCGTACAAGGACATAGTCAGGAATGAGAGACAATTGCTCCCCCCTACCACCGGAAGAATTATTAAAATTTAGTGTTTTTACTGCATGTTTTAATTTAGTGTCCCCTAATAATATGGCTATTACTTAAGGCATTCCCGCAGCAAATGGTTTTGCAATTGACTTTGCATCTCGTTTGCTGAAGCCTACGCTGCAAGGTGTCACTGAATTAGCCTGTCTAGCGATAAGCCTTAAATTTTTACAAGTGATCACAAACAGCATGCATCACATATTAGCGTATCAAGAGAATATATAATTGGTTTTACCTCCCGGTCTTATACCTCCCCACATGTTAAAATTGATGCTGAGTATGATATTGTAAACATGCTAAAAACAAGGTATAAATTATACATTGCGACAAGCAATGTAAAAATGTGCGTTATGCCAGCATGTTAAAAGCAATGCTGTTAGTTCTAATTATGTATTCTATTAAAACATTAATATGTAATGTGGATAAATTGTGATCATCTCCGTGAATTTAAGGCATATCGCTAGTTCATCTCTATAAATTCAGACTGATTCAGCAACAGCTTGTAGCTTAGGCTACTGATACAGCAAACTGTGTAACCTTAATTGATAAGCAATGACAGGACCTGGGCCATAATAGTTTAATATTTCAATCAAAGTGATAACGCCCTGGTTATGGAAATAGATGGAATAACGACATTATCCGCGCAGCAGGGATGGTCGAACCGGTAAAGGAGCTGGCTCCAGTTCAAGTCATACTCTACACCTGTAAGCCATGACCATTGTTTGACGGTTGGTTTAGAATTGGGTTCGCATCCCACTCACGCCACCGTTTTTTAAAATGCAGAGATTTGTAATGCATAGTGGTAGATCCAATTGTTTAATCTTTTGATAAAGTAGTAATTACTCCATACCCTTAATTCCAACCAAAAATTTTCTGAAACCACCAGCTAAACTAAAAAACCCTCTGTGGTTTACAATAACTTTTCACCAAAAACGATTTGAATCTAACGCAAAAAACAATTGTCCCTCCTTAATTTATCAGCTGGCTACGTTCTTGCTTTTGAAATTCTTCTTCTTCACTCTTTGTTGCACCGGATGATAACTAGAAAGCAAAATAGGGACAAGAGTTGGGCCTTGAACTTAATGGGACTGTGAAGGCTGTACCAGGGTAGTTAGTTTACTTTTAGAAAGATTGATTGGAGTTTTGAAACGAGCAGCTTAACTCCGTCCCAAAGCACTGACTCGCAATCGTATTTAATGTTTACGTAATCCTTCCTTTGATATAATTTTGGGAAACCTCTTTGCAGCAATTTTCCCGCTTGACTATAGGCTGATGATAGAAGTACATGTACACTGTACCATCAGCACTATCAATTTGAAGCGAGTCTGAGCACAAAATTTTCTTCGAACTACTACAAAGGTTTATTGGTACCGTATCAGCATAAAAATTAAGGTATATTTAATATCTTTTCATGCTGGTACTGTATTTACATAAGCTATGAAATATTTTCTCGCCTTAGATTAAAGAGCTGAATCAGAAAATATTTGATCTTCGAGGAAGATTTAAACGACCACCATTACGAAGAGTGAGAATGTCGGCTGATCAGATGTTGCGAGCTCTACTTGGATCAAAACATAAAGTATCGCTGGACCTCAGGTCAAACCTCAAAGCTGTAAAGAAAGACACTCCGAAAAAGGAAGAGGTGACTTTTGTGGTTTAGAAAAAGTATGCAGCCAAGGGAAGCTGCGACTATTTGCAGCCATATTTTTTTGGTGTTGGTCGTGGTTTAGCATTTGTTATAGAAAGGCTGCAGATTTTACGCCTTTTAGACACCTTGATTAAGGAGTTTTGCAGCATTTCAACCAAGACGGCGTCAATGATTTTACTTCACAAATCGACACCAGGTCCCCATCTGTCTGTTTTTCGAGGGGGGAGTATATGAACGTTGAAGGGTCAGAAAATGAAAATACCAGTTCTATGAAAAAGACGAGTGCAATTTTGCGAAATACGACTTACTGCTCGATTGTAGTGTAAAGTAGTTCCCCTAACGTACTGTATTTAGACGGAGGCGAAAGACTGGCGAGAAAATGTGGAAGCAAAACAAGGTGTGGAAGGAAAAGTTGCGGCCTTTCGAAAGAATGACTGAGCATCGCTATATTAAGTCAAGGGGGGGGGGGGTCAACTTCCAAGAAACGTACTAATTTGGTTAAAAAACATTTTTTCAAATCTCTTTGAGAAAGAATTAGCATCTCGATTAATTTTCAAAAGCAGGAATGGGCAAACTACGGCTGGTAGGCCAAAATCGACCAGCTTTACCGTCTAATCCGGTCCGCCAAACAACTCTACAAAACTTGGTGCCTTTTCTTTAGTATCAGAGCTTTCTGCGGGCCGTACCAAAACGTGCGCAAGATTGATTTTTGCACAAAACGCGTACAAGTCTCAAAGCTTTTTATAAACAAAATCACTCTATTTTCAAGACAAATGTTAAACAATTTTTTCAGCCAAACTCACTTCGATGAAAGAGGTCTCTCGATAAGTTTATGAATAGATCAAGGAATTAGACGACTTGCATGATTTTTGTTTCGAGAAGTCAGTGGTTCTAAACTAATGGGGAATAAGGGCTGCAAGCGAGAAATTCAGAATATATTTAAGCTGAGGTTTCCAATTTGGGCGTTGCAAACTTATATGCTTAATGCTTCGTGTTCAGAAATATATCTGTGATGGCTCCGCTGGTGGGAGGTAAGCTTTGATTGCGAGCTTTTCCATTTTTGACTAACTTGTTTTGGAGATCAGCTTATGCAGTACGTCGTTTTTTTTTACACTCAATGAGAATACAAGGCTGGATTATTAAAAATGATACAAATGCAATTGGGCTTGAGGAAAAAATAGTTAAATCTAAAAACGGGTAATGACAAAATAACGTCAACCATTGCACTGAGTGTAAGCAAATTTTTATAACTTCGTAAGATGGCGCGAACAATGCTACGGATTCCACATACAAATGTGAGAAGACATTTAGTGTGATGGACGTCAACAAAGCTCGCCACAGATTCTAGTAAACTGATAAACATCTCAAATCTGATGGCCAGTAAACTGGTGAACATATCAAAACGTTTCGCTTTATACTGAAAGCATAAACCGTTGTAGTTTAAGTTTTTAGTGTACAGCAAAACGTTTTGAAATAAAATGTTCACTAGTTTACTGGATATATTTCTACTAAAGATTAGTGAAGAAAGCTCATTTTCATGCTCTTAGTCTCAAATTTGTTCTGAGAATTTCCGGTCACACTACAACCGAACTTCGATCATTTGGGAAAAAAATCTCCAAATTGCCTTGCTCGCACCGAAATAGTAAAATTTCAAGCGTGGCTTTGTTTTATTTCTGCATCTCATGCTCGATTGATGCAAAGGCATCGTTTTAACCAACTGCGCCTTTACTTAAAAACTTTGCCAACCCTTGTTCTAAACACACCTTTTCAATTGTGATGCAACTGTTAGACTTGATATTGCAGCTGGATCTTTGCTCACTTACTAGTAATTGCATTACCAATTTGTGTTTTAAATCTATTGTACAAAACCACGATCAAATACAATCGAAAAAATAATAAAGATGAAGAGTTTTGTGTAGTGAGTGAGTACAAGGGGGAAAATTGTAAACACCCTCCTCTCATCTAGACCCGTCTTAATTTTGGCACTTCAAGTCCTTCCCTCCAGCTTAATTTACGAACATATGCTTACTGCCGGAATTCCCATAATTTTCTACAAAATTCCCAATAACAACTTTATTACTGCGCAAAAAAATAAGTGGATCGAACTACTTAATACAAGGCTGGTAGTGGGATTCGAACACACATCCGCTGATAACAGACTTGATGAAATGAAAGTTAGCTTTTCCGACAATGACACAATAAAAAAATACGTCAGCTGTTACCAACTAGTTTTAACAAAGATTGTAACGTAATCTCAAAGGCGTAGAAAAGAGGGGGAGAGGAAATACGAGGCATGGCCCCGGAAAAGCTGTTAACAGCGCTTGAAGACTTTTTGAAAGCACCATGAAATTTTTGGCCCTTCCAAATCAGATTCCTGATTAACGCCTTTTGGCAGTCTCAGCAGAGGCAATGTGTACAGGTCCAGCCAACAGAGTTCAGTTCAAGCACAGAAAAAGTAGTGAAGTTCCACGCGTCTCCAACAGGGTTACAGCTACCGACCAAGTTCATAAAAGAAGTCTAGAGCAATGCTGTTCATAAAAACGATAACTTTGGCAGCGGAGACGACAACGGAAAGCAATAACGCTCAGAGCACTAGACATAAAATCTCAGATAAACGTGATCACATTTTCAAAAATATATGCTTATGGTACAGAAAAACGTTTAAAAGCAATATATCCATGACATGTATCGAAGTACATGTAATGTAAATTAAAAAGGTAAGAGAAATTATGGAACAAAAATGGTGAATACTTGTAAAACTCCTATTAATTTCATGACGTTGCTTTTCACTTGAACCGTGCGCAAGTGAATTCTTAATCAATTTTGTCCAAATTCTGAAGTAAAAAGTTGAAATTCGTTCAAAACCTCACGTTTTTTGACAAATTAAGACAAAAATGACTTTAGCGTACACAAGGAACTGACGAAAATGACTTCAACGTACACATGGAACTGACGACAATTACTTCAGCGTACACAAGAAACGGAAGCAAGTGGAAAGCGGCCATAAAACGAGAACGAGGCAATGTAAATCGATAGAAATAAAAGTTAAACTTGAGGTTTGGACAAGAACTGAAAGCTCGTTTATTTCGCAGCACTCGAAAATAACTTTTTTGCTGAATAGGGCACAAAATCTACACCAGCACGCCGTACCGAACCAATTTCACCACCGGTGAAAACTAAAAAAAAGATTTTCAACCCGATTTGGGGTGAAATTACCCCAGCATGCCGAGTCCAAACTCTGTATATTGACTGTGCAAAACCTGCACTCGTACCACCTTTGTGAAGGCGAACTCCACTCAGTTCGTAGAGCTGACGCGTCTTCTTTTAAATAATTAAAATTCGAAATGTGCTGTTATTTGTAAATAAAAACTAGGGTTCGTTTCGAGCCAGAAAACAAAACAGCAATATTTACAAGTCACATCACAGGGTTAGTAGAATTCGACTAATTCGGTCGAGCTAGTGTAGGTGGCGCTGGAGCTTTCAATTTCTTTTTGGATCGGGGATTCCAACACAAATATGACTAGAACGCGAATCCTTTCCGAAATTACGTAATCACAATTGGATAAAAAGTGGGTTGCGTTTACGTTTTAAGGGCCTTTGCTGCGCGTTCAAAACTACTAGGTAACAACCCTTGGCCTTAAGCACAAAAACTGTACTTCGTCTATTAAGTACTCTACACTGTATTCAATTTTCGCGCCTCGCAAAGGCAGGACTGATCAATGGTGAACCGTTGCAGCAAACAGCATAATTCCAAGCGCTGTTGGTGAAAATGAATAAAGCAGTAGTCACGATAAGGCGAAGATAATTTTTCGGCACATTAATTGAACATCGAACGAATTGAACGATGAACGAATAAAATATAAAAAGCTGATAAAAAAAATAAGATCGCAAGTTCACTCCGTGATGTTGTACAACAGGCGATACTTCAAACATTAACTGGAAGGATATCTGCAACGAAATCAGTTAGCTAATTGATTGTTGGTTCAGAACTTAATTAAAAGAAATCTAGAGCTGTTTGAATAAAACCTTGTCGTTCAAAGAGAAAAAAAATTACAAATATCACGCTTACCCAAGCTTCGCCAGGTTTGAGTGAAGCTGCCCGCCTTGCGTGCTGTAAGTGGGGATTTTCGGGCACCACTCAAGGAAGTCTGCTTTGTTGGCGGTGGGGCTACACGCTTGACGGTTGGTTCGGAATGGACAGCCCCCTTGCCCTCCCCCCCCCCCCCCCCGGTGGATGTGCACCAAGTCCGTTGTCCACTCCAGTACAGTGATTCCCAACCTTTTCCCTTTACGACCCACATTCGTGTTTGAGTCACACCGCTTCCAAGCGAACCCCTTTCTTATTCATACTTTTTTGAAGGTCACTAGCTTTATATAGGCTCTATATTTATCCATGCCGCTTAGCCTTAAATTCGCGAGTCCCATCCACATCTCACGAAGATAATTTTTCGGCACATTAATTGAATATCGAACGAATTGAACGATGAACGAACGGTTTGCTCACGAAAGTTTCTCGGTAGGATGACGAAATCGGCCGAGCGTTGGACTCGACACTGAAAAATCACGAGTTGAGCGTTGCGTGCGGCACAGCGCCGTGTCCGTTGCATCCTTTCTCGCGTTACAAGTTTAAACAAACACTCGCGCAGCCGCAACGACGTCTGTAGGCTGGTTTCGATTGCGCGTAGACTGCAGGTGTGGCGTGAGAAATTTTTGTTTCTCTATGAACTAAATAGAGAAAGAAAAAATTTCTCACGCCACGCCTGCAATCTTATGCCTAATGGAAACCAGCCTTACGGGTGAGAGTCGAAAACCGAATAATCATCCAGCAGTCTCACGAACTCTTCGTTACACTTTGGTCTTTTTGAAAAAACATCCACTGTTTTTCAAGAACACTGCTCTAATACGTTCCCACATGAAGCGACAGCGCAAAAAGCTTTTAGCATAACACTTATGAAATAAACACTTCAGTTAGTTAACTCATATTAAAATTTTTCAAAACTGGGGCAGTTTCGGGGCAAAGTGTTTTGTAATGAAACACGACGCAAAGTGCACTTTCCCAGAGGCATAAACACAGAAGCGAGGCAAGCATCAACATACCACTTACTTTCAGTCTTCTGAGTCGCTGCTGTTTAACTCTTCAATCTGCTGTTGCAATAACGATGGGTTGCTCAAAATACTGGTGCTTGTACATAATACCTGGAGAGATTGAATTACACCTGTCAAAATGCACACACATTATCCCTTTAACTCTTTGTACTGAACCAATTGCAATTCTCAAGGTTGTTGTTGTCTGATTCCTCAAGACGGCGGCAACTCTCAAGGTTGATGCAGTTCCATTCCTCAAGACAGGAACATACGGAAGACTATGGAGTTTATAAAGCCGGAAAACCCTCCACGGCCAGCTGGATCAAAGACTGTACGCGGAAAATTTTTTACATGTCCATCGCCGGAATTACTTACGTAGAAAATTAAGCAAAACCAGGTCTAATAAAACAACCTTTTGCGGAAAGATTTTCAGTATACTTAGGATTGCGGACAAAGACGCGCACCACCTTTTCAAAATACCGCCTTAGCTTTTTCTTTGATGATTACATGAATATGCAGCACAAAAACTGTCAACTCAGAATTGCTGCCAATTCAGATAAGGTAGAATCGGTAGATGACTACATCAAAGACAACTACTGACCAGCCACAGCGTAACCGACCCGTTCTACGCGGTCTAATTAAAGAGTTTGCGCCGAATATCTTTATGTTGAATTCCTATCTGTTGTGCGTTGAGAAAATAACGAAGTCCTAACTACAAAAAAAGTTCAAAGTGTTGTGAATTTCCAACAACATATTTAATAATATCAGAGCTAATCGAAAACTAACAAAACGCCAAAGCCTTGTGGACATTAACAACCTTCATCGCATCTTTTTTATAAATGAACTTCCTTAATGCTGAAATTCAGTTGTTGAAGATCATTTCAGTCTGTTGAAGCGATGGCGTAGTAATTAAGAGCCTACAATGTCCGATTTGAATGCGGTAGGTTGATGGTTCAAAATTCGAATAAGTCATTATGATTTAAAATCATGATTTTTTTAAAATTGATATTCACAGCTTCTTGCTTGAAGCTCGGCAGGAAAGGAATTGCCTGGAGAAGAAGCCAAAAAGTTCGTTTCTTGCAGCGTTGAGAAAGGCACTTAACGATTCTTCCACCTTTACGTGGCAGAAAGGTGAAGAAGGCCAAGCAGTCGGCTCGTCATTGTGGCTCGGTCTGAGTTAAAACTTGCTCACAACATGACCTCGCACGCATGAGCGAATTTTCGTTCGAGTAAGTTCTGTTGCGACCGACGGTGAAGGCCTGCAAATTATTCAACAAAAAATCCACCGTTCCTCACGGCAAAATATAAAATTGAACGTTTGAAACAAATTGACTGACTTGATCTTAAAATGGGCAAGGAGCAATCTTCTTGCAGCCAATGCGATATCGTCCTCATGAACTCCTGCGCTCCAGCAGTCGACACCGCTTTTTGATAGGAAGTGAACCACGGTTGAATCACCAAGCCGAAGATGTGGAATCTCCACTCCTCCTTGGTGCGGATTTGCAGCCAGTTGTTGAACTTGATCCGATTTTGATCGTCTCGAGCGCGAGACAACGGCGCACCGGTAACAGGAAGGCATTGCTGCGTCGAACTAAAAAAGAACACGTTTTGACCTTCTACAATAAGCACAATCGTGGGATCAAAGGTCAAAATATTGGCCTGAAGCGATACATAACACATGACCATCTATAATCTTGGGCACCAGCCAATGGCAAACTGCCTTGTTGATGCCATTGATGGCTTTCAGACAGCATTTGATATTCATCTCTGCTTATAAATAGAGCCCTTTTTCCTAGCCCGATCCTGGTTAGTTGTGAATCTAAACAACCGCTTCATGCAGTGCCTCCATTCCAAGGAATAAGAGAGGTACTAAACACACCTTAACTTCGCTCACTGTACCACCTATAAACAACCAACTTCTACAGACAATGTAGAGTTTGACTTTTGCTCATTAACTTCACCTTTGACCCAAGTTTTTGCGCATGTGCAAATGCGATCGTGAAATGGATTATTGATCGAGAGTGAAACGCTCTCCTGCGCGTTGTGAAAGCCTGAGCTAAACGGCTACTACTGCAGAAAATAAGGCGAAGTTAGCAAGCTCAAAACAAAGCATCGGCTGCAAATTCAGGTTATAAGGGGCTGGTACGTAGTCCAAGTCGCCGACATAATCCTGTCATCGCAGGTTTTGCCCATGAAAAGCCTTTTACGGCAATTTCCTTTCTTAATCGTAGTGTTAGTGCTGTGCCGGAAGTACAGGCATTATCAAAACAAGTGTGAGCTCATCTTGCTGTGCTTATCGCTGTGAAACTTTTCCGCGGCCGGGAATAAAACAGCTCGGAGGCGAGCGAAAAATTCCACTGGTTTTCCACCAGTTTCAAGAAAAGTTCAATTTAGCAGTACGGCACGAATTAACAGCATTGACAGCAAATCCTCACTTTATCGAAGCTTGCAGTTTGTTGATATCGTCTTTCAGTAGTTGCGCTTCTTCTTGCGTTTTGTTCCTGTCACTCTGCAGCATCTTAATGTATTGGACAGCTCTGTTCATTAAATTAGCTTTACTGATCTGAAACAAGCCAAGATTGTAAGAAAATAAAGCCTGTGAACTGCAAACAAAAAGAAGTTTGCACATGTTTAAGGTAAATCTTCTACGACGGTAATTTTTTTTTGAAAGACTGCGGTGGCAGCGGCCTTAGGTATTTTCTACAAATATCACAACCTCCAATTACATGTGCTACCTCGCATGGTAGCATTCTCGATTCTGCCAATCCCAAAGAGACAAGAACTTAATAGAAGGCTGTGTTCGTCTACGCTGTAACGAATACAGCCTTCTGTTGGGTTCTTATCTCTCTAGGATTGGCAGAATCGAGAATTCTTCCTGCAGCGCCGGCGGACACTAGTCCCAGGACACCTCTCATCTCATTCTGCACTGTCCAGCTACGGACTCTGCGCCGCTCTCTCTTTGGCGACTCTCTGTCTCTCTACGACCTCTGGTCCAGGCCCTGGGAAGTTGCCTGGCTTCTGGGGCTCCACGGTCTTCCGCCATGCCCCATTCCTCGGAAGGGGTCGGGTAATTAACAACAACCTCGCACGGTTGAATATCAATGAAGCCTTGTGAAGAACATAGCCTGATACACCTACGCTTCTAGCTTGACATGCTGCAAGAGTTACTAGAACTAGTTACAAATCCAGCAACCGATTCCCTTCACGCAGCAACAAGCCTTTTTAATGAGGGTACCTTACATATTTGGCACCAAATCAAAGTTTAGAGATTTTCCAAATGTTTACACAGCACAATAGTGCTAATTATACTTAAAAAAACACTGCAGCTAGCTGAAGCTGAACGGAAAGCGATACGAAATGGTGAGGATATGGAGGACCAAGGTGTGGGGAAAGAAGATGGTATTGATCGTGAAAGATGGAAGATGTCGTCATGGAACCAACTAAGTCACAACAAGCGGGAAGCGCAAACGTTAGAGCGTTAGTAGTTTTCAGTTCGCTAGAACTTTGTCAACGAGCAATCGTTAAATACTGGTATCTCTGTTCAGTGGTAATCAAAATCGCGGGGACCCAACAATCTCATTAATGTGTAGAATCAATTACGCAGAAAAACGTGGCACACACTTACCTTAATGTTACCTTGAGATGAACTACCTGGAAGTAATTTCTGCAGGCGCATAAATCCAGCATTGATGTTAATGCGACGTTTTTGTTCAGCAGAAATCGATTGCTTTTGAGCACAATCCTAAGGCAAAGTTGCAGTAAAGCACAGATAAAATATTCTCGATCGCATTAACCAGTGTCAAAATTAGAGTCGAATCAATCCATAAAATTCAACGAAATTCGTACGCATTGTATTATCTGAATGCAAGCTGAACACAGACACTTTAACGTCGTTTTTATTTTCCGATTAATTTGTTTAAAAAGCGGCAGATTAAAAAAAAAAGATTTTATGTATTTGGAGAGCTTAGACGTTTTCGTTCAGCGAGTCTCAGTCACCGCACTCGCTTATAAACTAGATTTTCACTGGAGCAAGGCAGCATTTCAAATACGAGATGTTCTTTCTGACGAATACCATTGGTATTTTAAGGGAGTTTTGAACTTGGGGTCTTTTGTTTCAAATTGCCGCTACTCCACGACATCTAAATCCTTCTGGAATAACCCAACGAAGCGAAATATTATTTTATGTCTATCTCATTTTGAACATTGAAATATGTTTTATAAAGCAAACAATTGGGACTTTTAAAATAAACGAAATATATTTTAGGTCTAGCTCTTTTTCCAATTAATCGAGGCATCTTAATGGGGCACATAATTAAACTTCAGAAACAAAGAAAATAAAGCAATAGCAGGCTTACCGTTTGTATTAACTCGCTTTCTTTAGAATTGCAGGGTTCTACAAAAAATAAGTATTAACCTATGCGTGCCTTATGACATTAATACAATTCACGACTTGGTGTCTATATTAAACGAATGCAGTTAACAATTATGCAATTAACAATTATAATCAAAGTCTATTTAAACACTAGGAAATGACACCCATTGCCAAAATAGACTTACTAATTGTGAAAAGAAAGTATGCGACATGGCAGTAGTCTTCAGCTTCTAGGGAAGTCTATGCCAAGTGCACTTTTCTTTAACTACGTTGTTGCTACCACATATAAGTGGTGAAAATGCACTACTTAATGGTCTAAAGCATCTTTGTCGCACTTGGATCGGACAATTAGGAACCCTGATGTTACTGTTAGTGTGACCCAACATCTAGCCTCAGAAATAATAACGTGTTCTTCGCACGAAGTGCACTACAGGATCATTGGTCAATGACTACAAAAAGTGCAATGACATCCGACTTATCCTAATAGTCCGTTGCTTAGTACCAACTTGTATCTTTTTTCCCACACGCTGCATAGGATCAAAAACCAACATAGTTGGTTTCAACTAAGCAACAGCTTGTGTTAATCGTATATCGTATAATCACCTGCCATAGGATGAGAAACGTCCATAACATGGGAGCCAGGTACAGATGACGTGTTCGAGCTCTTCGTATTATGAATCCATGAATCCGGTATCGCAAATTGGGAAGGGAGTCTACTCTCTTCCAAGCTCCTTCTTTTTTCAGGAATCACAGGCTGTGCGTTGGGAGGGTGAGCAGAGACAATGTTAACAGGTCCATGTCCATGGTTCTATTGGAATGTTGCAAGTTATAAGCAGATTGTTATGAGCTAAAGCAATGTTTTCCACAATCAGGTCGTGGATTTGATTCTTGAGGCGACCAACTCTAAAATTTTTTCAGTTTTCTTGTTGGGTTTGCCCAAAGCGTAGCCCTGCTACATTATTGGGTTACAGCTTTCACAAGCTGTTTTCCCTACGCACTTCTCGTAACACACTCATCAGTGATGGCAATGCGATTTGAAGCTTAAATCATCCGTCTTGTAATACAGTGCCACTACTGATGTAAGCGTAATGGGAAGCGCTCTTCGCCATTTGCCACAACAGTCGCCGGATCAGATCAAGAAACATGCGAAGTGGGAACCAGTTGATAGAAAAAAAGTGGATACGTAGTATTGTGGTATGGTGAGACAGGATGCTCTTGATCGCGATGGAGGATGTTGTCGTGGAAACCAGCTAAAGCTAACCACGGCCTGAGAAAAGCACGTGATTGTCAACGCATTTGTTACAGTATATTGCGACAGGTGTAGTCACAAAAAGCGTCTAGTTCTGAATTAGCTTCAACACCACATTAATGTTTCGTACCACCGATGCACTATTTGAATAGAATTACCAAGCAAATATGTAGCTTGATGTTTTGATACTGCGACAATGAAATTTACCTGATTTTGCAAGCTTGAAGAATTGGCAGCAGGTGCGGTATCAAACTCACAACCTCTCTTACGTTGATGACCACGTGATGAGTGATGAGAAACGAGCTCTAAAATAGGTATGTCATAAAACGAATTTCATTTCTTCAGCTTGACACTGGTGATAATGAAGTAGCCATTAACAAAAAATTAGTTTTCTGTTTTAAGGGAAGGGCAAGTTTGTCATTAAATTTCAGACACTTTGTTAGACAGGTGGTTTCTTTCTTTTTGTGGCCTTTAAAAAAGTCCTCAATAATTGCTTTAAATCGTTTTAAATCTCTGAAAAAGGTATGTAAGAAACTTCCAAAATTTGAAGGATTAAGCGGATATGGCTCTATGGTAACGCTCCCCCGGGCTATGACTATGACAGACGAAGTGAAACGGAGACAGACTTTTGAACAATAGTGACCGTACCTTGCAGTGGTAGCTGTGGCTGCTCCACTTGCATTATCTGTGCTGTCGCAGTTGAGTTTTGTGGCATGTTGACAATCGCTTGGCTTTGTACGACCGGCTCGTTGAAGCTCGTTGTCGCCTGAAAGCCACAGAAATAACAACGCTAATTAAACTTGGAAAATCAAAAATCATCTCGAAATACGCAAAAGCTGATCAGGACTGGCAAGCTATTCCAACTTCATTGTTAGTTTCGAAATCAAGAGGTTATCGGTTCAAATCTAGTAGAGACTCTGTACTGGCTTTTTTTTTTTTGGAAAAGACACTTCGCTGCCACTTTTCCCAGCTTTGCTCCGCTGCTTGTGCATCGCAATCCACATCGAAATCGACACATCGAAATGAAAAGGCAAGGCCACATCGAAATGAAAAGGCAAGGTCACATCTAAATGAGCCACGAAAACATCGAAGCGAAGTTGGAAAGGCAAATCGTTGTGAACAACAGCAAAGCTTTTTCAGAAATGGAGGACAGTTCAATCAGGAGGTATTAAATGAAATAAATTACGAGTAAGGATAAGCACTGAAAAAAGAAAGCCAACCAATTCGAGCTGCAAACGTTAAAGCTCTTAGATCGCGAAACATAAAGCATTGAATCTATGAAAAGTGCTCAAAATAAATACCTGAGTTTGGCTGTAAGTCATCGTAATGACAGGCTGGTTTGTCGTTTTCTTTGCATGGAAGTAATTAGATTCCGACGAATTTTGAGTGTTACTGGCTGGGTGGTAGGCAATCACACTGTGTGGTTGTTTCTGAGAAACATAAAGATTACGTTTTCATCTATCAAAGTGGAAGGACACTTCATGGAAGCAAAAAACGTTACGATGACCAAGGCAAATAGAGACTGCTATCTTGAAAAAAGACGGCGAGAGCAATGAGTGGTGCTTAACTGATAGACAAAAGAAATAGTCAAACATTTATGAATATTCTGGGTTAAGAAAAAACTGTCGAATGTAGATGTCTGGGAATGCGATGGTATGGGCATGTTCTCAAAAGAGAAAGTGATGATAGCCGAAAAGAGCAAAAGATTTATTCGTGGATGAAACAAAGTGCGACCGACGATGACACGAAAAAGAACAGGTCGAAAACAAATTTCAGTTGCTGGTCGAAAACAAATATATGAAGAGTAGTCAAAGGAGGGGAAATTCCAGCACCAAAACGAAGTATCGGTGACGCAAGGATATCTTGACCACTACGAGAACCAGAGTTGAATCTCGCTACCTCTGATAACGGAGGCAAACCGAGGTTTATCAGAAGGGCCTCTCTCAACAACCAGAAGCATGACCACCAGATAAAAAGTGGTTGAATTCTTCACTCTTACTGGTAAATTATTAACTGTTGACAGCCCTGTCTACAGCACGGCTAAGCAACTGGACGTCAACTAGTAGTCGGAAGTGCGCGAGCTCAGAACTTTATGCGGCATATCGCAAAAAAAGAATTTGCTCAAGTTCATGCTTCGGGTTCGGGCATCAATTTCGCCGTCAGTAAATGTATGAGCGACTGATGACTCGAAGGCCAAACGTAACTCTAACCTTTCAAACCATTTGTTCCTTCCACGAGTTCAACTGAACAAAGGTTTTAATCAGTCGTAAAATATCGGCAGAGAAAATGCCTTTGGGATAAACGTACTTGTAAGCATCAAAATACAGTCATGGCTTGGTGATTGGTTTACGGGAAAGTCAAGACCAAAAAACCAAAAGCAATAGATCTTTTGCAAAAGAGAGGCTTAAAGCTAACCAGCAATGCGTGGTATTTCTCAACAAATCTGCGAAACCTCAAGGGTAGATACATCTATTCTTAGACCACAGTGCTACATCTACTTTTAATTGGTGCTATCTTTGAAAAGTTATTAGTTTCTATTTGACATAGAGCAAAACCTGGCACTTTTTTTCACAAAACCTAGCAGACATTTTTGCAAAAATTTTTACTCACCGTTGCTTGCTGTATTTTTACATTTGAAAGATACACAATTTGGTCACCTTGAGGTAAATGCAAAATTTGGGTAGCAGGGGGACGATTGCTGGATTGGTGTGGCACGGCAGACTGACGAGAAGCTGGAACAACTGTAAAAAGCAAGGTCTACGATAAATGCATTATGACACGGCACTATAGTTAAGCACGGCTGGGTTCTTTTGATGTTTTCTTTTGGCAACTTATATCATGGGGAGTGCCCGATAATTTGGCTCATTTTCTGAAGGTTATGTGCGCAAACTTCTCCGGAAACTAACCACTATTTTCAAAGTGCAAAAATGAGCAGATTTTGAGCTGAGGGTAATCAACTACAGAAAATTGCACCTGCGATATTGCACGAAACATGTATCCTGACTTGCGCCTACATGAATCGATTTACTTAAAAAACGGACCTGATACAAGTTCGCCATTAGACTGAGGAAAAGAATTAAATTGACCAGAGTTCACAGTTTGCAGATTGACTTGCGCTGGAAAAGACTTCATGGCGTCTCCGTTGGTCGCGGAATGACCGAATGCATTGGACATCTGCAACATTTTTGTCCTCCCGTCAAGAAAAAACCTTATTTTGGTTATGCTAGAGCAACTTCACGTTCAGACTAACACTGAGGTTTCGGGATAAATTAGAAATCCCCAAAACGATATTTCACGGGATTATTGCCAAATAATTCCGGAATATTTGGAAACACAACAAAAATAAAAGCTAATGAATTCGTGCAACTCAATCATGGCAAACAGGAAATTTGAAGTACTCAACCATGACGTAACAGACGGCAAGGAAATAACTTTTTGATTCCGCTATTACACCATGAAAGCGAAAATACAAAACTTTCAAATTACAATATTGCTGGCAGAAACGACATCACACCGTAAATATATTGGATAAAAATACAGATTGGTTTTCCAAATATTTTATTCTGCAGATAGGTGAATTACTCTTTTATGATTCAGTTTCGCCTATTCGGGCTATCAGCTTTTATCTGGTGTAATCTAGAGCATTTCCCGTAATTTTTTGAGTTATCAGAAACAGTTATAAGAGTTTAACTAACGACAGTCTGATCATAGATCTTGCAATAGCGACCAACGCTTATTTTACACCTCTTTTGTAAGCACGACAAAAGTCAAAAGGCATTGCTCACTATATACTGTACATCAACAATGGTACCGTATCACGAGTACGAACTGATGTTTTCCAGATAGAATATTATGCCCAAGACAACAAGGTAATAATCTCGGGATTTCAATAAAATATTTCTGAGATCGGCATTAGAAAAAACAATTACAACCCCGGATGTCCAGAAAACCAAACACCAGCTCAGACGCGTTTTGAAGTAGCCAGTACTGGTGGTGCAAAGTGCATTTCTGCCACAGGCGATGCTACCAAGCAGCAAAATTACCGTAAACAGTCTTTTCCATATGCAAAACAACGCGACGATCATGGGTTCAAACGCATGACTATTGTCACCACAAACGGCGCTCCAACCCGCTCAACCACGTTGGCGTCTAATAAAAACATCGCCAATGATACACAGATTAGCTGCATTTTAATCTTTGAGACGTTAGCAAAAAGCCCTAGAATTCTAAATTAACTTTTTTCGGTTTAGTGGCTTTCATTCTCATTGTCACGAAAACGGGCAGTGAGCAACGCATTGCGTGGCTCACGTTCACAAGTAAAAGGGTTTTGACATTTCAAAACTTGAGCTACGTTCTGCAAATTACACATGGTGCTGCTGCATTTTTTACACTGCCTAATGCCTATGGGGCTTCGACTCGTAGAACAACAACAACGGTTCTGATAATAAAACACGTTGCTTATATTTGTCTTGCGTTTTCCAAGTTTCGCAGGTGCGGCTTAACTCTGATATTCGTCAGGAATCTCTTACGCAGAAGATGTCGTAAAACGCCTTTTTCAAAGTGCACCACAACACCGAATCACATGAGCATTGAACACACAACTATTCTATTAGAGCCGTCATATAAATGGAGCACCAACTTACTCGATTACGTGGCCAACAAACAGCAAGCTACATCACAATAGATACTTGTCTTTATTCCTAACTTGAAAAATCCGACCCACTGCTTGCAAGTAGACAATGCTATACCTGTTGATGGGGTATATTTGTTTGTACTCTGGTCGAAGGAAAAACCTGATTTGCACCAAGCACAGGACGACCGAAATCTGTTTCAGAAAAACTGTCCAATTGATTTACAGGTTGAAAATCATTACCGGAAACAGGAGAGGTGGGGTTCTTGGGAGGACTGAACAAACCTATTCAAAAAAGTAACAACTATAAGATTGTCAGGCAAAACTTCTAATCTTTTTAATTTTCTGAATCATGATATAATCTTTAAGTGGCTTTGGCAATGATTTTGGTATAGCCTTTAGACCAACTTGTTTAAACCTATGTTAAAGCTAAATGCCAATTGCCCAAACTTCACCAACGACTATCGGTATTTGATAAGGGGTTCATTGTCACTTTTAAATCCGGGACCCCATTAAAATTCTGACCCAAGCCATAATTACTCATTTCTATAACCGGATAAAAACTAGTGATTTTTCTCAACGAGTTGTTATTCCATGGAAATTTTAAGGCATACTCGTGAACCCTAAGTGAAAAGGTTAAGACCCTAAGGCTAAGTGACATGAAGAAGTGCTATATTACTGTATACAGATGTCTGTCTTCACTAGTACCAACTTACCTTGAAAAGGATCAAAATCCATGTAATCGTCTTCCACATTAGGTTGAAGTTGCAAGAGTCCAGGTTGAATCATGTCAGAATTGGTAGCATGCATGGCTGAAAAGACAAACTTAAGACTGGTTTCCATTAGGCGTAGATTGCAGGCGTGGCACGTAACATTTTCTGTTTCTCTACTTTTATTCCTCTGTTGAGTCAAAGACTTTAAAAATCATATTCATAGATCACCTGTTTTGGATTCAGCAACAGGATTAATGCAGAGGAAGAAACATAGAAACTAATTTACAGTCATCAGTGAACAAAAATGCAGTTGGCATCAAAGGTAAAAGCACTTAGTCACTGTTGGTGCCACGCAATGACAGCAACTACTATCTCGTGTTCACAGCCATATAAGTATTGCCGGTAGAGAGCATATCTACTGCAGGCATGGCCAACGGGCATAAAAATTGCTCAAGTGCTTTTCAGACAAAAGTTGAAATTTAGACCTTTAAGTACCAAAGTAGCACAGTAACAATTCAGTGCCAGACCACCATAATAGCTAGTATACAGACTGAATGTACTGCATTTGCTTGAGTGTAAGGTGCTCTTAGTAGTAAGCCGCATGCAATTATCTCACGTGTTCTCAGTATAATGGTCGCAGTCTGGTGCTTTTTCAGTGAGTGGCTATTTTGGAAGCTATTCACATAGTAATTTGTTTCACGTCTTGTGACTACTGCACTAATTCTCAGGTGCTAATGTGTGAGATGAACAGAGGGTGCCCGAAAAAATGTCTGTTGGATAGAAAGAAGAGAGCTTCAAAAATCTTTACAAGATGCCCTTATGATATAGGAAATACAGTATGTAGGCAAACCTTCTTTTCCTTTTATGTGACCTCTGATCAACATCATGAAAAGCTCCATGGCTCTCAGAGCTCCATGGTCTTTTACAATTCCCTTTATTGAGAGGGAGGGGGAAGACAACAACAAATGCCCACTGTGCATATTAAATACTTGAAACCACAAAAACGCATAAAAGTACCTATCTCCCTTGGATTAGGAAACTGGAAAGGTTGTTGTGATAAACTTGTGAATAAAGTGTCTGTGAAGTCGTTTAAGAAAGTTTCATCAAGAGGTTGCGATGATTCTACTTCAGATGACTCTGTCACAGTTGGACCACCAGATCTCGCTATGTACTAAAAAAGCATGCTTTATCATTTTGCATTTTGATGCAATACTGTTGATGATGGGTGCACTACAAAAAAGTTTTACTGATCACACTATAATCAGATGCCATGCAAAAATATAAGAAAACACCTTATTTTTACTAATCAATAAAGCTGAGAATTTTTAAAAACAACACCTTGTTGGCAAAGAAACCTCTCCATTTCTTATATTCTGCCACAACAGTTTCGATTCGTCTCTTCCAGTATTTACCTTCCAAAACGGCTGCCTAAAAAGTTTTTCATGAATATACAGTGAAAAAGCACGTATTCTTGTACATGAAATTCTTCATTTACCTCAGGCTTTGAATGCGAGTGATAATCCAATTCAAATGGAGTTACAAATTGAATCAATGATTTTCCTCTTTTTTCGCGCAAAACAACTGTGCAAAATAAACAAATGTTTACAAAATGATAAGCCTGCTACAGTACAATTTATCAGGCATTTTGGGTTCAGATTTATAAGAACATAACAATCAATTATCAAAACCTAAATAGTATATCTACAGAGTAGTAGCCTAATCTTTGTAGCTAAAATTTTTGCCACAAAAATGCAAAAAAGATTTTGTTGGATGAGCTAAGCTGCAGTAGTGTACACAAGAATTTGAAAATCCAATAAAGCTACAGTTCCCACATTACGTCCTATAGTAGTGCCAGTGCTCTATTTGTAAATGAAACGAGTTCATATTCACAAAAAAACACTAACTTTATGTAATTTAGTTGAGTAGCCTCAATTTTGAAAATATCAGCTTTTAAATAGCAACAAACATTTTTAATTTCAATTTATAATGACTAAACTATAAGGCTATCGTGAATCGTGATGTCATACTACCCATTTACAGTTAGCTTTGGGGTAGCTGACAGTTATTTAAATAAAATCAACTTTTATCAATCTCGAGTGACATTAAACTTATTCAGTGAAAATATATTTGTATTCACTAAGTATTTTATGAATGTTTCAAATATTAATTAAAGCTGAAATTTGGATAATGTAACTTCAAATACTGATAAAGTTTTTGCATAGCAACCAAACAACAAAGGCACAAAAGCAGTATAAAATGACTTGCTGAGCCATAATTAAAAGTACTATCAAAAATGATCAGACTACATAACTTTTGTGAATACTGCAATCAAATTTTTGTAAAAAAACAAAAACAAAAATATTGAATTTACTGGTACTTTAAATTTACATTGAATGTGCCAATATCTCCAAATCACGTTGTTCAATCGTATTTTGTCTTTCACAGTTAGATTTAACCCTTTGAAGTTTTTCCATTTTGGTGAGATAACTTTTCCCCTAAAAGCAAGGCCTGCTTATAAAGTGAAACAGTTTGATACCACACAAATAAATACCCTTGATATGCAAGAGACATGCACTGAAATAATCTTGCCAGTGAGCCATCGATTGCAACCTGATTGTTTGAAAGTAGTTCAAACTGATAAGAATCCTAAAAATAAGTTGTTCAATTATCACAATAATTATTAAACATTGTACAACCACACTACTATTTTTCTTTGAAAGATCTGTAAATTTCGGTAGGCAATGATACACAAATAATTACAGGTAACACAAAAAAGATAAAAAGATTATCTGGTGGGCCAATCTGTTTGACAAATCAGCAAGTAACTTATTTACAACTTCATACCCTGTTTTGATGTTTTCTGGTGGAACTAAAATCAAAGATTTGCAATTTGCTCTATAAAAAGTGACCAACTTTAGAATAAAATGAACTTAATTGTGAAACTAAGCAGACCTAATCTTTAGCTTGCAGCCTAAGTTCTTGAGAGCAATTAACAGGATAAGTTGTTAAATACTTGAAAGAAAATACTGATAGCAAGACACAATCTTTTGGGTAACCTTAGTCTCTTTTGGTACATTTGTAAAATCATATCCTTGATGAATGACCTCTGATCTTTCATGATAAATAGGTGAGCAATGATCAAGAGTCATGTCTTCATGTTCTTCTTGATCGTCAGTTACTGATGATATCATAAAATGTCCAGAATGAACCACATCTCTTTTAGGTTGAGCTGAAAAAATTTTATTTTAACATAAAAAAAAAAGTGACACCAACAGGACAACAAAATGAACAAATAAAAGTTTGTGTTAACTAACCACATAGTACCTTCTGCACTATAGTTTGCTTCAAGCAAACTTTTTTGGCTAATTTACCATTTATTTGAGCACATGTTTCCAAAACTACAGCAAACACACTTTTTAAACATTTTTTGATGCACAAACTATCAATGCAGTGAATTCGGGTCAATTAAACAATAGATGTTATTGCTGGATATGTGGAATAGGATACACATAAATTATGTGGAATTGCAGATTAGCATTTTAGAGTTGGGATTATGGTTAGAATTAGAGTTAGAATTACCATGTAGGTTACTTCAAGCAGTATGGCTAATTCCTTATTAGACCTGTTATGTTAAATTTTGAGTAAAGCAGTTTTTGGTAAAATTAAAGTTTGGGTACTTAAATGTACGGGGCAGTGTTCACTGGAAGGGAGTGTACAGGGTGGGGAGTATACACTGAGGGTGCAAAATTACACTCCCTTCCAGTGTACACTGCCCCGTACATTTACATACCGGGCCTGGCCCTACAGTGCACACTGCCCATTCAGCTTAAATAATTTACGTACGTAAACTTTAATTTTACCCAGTTTTTTGTTGGGTCTGCTAGAGAAAATACAAGAGTTAGGTGCATCCAATTTTGGAGCTCCTACCAACTTATTAAAAACTTTAGAGTGATCACTGGTCAGCATTGTAAATAGGAGCAAAAGGTGAAAGACTGAAACAATTTTAAAAGACTATACACCCAATTACATTTTTGAGAGTGACTGCTCTTACAGACATCAAGCACACATACACATTTATGCATAACTCAACAGACAGAAAAATAAGAATTAAAAGTTAAGGTTAAAATCTTGTGTAGGGCTGATAGTGCTAATATGTAAATGTGTGGTGTAATTAGTAAATGTTTACTCAAGTGGTTAACAGGTTTAAATAATATAAATAAATCATTTAAGAATATTTGGAAAACAAAATTTTTTGATTAAATTGATCACACAGAGTGGATTTGTGGATGTCTGAAGATGGTTACAGTCATTTAGCCTGACCATTTACCTATCACTATACTCCATCAAGTTTAGTTTTCCTGTCATGCAAGTAATTTGAATATATGTGCACAATACCTGTGTCTGCAAAAATATAATTTTTGGTGTGTAACTACTTTCTATTAAACACTTACTGAAGGCCCACTCACACGCAATTAAGCTTTAGAGAGAGCAACTGGATAAACAGAAACATCATAAACAAACTTTCAGGATTTACTCAAAAGGCAAAAAAATTGAAATTCAAAATTTAATTGCTAGGTTTAAGAGTCAGATCGAAGTATTGTAATTATTTGCAAAAATCAAGAATTTATCTCAGTTTATCAAATATCAGTACAAAGATGTTGAATTCCCTATCACATTCATTCAAGCCTGATATACCAAGTCAACCAATCTACACCAACATCAAAAATTCACTTAGATTTATAAGCCTCCAAACGGATACTACCAAAACGCAAAAATTACCCAAACTAACCCCAACACAAATTTCAATCATGACTTGTATTAACCTGCCAGCCCACCTCAAACATTAATCCCAACTTGGACGCTCACCTGCAATTTCACATTTCCATTGCAAAAATGAAGGTGAGGGTCATTATTCACATTTCAAATTTTCTGTCATCCAAAAACTGCATGAATAAGCACACAGGATGTTGGTGTCAGCACAGTCATTCTGGCTAAACAGTTAATGTACTATTGAGTGCGCTTGGTTAGCCATATCAGTTGCCAATATTTGAAGTCTTTTACACTGTGCCAACATTTACACAAATTATGAATATCTATAGTCCTATCAGACTAAGCAAAAAATAAATTTTTGCTCCCTTATTGGAAAAATTACCTGTTTTCACATGCTTTCGGTGGTTCATATCAACAGATTTAGGTGTATATCTCAACAGCTTGTTTGTAATTACGTGTGCATGATTTCCATTCTTTCCTATTTCAGCCTTAAACTTCCATCTAACCTTATCAATAGCCTCGGTAATAGATCAAAGAACCAACCAACTAACACTGTAATAGCAAGTTTAATTCAACAACGTAAACTGGACTGCTATCAGACTACTCTGTAAAAAATCATGGACTTTGGACAGGGAAACACCACACAACCTTAGAACACGAAAATGTGGAATTACGAAAACATCAATCCCTAAATCATGAAAACACAAAAAACTGCCTGCTAAATTATGGAAATGGCGAAAATCCGGAAATTGGCCGAAGTCATACAAAAGTGTCACATTTACAAATGCACAAACCCATGTAGACAAAGTAGATACTAATTTAGCCGAATTTAATTACCATATCATATTTATTCACTTTGGCTGTTTACGTGCGCTTAGTTTAACGGGTAATCCATGCTTTGGGTAAAAGTTCAAATTGTTTCATCTTCGCATATACTAAGTGATTGAGTCCTAGGATTAATCACTTGGGAAAGACTTCTGCTATATCCGTAATTTAAATCGGTCACCAACTGCACTGAAGAGACCTGATAGGTCGAAACAGTGTCACTGTCTGCAGTTGCTATTTGAAACTCTTTTCCGTATTTCCGTAATTCATTAATTCCCTCTGTTGGTGTGAATTGCCGTATGCCAGTAAATCCTTATTTGCGTATTTCTATGTTGCTTTGAGACATCCAGTCGTGTGGTGCCATGGTGGATAAACTTTTCGAAAGCTAAGCTAAAAGTTAAACTACCACAGCAAACATTTTTGTTAACTGATTAGCGTTATTGCTAATATTTTGAAATGCAAACGTGTGGCAGACATGTACCGGTACTTAATTTTTTGTTGAAGTCAACCACTTAAAATTTACCCAGTTAATTAGGCTATCACTTGGAGCAGGGGTTTGAAGACTTTCTTGCAAATAGACCAATTTCACAGTAGCAGAATATTCTGCGGGTCATTCAGAATTTTCAAAGTTGTTTAAGCATGTTCATCTACTGATAGGCTAAGACTTTTTGCTATGTCAACTGCTATCACAAAACAAGTTTAAAGATTTTTTTTTGGAAAATTAACTTAGGATATCGGCCTCAAAATGGCTGAATTTTAAAAGAGTCGACCTAAAAATTCGATTTGAAAACGTGGACCACAATGAATACCGGTACATCCCTGATGAAGAACAATGGTTCAAGAGTACGAAAACTGCTGCTCACGAAGATATCAAGAATATGACTAATTTCCCGCCTCCACAGCTTGATCACCCAAAATAAAGAGTCTTCAAATAAGTTTGCACTTTTGTGGTTGATCTCCACATAAACATTTTTTATTAAAAAAGCTCTTTGCTTTTCAAGTTAAACCCCATCCTCCCCCTTCCCCCCAAAAGAAGATCTTTATTGTGACAACTTAGGCCGTTCAAAGTTGATTTCGAAAAATGAAAGTTTTGGAAAAGGTTAACGCATGGTCTGCGCTAAGTCTATTTGATAAGTGAAATCGGCCTACTCGCCAAAAAGTATCCGGAACTCTATTTGGACTTACAAACGCCTGAACGGTTAAGTTATTTTCCTAAATTTTGTCAAATCCGATGGCGTAGATCTGCAAATGCTGTCAAAAATTATGAGACCACCTATTATGTTTTCATTTTTTTTTCAAATTTGGGGCATAATAATTCTCGTAAACATTACATAATATACAGGGAGGCATAAATATACAAACACATGAAAATCATTATTATAATTTAACAAAAAATACATTTAACAATTTAGAGATATGTGCGATTACATAAGGATCAATGCAAAGCAAAATAGAAATTTTACTCAAAATGGTCCCTTAGCAATAAATTACGGCTTGCAGTTTTCTGCAAACTTCCTCTACTGAGGCATGCAGCTGTTCCTGTACAATTTCTTGCCAAGCTTGAAGTCGAGACCATTTTAAATCGTCAACATTGCGGTCAATTTTTCCACAGGCTTTGGAGAGTGAAAGATTTGTTTCTTTTGGAGAGTGAAAGAGGACAATATCTGTCTCTTTTGAAGAGTGAAAAAAAACATTTTCAGGTCTTTGTGGACAAGTCGTCTCAGGGTTCTGGGACTCATGTTAGCGGTCTTTGCTAGCAACCTTATGAATCTTCTCGGGTTTCTCCTTATCCTCTTTCGGATGCATTTAATCATTTATTTAGACCGTTAGGGACGTGGTCTACCACATCTCAGACGATCAGATAAATCACCTCTCTCTTTGAAACGTTTCAATGTTTTTCAGACAGTCGATCTCGCTATTGAAAGTGTCTTTGCGATAGCGGAATCCCACTTTCCACCACGGTGTAATGCGAGTATGGCTTCTCTCTTGCCTGACATTTTCAAACAGGCGAAAGTTTCCCACAAAAACAAGTGGTGATGTGATAAAATATTGCAACGGCTATTCCATAAACCTTATTATCTAGTTTGGAACTACTATTTAGAAGAACAGGACACACTGCGTGTACAGGAACAGCTGCGTGCCTCCGCAGAGGGAGTTCGCAGGAAACTGAAAGCGATAACACGGTGCAACAAATTTGAAGTGAAAAAAAAGTACAAGACATATAAGACCTGTTTCGGTGTAATAAAAGTATGCTGATTCCAAATCTGACATTTATTTCTCTAGATTAGGTACCATTTTCATGTACTTTATTATTATATTATTTATTTAAAAAAAAACACCGAATTCACCAGTTTAAACAACTTTTGTCCTCTTAACTCTCTTGTGTAGAGTGTCATCATCCTTTTTTAAATTCCAGCAGTAGTCTGCCAACATACCAGTATTCCATTTTCCTTTAAAACGTTTTTCCATTAATGAAATATCTTGATGGAACCTTTCGCCATGTTCATCACTCACATGGCCAAGATTCTCAGCAAAAAAATCCAAATGAGAGTGGAGCACATGAACTTTTAGAGACATGTTACATCCCATATCATGAAAATGACGCAGTAGATCATTCACAACTTGCACATAGTCTTCTGAACGATGTTTTCCCAGGAAGTTATCACAAACTTTCTTGAATGACTCAAAGGCACATTTTTCTTTTCTCGTGAGATGTGTGTCAAAAGTTTCATCAAGAACAATTTTTCGAATTTGGGGACCTATGAAGATACCTTCTTTTATTTTAGCTCGACTTAATGAAGGAAACTTTTCTGCAAGATATGCAAATGCCAAGGAATCCTTGTCTAGTGCTTTCACAAACTGCTTGAACAAACCGAGTTTAATATGCAAAGGTGGTAAATGGATTCTATCACTTTGCAGAAGTGGTTTATGTTTGATGTTATGTTTTCCTTGCTCAATTTCATCTCTAGCGGGCCAGTGCTTGCGTACATAGTGTTCAGCTCTTGCTCTAGAGTCCCATAAGCACAAGAAGCAACAAAATTTAGTATAGCCTGGCTGAAGGCCAGTGAGCATGGCTATAACCTTGAAATCTGCACAAACATGCCATTTATGGACTTCATACTGTATGCTTGTTAAAATTGTTTTTAAATTTTCATATGATTCTTTCATGGTTGTGCTGTAAGCTATAGGAACAGATGGCAGGGTGTTCCCATTGCGAAGCAAAACAGCTTTTATGCTTTCCTTGGATGCATCTAAGAAAAGTCGCCAGTTGGTGTTACCATATGGTATTTCCAGTTGTTCAAAAAGTCCAACAATGTCATTGCAGAAGCATAAATCATCTTTCAAAGTGAACAAAACATGCAAGTTTTGTGCACGTTTTCTGTACAATGTTATTTTCACACCTTTTCTAAGAAGATTTCGTTCTTTAAGCCTTGATGCAAGAAGTTCACTTTTGTCTTTGGTTAAATAAAGATCTCTGCATAAGTCGTTTAGAGCATCTTGAGAAAATAGTATTGGTTTATTATTGCTTTCTGAATTAGAAAATTCTACTGTTTCATCACTGTAATGTTCATCCCCACTGCTTGAACTCCACATTTCCTGATCAGGGGGTTTTGGTACAGGTAATTCTTTTGAGTGCTCAACTGGGCGCATTGCTGATTGCAAATTTGGGTAAACAATGTGTTTCTTATTTTTTGGTGTTGTACAGCCCGTATAGTCTTGCTGACAAAAATAGCAATTATTAGAATGATCTTTCTGCTCTCGCCAAATCATTGGCACACCAAACTTCATGTGAACATTCTTTTTTGCATACCATCCGCTCAATGTTTTCACACATGTAAGACAACAGGCCTGAGGAGCCCATGACTTGTCTTGGTCTCCTATATCACAATGAAAGTACGCCTTGTACAATTTCTTGATATGGCTGGTAATGCTGCGCCTTTCTTTAGCAAATGTTAATTCGCCACATATGTAGCAGAATTTGCTTGGATCATTTTTGCACTGTCTTGAAGTCATCGTCAAAGCCTATACTACATCTAAAGAATAAAGACAATTATCAAATAAAGGTTCTGAGGCATAGCTTATTAATGGCTGCACAGAGAACTCATGTGGGGCAACTTGAGAGATTCCTGCTGCTGTTGCGAAGTGCTGAGGTAGGCAATTTCGGCTGATATGTCCATGCATTAAACATGCAAATATAGACGAATGGTTACCAAAACAACCATTGAAGGTCAATCTGCCTTAGCTAACTTTTATTTTGAAGAAAGCATGTTAGTAAGAAAACTAAACTTTTTGTTGCTGCTTTTTTCACCTAATAGGTTTTAGTTTTTTTTCCTTGATTTTTTTAGCCTACATTAAAAAACGCCTTTCTTGACGATGTAGGAAACATGTTCCTTCGAGCAATAACGTGCTGACTGAATCCCAATTGCTGGGAACTATATGGCAGTCACAAGGAAGAAAGCACTACAGCAATATTTTATTCCATCAATTCGCGCAAGCTGTGGCAGATAATCAAAAATCACGTCCTTCTGCCATGACGATCAACAACGAACGAGAAACATGACAGACAACCAGAACACGTCCGTCCGCCACGGCGATCGACGAAGAAAGAGAGCACAATATCTCCGACCACATGGTCGGTAACAAAATCTGCACGCGACACCAGGAATTAGGTCGCTGCACACGTCTATGTAAACAGGACACTGCACACGTCACTTAACAAAAAAATAACGGATAAACAACCTAATGGCAAGCCGATCACCGAGCTACCAAGAGAAGACAAAAATATACATAATCTAGCCCTAATAAAAAAGAAAAATAAATGTGTGTGATTTTAGATGCATACAATAACAATAAACAATACGCGTTGCAATATCACGGCTAGGTTGCCGGAAAGCCATGCAGGCTAGATTCCTGCCGTGAGGTTACATCGCCAGGCGTGCGGACTATAGGAGCACGATATACTTGAAACGGAGATAGCTGAGCGGCTACAAACCTGACGGTAGATACTTCGTCAGTTAACATTGCTTCATCAGCAAAATCATAGGGTAAAACAGCAAAGGTGCGCAAGCTGGGTGTCAAACTGGGGACACACGAAGTTGCAAATCAGCAAACACAACTCTTACATTAAACAACTAGAATCACACACATCAGTGGGAGCAAGGTGCTAAGCCACTGAAAGCAAACTAATAAAAAAAATGTAAAAAAAAAGACAAAAAGATGTTTGGCATGGCAGCTCGATGAAGTGCGAGGCGCGACACGCTACACAACTCCCCCCCTCAAGCACGCGCAGCCAGCGGAGACGTGCGAAAGGATGAAAGAAGATATCGTTGTCGATCTCCGGCTTGTCTTTCAGGCGTTCAAAAAATGAAAAGCAGCAGCACAGGATAACTGTACGGTAGGCTGGAAACAAAATACAAACACGCATCAGTGCGGCACATAGACGTTATATTCATGTGTTTACAAAATGGTAAGGCATGGCAGTGATCAGGCATATGTTAAAATTATAATTGAAGATAGCTTCTGACTAGGGCTAATAAAAAATTTCTCCCAAAAATGAAGCATAAAACACAACTGCAGAAATAAAACTAAAAAAATAAAAGGGCGTACCAGCACAAGCAAAAAAGCGGCTGCAGTTTAACGTCATGCCCAGGACAAAAATGGGATGCAGTTTTACGTCATGCTTATGACGAAAAAACGGGAAGCAGTTTTATATCATGCCCAGGACGAAAAAGGGGGTGCAGTTTTACGTCGTGCTTAGGACGAAGGTCGGATGCAGTTTTATGTCAGGCCCAGGACGAAGGTCGGATGCAGTTTTACGTCATGCCCAGGACGAGAATAAATTTAAAACTCCGTCGATCTCCTGTCATGAACCAGGAGCATTATGGTTTTACCTCGGCACATTACACTTAGTATGGTTACGTGGAAACTATACAAAAAAAACACTGGAGAAAAGTACTTAACTTTAAATTCTTGCGACGATTTGTAAATTTTCTTCTGCAAATTTGGCGGTTGAATTAATTCCTTCTTTATTTTTGCTGTTTTCTTTCTTCCTTCCTTCAATCACGTCGGGGTCACCAATGTAGGAAACATGTTCCTTCGAGCAATAACGTGCTGACTGAATCCCAATCGCTGGGAACTATGGCAGTCACGAGGAAGAAAGCACTACAGCAATATTTTATTCCATCAATTCGCGCAAGCTGTGGCAGATAATCAAAAATCACGTCCTTCTGCCACGACGATCAACAACGAACGAGAAACATGACAGACAACCAGAACACGTCCGTCCGCCACGGCGATCGACGAAGAAAGAGAGCACAATATCTCCGACCACATGGTCGGTAACAAAATCTGCACGCGACACCAGGAATTAGGTCGCTGCACACGTCTATGTAAACAGGACACTGCACACGTCACTTAACAAAAAAAATAACGGATAAACAACCTAATGGCAAGCCGATCACCGAGCTACCAAGAGAAGACAAAAATATACATAATCTAGCCCTAATAAAAAAGAAAAATAAATGTGTGTGATTTTAGATGCATACAATAACAATAAACAATACGCGTTGCAATATCACGGCTAGGTTGCCGGAAAGCCATGTAGGCTAGATTCCTGCCGTGAGGTTACATCGCCAGGCGTGCGGACTATAGGAGCACGATATACTTGAAACGGAGATAGCCGAGCAGCTACAAACCTGACGGTAGATACTTCGTCAGTTAACATTGCTTCATCAGCAAAATCATAGGGTAAAACAGCAAAGGTGCGCAAGCTGGGTGTCAAACTGGGGACGCACGAAGTTGCAAATTAGCAAACACAACTCTTGCATTAAACAACTAGAATCACACACATCAGTGGGAGCAAGGTGCCAAGCCACTGAAAGCAAACTAATAAAAAAAAATGTAAAAAAAAAGACAAAAAGATGTTTGGCATGGCAGCTCGATGAAGTGCGAGGCGCGACACGCTACAACGAATACCATGGCTTTTCGGAAGGTGGTGAACACCAAACTATGTGCTACGGCAATATACATAACACTTTTGAAAAAATTTGCCCTTGGTCTAGAAAATATTATGCTAACCAAGCTAGCTCTGTCATCTAGCTCTCTTAAATCTTGAAAAATAGCTCATTTTGGCTGACTATAACACTTGCCTGCCACTCTAGTACTTATGTTACATCTGCACACTAGGCTGGGTCTTTCCAGTAGTAGCAGTGGGGGCTAGCTATGAGTAGTAATTTGTTGCAAACTGGTAAGTCACATAATTCAATAAACTGAAACTAGAAAAGCATAACATTATCTAGTAGTCAGTATCTATTGACGACAGCCAAAACCTCTGAAACTACACCTGGTTTGTCAAAAAACAGCTGCAATAGTGTTTTTTGTACATTATGCTTGAGTGATAAACAGTTTAATATACATAACACAAATTCTATTTGAATAAGAAACACCTGATGAACTTTTGGTTGAAACAGGTAGTTGTGTTTTGCAAATAAATGATTTAATAAATAATGTACATAATATGTGTATATTAAACTGTGTTTTTCTCTTAAGATTTATAATATAATACACATAATATGTGACTGCAAAGTCGTCAGTAACCCATTTTTGACGTTTTTACTGAAATTCATGACTGTGGCAATTTTGCCAAAACTATACCTAATTCAACAAAAAGAAAGCCAGAAATAAATTTTCCACGCTACTAAGTATACAAAAATTACTGCAGATATCCTGTACTTTTTTTAGTGTTGCACAGTGTAATCAATTGCGAAGAGGGCCATTTTGAGTAAAATTTCTATTTTTTGCTTTGTATTGACCTTTATGTAATCGCATATACCTGTACATTGTTAAAGATATTTTTCGTTAAATTATAATAATGATTTTCATATTTTTCCATATTTACACCCACCCCGTATATTGCTAAGTGCAAAATTTTGGGTTGATTACATTTCTGGTAATTTGGCCTCATTTAAAGCATCTTGTAAGTGCAGAAAGCTTGTTGCTCGAAACACATATTACTTCATAAGAATTATAACATACAAAATATGGTAATATCAAATTTTGAAGCTCTCAATTACAAAGTTTTATGATGTTATTTAGGGATCTTTTTTATTTTGTATCTGTATGCCGTTGCGGGGAAAATACGAATAGAAAAGTGAAAGTGAAGTTAAACAGTAGCTGTTTTTGAAAAAGGCAGAATGCCTCAACATCTTACAGAAGAGCAAAGACATTTGATTGGTTACTTGTACCAAAATGGAATATCAAAGTGAAAAATTGCGTTGGGGGATGAGCTGCAAAAAATACGGGTTAATGTAACAATAAAGGCAATGGAATCAAACCGGAAAGTTTTGTGGGAGAACAGGAAGAGGAAGTTCTACGAAACGTCACGATCAAGTTCGGTAGGGCTTTCTTTAGCTACCCGTCGACTTACAAGCTCTGAACTCTGCAGAGAATGGCATCAGAGCACAGGTATAAAACTTTCATCATCAACTATTTGAACAAGATTGCTGGAAATAGGATTGAAAGAATGTAAACTGCAGCAAAATCAAAAGTGACTGAAATGCAACATGAGGCCAGGACTACTGGGGCAAAAAAGCATTTAAGTTGGAGTTCTGAGGATTGGAACAGAGGGATTTTCAGTGATGAAAGCACGTTTACAATGCCATTTCACCATAGAAACGATTATACCCTATCAAGCCCTCAGTCCTCATTGCATAGCCTATTGCCCTCTATAAAGCACCCAACCCGTGGAATGATCTGAGGCTGCATGGCATCACATGGTATTGGAAGATTGCACATCTGTGAGGGTATAATGAATGTTACAAAATATGCATATGTGTTGGAAGCAAAATTGGTCTCAAGTGCCCGGAGTTTGCTTGGGGGAGGCAACTGGATATTTCAGGGTGATAATACTCCCTGTCATTAAGTAAAATTGGTAAAAAATTAGATGCGAGCCCATAGTATACATCAGATCAGGGTCGTAATTACCCCCGGTACAATGCGCCAGGGCCCCGCATTGCTGCATTTTATTGTAGAATGTTTTCGTTAAAAGCTCAAGAAAACTTATTATTATTTAATGTCCCACTTTATCAATAATTTCAATTTATATTTAACCATCTAATTTATTCCAAGGATTTCTTAATATATTTAAAGTTTCGATTGTGACATTTTCATTTTAATTGTGACGTATTCATGACGTAATCGGTACGATATCCCCACTCAAGTCTGTTTAGTAAAATAAGTTTAAGTTATAATGACCACACAGCATCATATTTATCCGTTTTATTTTACAGTGTAATTGTTAATAAGTTTTGCTTTATGACGTTGTAATAAATGCGTAAAGTCTCGTGATGGCTTTGAGATGATTCTACAATTTTCCACCACAGTCCAGTAACTTAATAGTATCACAAGTTACTATCTTGTTTATCAACCTTTTAACTTGGTGCTATGTGACGTAACAGTAATTGTCTGGCTGGCTTATATCGTCGTAAAATAATTAATTAAGCAAATATACGAATTATAGGAGCTGGTGTTAGCCTGTTCAAGATATTAATTTAATCAATTGATATTAAGGCATATAGCCTAACTGCAATCAGTTGAATAAAATACCACTTCCACGACCGGTTTTGTTCCTCTTAGAATTCGTCAGGTAAACTCAAGCATTGAACCGACGATCACATGAATTGCCTCACGTGGTTTATACCACTCCGCCATCGGTCCTTTCAACTGATGCTGTTAAATTTAAGCTTATAAATGATGCACTCTCAGTACAGTGGGCTTGATTCATTACATTACAGTTACGCTACGCTTACTACTACGCTCATTACAGTTAGCCTGTATGCCTTAATATCAATTAATTAAATTAATAAGCAAATATAGTATTTTTTCGAAGTTACTAATTTTTTCTAGTAAATTTTGCCCGCTTCATATAAATAGGTAAATTCGTAATTTGTTCTGTGAAAGTATTGTGCGGTGGCAATAGCTTGAGAATGTCCATGATCGTTCTTGCCCAAATCCTTCCTCAAAAGCGTTAAAGTCAACTCGATCGTCTGGTCGATATGATGCTGTCTGTGCTTTGGAGGAAAGATTTTGTGACGTTATGAAATGCTTGACTCATATAATACTTACCAGCACGAAGTCATAGAAAAGAGATGTAGCGTGTCGCGCCTCGCACTTCATCGAGCTGCCATGCCAAACATCTTTTTGTCTTTTTACATTTTTTTTATTAGTTTGCTTTCAGTGGCTTAGCACTTTGCTCCCACTGATGTGTGTGATTCTAGTTGTTTACTGCAAGAGTTGTGTTTGCTAATTTGCAACTTCGTGCGTCCCCAGTTTGACGCCCAGCTTGCGCACCTTTGCTGTTTTACCCTATGATTTTGCTGATGAAGCAATGTTAACTGACGAAGTATCTACCGTCAGGTTTGTAGCCGCTCGGCTATCTCCGTTTTAAGTATATCGTGCTCCTATAGTCCGCACGCCTGGCGATGTAACCTCACGGCAGGAATCTAGCCTGCATGGCTTTCCGGCAACCTAGCCGTGATATTGCAACGCGTATTGTTTATTGTTATTGTATGCGTCTAAAATCACACACATTTATTTTTCTTTTTTATTAGGGCTAGATTATGTATATTTTTGTCTTCTCTTGGTAGCTCGGTGATCGGCTTGCCATTAGGTTGTTTATCCGTTATTTTTTTTGTTAAGTGACGTGTGCAGTGTCCTGTTTACATAGACGTGTGCAGCGACCTAATTCCTGGTGTCGCGTGCAGATTTTGTTACCGACCATGTGGTCGGAGATATTGTGCTCTCTTTCTTCGTCGATCGCCGTGGCGGACGGACGTGTTCTGGTTGTCTGTCATGTTTCTCGTTCGTTGTTGATCGTCGTGGCAGAAGGACGTGATTTTTGATTATCTGCCACAGCTTGCGCGAATTGATGGAATAAAATATTGCTGTAGTGCTTTCTTCCTCGTGACTGCCATAGTTCCCAGCGATTGGGATTCAGTCAGCACGTTATTGCTCGAAGGAACATATTTCCTACAGAGATAAAGCTATGGCAATAAAGAAACAGATAGAAAGCTTTGACTTTGTATGCATGCTGGTTGTGCAATGCAAGATTTTGCAGATCGTCAACATTCCTTCGAAAGCTATGCAATGTAAAACAATTGATTTAATTGGTGCTTATAAACTTGTGCAAACTGCTGCTGAAGAGATTGTTCAAATAAGAAGGAGTTTTGACGCAGTACTAAACAAAGCTTCCACTATGCTTCTACATGGGATTACCAAAACAGTTTTTAAACAAAAGACCAAAAAAAACAAAAGCCTACTTTGATGAAATATCCGAAGGAATAACGTTCAGCAATCCCAAGAAGCGATTTTTCATAACTATGTTTCTTCTGATGATGGACATACTTTCTTGCCAACTAATTAATCGCTTTGAAGGAATGAAATCAGTGATGACGTCATATCAAGTTTTGGAACTAAGTTTTCTATCAAATGCGTCTCATCTGGATCTTGACGTTGAAGCAAGAAAATTTTCTAACAAATTACCCAAGTTTATCTTTATCAGTCTACTTATTCAAATAGAAAAGAAAGCAAAATTAGCATTATGTAACAGCAAAACTATGTGATAGGCTACCTTACAACGCATCAGCTTTTTACAAAATCAATTTATTCGGCTTTAGCCTGTACAGTTCACATGATAAAAGTGTTTCCAAGTATATAATCAATCAAAGTCTTTATATTTTAAGCAGGCGCCACAATAAAATTTTTATTAAACAATCAAAAAATTGTGTTGCAGCCTGCTCCCCAACGAAATCCTTGCTATGCCATTATTTCGATTTGAATGCACTGCAATCACAAAAATTATGTTGCACTGTAAAACCTTAACGAAATTTTGTTCCAATTAAAGCCTTTAATTTGCAGGCACAGTAAACTTAGCTTTGACCCTTTTCAGCTCAGTGCTTTTTTGTCTCATCATTTTAATTAAAAAATACTTCTATAACGCGGAGTTGTCAATGATTCCTTGTTGCGAAAAGTTGCTCAATTAAATATTAAGTACAGAAAAAATTGGGGGTCCCATAATAAACGTTTGATTGGAGCCCAAGCTGACAAAGTTACGGCCCTGATCTAGCGCGTTGTATATCTTGGGTCATAAGTGCGTTTGATACTTTTTTTGAAATTCATTTTTAGACTCCAAATCTGTAAGCTCGACTTTCTACCCAGCTGAGGTTAGCAAAGCAGTAGACTTATTTTTACTAATACCGGTTTGGTATTGAAAGTAAGTCTTAAAAATTTTGAGATGAGAGCTTAAGTAAGCCTGACTTGGGTGACAAAAATTTTAATATACTATAAAATATTAAAACAGTTTTTGGCAATTATTGAAAAAATCATGGAAACCAAACGCGGCAATGAAGTATGGGAAAGACCCAAGTCGTTGTAAAAAAGACTCGACTCGACTCTAAACTCGCCATTAATCACTTGTGTCTCGACTCGAACTCAAGCGAATTATTACCAACACGTACTGCTTCTCGGCATCACCGAGAAATATCGCATTACCAGTAAAAGTGTAATGACTGAGACAGAAACGTCAAGTATGTAGGTGTGCTTTGCGGAAAAAGAAGGGTGTACGCTGATAGGGCCTTGTATGGTGCACGAACAATAATTGCATTTTATAGAACGTGCTATATGGCAAACTGAACACTGGTCGAAGACCTACCCTACGCTATAAAGATGTCTTCAAGTGCTATCTTAGGGCACGCCACATTGATCTAACAAATCCGGAGAGAACATCTTTAGAAAGCCCCATCTGGCAGCAACTGTAAAGACTGTCATCAAGCAAGCGTAAGCCAAGGTAGAGGGCCAGTGAGAATAAATAAAAATTTTTCAAGAATTGGCATATAAGCGTGATTTTACGGGTAGCACAAGCAAGAAAATCTGCCACTTACGCATTGCTTGGCTCTACAGTCATAGTAGGCACTGCAATGCAATTCCAATTTAAAATAGTGCAAATCCCATTGTCTCACTAGGTAGAAGGGTGCCAACAAATGCCGTTTTACAATTAATTTCATTGATTTTAACCATACATTATCCACGACACAATGGCTATGCTGTAACTGATCAACAATCGAGCGACACATGGATTTTAGATGCCTTATTTATGCTATGCAAACGCTTTAAAATTATCTTTCCGCTGAAAAAATTCCGCTTATTAAAGGAATTTTAAAATTTATTACTTGGTTTTTATTGTTTAGAAATATTAATCATTAGCACAGTGAATATTATTTTATAAGCAAATACTGGTAGGAGGTGGTTCGTTAAAACCCCTGTGATAACCAATGCGGCAATACGTTTTGATTACTTGATAGAGCATAGACCGAATACTAAGTAAGTTAAGCTGCAAATAGATTAGGTATGTAAGTGATGCCTGAAGTGACTAGGAATTGGTTGCCAATAATCTAGTAATTTCTTTATAATACTTTCACAAATGGTATTTTTTTTGTCATAAAGTTATTTCGTTCACCATTGTACATACGGGTAGCCTTGTCGTTGAAAGTGATCTGGTCACTTTGGCAAAATCATTAAAACAGTTAGAACAGCTTAGGCATTCAAAACATGTGGTAGTCAGTTACTCTAATCTAATTATGATCAGTAGTTATTGTATACTCTTAACTATATTCAGAGCTAATGTAGCCTACATTTTTCTGAATCACTTGGGTGTGGTGGGGAGGGTGGGACAAATTACCACTTTAGTGCTTGTGACTTGAACCACTTTTTTGAAACATTTGAGTGGCTTGTTTATTTACCACTAGGCAAAACTGCATTTTTCTGTAATTTTTGGATCTGAAATAATGGGTTCGTAAATTAAAAAATCTGCTGTAGCCTAAGAAATTACCCCATTTAACGGGGTAGTATGGGACATGGTTAAAAAACTTAGAAGTGTTGAGGAAAATGTTGTGATAGTTGAAGTTACTGTTTTTGATAATATTGTGGCTTTATTTGCCAATTATCCAATCCAATGACAATATTCAGTCCAAATCCAATTACAATCCATGGGCTAATTTACAGCCACATTTATAGGCTACCTGTCCCATGCTATGAATGTGTAACTCGGTTAAATTACATTATGATGTTGTGTCTACATCAGCCAAGCATTGCTGTATGTGTACTCAATCAAAACTAGCCTTGTTGGAGTTGCAAAAATTCGTTCAGAATCACACAAGGTCGAAGTCAAGTGTAAAAGAAGCATAGCTTTGTATGGGCAACATCTTGCTTTTTGAAAGGTCTTAGCCATATAAAGAAGAAGCATAACTTAATTTACATAAACTTGTCTCAAATTGCACCATGTCCTGAATTATCCCACTTTACCTAAACCAATACTGGATACTGCAGGCCTTCCTAATTAATATGTATTTTGCATAAAGCTGGTACCATAATGCACATTATTCTGTTCAGATTGTGTTTTGCATAGCATAGATTGTGAAGTTTAAATGGTGGTTTTGGGATGCATCCAAAAGTTGTGTTTTGAAAGGTGTAGGTTGTCAAATGTTTAGTAGTTCTGTAGTTAAAGTCGTGCTAAGATCCCAATGGTTGTGTTTTGAACTGTGTGTTGTGCTCATCAGATCAGACAACAAAGCTGTTTAGGTTTATAAAAGTAGACATGCTACAGAAAATACTTACAACAGATAGGCCCATATAGCTACTACATAGTACATGTCTGTGATGTCCATAATGATGTGTTACAATGTCAACTAATCCTAACTCAAAATTGGGTCTCTTTCTTTAAGCAGATATTATGTTACATTGCATACAAGTACTCATTAAAACTACCACCACAAATTATGTTTTGCATAGTTTTACTTCCGGTTGTATCACGACTGGAAGTAAAAGAAAGTAAAAATTCTCAGATTGACCAAAGTTTTACTAAGCATGCTATAGGTTGTGTTTTGCACAGATCAGGTGGAGTTGGATATACAATAAGGTGTTGCAGGCACCCTATAAAATTTAAAGTTTTGTGCATTACTTAAAACAGAAATGCAGAATTAGGTTTGCAGAAATAAAAAAAAAAACAGCAAGTATAGGAATTCACTTAAATTGGATAACTAATCTTCTGACCAAAACACTGGGCAAGGCTGTGTGGTGTTGGTGTTGGCACCAGCACGTTAACTTGAGTAATTAAAAGAAAAAGGTGTTGATGTCAGCAAAAAATTTGCCAACACCACAGCCTTGACACTGGATGGGGTCAGATACACTAATGTTCAACAGCAAAATATCTTCCAACAGTAACATGCCATTGATGACAAAGTAGCCACTACCTGTTTGTTTTTGATTGTGCTATTTTTTGTTTACTTAATGTATATACTCGCATATAAGCTGAATTAAAAACTCAAAAAAAAGTTACCAAACTAAGGGGTCAGCTTATACATGCATAACTCTGATTGCACTCAAACAAAATTACATTACGCTAATTTGATTCTGACAACTACAACTTTAAATTGCCTATTCTTCTATATTCTTTGCCTTTAGATGCATTTCACCTTCATTTATCTTTAGACTACCACATGAGGCGTGTGCTGAAATGCATTTCTCTTTCACATATCTTTAGATTACTGTACATCATTGCTTGCGGGTTTGGGCTCGTCATTTGGCTTTTTCAGTCACCTGATCATAACAGTCTGTGATTGGTTGGTCATACACATGATTGCTTGTGTGTTTATGCTTGTTACATACAACTTTACATGCAGTTTATTTACCACCAGTAAAGTTTAAAAAAATTTATGGTTATTTGTAAAAATTAATAGAAGTAAAACACAACAATAATGGATATCATTTTCATTTATTCTTTTCTGCAACCTTTTGCTGTGATAGAAATATGATAAGAATTTAAACTACTTCTCCAGGTTTACACTAAAGTCTCAGTCACATGGTGCCACTTTACTAGTACCGTGTTTACCTGAAAATAAGACCTACCCTGAAATTAAAGCTTAGCATGAATTTTCAGATTGATTTTGATATAAGCCCTACCTTTAAAATAACTCGTAGTTGATTGCAGGATATAATGATGTCATAAAAGTAGGTCAGGACATAACACACTGCAGTAATGAGACACATGAACCTAGCAACAATTACGTGATTGCTTGATTTTTAGATAACTAGTTTGACATTGTCACATTGGATAAATGTTTTTGCTGCCCATTTTCATCCTGAGACAAGATGGGTAAGAGAAAAAGTTATTCAATCGAGAACAAGAAAGAAATCATGAAGGAATCACGGGACAAGAATCTCCCCAAAATAAAAGACATGTGTAAACAAGCCACAAACAAGCCCTAGTGTCATATTTTGGGGTGAAAATTAATATAAGCTCTGTCTTATTTGCAGAAAAACACATTGGCTTCTACTTTGCTGGTCACACAAACTGATCATATTAAAGGAGCTGGATGCCAGAACATAAAAGTAATTTTTGTTGCCCTGCAATGCACACGCAAAATGTCACTTTTTTGTGGCACAAATTTTCAGCTAATTTTGCCACAAATTTTATGGTTTTCATAATTGTTTATGTATGCCAAGAAAAGTTTTCCATGGGTCAACTGCAGCCTCCGGACCTGTAGTTAGGCTACACTGATTTAGACTAATTTACTCACATTTTCTAATTACAAATTTTAAAGCTAAATTTCCAGTTATATTAATTGGATTAGGTTGATAATTTATTTCCAGCTTGATTGTCCAATGTTTGATCTAAAAAATTGTGCCAAGCCACAAATATGGTACTTGTTCCACATTCTAATTAACAATTTATCATACAGTTTTAGAATCTGTTTGCCTTCTATGTTCTCTTAACTCCAAATTCCATTTTAATTTTGAAGCTCAAAATTTTACTGATTTATACTCTTAGATTTCCATATCTCAAGCAATTTTACACCTCGTTTTCAGGATTAGTTACTCGTGTGGGTAGTGTTGAGTAATAGATTGAATGTCAGACTTGTTAGCAAAACTTTGAAAGTAAAGCATTCATTGAGTTCCATTCCTGTGATTTGGCTATGGAAAACTTGCCTGTGCATTTAAGCTTATGGTTTGGGCTCAAATTACAGCTTGCACCATCTGCAACAATACGTACAGGTGACTGCTGTCTTGTAGATCAAAGGCCTTTTTGCTGTCTTTAAAACTTTTTGTTTCTCATTGGTTCATTGCATTGAACAAGTTGTTATTAACAGAAATTCAGAATGTGCACAGGTGACTGCTGTCTTGTAGATCAAAGGCCTTTTTGCTGTCTTTAAAACTTTTTGTTTCTCATTGGTTCATTGCATTGAACAAGTTGTTATTAACAGAAATTCAGAATGTGCTCATTCCTGATTTTACTTCTAGCCTTCCACTTTCTGATCACCAAATTAAGTTTTTTGTTTTCATATTTCAAGTTTGAACCGAGTAAAGCTTCATTGCCATAAAGGATTGTTAATAGAGTTTCGAGATGGACCAACTCTTCTTTTTTGAATCATATTTAAGTTGTAAAAAATGCTATTTACGCTCTCCAAAACTTATGACTTTAGTATTCTTCTAATTCTTGCCTTTAGAAATCCAAATTCTGTGTTGCATTGCTGTCCAACAGACCTTCAAAATGTGCTGAATCCAAATTTTGCTACTTGCACTGCATTTTGAATTTTCTTAATCTTATAAATTCTCCTGTTTGAAGTTTATGCTTTTTGCATCCAACTAGAAATTTCTTAAACAATTGTGCCAAGTCTGCCAATGTGCTTAATTTCAGGTTGGTAGACCTATAACAAATCGTTATATCATTTTTTTTCTAGGCCAGGTAATTATCATTTAAAAAAAGTTTTTCCTTCAGTGTCTTCAAGCACAGTCCTTTTATAACCTTAGTTTTTGCAGAGGTACTATGGAAATAAATTGGCTGAAGGCTGTGCACCTTTGGCAGCAGAGGTATTGTGGAAGATCTTTGGACATACCTTTCTTTGCACAACGATTTCTAAATGTTGGGTTATCGTGTCTTTTTGCTTTAGCAACTCTAGTACAGAGTCTTTAATACTTTGCCACTATTACCAAAAAATATGGGCAAAACCAAAAATGTAGCAGTGCTGTGGTGCTCCCACTCTGCTGCACATAATTGAAAAAAGGCGAGGTGTTCCTGCTCTGTGCTACTTTAGACACAGCATATTTCCTCAACTTAAGTGCCTAATCTATTACCTGCTGCAGAAAGTTTGCAAATCTAAGTACAGTAGAACACTGATTATCTGAACACCACTCTGGCAAATGTCATAAAGGTGCATCTACATTCTTATCTTGAGAAATCGCTATTTGCGCTTGGTAACAGACTGTGTTTAAGTGCAAAGACTTTTTAGTTTCAAACTAATCTCGTGACTTTGTCTTCCATGAAAAGAAAAGGAAATGCAGTGACAATTGAGACAAAGCTTGAGACTATAGATCAACTAGCAATAAGAGTGAAGGCTTTTCTGGCTGTGGGCAACAATATTAGTATTGTTATTCGATTATCAAAAGAATCAAATGTCCTAAGCACCCTTGTTCCCAATTAGTTCAGATAATCGGCATTCTACTGTATACATACACTATGCAGACACCCCTTCCATTGAAACACCAAAAGATAACATGACTTTGTTACATTATAGTTAATTTCAAACATGCTTGAATAGTCCTTGAGGCTACTAGACAAACACTAACCAAAACTGGATAAAAAGAACAAGCATGCCAAACAATTTAATAAAAAGTGGTTGAATATCACTTCACAATAATTAAAACTGTGTTTCAGAATGGTCTCCAAAAAGATAAAGCATCACTTTTGCCCTCTTTTCAATATTCAAGGGCTAAGCTTTCAGCTGGCTCAAAGTTGAGATCAGGTGTTTCAGGAAGGTTCTTGTAGCCAATTTCTTTAAAGGTTCAGTTCAGCTCACTTGGTACGCATATTCAGGAGAGAAGTGTTGAGCAGGAAGCTTTTAATGTGAGCAATATCTAATGTTTCAATTGAGGACATGATTTTTGTCATGCAATTCCTTTCAGTGTTTCATGCTGCTTGTCGAATATTAGTTGGGCCTATTCAAGCAACCAAATGCAGTGGTACCTCGGGATATGATTGTTTCTGGCCATGAATATTTCAGCTTACAAATCGAGTTTTGAAGAAATATTTGTTCCAAGGTATTACCAAAAATTTGAGATACAAATGAGCAATTTAAAAAAATGTACATCTATTACCATAGGTTTTATGACATAGCAGTAACGTAGGTTTCCAGGATTGCCCGTTTGCATCACGTGAGAGCTTGTTTTGATTGTCAATACAGTACAGTGACTTACCACCAGGATAGATGCCCTCCCATTGATTTTCTTGGATGTAGTGCCATACAAGCTGCTCTCCCATTGGCTATCTCCCGACATTATTCATAACAACAATATGCATTATTATTGTTGTTTTGTTAATTTTATTAATGTCTCATTCTTTGTTTAGATGTGTATTATTTAATATGTACTTAAAATGTCTAGTTTTTGCCTGTGGAGGGGGGTGTAATATTCACATTTTATAAGACTGGGTTTGGGTGGGTTGAAATGGAGTAGGCCATTTACATATAAATCTTGCTTCTGCACATGAACAAATCACCTTACAAATGCCTTCCTGGAATGAATGAAATTCGTATCCTTAGGTTCCACTGTGAAGATAGTTTAGGAAGATGTGTTTCATCCTATGATGATGTAACTGCTGTCGTTTAACACTTGATCAACGTTTTGAATATGCGTTTGGTTGCATCCATACTGGACGGCATTTTCAGCTACAAAATAGTGTAAAACTAGAGCTGATGCCCTTTAACATATATACTAGAGCTTATCTCAATTTTACATATAAATTATAGGCATAATACAATATATGGTAGGTGTGGCTTAATTCATAATTCTCGTATTTAAGGCTGTATGTAAATGCTTGTCCTTGCTGAAGGATGGCCACTGAAAATTCTGATGATGAGGTTTCCAATTTTGACAGCTTGTCAATCTGTCCCAGTGAAGCTAGTACAAGCAGATCCGATTTCGTAACAGACAAATATGGATTTATTGGTGGAAAAGAATACACTAATCCAGAGTAAGTAACATAAAAATTGATATAACAGTCTCAGCTATGGGTGTAATAGCTTGCTCTTGCTATCTTTTTGCCTGCACAGCTGAAGATGTTGGACTAAGTATCAATTTTGTCAAGTAGAAAATTAAAAAATATCATGTCCAGAATAGCCAGCAAATTATTGGTGGTGTTTGTTTTCAAGCTTAAATAAGGGTTTGCACATGTGACAATGACATGAATTGCTGCCGACTTGAACTGTGAAGACTATAATCGTTTTGCAGTCTGCCTAGCTCTCCGTACAGATTGTTTAATGAGCCATGTTTGTTGTTGAATTGTTTCAATAAAATTGCTACTTTAGGCATGGTTTCTTGCAGTTATACTGTTTGGAGGATTCTCCAGTCAATTTTTATTGGAGTATTTTATTTTGTAGATCGGAAGTAATTTCAGTTGAAACAGTTCGAGAAAGAGAAATGAAGTGGATATCAATGTTGGATCATTGGGATAAATGGATTTTGAAACGTTTTCCAATGGTAAGCAGTAGCATTATTGCAAAAAGCCAACTTTGCCACGTTTTTTGAGTTATTGGTTTGCAAATAAGTTTATCTGTCTGCTAAAAAGCTTAGTTTGTACTAAATGAAAGTAAAAGCACGTACTTTTTGTATCTATATTTTTTTACATTTTATACCTGTAGTGTCCAAACTACGACTCTTGAAATGAAATGGTGTAGGTCCTAGAACATCATGACTTGTGGCCATCATCACTGATTGATCTTCAGTGTAAAAATTCTGCCCTTTTTAGGTTGATGTCAAAAAAAAGAAAGGTCTTGAAAAGGGTCTGCGCCTGACCAGCAATAGCATTCAGTTGAGTGGAATAGTTCACATGTAGAAAGGTTTGCAAACCTGCAGTTTACAATGAAAGCAGCAATTTTTGTGAAAGCTAATAATATATAAGTCACTGGGGGTAGAATAGTGAGGCTGTTTACCCAGCATGTCGTAAGAGGTGACTTTTGGGTACCTGCCTATGTTAACTATGATTGGAGACTCCTTATTCTAAAAACTGAGGTTGGAGGTAAGCAAGGGCATGCTCTCGGTAAAAACGAAGCTCCAAGAATTACTTCATGAATGAGTTTGTTGAAGAATTGCCTCCAGTCCCTGGCAGCTCTTAAATGGGCAGGGGGTGTGAAGAATCGCCAGGTTACAGAAATTTGAGGTAAGATCTGGAAGTTGGAATGTTGGAAATTTTTGTGGAAGAGGTACAGAAGTGTGAACAGTTAAGAAAAAGAGAAGTGGATATGTGCTGTCTACAGGAAGTAAGATGAAGAGGGCAAAGAGCTCGATTTGTTGGTTGCAGAGGTAGGAGATATAAGCTGTGGTGGTCTGGAAATAATGATGGAATAGGACGGGTTGAAATTTTAGTCAAAGAAGAACTTTTCAAAAAGACCGTAGAAGTTTGGATAAAAAGTGACAGAATGATGGCAATGGTGCTGGTTTTTGAGGAGGAAGTTATAAGAGTTATATTTGCATATGCTCTCCAGGTTGGAAGATCAGAGTGCGAGAAAGATCAATTTTATAATGACATGGCAAGTGACTGGGATTTGCAAAACCCTGGTGAAGTGATTCTTGGTCAGGGAGACTTCAACGGACATGTTGGGAGATGGATTGATGTTTTTGAGGGTGTGCATGGAATTGGCAAAAGAAAGGTTGAGGGAAGAAGACTACTCGAGTTTTGTGATGAAATGGAGTTTTGCGTGGCAAATACATGGTTTGAAAAGAAAGAGTAGAGAAAAATAACATGCAATATGAGTGGAAATAAAACTGAGATTGATTTTGTATTGGTTGGTAAAACAATAGAAAGTATTTAAAAGACATGAAAGCCATCTCTGGGAATTGCAACATCGGTTGGTGGTAACAGGCATAGACAAAAGATAGTTGAAGAAAGTAGTGAAGAACAAACAAACTATTGGAAGGAGGGTTTGGAAGTTAAAGGAAAACAACATGACAACAAAATTTCAAGAAAGAGTTAAGGGATTGATTGATGTTGATGCACCCAATCTATGGAGTACTTTTAAAAATAGTATACAGCAAGCTTGTGATGAAGTATGTGGAAAGAAAAAAGGTAGAAAAAACCATGGGGATACATGGTCGTGGAATGAAGATGTGAAGGAAGCAATACAACTAAAGAAAGTGGCAAATAAAAAGATGTGCAAAAATTGATCAGAGGAAAACAACGCTAAATATAAGAATATCAAGAATTGAACAAAGAAAGTGGTAACTAATTCTGTGAGGAAAGATGCTAAAAAAGAGTTAACAAAATTAAACAAAAAATCAAATAACATTTTTACACTCGTAAAGTTTATGAAAAAAGATGGAAAAGATATTGAATGAGGTAGATGCATGAGAGGAAAAGACGGAAAGTTAGGTTTCAGTAAAAAAGACAGAAAAAGAATATGGAAAAAATCACATGGAGGAGATCATAAATAAAGAGAACGATTGGGATCACGTGACAGCAGCTAAGTATGGTAGAGGGACCTATTAGAAATGTTACTTGCAAGGAAGTGACAATAGCAATATAGGTGATGAAACCAGGAAAGGCAGCTAGACCCTTTGAAGTATGTTCAGAGATGATATCTGCTAGTGGGAAGTAGATGTTAGTGTGATGGAGGAGCTTTATCAACGTGTGTTAGATGGGAAAGGAATGCCAGATGAATGGCAATTGCTGGTACTGGTACCAATTTTCAAGCAAATGGGAGATGTAAGAAACTGCAATACTTACCGAGGAGTAAAGCTGTTATAGCACGCCATGAAGATCATTGAAATAGTGGTGAAGAAGGATTCGAGAATTAGTAAATATTGATTCAATGCAGTCTGGTTTTATGCCAGGAAGAGGAGCGACAGACGCATTGTTTGTAGTGTGAAGAATGCAAGAGGAATATGGGAATAAGAAGAAAAAGTTGTACATGTGTTTTGTGGATATTGAGAAGGCATTTGATAGATTTCCAAGAAAGGAGATGGAGTGGGCAATGAGAAAGAAAGATTTACCAGAAGTAATTTTAAGAGTGGTGATGAGCCTCTATCACGAGGCAGAAACGAAAGTTCTAGTGGGATCTGAGTCATCCGAAGAATTCTTGGTACAAGTTGGTGTACGTCAGGAATCTGTGTTGCCACCACTGCTTTTTGCAATTGCAGTGGATGTGATCTCGGAATATGCAAGAGAAGGATTGATAAATAAAATTGTGTATGCAGATGACTTGGTTTTAATGAGTGTGGCAAGAGGGTGATGGCAAATTCGGTGATGTGTACAAGATGTGATATATGGGTACATGGTAGATGCGCGAAAATGAAGAGAGTGACTTCAACTCTGGCAAAAGGTTTTGTATGTGATCTATGTGTTGATACAAAGGAAGGATTGTGGAACCAGTTAAAAATATCATTTTTCGACCAGGTTGACTTTGTGAAGAGCTTTTGTTATTTTGGGTCAGGTTGAACATCAGTGGTGGAAGTGAAGCAGCAGTAACAGCAAGAACGAGAATTGGATGGATAAAATTTAGAGAATGTGGGGAGTTACTCTATTGAAAAAAGTTTTCGTTAAAAACTAAAGGAAGGATTTATCAGAGTTGTGTAAGATCAGCAATGTTGTATGGGAGCGAGATGTGGTATCTAAGGGAGAATGAGATGGCAATTTTGAGAAGAACTGAAAAGCCATGATGAGAGCAATATGTGGAGTTAAGATGATTGAGAAAAGGAGCCAAGAACTTTTGAGTTTCCAGGGTTTAAAGGATACTTGGGATGGACTAGCCAGGGCGAGTGGAGTGCGATAGTATGGGCATGTTTTGAGAAGGGATAATGGTGATGTTTTGAGAAGAGCATTGGATTTTGAAATGGTGGGAAGAAGAGGGCATGGGCAACCGAATATGATGTGGAAGAGACAAGTGGAAGAGCATACCAATCAGATTGGACTAAAAAGGGAGGATGCCATTGGCAGAGTGAAGTAGCGTAATGGTGTTTTTGAACTATCGAGAAGCACCAGGTGAATCTGACCACCTGCGTTAACACAGACAAAACGGGGTATCAGGCGAGTTTGTCTACAACAGTTCATCTAAAATACAATTTGTCTAAACGAATTTGTCTTAAACAATTTTAGACTCTAAAGAGTTTAGGGTTAGGGTAGGGGTTAAGGTTTTGACAATTCGTTTAGACAAATAGTATTTCAGACAAATTGTATTGTAGACGAATTGTTTTAAACGAATCATCCTAGACCCCAAAACCGGATTTAAAAAACTGGATCTCTCTCTCTGTCAGAACTTGGAAACAACGTTTTGGTTTGGTTATATATTTTAAGATTAAGCTGCTTCATTACCAGCTTGGAAAAATGTTTTAAGGGTATGTTGGTGCTATCAGCTGCATATGGCTTTTAAAAGCGCTCTATAATTTTTTAGGTCAAAAGGCGTTGTAGAAAAGGAATTCCATCTTCTCTTCGAGGGAGAGCGTGGCAGTTATTATGTGGCAGCAAGCAATTACAAATGAAAAATAAAGACGTTTATCAGGTAAAACAGTGTCCTATTTACTTCTTCGATTGTACTACGTCTTAAAATGCAGAGTTTTGCCTGTAAAACCTTGTCTTGATTTTATATAACATTGCTGTATATTTCTATGTTAAAGAGTTTAGATGTAAGTATAGCTAAACTAACATTGCGCTGAGCAATCGTAATTACTTTAAAAACATTACAGCACTGCATCCAGGAGCGTTTTAAAAGTATGCGAAGCGATGTTGGCTAGTCATCTAATGCTTGAAGTTTTCGTTTTATGTGGCCTCTTATGTCATTGAGCTACAACTACTGTTAGAAAGAGGGGTTTTCAAAACACAAACTCCGTCATTCACAAGCAAAAAATAAAACATTCCAAATGGCCACTTACTTGTGGCAGCGAATGAGAAACGTGAAGCTGCTTTTTTTGATAGGATCAAGTCTAATTGAGGTTTAAAATTCGTGCTTGCTGTCATAAGTATTGCTTGCAAATTCCATTGCAAACATTTGCAATGGAATTTGCAATTTCACCTGTTAAAACAGATCTGTAGCATGCTTTGACATATTTTATCTTAGAAAACGTTTTTTCACAGCACTTTGAGTTCCGAAAATTCATAATTTTCCTCAGGCAAAGTTTTTTTAAACAGCCATATTTATCATTTGAGAAACATTAATAGCAATCTGTTAGGCTTCCTTCTTTCTATTGGTCCTTGAGCGTGTCGTAACACTACCGGTCTATTTCCTCCATCAGTATTTTCGGCTGAAATGCTTCATACTACAAGGAAATGGGTTTTGGAAAATTGCTATGTTGTTGCGTTTGTGTGAAAATTAGCACAACGCTTCTGGAACTGTAATTTCAACTTAGCAAAGGTGACTTCTGCAAACTTATGAGGGGTTGGAGAGCTTGTTTCTTCCTTAAATTCGTCACAATGTGGAAAGTGTAGAAAGGAACTTTTTTATCAGTTGAGACTCAAAGAAAATGATTTTTCGGCGAAATGCGTTTAATTCAGAGTACATATTGCAGACAAAAAGAGTTTCGCCTTGCAACCGAAGATTGAATTTATTTAGATGCTCTGTCAAATCTGCAATATAGGTCGATTTTAAAAGCTCTTTGCTGCTTGCAAGTAATCGCTCAGGATGATTGGTTTCATCTGAAAATTTCTCAGTCTTCTAGGTTAGAAAAATCGTGCCAAAATTTTTTGATCTATGGTAAGATATAGGCAGTTAGTCGGTTTGACAGTAGAGAGATCACTGACCGAGTCAGAGCAATAAAATTTATGGTAAGGTGTATGTAGATATTCTTCTTAATATCTTTTTAGTGAAGTTCACTGTTAAAACAAGGGATTCCATTACGCAAGACAAATTTAAGTATTTCCTGCACAACGCTTGTTGGTGAATCATACCAAGAAGGAACATAGGTTAGAAGCAACCGTCAGTTTTAGCAGCTATGCATATTTGCCTAACCAAACTTTTTACAGTGCCTCACATGTTTTTACGACCATCAGTTGTAATGCACTTCAGTTTTTCCATTCCAGATTGTACTGCCAGAGGAATTTTTAGTGTTTGTACCATGCACACTGTTCACAGAAACTAGCTTTTTTGTCACCTCAAAATTAGAACTGACTCCACGAATAAACAGCGACAATTGTGAAGTGTCGATCACATCTGTTGACTCATCAAGCGCTATCAAATACTATTCGAACCCTTTGGTCTTCTCTTTTAACTGAGAAACTATATTGTTTTCAATATCCTCAACTACGGGCAACTTCACTGAAAAGCAAACATTCTTGAATAGGTTCTCTTCTGGGCAAATTGCTTCTGCAGCTTTAGTTATGCATCACTTAATTAGCTTGCTTTCTGTAAAGGGTTTCCCCGCTTTGCTAACAAGTGTGCCACTTGAAAACTAGCTTTCGTTGCTGCCTCATTTGCCAGAGTTCTCTTTTTGAAAAAAAATTGTAGCGATGTTTAGTTGCGTTTCAATATTAAGCAAATTGCCTAATCGCCCTCTGCCACTTTGAAGAAATCAAGACCTCAGTCTCTTAAAAAACTCGTCATTCTGAGGCCACATCTTTCCATGGTTTGTGTAGACCGGGGGTAGGCAATCTTTGACGACCCAAGAGCCATTTTGGCCAGATTTCCATCAAAGGGGGGACAATGAGGGGCGCAAAACGTTTTATTTGGGCAAACTTGTGTGACACAACCCACCAAATCAAGGGTGATCTCGAAAAAAAATGGTCGTCATCTTTAATTGTTGGAAAGAAACAAATTTCAAGACACGCTCACCTGGTTCATACTTTCTTAACAGAAGTGTTTTTCAAAAAAAAAAGCAAAAGAGCCGCCGGTTGCCGACCCTCGGTGTAGACGTAATAAATTTTAATTCTTATGCCTTTGAAAACTCGAGTAAAATGAAAGACAAGAGAGCAAGATAGGTTGAACAAATTATACAGTAGCTTTCTTGCACAGTACTTCGGCTATTATTGCGGGACTGAGAAACGTAAAGAGCTAACGGCTAGATCGATTGGACAAATAAATTTGGCACGAATTTAGTACTTGGTTCAACTGCCGTTACGTGCAAATGAAAATTGTTGACCAACCCTTAAAAAACAGACGGTAGACCTGCATATCTCTTGTTTCACATGCTCTGAACACAAAGTTCTCTTTGTAATAGCACCGTTGTCAAAGTCTACTGCATGTTTCGGGTTTAATGAAAGAATAAAAACAAGCTTTACCGTTCTATATTTTTCACTTTTAACAGTAAAAGCACTTTCTTGTTCATTTTAATACTAACTAATGTTCCCGTTCTAGCTTTCAAAACAACAAACCATGAACGCTTATTGAATTTGTACAAGCTAGAAATTTAACTGACTTTGTTGCGTTTTAACAGGACTTAGGCCCGCTAAGAGATAATGCAATTGTAGAAAACTAGGCATTTTTGCTATAACAAAAACTTGTGACTGGGCAATGCTAAGAATCATGTATTTTCAAATCGTTGAAAGTTTATACTGCAACTGGGTTGTATTATTCGCTACTCACTACCATTATTTTACTGATTTGTACAAATGATTCATTAGCAAGCTATGGAAAATTATTATTTTATTTCTTCAATTGGAATTTTTAGCAAGCTCTTCGCGGGCCGTGTAAAATGGCGTTGCGGGCTGCATTTGTCCTGCTAACTGTAGTTGAGAAACCTCTGCTTTAAAAATATACTGAAGTATTTGCATAATGCATCTTATTGTGAAACCCAATTTGCTCTGGCAGGAAATGCTGTTCTTAACTGTAAAATCTGAAAAGATATGATTTTTGAAATAATGGTTTATAGAAGGGGTGCAAAAATTTTTTTGGAATTTTGTTGCGCGTAGAAATCGTTACTAGCACACACATGTATAAACCTGTGTTGCGAAATAGTTGCTGGTGCTTCTCCCAACCAAGTCTAAAAATTTCCCCGATTGACATCAAATTTACCCAAAGAAAGGATGATAGCCGAAATTACCTGACCGTGAGGCGAAAGTTCCATTGACGCAGCGATCGACAAGCCATGGCTTTTTTGGGGGGTCAACTTCAAGCACATGCCCGAATTTACCTAAACGGAGAGGCAGGTCATGCATAGCAGCAACGATTAGCCTGCCGTGACCTTTTTTTTTCTTTTTGGAGATCAACCTGAAGCACCCGCTGACTTTGGTCTTCATGTCGTTGGGAAATCCCTCGTCAGGTCAAAATACCCATTTTCCATCACATTTTGCAGCTGTTCGGACAGTGGGTGTTCACCCTTTTTGGTCACGCGGCGCGAGCGCTCGACCGTATTTTTGCACCTGTGGTTTACAATAACTTTAGCATACGTAAATTGACGTGTTAAATTTTTGATTTACTGAATTGTGATGTGATTTTTAATCAGAATTTACTGCGTGCTGAAGCTTCTACTCAGACTGCTGAGGACATTGAGAAAGACCTACATAGACAATTTCCATTTCACGAGATGTTTTCGCAGCAAGATGGAACAGGGCAACAGGATTTACGTGATATTTTACATGCATATGCTATCTACAACACTCGCGATGGATACTGCCAAGCCCAAGCTCCTGTTGCAGCTGTCCTTCTAATGCACATGCCAGCTGAGGTACAATAGCTTACCATTGTCATAAACTCAAGTATTTATTTTTCACATCCCCTTGTTTTTGTCCTACAGGAAGCTTTTTGGTGTATGGTCGCCTTGTTTGAACGTTACATACCTGGCTATTACAGTCCTGGATTGGTAAGAGATTGCTACTTTATTATGGTATATTTCAGAGAATTTTTAGCTTATTTCTTGTCCACTTTAAACTTGGCTTCTTGCTCCTGGGCTTGATTTGTAACCGACGTGAATTTTGCGAACCATGGGTTTGTGTAGAAATTATTTTCACATTTTACTGCCTGAACCAAATTTCAAGCACTCAAGGCAGAAGCGAACGTTTAAAGTGGACATGTGAGTAGGCTAAACGTGAAATAGTAATCAACATTTTTAGTGGTTTAGTCTCCTGCATCAACGTTTGTAGGTAATTGGTTTTGAGAACTCTTAAAATTTGCGTAGTTTTTTCAACTGTAGCGTTTGGTTTCCCAAATCGCTGAAATTTCTTCTATCCAGCTCAGGTGTATCAGTTGTTGTATAGAAGAACTTGAATTTGGAAAAGCCATTGCGTGATTATTTTGTGATAGCAGTGTGTATTCAAAGTACGCATTGAGTAATGATGATTACTCATTCTTATGCGCCATCTGTTGAATTGATGTTATTAGTTGGGTGATTGATTAATAAAATACGCCATTTTGAAATTAAGATGGTGATTAACACTCTATTACGCTACTATTACCTCTGTATAGATAAATATTACAAGCTGGTATGTTGGGTTTGCCTGCAACATTGTGTTAGTTCAAGCATAAGTTGTTGCAATGTTATAAACCTTAGCTAACAGCATTTGGTTCTTTTTGGCGTTGCCCTTGTCTCAGTTGTAGGTTTGCCTATGACGGCGCGTTTGTGTAAGCGCAGGTTGTTGAAATCTTTTAAGCTTTTTCCACCGTTTGTTGTTTGTATTAAACACTGCCAAAGTCTCACCAATTATATTTGCTTCGTTTTCTTTATTTCCGTTTACCATATGTCGTTTTCAACGTTAAAAACATAAGTTTAGCAGCATTTCACTGGTATAATGTCTGTATTTATTTTTGACCATGGCGCTTTTTCTTCTAGCTACGTGACTTATTTGCTTTCTTTGCTTATCTCAATACACATATTTTCTCGGAGTGTTATCTACGATAATATAAATGTGTTTTACCCAAGTGGCAAAACCGCATTCATTCTGAATACAGTCAAGGTTTTTACCAATAGGTTTGCATAGGGGTTGTTGCGTTTATTGTGACGAATAATTAAATTGGTGATGAAATGAGGCATGCGGCTAAATTGATGTCAGTCTTGTAGTACTGTTTAGTGTTTCACCTTGGCATTGTTATGTGTTATAGGAAGCGGTTCAAATAGATGGTGACGTCATGCAGGGACTTCTTCGTCACGTGTCTTCAACTGCGTACAAACATCTAGACAAGCATCATATATCACCAATGCTTTATTGCACTGAGTGGTTGATGTGTATTTTCTCAAGAAATCTACCTTGGCCATGCGTGTTAAGACTCTGGGATGTTTTTTTTTGTGAAGGTGAGTCTGTTTGCATTATTTTTGCAATGTCTTTTAAAGTTAAGTGCATACCACCTCGGGCCAACTTGGTAACACTTTATATGTTTTTGTCAAAAACAAGGCGCTCAACACCTCAGCGTTTATTTTTTTTTTGATGATTGCATTGCATAATTCAAAATTAGTTGTTTCCCTTCAAATGAAGTGAACTAAAAATCTTTCCACTTTTCAATAAAAATATTTTCTTGTTGAAGGCAAGTGGCGCCGAGTGCGGGGGGGGGGGGGGACGCCAACCGCAAAAATTTTTACTTCGGGAGCAGCCCCCCGTTGATTAAGTAAGCCTACTTTGTTATAAATGGAGTCTGTTTTGTTACCCAGGCCCACTATTTTGATACAAAATAAATTGAAATCGCCATATGACATTGTTTGCAATTTCCAAAAAATGCTCGGTCTTTCACCGCTGGTGATCTAAATCGATGACGATTCGTTTGCTGGGTTGGTTATAAAAATTATTACGTCATCAAAGCATGACGTCACAGTTTCGCCCACCCAAAGATTTTGAAAACTTGGCGCCTATGTTTGAAGGTTAAACCGCTGATCAAAAAGTGCCTTCGTACTGCTTTCTATCTGTTGCTTAAAGATGAGTCTGCTTTCTAATTCTTGTCAAAAAGAGTTAATATGTATTTTAAAGAAAGAGTGAGAGTTTATATAATAATTTAAGTAGTGCAATCCGGTCACTCACTTGCAAAAGCAGCTATCTCTCTTTATGATTCTTCGTTTCCCCTTTCAATGTACTTGTAGAGCGCGATGCTTACGCTTGTTGTGGTGAAGTTTTGGTCGTGAGGTGCTGCTGTGGAGTTACAGCATAGTAGATTCTATGCACTCCTCAAGTGGCAAAACCAGGAAATTCGGTCTCTCACTTACAAAAGCAGCTATAAAATCAGCTACGGTGTCCACCTAAGTGGTCGATTGGTACTTACCACAGATAGAAGGTCTACATCTCGAAGGTTTGGATACCTGCTGGTCGGATACGCGTCATTGAAGACCAATAATGGCGAAACCGGTCTGGTGCTTCCTTGTTGTTCATGACCCGTATTTGAGGGATGGTCCCGCCTATTTGTCATACTAGCGTTGTTCGGATCGTGACTCTTCGTAAAAACTAAAAGAAAAAAATTGATAGGTATTTCTTGACTATTTAGCCTACATAGGTAATCTCTTTATTAATAATTGGATTCATAACATTTTGCGAATACATGAAGCGTTTTAGATTAGCAGGTTTAGCGCATAACCAGTACTTGACCGATTTTTTTTTTATTTAACACAACAGGTTCAGTGACCTTTAAGTGAATTGATGCAGTCATGATCATGCCTGCGTTAAACAAGGCTTTGCTCCATTTTTATTGTAATTGACTACCATTTCCAAAGTAGTAAAGCTGCTCACTGGTTTGTTTTTCTGATTAGTGCACGTCCACTATCTGCTCTATAGATGGCTAGGGCTAGTCCAGATCGTGGGGGACATTATGAACTGCACCATTTAGAAGGATCCCCACAGTTTTCACCTTTCATTTCTAAAAAGGTGATTTTCGGTTACCCATCAACGGCAGTTTACTTTGGTTGTGGTTGGTCTATCATATCCAGAACTTCATTTGTATCTATGACTGGTTTGAAGTGAACTGCGCTTTCTTTGGCTTGAACTTAATTAGCCTTGCGATGTGAATTTGGATAACCGTTTAATGCCTTGTCCCCATTCGAAGAAAGAGGGAGGAAATACAACAAGACTATGAATTTTATGTTTTGTCCATAGCAGTGCTCTTCATCTTTTTTGGCACCATGGAACCCCTGACATACTTTAGCAACTAACATTGATTCTCTCATTTCTAAAAAACGAGTGTAACTGGTAAGAAAATTTTAATTTTCAACTTAGTTCAAGTCGTGATATGAGCAATGTGATCACAACTTCTTAAAGCTTACTGAAGCCCTATAAAGGTTTTTCGAATCACTTGGGTTCCGTAGAATTCTTATTAAAGGCAAGCTATTTTGTCAGGGACGAAGATACTTAATACAAATTTTTTATATCCTATTTTTTAGGTATAAAAATTGTTTTTCGTTGTGGATTGATCATTTTGAAAAGCGCTTTGGGTAAAGTTGAAACGATAAAAAGTCTACCGGGTATGTACGAAACACTGGAATATTTGAAGAAGTTCGATTTGAAAGGATTAAAACCCGACGTTTTAATTAGAAAGGTAATAGCAACTAATAAGCTGTTCTAATTTATTTACAGTTACTTTCTACCAGGCTATAGCCTGGACCGTTATTTAATTACTTTTTTAAATTCGGAATAAACGACTGCGATGTGACAGTTCAAGTACTGGCCAAAATAAAATCGCTGCAAAAATGTTTTGCGACTAACAAATGTACCTATTCAGATAGAACAACTTCGCATTGAAATTGAAGACTTAGAAGCCGAACAAAAACGTCAATTTAAGCACCGAAAGAAGCAGAATCCTCAAGCAAAAATGGCTCGTCGTTCGTATAGATTTACCCCTGCTTTCCACCATTTCAATTCGTCTTCTGCACCGGCACTCCTCCGAACTAAAAAGGCAAGTATTGTTATAAGTGACCGCAAAGCAAGCAAGCGCGGTCATTTTATTTGTTCTTTACAATGACTTGGATGTTTGCTTGTTTGGATTTCAAAAACAGCTCTTTTCTTCGTAAAGTTGCATGTATTCTATGTAGAGCTTGTGGGTGGGTTTGGCTTAACCACGGTAAAAATGCCAATAAAAAGTATGTCATTGTGCTTTATGCTGTTGGCAGTGGATATGGAAGTAGGACTGCCACTGACAACACGGTTGTTTGCATGGCGTTAGCAGCAGTTTGTTTAGTGACGTCCATTTTTCTATTAAACTTGTGACGTTCATTTTTCTATTTTCTAGTTAAACTTTTCTAATTAAATTGTGTGACGTTTCATCGTACAAGTTTGATATAGATCAGTTTGGGAGTAAGTTTAAAGCATAATTTTTTCTCAAATTTGCTTTATATATATGACTTTTAAATTGCCCAATACGAAAATTTTCTACTTTTATTCAGTAGTTTGTTTTCGTCCCACTTGGACATCTTTTCTAGCAATATGTTTAGTGATGCACCAATCAATAGCCGCCTCAACGTGGTGGTGTAGTCCCCGACCCCGTTGGGGTTTGGTCGAAATGGCTGTTGGCCTTCCCGAGGTTCCCAGTTACCCCTGGCACTCCCCTTCATTTTTTTGCTATGCTTTTCTCTGAACGACTGCAAAAGGGCAGCACACAGCTCCTTCAAAATCGGTCGCCTGTTTTATCTTTCTCTCTTCTCCTGCCCTTCTCTTGCCCGTCTTCATCTCCTCATTCTTCTCCTTCTTTTGATGAGGGGTAACGTTGATCCCAACCCTGGCCCCATCCATCTTTCCTTGCTCAGTGTGCGCTGGAATTGTGACCTGGCGGGGCAAATTAGTGCAATGCTCCAAATGGGTCCATCTAAGGTGCTCACAACTTTCCCTCTCCAAATTCAGAACTCTTGGCAGCTCTCACTCTTGGAACTGCCCCCCCCCCCTGCTGTGTCTCCACTGGTAACACTGTGACTCTCTCCTCGGACTCCGACATGTATACCTTTACTGTGCAATCTAGCCCCCTCTGCTAATGCTGCACTTCCGCCCCACCCTCGTCTTTGAACCTTTAATCCCCCATCTGCTCATTTTGTATCCTCTCCCTCTGCCCCCTCACCACTGTCCCTTGATCCTGGCTGTCTTTCTATGCCTCCTGCCTCCTCTCTCTCTCCTGATTCTTTCAGGGTTCTTCAATGGAATGCTGGTAGTCTTCGAGCTAGAAGCACCGAAATACTTTACTTTCTTTTATCCCACGCTGTTGACCTTATCTGTATCCAGGAATCCGATCTTAACTCATCTTCCTCTTTTCAGATTCTTGGATTCTTTGCTCTGCGTTCTGATGCGCCCACTCCCAGTCTGGCATTCTCTCTCGTGATGCCACACACGCTAGCAGTGGCGTCATCATTTTTGTCAGGCAGGGCTTATCTTTCTCTGAACCATCTACCTCCTCTCTTTGCTTGATTCTTACTCTGACTATGTAAGGGTCAACATCTCCTAACAACTCCTCCTCGCTCTCATTTCTTAATGTATATGCCCCCCATTCACTCTTCTCTTACGGATAGCAGAGCTGACTCCTTTTCTCCCTCCAGAAATCTCTTCATTCTGGGGGGCTTCAACTGCCATCACCCCCTCTGGGACTCAAGGTACTTCTGACCCACCGGTAGGAAGTATTTGACTGGGTCATCTCTTCTGACCTCCTCCTCCTCAATGACCCTGACACACCCACCCTTCTACACCTTTCCTCTGGCAGTCGCTCCTCCCCTGACATTTCCTTTGCTCCCTCCTCTCTTGCTCTATCTTGCTCCTGGGAGGTGCTTCAAGACCTGGGTTCTGATCACCTACCAATTCTTCTGTCTTGCCCTTTCTCTCCAGTCTTTTGCCCCAACGTGCGTCCCCCTTCCTTCAGTTTTCAGAAAGCTTGCTGGGATGACTTTGACTCCCACTGTCCTTGTGCAGAGGAATACTACTTTCTCTTTCCTCTGCTGCTGCTCTCTTTACCTCTCTGGCAGTGAATGTGGCCAAATCTTCCAATTCTTTTGACCGCATCAGACGCCCTTCTAAAGCCTGGTGGTCTGCTGAGGTGGAAGGTGCAGTTAGTGAAAGACGCAAAGCTTTCACTGCCGCTCACAGAAGTGATGAAGATCGCCAGGCTTACATCTCCACTTTCTGACGTGCTTTGTCAGTCATTGCCAAGGCCAAGGCTGAGGCATGGTAGACGACTTGCTCTTCTCTTTCACCCAAATCAAACCCAAAAACTGTATACTCTCTTCTCTGCTCTATCGCTGGCTCTCCTTCCTCGTTTTCCTTCTCTCCTAATTTCTCTAACTGTTCTTCTCCCAGGAAATCGGCTTTGGTCTATGCCGCTTACCTGAGATCCCACATTTCCATTTCTCAGCCAAAGGCCCTGTGTAACAGAGCCAGAGGCTACTTTTCTGAGCCACGAAGAGTCTCACTCATCCTTCTGCTCTCCTTTCTCCCCATTGAATTTCTTGCGGCTGCCTCCAACTTCCTTGTCCACTACTACTGGCCTAGACAAAGGTGCCTATTCTTTGCTAAAGCATCTTCCTCGCTTTGGCATGGATTTTCTTCACATCTTCAATCTCTCCTGGACTTTGCATTCCTTTCCTTCCATCTGGAAGACATCTTCTATTATTCCCATATACAAGATGGAAAAGCCTCTCGACTCTCCTGCTTCCTTCCGGCCTATCTCTCTCATCTCCTGCATATCAAAGCTTATTGAACAAATCATTTTATCCCGTCCACTCTTCTTTCTGGAATCTAATTCCATTCTCTCTCCTCGCCAGACCGGTTTCTGCTCTGGATGGTCTAAACTAGATCAAATTCTTTATCTTTCTCAGTCCGTTTTGGATGGGTTTAACAAACCCAGGCTGGGCTCTCGGATGATCCTGTTTACTATTGATTTCTCTAAAGCTTTGGCTCTGTCTGGCATCCCGCCCTTTTCCACAAGCTCATTTCGGCTGGCCTCCCTCCTTGCTTTACTTGTTGGACTCAATCTTTGCTTTCTGACAGGCATGCTTGTGTGGTTTATCAAAATCGCAAAAGTTGCTCCTTTCAAGTCCATCGAGGTGTTCCGCAAGGATCCGTTCTTGCCCCTGTACTTTTCTCTCCATCAATGATTTTCCTGCTTCTTTGCATTCTTCCATTAGCTGCTTCTTTGGGCTGACGATCTGGCCATTTGGTTCTTCTCTCCTCTCGGTCCCCACTGTGGTGGAGGCCACACAAGTAGCTCTGATTTGATTGGAGCGCTTGTCTGAATACTGGTGTCTTCCTCTCAATCCGAACAGATGTGAAGCCTCCTTTTTGTTGGATCCCGACCAAGCTAACCTCCAGCCCAACTTCCTCCTACTTGGCTCATGCCTCCATTTCAATCCTACTCCAACCTTTCTTGGGATCACCTTCAACCGCACTTTTTCCTTTTCTAAATATGTATCTTTGCTGAACCCCAAGTTGCTACTTCTTCATGTGGCCCCTGTAAGGAGTCCCTCTCTGTTCGGTATAAAGCTTTTCTTTGGCCCCTTCTTACTTATGCTTCACCCGGATGGTTTCCATTCTTAAGTGTTACCAATACCACCAAATTGGAATGCCTCCACAGAGGTGGCTAGTTGCACCATCACTGGCTCCCTGTCGTCTTCCCCTATCCCACTTCTCCTCTCTGAGGCTTCTTTACCTCCTCTACAAGTCACCCTTACTCATTTCACTCTTTCATCGTATGAGCGAGCCCTTTGTCTCCCAACCTCCTTTCCTATTTCAGGTTTGGCCAGACTTGGAGTGAAACCAAGACTCTGCAGATTGTCCTGGAGAGCTTTAGCATCCACTCACCCACTCATGCTTTTTCTTCTTTCCCTAGGGAGCCTCTTCATGCTCTCATTCTGATCCCCTCTCTCTCTCGCCAAGGTGCGGCTCTCACTCACCTTGATTCTCTCCCCCCTCATGATCTGGTACTCTGGATTGACGGCTAGGCAAGGGCAGCTCCGGCATACTTGCCAACTGCTTTCTCTGTGGCACAAAAGCCACTCTTCTCAGCAGGCCCAGTATGTTCAAGTTTTTCTGCTGAAGCCTACGCCATTCTGCACACTCTCAACTGGTCTCGGCAGCACTAACAAGTCTACCACTTCTCTTCTCCTTCTCCTACTATCTGACTCTCCTTCTGTCCTCACCACCCTGTCCTCTCCTCCATCTTTCCTTTCACCTCAAACTCTGTGGCAGATCTGGCAGGAACTGTCTTCTCTCTCCTCCTGTTCTATCAGACTACAGTGGGTCCCTGGACACTCGTTTCTTCTAGGGAACAATGCGGCTGATGAACTGGTCAGACGGGGAGCGCTACTTGTGCCCTCTGCAATCCCTTGTAGTCTCTTTCCTCTTATCTCTCAAATCCACTCTTTTCTCGGACTGGAGGCGTACTGTCTTATTGAAATTCTTTGACACACAGGTTTCCTCAATTTCTACCAAGGAACTTGTGCTCCCTCGTCATGCTCGCTGTGTCCTCTCTCATCTACGCTGCAACGGACACAGCCTTCTGTTAAGTTCTTATTTCTAGGATTGGCAGATACTAGAATTCTTTCTGCAATGCCTGCGGACACTAGTTCCAGGACACCTGTGATCTCATTCTGCACTGTTCAGCTAGGGATTCTTTGTGCTGCTCACTCTTTAGCAATTCTCTGTTTCTCTACGACCTGTGGCCCAGGCCCTGGGCAGTTGCCCGGCTTCTGGGGCTTCATGGCTTTCCGCCATGCCCTCATTCCTTGGAAGGGGTTGGGTAATCAACAACCACAACAAAAGCATATGATTAGTGGTACAATGTGCCTACTGTTTTGGATGCATGAAGCGTATGAATCACGTTACCTAATGAAATGCCAATATAAAAAATCGTAATTATTATAACTGGGTCTACTTCCAGCTATTGCCACTCCTTGCTTGTAAAAAGCAATACTTACGAGTGGTATTGAAATTTAAACTCACTACCACGCCATCCAGTCAAACAATGGTAATGGATTTATGGATGTTGAATAGTGGTTCATAACCACCTTGTTGTCATTATCCTCTCTCAGCTTTGACTAAATTTCCATTTACCACAATTTCAGTCGAATTGAACCATTTTTGCTAGTTCACCCTAATATTCAACCCGTGTGCAAGAATAGAACATACCACACGCTGCATAAGTTGATTTTCAAAAAAAGGGCTATTAAGTGAAAATCGAGAAAAACACTTCTCAACATATTTTGTCTTCAACAAAAAGTTATTAAGTCAGAAATGGGGACAAAAGAGCTCTCAACAGAAGCTGACTTCCAAAAATAAGTCATTAAGTCAATGCAGGTTGACTTGCAATAAATGAGGCATCAAAAATTTAAACTTGCGACGCCCTTGCAGTCCCGTTTGGAAACCTCTGCAATAAGATGGATTAACATTCCCTATCTGCAGTTAAGAACCCCTGATCTAGAGCATCTCCTAAGCAAAGTCAGCGTCTTAGATGCACTCCTTTTAAAAAGTCTGTGGACACCCTGTTTTCAATCATAATTAATCATCATAAACTACCCCAAGTTTGTTTGTAAATCATTACTCATTTGTTTACTTCTACATCAAGTGTTATATATTGTTAAAATTTCTATTTCTTGAGGATTTGAAATATGATAAAAACAAAAAAAATTTTTTTTGAATATGCAAATTTTATGCTAATTACCCCCCACTCCCTCGTATAGGTTATGAGTTGTCTTTGAAGTTTAGGCACCTTACCTCAAAGATCACTACAGATTTTATTTTTCTACCAATTTTGTAGAAATGGTCGCTAGATGATGTTAAGGAACCAAGCTTTCAAGGTATATCAGTCAAAACTTACCTAAAAGCCTAGGTTTTCTACAATTTGCAGCTTTTTGAGGCCCGTGACCTTTTTTGTTGACCGGTACTAAATTTCGTTAGTTTAATTTAGTACCTAAAATATAATCAGTCATTATCTGATTGAGGTTAGCGTAAGCCATGTAACATTATGTATTTTTGAAAGAGGAATTTCTTCAAGATTCAGAAAATATCAAGTATAAATAGAATATGTTGTCATTAACAATGAAACAGAAGCCTCTTTGCACCCCTCCCATATGTTGAGAAACAAGGGAGATACAGCAAATTTTGATTTAGAGAAGCCAAACTTCTGCTAGCTTTTGAACTTGTATTTTAGCTTCTATTTCTTTGGAAACTTGATACATGAGAATTGTTGTTTGTGTTACCTGATCCCTTTTGAGGGATGAGGGCATGGCAGAAGAACATGGAGCCCCAGAAGCTGGGCAACTCTGCAGGGGTCATAGAGAGACAAAGATATGTTACAGAGCAAGCGGCGCAACTAGGCCGTAGCTGGACACTGCAGAATGAGATGAGAGGTGCCCTGGGTTGGATGACTGCAGGCACTGTTTGAAGGATCATCGATTTTGCCAATTCCAGAGAGATATGAGTTTAACTGAAAACTGTGACCGAGGAGATGAGAGAAGACCCAGCGAGTGTGATAAAGAAACATATGTTCCTCAGTGGACAAAGAAGGAACCTAGTTGTAGAAGAATTTAGATGAAACTGTGTGCCTTCAGTCTGAGAAAAGAGAAGAGTGAAAGCGAGAGATCATAGGAAAGAGACTACATGGGACTCGGAAAACAGGAGTAGTGCACTCTTGCCAGCCAGCTCACCACCTGCGTTGTTGCTTGGAAGAAATGAGTGCCTGGAGAACTATTGGAGCCTGATGCAGAAGGAGCAGAGAAAAAAGAAAGTTTCTGCCAGATCTGCCGGAGTGTTTCTGGTAAAAGGAAAGACAGAGAAAAGGACAATGTGTCGAGGACAAAGCAAGAGTCCAAGAGGAGGAGAAGAGAAATAGCAGATTTATTGGTATCGCCAAGACCAACAGAAAGCTGGCATAATGGTGCAAGCCTAGCAGAAAAACTTGAACAAACTGGGTCTGGCGAAAAGCAAAGAGTGGTCTCAGTGCCACAAAGTGAGCATTTGGCAAACACGCCAGAGCTGCTTTTGCCAAAAGGAAAAGGACCCCAGTCATCAGTCCAGATCACCAGATGGTGAGATGGTTTAGAGTCAAGGTGAGCGAAAGTCACACCATGGTAAGAAAGAGTAGGATCAGAGCTGGAGCATCGAGGGGAAAGAGTCAACTTCACAGTGAAGGAAGGAAGGTTTTAGGAAAGAGAGGGAAGGTAAGCAAGGAGAACCTCCATAGGAGAAGTAATGGAAAGCCTCAATCAGTTTTGCTATCCATCAAAGAAGAGTGAATAGGGAGGATAAATGTTAAGGAAAGGAAGGAAAGAGAGCAAGAAATTTGTTGACCCCGACATAGTCAGAGTAGGGGTCAAGTGAAGAAAGAAAAAGAGGAGGTAGAGAGTTCAGAAAGGATAGGCCCTGCCTGACAAAAATAATGACATCACCGCTGGCATGCAGGTCATCAGGAGAAAGAGTGCCAGACTGAATGTGAGTGCGATCTGATGACAGAGCAGAGATCCAGGGATTTAGAAAGAGGAAGACGAGATGAGGTTGGGTTCCTGGATACAGATAAGGTCTACAGGATGGAGTGAGGTGAAATAGAGAAGTTCACTGCTTCCGGCTCCAAGACCTCTGGCAATCCATTGAAGAATCCTGAGTGATTCAGGGGAGGAAGAGGCAGCAGGAGGTGAGGAAGAACAGCCAGAAACATAGGAGGATGGGAAAGGTACTGAGAGAGGAGTTATGAAGTGGGCAGAAGGAGAGTAGGACGTGTGTAAGGGATGGTGGTGTGGAGGTGCTGCATTGGCCGCGGAGGTTAAAAAGGCCAGATTGAGCAGTGGAGGTATACAAGTTGGGGAGCCTGACATAAAAGAAGTCATAATGTTGTAAGGTTGGGGCCCTTAGGAAAAGCAGAGATGCAGCAAGGAGGACAGCTATAGGAGTGAGATCTGCCCAGGGCATTGAACTTGGAGGAGGAGAGTAGTGAACACCGTAGATGGACTCGTGTAGAGAAAATGCAGCATTGTACCAACCTACCTCTCCAGGTCAGATTTCCAGCAGACATCGAGCAGGGAAAGACGGGACCTGGATTAGGGCGAACGTTGCCGTTCATCAGAAAAAAAATGAGATTGCGGGCAAGAAAGAAGGAGGAGAAGAGAAAAGACAGGCAACCGATTTTAAAGAGACCGAGTACTGCTCTTTTGCGGTCGTTCAGAAGGTAGCACGGCAAAAAAATGATTGAATGTGAGGAATGCTCAGTGTAACTGGCACTCTCAGGAAGGCCAGCAGTCATTTTAATATACCCCAAACGGGGTCAGGGACCGCACCACCACGTTGAAGCGGCTGTTGATTGGTGCAGTGAGGATTGTTCGACTGGTCAGCGTAATTTTGGGCTTACATTTTATCTTCAGCCTTCTTATCAACATCTAGACCTCTGAAGGTAAATCCAGTTATTCATTTCTGTGATACCGCATTATCAATTACCTGATAGTGCCGAGGGAAATTGATACTTTCTTGATTTTGAAGCTCAAATAATTTTTGGTGGTAAATTTATTATTTAACCGCTGCTTTAACGGTTGTAACGTCACATACTTGCTTTACATTTTCATATGACGTGCGTCGCTTTGCAACTAAGCTAAGCCCATAAAGTTGCCCGTCCTTGGCAAGTCCGGTCGGCATTAGCTAACAAAAGCCACCGGAATCCAAATATGCCCTAATCAGGTTATTGGTAGGTATAGGCAGTAGTTATTGGTAGGCATACACTGCACCAACACCGTCTACCTTTACTACAGGGCTGCATTGCGTCATAACTTACCTGCCAATTTAAAAATGATGTGACAAACTGTATTCACGTGTTTCCCTCCATACAAAATACAAGAAGAATGAGCGGGATATGGGGCAGTACAATGCTCAGCCGAAATTGATGATTGCAACCTGTGTTCAATATTTAGATGTTTTAATATTAATTAGGACTTGGCATTCATATGGTATGAAAGAGCAGTGTTTGCATTTGTTTCTGTTCGAATTCAGATTCAACTCCAGTGTGGAAATTATTTTACTAGTCTTTAACTTAACTGATGATATACAGCTAAAAGTTAGATAGGAATGAAATTTTATGAGTGAACATACCTTTAGTCTCTATCAAGTTCAGTAAATTACGTCGCTACCATGAAGCAGTATTAGTACCGGCTTCGATTGGGATAACAGGTGTTAAATTTTATGGACCATTACCGCCTTGTATGCTACATGCTAAAAGTCAAGGTTTCTGTGTATTCTGATTGACTGATTTCTCGTAGTTATTTATGAGTAGTAATTTTTAGTTATTCATTCGTAATTTAGTTATTTACGAATAGTTACTATTACGAGTTGAAATGTGCAAAAATCGAAAATAGGATTCAAAAAAGGCAATTCTTGCGTAAATGATTCCAAGATTCTGAAATGTTTTGGCACGTCATATGCTTCAGTTTGGCCACACTGTCGATTTCCCGAATTTTTTGAAAATTCTCCTCATGGTGGTGTTGACCTTCATTCAAAGAAAGAAGGTCATCACTTTTTATATAAGCATAATCCCAACCTTTGAAGTTGAGTCTCGAAAAAAAGAAAAACGAATCTCACCCAAATTTTTCAGAAATCCTCAAATTTTGCGTTTCCACACCAAAAGCAAGTGGTCTGGCCAATTGTCTCTACCAAAAAAATGCCAAAATTTCCCAAATCGCCAGAATCTTGAATATTTTGCGAAAAAAATGTTTTTCCCAACACATTTTGCGAGAAAAAGCCCAAGCGGCCATGAAGAGCCCCAAAATCTCTGAATAAATTTCCATGGTTGGCGGCCGAGCTTTCAAATACTGTCACGTTCGCAGGTGCATAGGTTTTTGTCGGGCGTGTATTTTGAACTAGCGTTAAAACATTACTTCCAACTTTTGTTCTAGTACTTAGAAGCGATCTTGCTGCTTCGTTTCTTTGCCTTGGTTTTGATATAATTTTTTTATCAGAAACTGAGCACTGTTAGTGTCAACACTCCACAGATGGTTGCTCAAGCCGCAGAGCAAGAACAAATCAAAAAAATGGAAAAGAAATTGAATTCATCTAAGCGGAAACATTCCGCTCCTGTCGTGTTAACGGAATACAGGAGGTACGGAGCACATTCGTCAATGAGCACAAATGGTGACGTCACATCTGGGAGTTCGTCAGGCACTTCGTTTTTAACAAACACTAATGCACCAGCCAAATAGAGATAATTGCTCATCGGGTTATTTTATATTTCTTGTAATGACAGGAGAAGCTATATCGGGGACATGGCCTTTTAAATTGATTGTCGTGCTGGTTTTTTTATTACAAGCAGAATATTCTTTGTTGATTAAAACAAAACCATGCATATTTCAAAAATTGATTTTTTTGAACGAAGCATTACATTTATTCTTGAAGGACATTCAAAAAAAACAACTTGAGGCCAGACATGACCTGAAAGCTATTGGGCGTTATGCAAGGTATCTTATAAAGCAAAGCTTTCTAATAACGTGGTTACTGATTTCTTTTTATATTCTTTTGATTTCATATTTTCTTTTTTCATTGCCATCATTGTTTGGCCGTTAAAATGTTCTTTTGCTAAAATGTCTGAGAATATGACTGTGATTTTATCATTTACACCAAAGTTGGTGTGGCATCATATATAGACTGTTGTGCTGTATTTGTCGACTATTTTTAGCTTTGCGCTGGTGTTTTAGCTGAGGTAACACCGTAGTAGCAAAATGCTTGTTAAATTACACAGACTTTTCATTTTCGAATGGTAGATCTGTAATTGTAATATATTGAGCTGTTATTAGTCTTCTTTAAGTTCTGGTTGTTATATTTTGATGATCTCTATTATGTTGTAACATCGACTTCAGCAGTTCCATTTTTGAGAGGTACGCTTAGATTATATGTATTAATCATTTCAATGACAGTGACATCTGATACTCTTTGCAATTAAATATTTGAGTTTATTCTCTTATGCTGTTTTATTCTGACATCCCCTGACAGCTGTTGAAAATTTGATCACGGACTGTAGTTGTTGGCAACGTGGTCGAGTGGGTTGGACCGCAGTTTGTGGCAGCAATGGTTGTGCGATCCAAACTCACTGTGGCTGCGTTGCCGGGTCTGTTGAAAATGAACTTCTCGGCAATTTCTCCTGCTTGTTGGAGAAATCCGCTAGTCTGTATTAAATAGTCGGAAGCAGGAAAACACAAAATTGTTCTAGTAACACAAGGTTTTCCTGTGGCTGGTAAAAGCATTTCAACGAAACTCAATTCGTTGATAGAATCACAATCTCCGTGCTGATTCGATATACCTGAGGCTTTGCACCATTCTTGTTTGTTGATTTTGAATCAATGATACTGTTGTGGCTAACCCCTTTTTTTCAAGGCATGACCATGGCTCTAAAGCTAGCGCATTTTAAGTTGGAAAACCATGCTTTGTTTTGGACTGTTTTAATGTATGCAGTATAGAAGTCGGAACATCGAAACAGTTCAAAACGAAGCGTGATTTTCCAACTTAAAATGCGCTAGCTTTACAGCAGTATGAAAACTGTTGTTAAATGATACTTCTTCGCAACACCACTGCAATAACTCTTGACTATTGCTTTTCCTTTATTGAAAAGCTAAAATTTATCGACCTGTATTCTGCAGTATCTCAGATTGTTTTAAAATAGCGCTTTTGACTGCGGCTAAAGCTAGGTGCCTGCCTATGGTTAAAATCTGCAATAAAGTTAAGTCTGTTATTTACCTTAGGTATTCTTAAAGACTAATTTGGAAATGGATGTACTAAATTTCAGAATTTTCGTGTTCATCCGTTTGCGTCTGTTATTGAACTAGAAATTGCTGGTCTGCTGGATAGTGTTCGTTCAAGATATGATTTACTATAGTATGTCTAGCAGCTGTCTTACAGCATAACTTAAGAATTACAAAATTTCTGACGTTGGCTAAGCGCTGCCATGTTATGCTGTTTCAATCCACTGGTTTGATTTAAAGCCGCATTTTTCTCTCCCCTGACAAAGGTACGCTGGAATCTTTATTAAACTCGCACTCCAGACTTATTTTCGCAAAATAACCGGTAGAAATGTTTTGGCTTAGGCCTGAAAAGTTTGCGTAGATAGCGGCCTTGTATAAACGTGTGCTTATATTGAATTGAGTTGAACATAAATTTATGTTGGTTTTGTATTGTTGGCAGCACATGGACTGTTATCAATCTCATTCATGCGTATGCGCTTTTACTTGGTTTGCTGGACTTCTGGACTTTAGTCAACTAAGTCAGTGCGACTGGTAAATTGCCCCACCATCTTGTCTGCCACGTAAAAGTAAAGAAATCCCATTGAGTGGTATTCCTTGGCACAGCAATCGAAATTAGGGTTTGTCTCTAAATTACCAGAAGCTATCTGTGCGCTATTATCTATATGTGTTTATAGTACATTGAACAGCTGTTCCATTTCGCCAAATATTTAGGCCTTTGCGAAGTTTTCTTCGTTTGGAGTGCCGAAAACGCAAAGTATGCTGGCTTTAGCTTAGATTGAGAATAAATTTTTGTTGATTCTTAGAGACCGGTTTTCGCTCGCACACTAGCAGCGTATCGTATAGTATTTCTAGTATTATTAAAAATTCTCCCGCAGCAGAATGTGCTTTTAGGTGCAAGTGATCTGCGCTTGACAAGTTCGCTAGTGAACCAGTATGAAGTCGCATGATTTTACCATGACTGGATTAAGGCTTGTGGGTAGCACTAAGTGAAGAATACCGTCATTGATCGAAGATGGTATTTTTTGTAATCTTGCGGTACTTTTTGAAAAGGAAAAGACAACGTCGAACGCCCATACTTTATCGCCGACCGTGGTCCACTTGCTGTCCCTGATTTAGCTCTGATTTTACCTTTACCGTTTTCTTTTCGTTTTGTTGTTGCAATGTGTGCGTTGAATGACATTCAGTCTTCTGCAGATTTTGAGTTTTGTGCAGTTTTTTTTTTGATGTAATTTGTTGGATTTTTGATTTTTATTTTTATTTTATGCTGTTTTGTAATTCATTTAATGATTTGTGTCTCATATTTACCGCCGATATTTGCATTATTGAGCATGTCAAACATATTTGACTGTTCATCTTTGACAATGCGTTAATTATACCTATTTTTTTGACTGTAGCAAGGAAACGTAAATGATCAATCATGTGTGGCATATTTGGTGGTCAATATCTTGTTTTTAGCATCGATTAAATCATCTCTGCCCCAACTTTTCCTGTGTTTATATGAAAATTTAGAATGAACGAGGCATGCATTCCCAGTAGAGATTACATGCATCGTCGAAATGCAACTCTTAATGCCATCAGTTTTAGTCCTTTAGTACAGTAAGTTACGTCACTACCACAAGGCAGAAAATCTTACAATCAGTTGAAGTAAGACAATAATAATTTGAAGATGGGGTATTTTATACAGGTAAGTGATAAAAAATCTTTACGCTTAAGCAATATTCGTCGGCTGACCGAACAAACCGTTTTAACGGAGCTGTCCCGTTTTGGTCGTATTTTTCTGAATATCTTAATATTGTGCCGTTTTTTTAACCAAAAAGGTCACTATGACCAAAAGTAGAATCTTCGTTTTTTTTGCTATTTGCGCATTTTATTCTTAATTGATTAAATTGCCTTGTGCCGCCGCACTCGTTTTTCTCGCTGTCCACAAGGATTGAGATTTCTTTTATCTATTACGCTTGGGAAATCTGAAGCGACGTAGCAAAGAACTAGTGATCATAAATTTGTCGGGCTGGTCTGTGGTGTTAACTAAAGTCCTAAGTTTAAACTTTGTTTGCATTCCATGGTCATCCGAGCAAGATAATGGCTCATATGGATCCGAAAACTGAACCGATAATTGATTTTTAATCATATCCAGAAAATGTACATTCAGTAACAAAGTAAGTAATATTTGTGTATTGAATCTTATGCGAGCACTTAAAAAATTTAAACTGTTGAAGTCAATAATTATCATGTCAAAGAATGAAAAGCATATATTTAATGACAATCTCTAGAAAGAATTCAATTGATTTAACTTGATACTTGATTTAATGATTCATAATGTCCGCTTCTTTGGTTTGCAATGGCGGCCGTTACAGTCTTAACCAAAGTCGAGAACATAATGCCGCTTAAACAGCTGTGGCTTGAGCTTGAGATATTGGCTTGTATATGTTCAAACGTGATGATGGAAGTGAATGCAATGAAATTGTAGCAGCTGGAGCCGTTATAGCTTATATGGTGCATCGTGGCCTATGCTTTTGCGCAATGACTGCTAAAACAACCATAAAAATTTTTGCAGTTGTGCTGATTCCTAATCTACCCCAAATAGTGAAATTGAAGACAAAATGATTGGTTTTGTTTTGCTACCTGATGAAACATCTGATCTGCAGTGTGCTGAAACACAAACGCCAATTTTGGCGGTTTGTTGTTTGTGGTTACCCTTCTTCTTCCTCGGGATGGAGGTGCGGAATGAACGGCAATTCAGGTTCATGCCGTCAGCCTAATTGAAATTAGGCTACGGGAAAGATGACAGCCCATTTCGAACCAGTCTTGAGTGACTGGTATCCCCACCACCAACAAGGCGGACAGCTACTAGTGGGTACCCAACAGTTTTCTTTTACGATATGCTGGGTTAGCAACTTCACAATTGCAATCCGGTGAAATACGGGTAGGCCACATAAAGATGGAAGCGTCCCGTTAAGTGTTTTGGCCAAGGACAACAAGCAAGCTTGCCGGCTTGTTCTCTACACTATCCCTTTTTAACGGTGAGCGCCAAGCAGGGAAGCTGTGAATACCATTTTTTAAAAGTCTTTTGGTATGACTCGACTTAGGAAATAAACCCCAGCTCTACCAACTGCGATGCGGACGCTCTAATCACTACACCATCGCGCCGGTAATTTTGGTGGTTGCAACGTACTTTGTAACAATAATGTGCCTAGTCTCTTTCAACTACTAGGACATCAAAGTCTTCCATCAAAAGTAGCGGACGCTACTCGCTACTTGAAGCTCAAATTTTGCAATATTGAAAATGTAGTGCCTATATTGCAATGGTTATTTTACTTGAAATAAGCGCCCCCTAATACTCTTATCATAAAAATATGTTAAATAATCCAGTACTTCTTGTAGTTGAAAGCGGTTGTATGGATGTAGTGGACAATAGTTCAATATTTGTGTCTTGAATCCAGACCTCCGAAAAGCAAGCGCTTTTGAAAGTACAAAACAAGAAATCACGTTTTTAACTTTTCGAGTTTGAAAGTAACAAGGCTGAGTTTAAATATGTGGCGTCTCCAGGAAGGGAGGAGGAAGAAGAATCGTCGTGTTGATGTTTTGTGGAAGGGAGGGTGATGAGGAATTTTAGTAGATACAAACTTGCTCTCATTAGTAAAAGAATTTTTAAGTTTTCAATCGTTTAATTTAACAGGTTTTTGTGGCAAATTCGAATAATTGTTTTGTTTGACTTTTTTTATATAATGGGTCACAGAAATAAGAAGCAAAAACGTCACAAGGAAAGAGGAGAGGAATAAAAATTGAATAGAAAAGCGCCATATAATTTCTGAATAGCCCCCACTATTTGCTGTAGCATATGACGTCAGGCTACCTGAAGCACAACCATACCATTCAGAGCTCTAAGATTACCCTAGATCAAAATATATAGATTTAAGTTCTAAGCCGCAACACTAAAATAATAAATTACACCATGTAACAAAAATTTAGTTGACCGATTTTTTAATATTTTTAAAAAGCATAATGCTGAATAGAAATATTCTGGCGATTTTTTGTTGCCAGTGTCGTCTAAAAATTGCATTTACGTTTTTAAACTTGCAGCGCCGTGTTTTTCGAATTGTTCTAAATTAGTCGGCTCCGCCGGCAGGGCTACCGGTCAGTTACGTCGGGTTAGAAAGCGATAAATTGGTACTAATAAGGACATCGCCCCTATGCTCCTAGTCCCGGTTGTAGTACGAATACCTTGAATTAAGAGAGGCCCTAGAAACTTTATTATTTTACAAAATCAGTTCGTTTCTTTAGAGAAGTGTAGAACAAACACAGAGTTGGGAATGGGCACCGTAATGGCTTTTGTTTTACCACAACAGAAATCAGTTATTTAGTGATATGCATATTTTACGACTTGGAAAAGCCTGCTCGTGAAAATAATAAACTAAAAGAAATAAAATAAATTATTTGCAACGATAATGTTAAAAGCAAACACCTCACAAAAGCAAATACTAAATCGAGATAAAAAAATAATTTGCTCGTTAAATTAACCAAGGAGTAAAATAATAAATCAATTATTTTTCTTAAGACACTCCACAGGCTTTGATGGAAGCTGGCGTCAGTTACAAACAGCCTATTATTTCATCTCTCAATAAAGGTTCCAACCGCATTTGTACGGTCAGTATTTTTTGAGTTGATGACAAAAACACCTTGCACGATCAATTGTGATGTCATCTTAACAAAAAATAAAATTGTTAAAATTTAGTTCATCCGGGGGCGCCGGCCCTTTTGAGCACAAGAGCGTTTTCTTTCTTGTTAGATGTGTCATGTCGATGTATTTCGTCAAGAAAAAGGCACAAAAATTTTCAAGATGTTTTGCCTTAACAGGCTCTGTATGTTCTGCAGCGGTGTCTATAATCTTTTAGAAGAATTAGAAATTGTTCATGACCCAAGGAAGTTGCGACTATTTATCGACAGTTCTTCCCAAAGTTTGAAATGGATCCTCCTTCATCATGGAAACCATTATCTATTTAAACCCGTGGACCTTTCTGTCTTGATAAAAGAAGACAACAAGGTGTGAAGTTTCTCCTTGAAAGTATTTATTATGCCAGATACCACTTGCAGCTATTTGTGGACTTCAAACTGACTGGGTTCTTGAAAGGATTATGAAGATATACAAAACATTATTGTTTTCTTTATATATGGGACTCCCTAGCTGTGACTGAACACTACTCTCGAAAAGGTAGGCCAGAGAGAAGGTTTTTGATCCTGAAACTCAGAATGCAAAGCGTAATCCTTTAGTAGATCAGGAAAAAATATTAATACCTCCTTTGCGAAATCTTCATAACCTTGTCAAACAATTTTTCAAGGCTATACACCTGTGAATGGCTTTTAGTATATTTTTGCCCTGTTTTTGTTGTCAGAAGCAAGAAAATGATTGGAATTTCTACTGTGAGGCCTGTTTGACTTATCCTCCAGTGCATAAAACTTGAAGATGAAATGATTTTAAGAAATAGCACAAAATTTTCTTGGTATCAAAACGCATAATTACTGTAAACGTTTGGTGAACAATCGGATATGGAGGCATACAAAAAAAGGATTGTTGTTTGTCTTTGAAAATGGTTTTCCACCACTTTCACCTTGATTATATAAGTCTAAATAAGGATGATATAAGCAAATAGGCCTAATTTGGTAAAAAGTTGCACAAGGACATTTCTGATGTAGAAACAAGATATAAAGTGTGATGGAGAAGCAACGTGGTGGGGATTATTTATGGTCTATAGTACAAAAAGACTTCTCAGTTCATAGGCTGAAGTCGCGCTAGCATAACCACCTCTAAAGTTTTTGGAATGTTTTCATCCTTGCATAATGTCTATGTCGGCTATACTTGAGCATTAGCTGGCTCTGCCGGCGTCGCCCAGCAGGGGCCCTCCATCAGTAATGACTGGGTTTAGCGTTTTGGTTCAATCGGATGCGCCAGCTTCAAGCATGGGGCTTTTGTGTGAGCAGCAACAAAAAGTAAAATGATTTTTATGGATTTTCAAAATTCTTGCACACAAAATTGTGATCATCATATTCTCTTAATCATGACTGGCAATGCTTGCAAAGAATTTTGCCTTAAATTGTTGTTAATATTAATACTTGTGAGAGAGAAGGGATTGTACATATTAAAACTGATTGTAGCGACAAAATGGTGGTTGCTTTCACATTTGAAGAAAAAACTATTCAGATTGGTAAGCCTATTTTCCGATGTGATGCTGCCGCTTTCCTATTTATATTTGTGGTATTGAGTTCCTAATTTGGCTGCGTTATTTGTCTTATTTCCGGCATTGCGACAAAAGTGGCTCTTGCTCTCTTTATATTCAGCTTTACAAATTGTTATAGTTATGGTTTTATGTTGACTTTTTCTTAAACTTTGGATTTTATTTCAATGCTGTAGAGCACTGGTTCCCAACCTTTTTGAGCCCGTGGACCACTCAAAAATAATCTACATCACCTTGGACCACTATCTCCGATCTTCCCACATAAGTTGTAATATTTAAAAGAGTTATTAACATTGGACTATATTATATATACAACACGATTTATTCTAAACATCACAAATCACCACTAACAAACAATATTTAATGACTCTCCTGCATCTGATGGCTTTCAGCTAACAATTCAAAGCGAGGAACGATGCCTGAGAGACGCACTCTCATTTGATTATCGACTGATTTCAAGCGGTTACGCTCCTTGGTTTTCATGTGCATCAACGTGGAGAATCCTTGTTCGCATAAGTATGTAGTGGAAAAGGGCAGGAGAAGGTTTAAAGCAATCCTGCTGAGATTTCTAAAAGCTTCAGTCTGTGACAGCCAAAATTCAGGCAGATTGCTTGCGGTAAACATCATCTCCGCAGCCCCAGATGCCTTCAAATCAAGAATTTCATCTTGGAGTTTCTCCTCCACCTCATTAACATTGACCAGGAATGGATTTTGAATCCATGACGGGGCAACCTTTTCAGCAGGAAAAATAGAATCAAATTTTGATTTTAACGATGTCAAATGATTTTCAATGTCGCTCAGCACATTTTTATCCACTTCCATGCTTTCTCTGAGCTCATTGAATTTAGGAAAGTGATCAAAACTACCCTTTGGAACTCCATTGATGAAATGAAGTCCGTTCCCTATCCTTGAAGTGAGATGCACAAGTCATTCAGCGCTGAGAAAATATCTGCAAGATATGCCAAGCGAAGCAAAAATCGAGAAGATTCCAAATTGGCGGCATAAACTGGTTTCTTTTCACAATTTTTCAGAAACGTGAGCACTTCATATCGTAGTTCAAATAATCGGTTGAACACTTTCCCCCGACTCCGCCATCGTACATTAGTATGAAAAAGTAGAACAGTATGCTCAGTTCCCATCTCTTCGCATAAGCGCTTGAATAGTCTGTGATTTGTCGCTCTCCCTCGGATAAAATTTACGATATGAACTGCAGAGTCCATCACTTCTTTCAAGTTATTGGGCAATGTTTTGCTCATCAATGCATATCGGTGCAATATGCTGTGGATTATGACTAAGTTCGGATTCATCTCTTTTAACAGTGTCACAAACCCCGATTTACAGCCAAGCATAGCCGGTGCCCCATCAATGCACGCAAACCCGATTTTCTCAAGTGGAATATCATGTTTTTCAAAAAAGGCTTTTATTAAATTCATGACGTCTGACGCGGTAGCTGTAGTTTGGAGACTCTCACAAAACAGAAATTCTTCCTTGAGCTCAAGTTTTGTTCCTGCTTTTTGCACGTAGCGTACAAATACCAACAGTTGACTCCCAAAAACAACGTCAGTAGACTCGTCCAACTGCAAGGCTATTGGGAAATCACTCTTCTTTATACCATGTACAATTTGAGACAAAATGTCGTTACTCATGTCCTCAATACGCCTTTTTACAGTATTATCTGACATGGAGATCTTACTTAGTTTCCTCGCTGCTTCTTTTCTCAACAGAATATCTGCCATCCCCACCAGGCAAGGTTTGATAAAGTTCTCTCCAATGTTGTGTGCTTTTTTGCTCTTAGCAATCAAGTAAGCAGCTTTATACGACGCCATTAACATCGGCTTTTGCATGGTTGTTGTTGTTTTGTGCAATTGAGGGAGAGTACCTTTTTGATCGTAGCGGGATCGCTTTGTTTTCAGGGCTTCAATACCATAAGCTGCTGATTCACAATGTGTTGCAGAATGTATTTTTAGTTCGGAGGGCTTCAAACTCGAGTTTGTAAGAACCTGATCGCAAAGGATGCATTGCGCCTTCTCTGTCCCATCTTTTCCAATGTTTTTGGTGAAGCCAAATGCAACGTAATTTTCACTCCACTTTCGTTTCGACATATCAGGGTTGTACGAAAATCATTGATTTAGCTTAGATTTGTTCTAAATAAAATCCGAAACAAATTATATACAAGGTATATAAAATACTACTAGAATTCTAATTTAATCGATCGTTAACAATCTTTCCGAATTCACAAGCTCTGAGCCTATCTGGCAACTAACCTTGACTGTACCAGCATGCCTATAAAACGAAACACAACAATGCTTATTATCACATCATCAATTATTGAGAATTAACAAAAATGCGAAACTGTTAATGGCGAATATATTGTTTTTGATGGAAGGACCTCTCGTGGACCACTTGAGAACCTGCATGGACAACCAGGTGGTCCATGGACCACAAGTTGGAAAATACTGCTGTAGAGTAAGGACAAAAATGACATAAATACCTTAACACGTAGCATATCAGCAAGAGAAAAAATCCTTGCTTTATAGTATATACAATGGCGTCGCCCGAAGAGTCCCCATCAGTGACGTCGGGATTGAGAGTGTCGGTTCAGCCGGTCGAGCCGGATCCTCCTATAAGGCTCTTGTGTGAAGAGTTACCAAAAGTTAATGTGTTTTCTGCCCATTAGATTTTTACGACTTTTTGTGCTCCTTTTCCTAATAGAAATCTCGTTTCAAGATCCTGGCTATGGCTTAGGTCTATGAGCTCTGTTCATTGCTGACTCGAACCCAAGGAAACGTTGCGTTTTCCGTAGTTTGAAAGTAGGGATCACATTTCTGGTACTAAGCTATTCTAAAGCAAAATAAAAAAAAATTCTTTCTTGTGGTGCGATTTCACACAGTCGCTGGCTATGCGTTATGTAGCATGTTCTTTTCTCCCTGATTGACGTGCCTGGGGGGTTAAAAGAGTTCTTGCTTTTCACCAAATGTTTGTTTTGATCCCGGTAGCTCTATAAAGCTATCATAAAACAAAATACCAATAATATCTTCCATATGGTGCGATTTAACACAGTAGCGCTGTTAATTTTAATTTCGCCTCAAACTTTCTCAAGTCCCTGCTAGCTACGCATTATGATTCATATTCGTTTTTCCTTGCTTAGTTGTGCTCATAGAAGTTAAGTAACTCCTTGCATTTCCCAAATTTTCAGGTTTGATTCCGGTAGGTCTATAAAGCTGTTACCAAGCAAACATTTTTCTTCTAAGTATGGTGCGATTTAAACCCGGCAGGGCACATTATCACCCGTGCCGATTTAAAAGGTATCAATTAATGCAGCTGCGCCAGCTTCGCAGTATAAACATTTTTGAGAGCAACAACGAAATGATTTAATAACATTCCCTTTTTTATTTGCTTTATTTCGGCTATTTGCTTTAATTCGGCCATAGCATGAAAAGGGGATATGGCTTTCCTTTAAGTCATACAATCTATTGCAATAGGTGCCAATTACGCTCTTTTCAAACAAAAACATCCCCTCTTAATCCAGTGTTACAGATTGATGCTATTATTGTTTAATTTTGATTTTTTCTTAAATTTGGGACTTTATTACATTTAACTTTGCCCCTAATCCAGACTTCCTACTTCTAAATGAAGATTAATGGTTTGTATCGATATTCTTGTAATTACAAATATGAGCAATGGGCTTTACCATTTATGTTTGCTATCAAAATGATATGAATAATTTTGCTGCCTACAGCTTTTCTCACTTTGTAGTGGCAAGCATTGCGATGGCATTTAACATTATGACCTCACAATGCGTTTTGAGCGATTACTATTAGGATCGCCACTTACCACTTTTTCGTTATTGTGGGCAAATTAATATGAAGTAATGTATCTGACTGCGTGCATGTTCCTTGGCCCTGGCATATGTGTCGCCATGCAAAGAGCACACTAATTCGAAATGAAGCACTCACAGTTGGATTGTAGCAGTAGCGGGCGCCCCCCATTAATAATGTTGAGCTTAAGAACATCAAATCAGCGGCTGCTGTGGTAGCCTCGCCCAATTGCAAAGGAAATTGCTTCAACATTTAGATCATATGTTGCTCGACACTTACATTTTGTTGCAAACCATAAGAAAGGACCATCTTTACTCTCTCGTCTTTTTCTTGGGTAATCACCAAGTCTTTTGCTTGGAGTAGGCTACATATTAAAGTTTGTAGACTTCATTTTTCACTGAATCTTTTTAAATGTTTTGATGGATAACGCGAAAGATCCATGATATCGGGAAAGAAGAGCCAAGATGTACTAAAGGACTTAGTTTTTCTAGGAATTGGAATTTTGTGAAATGTAGGCAACAAAATTTTGCGGTTTTTTTAGCAAGTAGACTACATTTCATAAACATTTACAGACTTCAGTTTTTGATGAATATTTTTGAAAACGTCAACAGATAATGCAAAAGAACCGTGCTTTTGAGGAAAAGTAATCAAAATGTACCAAAGAACTAACTTTGGTTTAATAATTGCAAGTTTGTTAGGTCAAGTAGGATAATTGTTCAACTAAAAAAGAAACATGGTGTAGGCTATTTTTGATCACATATTAATTTTTGATCACATATTATAAACTATTGGAGTCATATATTGCTGGAGAGTAAATTAAGACAATAATTGTTAGTACCTTACTATAACGATGTTGTATTTAAGTTACCTGTTTTTACTGAACTTACCACTTTTTGGAGGGCTAAAGTTACACCACAGGTCTTAAAGCTAAGTTTTTTCAGTATAACAACACATATTAATTGTCCACATTATACACTATCGGAATCACATTAAAATAACCGTTAATTTGTTGAAAAAAGTAGGTTATAAATCAGTTTTATAGTAAACTGATTTGACAAAAAGGTTGCAATTTTTAAAAATCTCTTCATATTATGATCTGCGGCAGCCAAAAATTTGTGTTTATCATACGGGACGTATTATGACATCATAGAGCCGGTTTTAACCCTATATTAAGCAGACACACTTATATTTGAATAAAAATTATTTCCATGTAAAACCATGCTTATTTCCATGCATTAAATGGTTCTAGCCACTTACTTTTTTTGGTGGTCCGCTTTGACCCAGATTTCCGACTTGTAGCAGATTTGCTACAATGGTTAATAAGGGACAAAAAACGTAGATACATAGCGTCATTTTCACGAATTTATTTTAACAAATACGCAGCACAAATACATGAAAATTGAATACAAACAAGTAAAACTGAAATGATTGCAATTACAACAGAATGTTCTGGGCTTTTCAGGTACGTGTTGTCTGACCAGAATCCTAGTCGCTCAAAATAAATACAAAATTTCAACACGGAATATGAGCACAAAAAACTGTAAACTGAAATGAATTGTAGTTCAAACTAAATGTTTTGAAATACTGAATGCTATATCGTCATTATGGAATCACACCACCTCTCAAAAAAACAAAGTCATGTACTGTGTGTTAGTTTAGAACAAAGAAATCAATAATTAGCAATCACTTTATCCTACCAAATATATATACAATCTTTTTGTAGGAGGATACAATTATGCAATTGGACAGGCCTGATGTAGTAAGATCTATTCAGAAAAGCAAAGCAGGCATTCTCATTCTTCATGTTGGGCTGCTTATTGGCCATGATAATTACCGAAACAATTTCTGGTTTTGTTGAGACACAAAAGTACCTGGCACTTAGCACATTTCACAAAGGCAAAACCATCTGGGCAATTTTTACAACGTTGCCTCTTGCTTTCATATGCAGGAAAGTGATCAATGCGATCAAATCTTACATCGTCGATTGGACGAATATTGGTATGCACTTTCCTATTTTTTGGTGTATGAGATGATGGTCTTCCTAGCGATGGCTTTCCCGATTTGCACAAGGCTGTGGCAACATGAGCATGGAATTTTCTGAGGGGCAGGATTTTTTTCACTCTCAACTCTTCACAGTCCCGTTTGTATACAAACCATGCGTTAACCAGGGCAATGGTCAAAGTATGATAGAAGATGTACAAGTACCACCTTTTGGACTTGAGCTGGTACTTGTACAATGAGCACATCATGTCCAGCAAATCTACTCCACCCATCGACTCGTTGTACACGCCGATGACAGATGGCCTTTCAACAGTGATGTGTTTTTTCTGCTTTCTATCATACCTGCGTACAGCATCATGTGATTCAGCTCCAAGGTATGAAGACACTACTGTGACGCACTTGTGATCCAGCCAGCGAACAAGTGAAATATTGGTGGTAGTTTCTACAAAACAATCAAACGCCCCTCTTCCTTCGGCTTTCATTTCTTTTTCTGACTTGAGGGGAGCCCCATGTAGCCGATTACTGTTGATTGTGCCAACATAAAGTAGATCCCTTTGTGTCAATTCCTTTATCATTGCAAAATTTGAAAAATAGTTGTCAGAAAATATCTTGAAGTCGTGCTTTTCTGGCAGTGTAGAACATAACTTCAAGACAACATTTCCACCCAGTCCACAGCCAGAAATATCTTCATCATTGCCAATGCCTGTAACCTTTCCTTGGCAGACATCAAAGATGTGCAAATACCCAGATGCAGCACACCTCGCCCACAATTTGAAGCCCCATTTTTTGGGCTTTTTGGGAAGGTATTGCTTCAAGAGTGCTCTTCCTTTGAAAGCCACCATTATTTCATCTATGAAATGGTTTTCTTCTGGGCTAACTGTTGCAAAATTAGCATTCAGACTATTTAGCCAAGGCCTTATTTTCCAAGCTCTATCTTGTTTCTCTGAATCAGTCACCAGCAAATTATCTTTGATGTGCAAATATGAAGTTATTTTTTGAAATCGATTTCTGGACATCATGTCTGCCACTGGTGCATAGCGAGTGTCTGTCTCCCAGAAACATCCAACAGCCGGCATTTTGATTAAACCCATGTGAAAATATATTCCTGTAAAGGTCTCAAGTTCATGAGCAGTAGATTGTAAACTGATTCCTGATTTTTGGTGAGCATAATTATTTGATTCTGTAGCCAAATTGACAAACATGTCATCATCTACAAACTTTTTGAAATATTCATAAGGAGTAACCCCTTCAATTGGTTCTGATTCAAGTTTAACGTGAACGTAGTCAGTGTTTGCAGGCGGAATGAATGGTCTGCGCTAATCAAATTTGTAGATGTTTTTTTGACTTGTGGTCTCAGTTTCTGCTGACCCCGTGCTGGGGTCCTATCAGCTGTTGAAGAGTGAGCATCATCATCATCAACATCACCATCTGAGTCACTGCTAACATCATTGTCTGCTGCCATGACACCAAAATTAGGAAGATGAGAGTCAAACCACACATCTTCATCCTCATCGGAACTGGACAACTCATCAAATTCACTTTCTGAGCCATTTATTACATCCAGAATGTCAGTTACATGAACATATTTTCGACGCGTCAACTGTAAAGTCAATATCATTCTGAATAACAATATTTTCTGAGGGCATGCATTACACTGTGCATTAAATGGAAAGAAGACAGCAAATATAAGATACTCATGTACCTTGGTGATCTGGAAACACAAAAAATTCCTAAGATTCTATCGAATGTGATGTCATTGCCCACCACCCCCACCCACCATAATGTTCTATTTACAAATGAATAAAAACCACTACAGAACACTATCTTATTATATGAACCAATAAGCATACAGATCAACTGTTCACTTTACATAAAGTAGATATAGCCTTTCATTGTGTTTTGGCCTTCATTGACCAATGTAGCAGATTTGCTACACTAAATTAGCCCACCCTACCAGCACAACAACGTTACAATTTTTTTTTCGCATACATATTCTATGGGTAACAATAATCTTAGATAACAACAAAAATATATCGACTCACAGCATTATCTATGCAAAAATACCAAATAACTTTACCTTAGATCCACTCATGTCAGCAGATGTAGATGCATCCATATTATAAGCTTGGTCACGTGCAAAAAACGGGAAGTGTTGCGAACTGCTTTTTTTTTAATTGACAAACTGATGTAGTAGATTAGCTACATTGGTCAATAAAAGAAAAAAAAACTTTTCTTCACAAACTTTGACCGAATAATCAGTGTAGCAAATATGCTACAGTGGTTAATATAGGGTTAAGCGCGCAAGCGAAATAGGGAATAAAAATGCTTAAATAGCTTAAAGTTCTTAAATAAAGAAGTGCTCGTAGCATTGTGAAATAAGCAATAATGGTTGTAGAATTGTTTTTGTCCAAAAAGCCTTATTGATATCTTCTGAAAAAACGTTTAATCGCGTTTCTGCGATGAGTACTTTTTGAGAAAGAGCAAAAAACAGATTGTGCAATGAATTGTTGATTGTGACGTCATTTTAGATCCCAAGAAAATGAGTTTTTGTAATGTGGTAAGTCGGAAGTTGGTTTCCGTTTGAGCAAAAAGCGATTATCCTCTGTCAAGTAATGCAAGTTAAAAAATATATTTTGATTATCACGTCATCATGACGTCACCAACACCCTTATGACACCCGCCACGGGGTGGTGATCAATCGTACCAAGTTTGATGCTTGTACCTATAGCAGTATCCGAAGAGTTAAAACAGACAGACGGACACACAAACAAACAGACAGACACAGAATTGCGCTTTATATATTAGATAATGCTTCTTTGTGTTGGAGTGTTTATATGTCTAATACAAAATTATGCTTAATAATGCACAACATTTTTGAGTAAAACCAGAAATCAGGAAAAGTAACATTTCATCAAAAGTAAAGACACATCAGGATAAATTTAATATTTTAATGGTTAGATTGGAGGAGAAAAACAAAATACAAAATTATTTTTATGTTATCAAAATCTTTGCAAAATTTTGTTACGTGGTAACATATGATCCGCAGTTTAGGTTGTATTATCAGCAAATTTTAACAACAGACATTCGATGTAATTTAAGTAACCATATATAGAGGGCCAAGCGATTAACACTCGCTGGGCTTATGCATCGTAGGTTGTTATTTCTTTTTCTCTAAAAGTCTTCGCTGCCCAGAATCAAATTGACTTCACGCCAAAATGAATCCTGATCTATACAAGGGGTATTCAAAACTACGCGAAATTTTTCAATTTTTTATTGATTTCTATTTACAATTTTCAATATAACCTCCGTCACGGTCGATATCTTTCCCCAGGCGGTCTTTCCATCCATTTATAACATTTTTGAAAAATTCTGCAGACTGATTTCTAAGCCATGTTTTTGCTGCATGTTTTGCTTCATCAGTGCTATTGAAACGGACTCCTGACAATCATGACTAATGCTCCAGTGCATTCTGCTAGGGTGACAAAGAAAATTTTGAGAGAATTTCAATGGGAATTGCTGCCACATTCATCTTAGAGCCCAGATCTAGCCCCATCTGATTTTTTCCTGTTTCCCAAACCCAAAGAACATCTGAAAGGAGTCCGTTTCAATAGCACTAATAAAGCAAAACATGCAGCAAAAACATGGCTTAGAAATCAGTCTGCAGAATTTTTCAAAAATGTTATAAATGGATGGAAAGACCGCCTGGGGAAAGGCATCGACCGTGACGGAGGTTATGTTGAAAATTGTAAATAGAAATCAATAAAAAATTGAAAAATTCCGCGTATTTTTTGAATGCCCCTCGTATAGGCCCTGTTACGTATTCTCTGATTTCATAAAAAAAGTATCTACTATTTCGCTGAAAAAGGACACTTTAATCTAGCTAAGACCAGAGATGTGGAAGCGGTGATTTTTCAACCGCTTCCACTTTCACACCTATCGCCTCCGCTTTCACTAACAAAAAGCGAGAAAACGACTGTTGACCTTAGCAGTACAAAATTTGTCATTTACTACAATCAAAAAGTGCAACCAAAGATAAGAAAGTGGCAAAAACGACTAAATGAAGGAAAAATAAAAGCAAACAACCAAAAAGATAGCGAAGATAAAATAATTTCAACTTTACACAGATGTATTTGTCCGCATAAACACAATGGCATCAGTTAATTCATTGCCCATTCGGACTCTGTTTTCACGAAGTACGAGTTTTAAGTGGGAGAACATACGTTTAACGGAGTGGGAGAACTTGAGTGCAGAGTAAACAGCAAATGATTCGCGATACTTGTTGTACAATAAGGGGGTATTTGGAAATAATGTCCCAAACATTTGGCAGTTTCAATCTTCCGAGCCGCTCTACATTACAAGCGCCTCAGCAAATGCAGTAAGATCAGATTTTGCAGACGCGGTAGCTGATGCTTCAGCAGCTGCTGTTGAACGTAAGGAGTTCAAATATGCATCAAATTGTGTCATGTAGAATTCATGTCATATCAAATGACATTTGCAAACGCTAGCAACCGCAGCAAAAAATTTCGTGTATTTTTTGCTGGCTTTCGATGACACACTAATGTTGTTGATACATCACAATTAGCTGTGTAGATCAGAGAAGTTAACAAAGAAAAAAAGTGACTGAAGAATTTCTGGCTGTTGTAAACCTAGACGAGAGCACTACTTATAAAGATATTGAAGAAGGTGTGTTTAAATTTGTGAACACTCATCAACTTAATTTGAGAAATCTCATTGGCATTGGAACAGGTGGAGCACCGTCGATGACTGAAAAAAATTCTGGAGCTGTAAATTTGATTCTAAGACATAGAAGCATTGAAAGCACATCGAAGCTCCGAAAGGGAGATGTTTATATGCCAATGTTTTTTGCACCTGGAAAACTTGTGCGCACAAGTTCTGGATATGTCCCACGCTATGATCGTTGTAGTCAAAACAGTTATTGCGATATAACGTAACTCTTTCAAAGATTGTTAATTTTAAAAGTATCTTCAGTAACTGGGATCTGAGTACGGTGATATACTTTTTTTTCAAAGATTCGGTGGCTAACTCATAAAAAATGCTCAGAACGATTCTGGAACTTAAAAGACGAGATTAAAAATTTCACGAAAAAAACTGCTCTGACGTTCCTGAACTTGATGACAACCAATGGCAGCTTGATTTGTGTTTTCTTGCTGACATCACGAAGAAGTTGAATGAACTCAATCTCAAGCGGCAAGGACGAAAAAATTGATTACAGACTGCTATGAAGATATACAGGCATTTGTCACAAAACTTAAACTTTACGAAAATCAATTTCAATCGAAAAATGCATTTCATTTCCCGTTGTTAAACCGCTTCAATTGTGACAGCAAAAATGTTTCTAAATGTGCTGACCCAATTATACAATTGTTAAAATCGTGCTTCACTGGGGATAAAATAGTAAGGCTGTTCACCCAGCATGTCGTAAGAGGTGACTTTTGGGTACCTGCCTATGTTAACTATGGTTGGAGACTCCTTATTCTAAAAACTGAGGTTGGAGGTAAGCAAGGGCATGCTCTCGGTAAAAACGAAGCTTCAAGAATTACTTCATGAATGAGTATATCAAAGAATTGACCCCAGTCTTCGGAAGCTCTTAAATGGGCAGGGGTGCAAAGAATCTCCGGGTTACAGAAATTTGAGGTAAGATCTGGAAGTTGGAATGTTGGAAATTTTTGTGGAAGAGGTACAGAAGTGTGTGAACAGTTACGAAAAAGAGAAGTGGATATGTGCTGTCTACAGGAAGTAAGATGAAGAGGGCAAAGAGCTCGATTTGTTGGTTGCAGATGTAGGAGATATAAGCTGTGGTGGTCTGGAAATAATGATGGAATAGGACGGGTTGAAATTTTAGTCAAAGAAGAACTTTGCAAAAAGACCGTAGAAGTTTGGATAAAAAGTGACAGAATGATGGCAATGGTGCTGGTTTTTGAGGAGGAAGTTATAAGAGTTATATTTGCATATGCTCTCCAGGTTGGAAGATCAGAGTGCGAGAAAGATCAATTTTATAATGACATGGCAAGTGACTGGGATTTGCAAAACCCTGGTGAAGTGATTCTTGGTCTGGGAGACTTCAACGGACATGTTGGGAGATGGATTGATGGTTTTGAGGGTGTGCATGGAATTGGCAAAAGAAAGGTTGAGGGAAGAAGACTACTCGAGTTTTGTGATGAAATGGAGTTTTGCGTGGCAAATACATGGTTTGAAAAGAAAGAGTAGAGAAAAATAACATACAATATGAGTGGAAATGATACTGAGATTGATTTTGTATTGGTTGGTAAAACAATAGAAAGTATTTAAAAGACATGAAAGCCATCCCCTGGAAATTTCAACATCGGCTGTGGTAACAGGCATAGACAAAAGATAGTTGAAGAAAGTAGTGAAGAACAAACAAACTATTGGAAGGAGGGTTTGGAATTTGAATGACAACAAAATTTCAAGAAAGAGTTAAGGGATTGATTGATGTTGATGCACCCAATCTATGGAGTACTTTGAAGTTTGTGGAAAGAAAAAAGGTAGAAAAAACCATGGGGATACATGGTCGTAGAATGAAGATGTGAAGGAAGCAATACAACTAAAGAAAGTGGTATACAATAAGATGTGTAAAAATCGATCAGAGGAAAACAACGCTAAATATAAGAATATCAAGAATTGAACAAAGAAAGTGGTAACTAATTCTATCAGGAAAGATGCTGAAAAAGAGTTAACAAAATTAAACAAAAAATCAAATAACATTTTTACACTCGTAAAGTTCATGAAAAAAGATGGAAAAGATATTGAAGGAGGTAGATGCATGAGAGGAAAAGACGGAAAGTTAGGTTTCAGTGAATAAGACAGAAAAAGAATATGGAAAAATCACATGGAGAAGATCATGAATAAAGAGAACGATTGGGATCACGTGACAGCAGCTAGTATGGTAGAGGGACGTATTAGAAATGTTGCTTGCGAGGAAGTGGCAATAGCAATAAAAGTGGTGAAACCAGGAAAGGCAGCTAGACCCTTTGAAGTATGTTCAGAGATGATATCTGCTAGTAGGAAGTACATGTTAGTGTAATGGAGGAGCTTTATCAACGTGTGTTAGATGGGAAAGGAATGCCAGATGAATGGCAAACAAGTGCGCTGGTACCAATTTTCAAGCAAAAGGGAGAAGTTGGAAGTTGCAGTAGTTACCGAGGAGTAAAGCTGTTATAGCATGCCATGAAGATCATTGAAAGAGTGTGGAGGAGAAGGATTCGAGAATTAGTAAATATTGATTCAATGCAGTCTGGTTTTATGCCAGGAAGAGGAACGACAGACGCATTGTTTGTAGTGTGAAGAATGCAAGAGGAATATGGGAATAAGAAGAAAAAGTTGTACATGTGTTTTGTGGATATTGAGAAGGCATTTGATAGATTTCCAAGAAAGGAGATGGAATGGGCAATGAGAAAGAAACGTTTACCAGAAGTAATTGTAAGAGTGGTGATGAGCCTCTATCACGAGGCAGAAACGAAAGTTCTAGTGGGATCTGAGTCATCTGAGAAATTCTTGGTACAAGTTGGTGTACGTCAGGGATCTGTGTTGTCGCCACTGCTTTTTGCAATTGCAGTGGATGTAATCTTGGAATATGCAAGAGAAGGATTGATAAATAAAATTTGGTATTGCTATAATTTGGTTTTAATGAGTAAAAGTATAGAGAATTTAAAATGGAACGAGGTGTTTGAAAGCTAGGTGCTTAAGTTGAATCTCAAAAACCAAAATGATGGTGAGTGTTTTGGAAGGGGAGGTCCTCAGGAGTAAAGTTAATCCATGTGCCAAGTGCGGCAAGAGGGTGATGGCAAATTGGATGATGTGTACAAAATGTGATAAATGGGTACATGGTAGATGCGCAAAATGAAGAGAGTGGCTTCAACTCTGGCAAATGGTTTTGTTTGTAAACTCTGTGTTGATACAAAGGAAGGAATTGTGAAACCAAGTGAAGAATATCATTTTTCGACCAGGTTGACTTTGTGAAGAGCTTTTGTTATTTGGGGGACAGGTTGAACGCCAGTGGTAGAAGTGAAGCAGCGGTAACAGCAAAAACAAGAATTGGATGGATAAAATTTAGAGAAAATGGGGAGTTACTTTGTAAGAGAAAGTTTTCATTGAAAATAAAAGAAAGGATTTATCAGAGTTGCGTAAGATCAGCGATGCTGTATGGGAGCGAGACATGGTATCTAAGGGAGAATGAGATGGCAATTTTGAGAAGAACTGAAAAGCAATGATGAGAGCAATATGTGGTGTTAAGATGATTGAAAACAGGAGCCAAGAACTTTTGAGTTTCCTGGAGTTAAAGAATACTTTGAATAAACTAGCCAGGGCGAGTGGAGTGCGATGGTATGGGCATGTTTTGAGATGGGATGATACAGTTATTTATAAAAAAAAGCGTAGAAATATAATAGAAATCGGTTCTCTTGTTTTACAATGTTTTTGAGCAAGTTTGTGTTGAGGATTAAGATAGGATTAATGGCCTTGGATCCATTTTTTTAAAAAGTAATTGAGGATTTTATTTCATTTATATTTTTATGGTTCAGTAGTTTTTTGATCAAGACAAACAAATGCAGAAGCGGCATAATCAAGTAGTGTAGTGTGGTTCAGTTGGTATAGTCTAGTTGTGTAGTTTATTGGTTTGTGGCATCGTCAAAAATATAGGGCAAAACCAGCGACAGATGGTTAGTGGTTACAGCTTGCGCTTCGCGGTCTGTAGACCTTTGGTCGATTATCTTGTCGAGTCATACCAATGTGCAGAGATAGTCAAATTAGGCTACAAATCTACTGAAATAAAGATTTCTTTGCTAATTTAAAAAAATTCTCCTGCAAAAGAAGAAAGTAATAACAGAAACAGTCTAAGTAAAAATTAAAAAATGACTAAAAGATGAAATACTTGAGTAGCAAAAGTAGAAAGTAGTTTTTTTGTTTTTACTGTTTTTTTGAAAGAGTTGTCAAAAATTAAAACTTGCTGTATACTGGACTGACTTTGAATTTTGAGGTAACTTTGGTTACATAAGGTGACTATAATCAGGGTTGGATTTAGCAAGTGAGGCAGCTGCCTCTGGCTCCCTTATGGAGAATATGCGCCCCTTCATTGTAGACAACTCCCATGAGCTGCTTTAACGTCCATCAAAATATTTATGATCCCCAAAAAGTAAACTATTTCGACTGATAACTTTTGGGCCAAACTTCTAATTTTGAACAATTTATGTAATTCATTCTTTCAATACAGACACGATCTCCAAAAAAAAGAGGTCCTCAGCAATACGTGCATGGGCAAAATCCTACTTCACAACATATTTACCTATCCCAGAACTTAGGAACAATCTAATGGGTTATAGCACAAAATTTTTTGACGTAGGTAACATATCATCAGGGTCAGTCACTTGTTTCAAATCTTGAAATATTTGCTGGTTAAAGTGAATAGCTTTAAAATATTTGCAGAGGAAAACAAACACACTGTGTAGGTAAAATGGTGATAAGTATTGCTGGTTGGTATTAAATTTAACAATATAGGCTCTGGTTTGCTAATGCAAATGAAAGTTGAGCTTGCAAAGTTACAAAGCTGACTACATTGAAGAGCCCTTAGCAAATGCTGTGCAAGAAGGTAAAACAATGAAGACTTTATATGCAAAAAGTGTTGAGGCAATATTGAGTTTTGTCCAACAAAGTCGGGGATTTGCACCAAAAACAACTTGCAGGACAAGTAAGATTATTAGAGAAATGTGAAGGTCGACTTATGACTAGGCAATCGATGTTTTAACAGCATTTGGCTGTAGTACAGCAATACTCAAAGCTTGGTTAAATGTAATTTGGACCGAAACAGAGCTTGTGATTTAAGATTTTGAAACAATATGCCTGGATTTCATTAGCTCAACTCTTTTAAAGGAAGAAATAATTTTACTCCAGAGTTTTAGAAAATGTACTAAGTTCAAAAGCAAAAATGTCTTTAAAATTTGCCAATACTTTGGCAATCTCAATAAAACACTTGAAGACTTTGCTCCAGAGAAACTCAACAGTTGTGATTAAAAGAACATAACTAATGACCATGGAGCAAAAAAAGTCATCATGCATAGAGGAATGAGGTGAATTGAATGAAAAGTGGAACACTCTACAGCTCTAGAAACCAATCAGTGTTATGTTTCAAGAGAAAATTCGGGGCTAGTAAAGAATCTGCCGTTATGCTTTGTAATAGGCGATCACGTGACATGCGTTGCATGGCATATTTTACGTGACGAACACAATGCGCGCGAATGAGATACTCTTGTTTCTTTATTTTCGCTAGGTTTCTTACATTGAATTGTTTTTACACCAAAACCAAAAAGGGGGCCATTGGAGAAGGTTAATCAATCATTTGAGATGTGATGTGCTTGCAAAGAGCGCTTTTGTATTTAACATCTTGTCTCTGAAAAGGTACAAATTTTAAGCCTTTATATTAAGAAAGTGCGCAATTTACGGATGTTTTAATGGCATTATGACGTCGCTGTGGCGTTACGGTACACACCTGTGGTCGATGGTCACCTGTTGTTAGTGACTCGGCTCTGTGAACAGTTCTTCTCTACTAAAAACACGTTTCTAACAGTTTCAGTTATAACAAAGCTAGCGAAAATAAAGAAACAAGAGTATCTCATTTGCGCGCATTGTGTTCGTCACGTAAAATACGCCATGCAATGCATGTCACGTGATCGCCTATTACAGAGCATAACGGTCGATTCTTTACTAGCCCCGAAAATTCCTCCCACCAGTGGTGGCATTCAAGGTAAAATACTGCATCTGTATACCTCATGGATGAAAGGCAGTTCTGGAGGGCAAGCTCTGACACCATATCTAGCAGTTGGTGTGATGTATGGACATTTGATGGTTGGTTTGAATTGTATTTGCAGCAAATGTTTAAGGAAAACCTGAAACAAAAGCCCTTATAGGCAACAACTTTCCATCCCATTTTTTGCCAAAGTTCAGGATGTGATTGACCATAATATTAGGTTTATACCATGCCACCTCAAACAACTCAGTCACTTGACATGCCTGTATTTAGACCAGCAAAGAGATAGTGGAGTAGCTTATTAGAAAATGGTAGCAGAAAACTTGCATTGAAGGAGCTCTTCTCAAGATCGTTTTTTTCCTCAATGTCAAAGCAACTATGTGAAGGCCTTAACAAAGAAAACTTGAAGTCTGTCTTGTAATAGTCACTGGTGTGGTGTTTAGTTACAACATTTTAACAACTTAAGTTTCCTTGAAGAAGTGGCAATGAAAACTAGAACAATACCAAAACTGTATTAATATCATAATATCCAAAAAACTACTATTATAATTATGGTTAGATACTAGTTGTAAAGTGTAGACTATAGGTGTAGGTACAAATATTTGAATTATTTGTTGGTGGTAAAACCAGTGATTTTTAAACTTTTCAACAACAACCTTAAGTTATCAAGTAGTAGACCTACTTTTTAGGCTCCCTCATCAAGTTATTAGTAATTTCAAAAAAGATAATCATTGTAAACAGAAAAATAAATTGGAATCCTTCATAAGTTACTCCCAATATTAAAAAAAAACATAAGACAAACTAATGGAGGTCTGCCGCTAATTCAAATAATCATTGGGACTTTGTTAATGTAAAGAGCTTGCAAACCATTAGGTTGGATGATGTGGTTACCTTTAACTGTTTATCCCATAACACTATTGTACACTTACTCCTATGCATGATCATGCTCCAAGAGTATTAATCAGGGTAGCAAGCAAAATTGCAATATACTAAAATTAGGTGGTAATTTCCACAAAGTTTTGTTAGAGTTGGATACTGCCAAAGCCAAAACTTCCTCAGAATCGCTGATCAGCATTAGAATTAAGGTTAGGGTTATAGTTAGAATTGAGGTTAGGGTTAGGATCAGATGATGTTAGCTTGTTAAAATTAGGATTGGGATTTGCTGAATTTTTTTATTTTTGTGGTATTCAGTTTAGATAGAGAAATTCTACAACCACAAAAGATATAAAAGTTCTTATATAAGTAGGGAAAGCTAAACTTTGAAAATCAAAGACTAACAGAAATGAAATGACTTATGATGAGACTTGGTGATTGGACTAAATATGGAGATGTTGAGGTTTGCTCAATTCAATTAGGAAATTTTACTCAGTTGGGTGGTTATATTTATGGTTTGTAGTTTTTTATCAAATTTCATGAATCTTTAAATTTCTGTGATTTTTGTAGGAAATTAGTGTTACTTCAGCTATCAGTGTTTTCATATTTTGGTGTGAAATTTTATGATCTCTGAGTGCAACAGTTTTCGTTTGTTGAATGGTACTGTATAGCTAAAGGTCTATCTCTATATTAGTTTATTTCCTCGGAAGAATGTTTGGAAGCACTGTCTTATTCTTTCCATATGTGTAGAGTATTTTGTTTTTGACTTAAACTTTTATTGCAGAATATAGACTATGTTGCTGTGCTAGGGTTGGTCTGGAAGCTTTATTTATCTGTTTATGTCATTAAATCGGAGCTTCATTATGCCCCACGAAGGCCTACTAGACAGCAAAAATTCTGCAAAAGAAGCTATTCATGTTGCTGCCAATCGAAGTGTTAGACCTTATAGCACAAATCAAGAGTATCTTTATGCAATGAGAGAAGATTTAGCTGACTGGTTAAAGGCAAGTTCATTTATGGTTCAAAAGTTGCTGTTTTTGATAATTTGGCAAGTTGTTCTATGACAAGCTTGTAATGTTGTGACTAAAACGTACTTAATTGATCAACTACGAGATAAACATATGTTTGAAAGCTGGGAAGGATTGTGAGCCTACTTGTCTACTTTGGTTATTTATATCAATACTCTTTTCAGTTCTTTTGAGGTGACAAAATAGAGTGAAGTTTGCAGCATTATGATATTTTACTTGGACTAAGCTTAAGTTTGCATTGCAGGGACTATATGCGATTGAGATTGGTGTTGCAAACTTTTTTGAAATGCTACAAACTGGAACAGTATTGTGCCAGCATGCAAACAACATTACGAGTTGTGCAAAATACACGCAAAAAAATAATGGACTTATGAACTACAAGCACATTTCCAAAATACCATCAAGTTATCTCAATTTTAATCAGGCATGTAACTGGTACCAGTAACAGTTTTGTGGGTACAGGGCATGTCCTTAACAATAATATTGTTGTACTTAGTATCATTGTATCAATTTGCAAGCTTTTTATTGATTATTTGGATACTGACACCACTTAAAGCAATGGGTTTTTGGAATTTTAAAGTTTATAGTGCGATGGTGTAATGGTGAGAGCATCTGCTTTGCAATTACTAAACTTGGGTTAGATTACCTTCACGACTTACACTGCTACTAAAAACTTTAAAAAAATGGTATTCACAGCTTTTCTGCTTGATGCTCAGTGTAAAGGAGATAGTGTGAAAAAATATCCAGCGAAGTTCATTAGTTGTGCTTGTGGAAAAGGCACTTGACGGAATTTCTTCATTTTTTGTTGCTGACAGGTAGTAGAGCTAAGCAGTTTACCCGCCACAGGGGCCCTGTCTACTAACTAAAAACTAACAAACAGGGCACGAGCTCAAACGTAAAAATGATTGGGGCTTATGGAAATAATTATCATATTGGCTAAGCATATGATTCAAATTTTTCTTTGTTTGGTATTGAAATATGTATTTGTATTTGAAACTTTAGGGAGGCTTAGTTAATATTTCTGATGAAGTATGGTAGTCGCATATTTTTCATTTGGAAACCGTAATCAATAAATTTTATTTAGTTTTAAATGTTTTTGTAATTTAGAGTTGATTTTAAGTGCATTCTTGTCCTCGCACCAAAGTGTTATTGTAATTTAGGATTTGCCAGCAGCACTTAGATGTGAGAGTAGAAATATTTTCATTGTCTGTGATCAACATTTTTTATTCAAGCTCTTTTATATTTGCATTTACTTTACATCTCTGGCAAAGTCGTTTCGCGATGGTTGCTTCTGTTTAGTAAATTCTAACTAGCCGTGTATTTATTGAAAGTGATTTCAAGCAGTTCAAGTCTGGGAAATTCGGTATCACTTCTGGACAGTAGTTTTACGCTTAGCGCAATATTTGCTCTGCTGCAGTCTGGTTTCATTTGCACTTTCCGTGTTGCCATCACTGTTCTGAAAATCTTGAGATAAATATACAATGCAATGTTGGAGGTGTCACTGCTGTTTATGCTTTTTGTTTTACTAACGCGTTGACCACTTGTAACATCGCTTCGTTTTTCTGCTGTAGATCAAAAATGGTGGTGCGAGTAGTTTTTTCGCCAGAGACAATGTTGCCAACTTTATAAAGTGGTGTCGTAATGAGCTGGCCATTCATGAAAGCTTGATGTTTGAGACTGATGATCTAGTCCAAAGGAAAAACGAAAAAAACTTCATTCTATGCTTACTAGAGGTAAACCTATTTTGATAATGCATTTTGGTATTGGGAATTATACACTGTATAAAGTACTAACGTTGAAGTTTAATGTACTAAGTTGTTTTACTGCTAAGGTAATTTTTCATGCTTTTTCATGTGTTTATTTATGATAATTATTTGTCGGATGTGATATTATCTGACAGTTAAGGATTATAATTGTTTCTATTCTACTGCTGTCAAACATGTTATTGAACTACTTCGGCGTGCCTTGGTTGAAATACGGCAAAAGCGTAGATCACTCTTCGAAATTAACTTGCCCTTGAAGTTGAATGTACTTTAAATTTAATTTTTCAATGTCTTTATGTGCTAACTAATTGGGGTCTGATCGCAATAGGTTGCTCGGCGTGGAAGCAAATTCGGAGTTCCTGCTCCTGTCCTAATTCAGATGGAGGAAGAAATCGATGAGGAAATTGAACTTGAGAAAGTTTCCAAAGAAAAAAATATCGAACCGAAAAAGCCTGTGAAGCAAAAAGTTGTTTGCGATTTTAAGTCATTGGACGAAATGGTAACACAATTTTTATTGCATAAGGTTTTTTTGTCATCAAGTGCGGCAGTTGATAAACCTAACTGTAGTTTAGTTTGGAACTCTATGCTCTTATCTTTTCAGGACTGTAGGCATTCGTCATTCTCCCTGAAGAAGTGAATATAGAACATTGTCAGTGAAACAGCCTGAGAATTGCAAGTGGCAGCAGCCTTTTACCTCTATAAGTAACTGGGTTCTATAAAAAGTTTTTCATCACCCCTTTATGAATATCATAGCTACTAAGGGTGCTAGTGATCTGCGTGCCGTAAAGGCTTCCTATTGTGAGGATTACTATTATTATTTAATGGAGTATGCCAATAGCAGGCGAACTGTTCAACTGTAAAAAATAACATAAATGCTTGCTCTGTTTCTTTTGCACGCTACGCCCGATGGGAATAGATTGATTTAAGGCTGTTTTCCACTCGTACAAAAATGTACACTCAACTGGTGAAATTACGGCAGTTTGAAATAAATCATTTCGGCAGAAACTTTTTGTCTAAATAAATGCAAAGCAGCCCACTGGTAGAATAAGTGACAAAAACGAGTTTAGCACGTTGGCTGCCTCGTGTATCACCGGCGATACATTCTCACTTTTGCATGCAGTGCCAGTGTATCACCGGTGATACACTGGCAACTGTATTGCAAATGGTTTATAAAGTTATATGGTACACATAGAATGGAAGTAGTTTTTAGTGTGGTACCTCCGCAATGAGAGTAATTCCATTGACACAGCAAATCACCACAAAATCATAATTTTAGTTAAAAAATATCAAAACGCAAGCATATCTTTACTTTGTTTAGAATTATACAAGAAACTCATCGTTGGCATGTGAAAGAAGGCTTTTGCCTAATGCGAAAAGAAAGCGCGGCAGCCAACGCGTTTGTGTAACGTTACTGCGCAGTTTTTACCTGTGGCAGCTGTTTCTACCTTCGTAGCACCATGTGGGCATATTTCGAGCTACCAGCGTTTGTTATTTTGCCATGTTTTTCAATTAGCACTGTAGTAGGTATGTGTTTCACTCGAGGCAGTAGCGAATTGCTTGTACAAACACGCCTTTCCAATTCTTTGTAGCACAGTGATTTTTGCAACAAAGCTAAGCAAATAGAATTGTTTCTTTTAATAACAAACCGGAAAAAGTTTTAGTAAATTCTTTTCACACTTCTTTTGTGCTGTAAGAAAAAGCGATGTGTAATTGTTACATTTCAGCATTGCTCAGTGCGTATATGTAGTATGTTTCTGGGGTATATTGTTATTCCAAATGTAAAGCTATTATTTCTAGTTTTCGATAACTCTCGGCACATCGATATTAAAATATCTGTGGTTTGGTTCAGTGCCTACTAAACAGTTTTTTATGGATTTTAGGTCATCTGCTGTTTCCAGCTACAAATTTTAAACTATGACGTAAATGTAATATTTTTGTCAATTTCCAGTCTTTTGAATGATAATTCGGTTTCAAAAGGTTACCGGTAATTAAAGCTAAATTACTTGCCGTATACAATTGGATGCAGTCCATAACTGTTGGTTGCCGGATATTTCTAGTCCATGTATTTTTTTCACCTGCACCACGCTGAAAGTTCTTTTCACAATTCGACATTACACTTAGCGTGAAGTAGATACGTTAAGCACAGAGAATGCAAGCAACATACCCGTTTATTCAAATGCTATATTTGCGCTTGTTTTTAATGATCACAGTGATTGTACTTTTGACTCGACATCTGAACAAGCGACTAGAAAAGTAGCAAGACCGAATGATACGACTGTGTACGTATGCACATTTGTCTTATGAAATGAGATGTGTGATACCTTACGCTTCTTGTCTTTTCACGTCAATTGCACAGCAATGATGTAAGCAAAATTCTTTGTGGCAAAATTACCGAGTAATATTATACTTAGTGGAGTGAAATCACTGGTGACTAATTCATACAAACTCTTCTATAATTTCTTTTTTATTGATCACGCTTATCACTGACTGGCGCGGTGGTGTTGTGGGTTTGGGAGTCCGCTTTGGTGTTGGTAAATTTGGGTTCGACTTCCTTATCAAGTCATACAGAACTTTATAAACAGTATTTACAGCATTCCAGTCTGGCGCTGAACTGCATTAAAGTGATAGTGTGAAAAAAAGCGGGCGATTACTCTTGCTGTGTTCTCGGGTGAGGCACTCACGCGATATTTTCATGCGGCGACGAAGTCCGGCAGTCCATCTGGCGTTGTGGGCTTGTGGCCCAGAGTAACTACAGGCTAGCAAACAAATTATGAGCTCATACACATGAGCAAAAAAAGATTGAGCTCATATGCAGACGATGCTTATCGCTTACAGCCACCAATATGTTTTAGGTGCAATATATCCTGGGCATGTGTACTTGTCCGACGCAGTTTCCTATGGTCCGAGTTTCTGATGGAAAATATAAGGTTGGCGGCTCCGAGAATCTAATATTTATGCGGGTAGGTAAATCGCATATAAATGTTTACTAATGTTTTAAAGCAATAGACAATGATGCTTAGGGATTATGCCGCTTACATACAAGCAAGAAAGATTTACACATTCAAGAATGTCTTTAAAACGCTATTGATATCACATGCACTTATAGTGTTACTTAATTTCGTCATGCAGTGTACCACTCAAAGAGTATATAGTAATCGAGATCTATTTAAAACCCTTACCTCCATGAACATAGCACGTGACCTCCACAACCGTATCATATATCGATCTGTTGAGTTATAAAGGCAATCTACGCGCTTTATATGCATGTTCCCACAAATGATGTGGTTATGTCACAATGTAATAGTATTGCAGCTAATGAAAACCTCCCTCCCATAATTTGACGAGACCATCCCTGGACGCGTTTCGTCTTTTTGGACTCATCAGCAGGGCCTGTCCCGTCGTTACCAAAACCCCATATTTGCAATAATATGAAAAATGTATATGATATATGATACGGTTGTGGTGATCACGTGCTATGTTCATGGAGGTAAGGGTTATAAATAGATCTCGATTACTATAAACTTTTTGAGTGGTACTCTGCATCTTGGATACGGATGGGATCCCCGTACCAAAGTGATAGCATGCGCCGCGAGCGTGATGTGTGCGAAGAAATTTGTAATAGAATGATACATTTTTCATATTATTGCAAATATGGGGTTTTGGCAATGACGGGACAGGCCCTGCTGATGAGTCCAAAAAGACGAAACGCGTCCAGGGATGGTCTCGTCAAATTATGGGAGGGAGGTTTTTATTAGTTGCAATACTATTACATTGTGAAATAACCACATCATTTGTGTGAACATGCATATAAAGCACGTAGATTGCCTTTATAACTCTATAGATCGATTAATTTCGTCATGAACCAGTGGGGAAGATTAAGGTGATTACAGTTGGATTCGATCCCATGGTCACTGCGCTATGCTTATATCAATGCGACAGGTGATAGGTTTGTTTCATTTTGTAACTTTAGGATCACAAAGTTGGCTTTTAACTCGCACGTTACTCAAAGGAAAATTTTGTTGTTGGCATTCATAAGATCTCGTAAACGCTCAAGCAGTTCAATTTATTTTTTAATCATGTATTTAAAGCCATAAAGAATTAAATCTAAGTTCAAATTTTGTTGAGGTTACCTCGTTTGACTGGTGAGGAGATGCGCTATTTGCTTTTCGTACATAAACGAGTTTGCTAATTTGCTGGCGCTAAGGTGACGACAAATCTTTGATAAGCGCAGTTATTGATTTGATTTATGGCTTTGTTTTGCGGGTATCTACCATTGTTGACTAGGTGTTTCATATCCGAATGTAATGCAAAACTTATTTCAGAATGAAAATGATTTGTCATTATGCTTAAGGTTTAAGACAATTTTATATACCCAGAAGGCAACAAGGAAGATTTAGTTTACCTACGATTTCTTAAATTTCGTTTTCACGTGGTCTCTTGAAATTTTGTTTAAATATTAGATCGGGATTAAGAGTATAATTAATGTTGGCGTTTTACGGAAGAAACCAGTTTATGCATGTTTGTATGCATGCATGGCCGTATAAATCCTGGTTTGAAAGTAGTCTTTATGCTTTACCGCTGTTGTTCAGCGTGCCACCAAAAGCATTTAGTTACACATTTAAAAAAAAATTTGAAATTTTGCCTTTACCGTCTGGGTGATTTGTCGTGAATCCGTTTCATCACAGCTGCTTTACAGATACTTCGTCAGCATGTCATGGTTCGTGTAGGAGGAGGTTGGGACACGCTGGAACAATATCTAAACAAGCATGACCCATGTAGATGCCAACAGCACAGAAATGATAGAAATTTGGCATCCAGGTTAGTAACAGCATTGTTATATAATTATTTCACCATTTTTTCATGTTGCACGTAGTATGACTTTTGCTGCAGTGTATGTTTATCACTAAACATGTGCTTCTACATCAAATTTTGATTGACAAGCCTGTATTAAAATTCAGAATTGACGAATAGTAATAAAGGTCACGAGAGGTTTTGAACTCCAAACCACGCACTCTGGGATTCAAAGTGTTTTCAAAGTAAACCTTAGGAGCGTTTATGCCGAGAATTGCATTTTTCATTGTGTTACAGCTATTACATATGACTACTTTGCTCTCAGACACAACAGATCTTCCGGTGGTGCCAACGTTTACAGCTCCAAAGACAGATCATCCGTTTCTAATAAAGAACCTAGAAACGGAGGAAGCTCGCATGCTTTTGAAACGTCACCTCGTTCTGGTACGCAGTGACCTACTTCGTAAAGAAACTTAATGTCGTATCCACATGACTTGTAGATACAGAATACGAATACAACTAACCATGTAAAATGAATACAAAATCTCTAAAAGTTAAGGGGACATGTCCCTCGTCCTTCCTTGAAAATAAGTCCCTGCTGATATGTGTATGTAATCCATAAGCAGACCATTTACATGCCACAGTATTAAGGAAACATTAAAAACGAAACTAAAATGTGTAAAAACGTGAATTGATCAGTTTTTCACGTATTTCTGGGTTTTTTGAAAAACGAGCGGTTTCATAATGTAAAAGTGTTAGAAGTTGAAGCAAAGACTTTGATCTATCACGGCTACCGCGTAAGGTTTTATTGTTTGGTTCCCTTTACAAAAAGTAGCGAGTTCGTTTAAAATCTTTTTCAAAGGTGTGAATACTTACAATGAAATGTCTCCTGTGCGAAAATATGAACGAAAACAACACTCTGGCAATCGGCAATTTCGTAATCTAAGCAGTACACCTACTCCAGAATCGAAGTTAGTATTCACTTTGCGTGTAAAAACTAGATATGTGAACTAGTCAATTCTCTGCAGCCGCTGTGGTCAAGTGGTGATCGTATCTACTTGGAAGCGAAAGGTCTTGAGTTCGAAATTTGTCTGCATGGCATCAGGAATTTAAAGTGCTGCATTGTTTCTGCAGTAGGTCTGATTCGAAAGCGAGTCTGCAGTGTTGGACATTAACTGAATCAGCACGTCTGCGCCCGCAATGAAGGCGGAAAAAATGACGTAAAATCGAGCAAAGACTGGTCAATATTATACTGAAATATTTGTGCAGAGCATAGTTTTAGGATATAAATTTCCAGATTGCAAACGACGTTGCTAGTCAGATCAAATTACTGCAAGCTAAAATAAGATTTGTTTTTTTTTTTTATCCTGCGCCGGAATACCTCAGCTTGTTTGTAGACAGTTGGTGGGTTTGAAACTCGGCTGAAGTGGAGTTTGTCGCTGTCCAAAATGTACCCTATAAAATTTTTGAAGAAAATTAATTTTTGTATGGAAAGGTTCTTCTTTCCGGCGACATTTATGCATCACATTACATACATCATGCAAATCGATTGAAATGCTGTCAAACCGATTGCGACCTTTTTGCATCATAAGCCCTAATGTCACCATTGATATGGCAAGACTCCTCTTTTGGCTAGCTGTTGGTATCTAGACCTTGGGTGGAGCAATTGTCCTCATACGGGGTACACAACCTGCAGCAAGCCCTCTTGTTTAACAAAAATTTACGATTTGTTGCGTTTGCTTTAGTTTTTCTACCACCAAATGGTTGGTAGTAGCTATACCTTGCGCTATCAAGGTTGGTTCTTGATCTTTTCCAGATATTCAAGAGGCCGCCAGTCGCAGTTGGCCGCAGATAATTCAAAAAATCGATCCTCAATTAAAAGCGACAGTCAACCAAACGTTTTTAACAGGTATTTGTTGCACTTCAATCGGCTAGTTAATCAATAAGCATAATCATCTACCCGTGCTTCACCAGGTTGGAATTGTGAAGTTCCTCACCCAGCATGTCGTAAGAGGTGACTCGTGGGTACCCCCCAATGGCAGTCTGCCTTGTTGCTGGTGGGGCTACCAATCAGTAATTTACATTCATGAGTGGTTTGAAATGGGTTGCCACTTTTCCCCTAGCCTAATTCAGTTAAGTTGACGGCGTGAATCCCGATTGCCGTTCGCCGTACCTCCGTCTCAAGGATGAGGAAGGGGTAAACCAATCAACCAATAAGCCTCGGAAGTGTTTTGAAGTACTCACTGCTTTGGGTTCATAAGCTACTAGAAGAGGGGGTGCTTGAGAAGTTTTGCGGCCTTGCACGTGCATTTGGAGATGACCGTTCCCCAAACAAAAGACCTCCATTTTTACATGAACAGAAAAAACTCATTTTCAACAAAGACGGAGGCTCAAGATCGAAAAGTTTTGCATTGCAAACTTTGCTCTTCAAGTAAAGAAAAAATCTTCAATTTAATTGACAGGCGGCCGTAAATTGAAATAAGCCTTGTTATTCGGCCTTCAATAGTGAATAGATTGCTCACCCCTGTACTAGAAGCTCAATAGCTATTTGTGAGTGATCCAAAATTTGAGTTTCACGTACGTGAAAATGTCTGGTGTTAAAGTAGATGGTTATTGGTAGACTAAAGCACATCGGCATCATTTAAATGTTATGTGCTTGATGTCACTGAATCGTCACTGATGAACTACAGTGTGGTTATTGATCTGACGTTAAGTCTATTTTTGTCTGGTGTTGTATATCTCGTTCTTACATTGATTTTCAAGACATTTTTAGCGCTTTTCTTTAAGGTTAAGTCGCCCGAAAAGTACTCCTCCAGTTACAAGAGATTCAGTTGTTCGGCAAGATGATATGCTTCTGGTTCAAAGAAATAAAAGTGGTTCTCATCATATACAACGGGCAAAAAAGTTAGTGAAAGTGCTGTTTTGTTTCCCCAAACCACCTCAGCCTCAGCCTTTATTGAATTCTGCTGAAGGCTCTTCGGTTGCTTTTGTAGAGTGAATAGCGCCCAAGCATCACATCGTAGCTTTTGCGTCTCAATTGTAGCGATGACTGATGCTTAGGCTTAATTCACTCATGCTTATTGTTTGCTCATCTTCTGTCAGAGTGAGTTCCGGCGACGCGTTGACTACTTGACCTCACCACCATGCTTGTATCGTCAACATGGAGGCATCTCCTTGAGTGCCTTACACAAGAACACAATAAGCGAACTTGACCGCGTTTTCTTCACGCTATGCCGTGCGTGCGGAGCGTTAGCAGAGAAACTTTCTCTTTTAACAACTGTTTCTTATTCTGCCAATACTCGTGCTCCATCTCATGCTGCGAGCATTGCGTTTGAGTCTATTCAAGTCATATGGCATTGCTCTCTTGTTATGTAAATCAAGATTATCACCGCCAGTGTGGCTTTGATGTTGAATGTGATAGCAGTGGTCTTGTGTTTGATTTTCAGCCGGGTTTTGCAGAGTTTAAGATACAATTGTTAGTTATCTTGCTGTGTCTGATAATAGAAATTGTGAAAAGCAGAACTTGCAACTCGGTGCTGCTGTTGATGCTACACCTCAGGCCTAAGCGCTACTTTAGTAATGTAGCCCTCCAACACAATAATGTAGAATGCGCAGGCAGGTTCCTCCACAACATTCGTGCGATTGCGACTCAAAGCGAAACCTCCCAAACTTTATACGAGGACCCCTTGTAGATTGTTTTGTGACGAAATTAGGTGAAAAAGAAATTAATTGTAAATTGATTAAAGTTTTTTCTCAAAAATTTGTTTGTGCTTTTCTATTTTTACAAATAAAAATTACCTTACGTAACCTACGCTGCTCTTCCTTTAAGATTTAGCTTGGAAAGCAACAAAAAAGGGCTTTAGTTTTGGCAACGTAGCAATTGATTCTTAAGATTATGCAGCTTTCTCACGTTTATGAGCTCCTTTCTTCTAGTTGCGTTTCGTTTTCATTTGACATAAGCCTGCCTTATAGTTCTTAAGGTATAAAAAAAGGTTAAGTTCTACCAAGCTTCAGTCATCTTATTGAAATACAGGCAGTAAAACTGCGTTGGTAGAACTAGATGTAGCAAAAAGTTATATCATACATTATTAGTCTCGCATGCTATGTCTACTATTTCAACTCTTCTCAAATAGCCTGCGGTCTTCGCCAAGCTTGCTGCCCTGGTATTAACAATTGAATAATTTGCTCGTGGCTGCTACTGTAAATTCCTCCCAACTACTTCAGTAAATTATAGCCACAACCATAGACGTAGCTAGAGGGGACCACACCAGCCATGGTTCCCAAAATATTTTTTACTCGATCAAGAGCTGAAGGCATTTTAAGTCTGAAATAGTTACCACAACAAATTTCGTATTTTTGCATCTCCCCCTCAAAAACAAATTGCTTCTGGCTTGGTCACTAAACACAACCAGCAATGAAGAAGCGCCTTTAATGCATTCAAAACTACTTGTGTATCACTGTACTTCCTATCGCTTCCACCAAGTGGCATTGAAGTAACTGCTTGACACGAGGTCTAGCTAATGGCGAACGTTCAATGGTGGAAATCAGCAGGTTCGTACAACTTCATGCAATCAAGAGTTCGGCAAAGCGGCAAAAAGCACCCCATTCTGACGAGTACTTAAGTAAAAATACTTGCATTTCGAACGTTGTTTAACAGTAAAAAAATTCTAAGTAGAAAAATGAATTATAAGCCTTGAGGTATTTAGCAAATCTGTTTATGTTTTGTAAGTTGTATTAATATTTTGCGGAAATAATTGGTACATAATGAGGTGGGACTCCTGGAAATGTTTATCCCCCCCGGCATGGGGATACGGTGGGCGGCTCCCACGGCTCTGAGCAGCATAAACGAATTTGTTTTAATAATTGTTTTTCGATTGATTTTTGTTTGCACAGTGTTTCTGAAGTTGAAAATTCGGCGAGAAATACACCTGGAAAACGGACAGAAACGCGTGGTTACACAAAAAGCGTAAGTATTATTAAGCTTTGCATCAGTGCTTTTTGGGATATTTGGGTTTGTGGCTATGGCCCATTGGTTGAGAATCATTGCTCTACACGCTCAGCAATTGTAAAATGATATTAGTGCACTTGACAAGAAAAAGTATAGTGTAAAATTACGCTTTAGAATGCAGTAAGCAGGCATACGTTTAAAATAAAATACTAAAAGCAAGACGTACGTAAGGCTTTGAAAGCCTGAAGTATATTGATAAATGAGCTTCTGCATAGCAGTAAACTTGATAAAAGCCTTATGAGATCACCATCCTGCGGCTGTTCGCCGTGCTAACATTAGGATTACCAATTATTAACTTTTATCGACGACAGGTTTGAAATGTACTGCCACTTTCCTCTTGCATGCTTTTGGTTGTGTTTTCGGTGTTAACCTGAACTATCGTTTTATGCCGTGCCTTCGTTCAAAAGACAAGAAGGGTAAATGCAACGACAGTATGATCATTGACCGCCTGTGACCCGCCATCTTAACCGAGCAAGCAATCACATTCTGGTTGAACCGCCGTAAACTTGCACGCGGTGCAACTTCTGCTGCTGCTTACCATTTTTTAGATGATATTTTTACAGAAATCCGTATCTTCTACTGCTCCGTTAGAAAATGCACAGCGAACATCAACGGCTAAAAGAATTTCAAGGCAACGCAGAAGCCAATCTGTAGACAACGGTTTGTGCAATATCAAAAGCGTATAGCTATGGAACTTAAGACCGTAGACCTTCAATCTGCTACAGCATGGCACCCGTTTTATCTGTTAACGACAGTCTTCATGGCAGAGCAAAACCATCGTTTGCTGTGATTCCCGCCCATCTGGTGGAATAGGGGGTAACTTATTTGACAGTCTTCTACAATTTTCCTCGATAGTGGATAAGATAGAAAAGTTTTTTAAGGTAGTGTACGTTGTCATTTTGTGTTTTAATAACTGGACAGCAGTGCTTTACTTACGGGGCAAGGTGAAGGATCACTCACCTTTTTAACATGCAAAAAGTTGTTTGCTACCTAAGCAAGACCTTTTTCTTTGGTAGGAAAGTGTTACCACATCAGAAGCAGTATTTTTAAGTGCTAAATCTAATCGATGTATGTATACAGGTTGACTTACAGTTGAAGCATTGCTTTTCAGATAAAAATCATAGATCTCGGTCCAGTTCAAGCTCACCTAGAAAACAATGGTAAGTCGAAAAATATTGGTGGGAATTTCTCCACTTGGTGGCTCTGCTTGCGATAGACAGGTCGTATATTTTTATTCTCCCATAAAGAGACGTCTTAGCAGTTACACGTAAAACAACTCGAATTCAGACCTGTTTCGCAGCTACTACCCTGCCAGACCGGTTTATTTTAACTGCAAGAAGCAGGAAAATCATTTGAAGTGATCTTACCAAGCTCTTGTTAGATCGTGTTAGTAACGCAGAAACAAAGCGGACTTTGAACTCGCAACTTCATAATTACAGAGAATTTGTGAATTCAAATGAGCCAGTGCCTTTTGTCGAATTTTGCTGCTGTCATGAAGTGGATGTTGCATTGTGCTCCCTTCGACGGAGATGGAAGATAAAAGAGGAATTAGTTTTTTCTTCTTGAGTCATTACTTCTAAACCGCTTCAGTAGAATGAAAAACATAAACTGAAACATCATGCTCACTCTGCGAACGCAACCAAGTTGCTGGTGCCCCTTCCAGTGAACAGTTTTACGTCAAGCTTAAAAAAAACGACGTTTAAGTTAAAGAATGTGTCCTTGTTTGATGCGTGGCAACGTGAATGGTGGTTATGAGAACTTTTTACTCATCGAACATAAGATGAAAAGTTGTCGAATCAGCAGGTACCTATGAAACGAATGTGATTGCGATCGGCACAAACCAGAATTTGAACCCAACGCGCGAACTTGGAAACGAACGCCGATTCGGCTCGGCCATGACGCGTGCAACGTAACACTGAGCGGTCGCGCCAATAACAGATTGCCAAACACGGTTCAATTCTTAAGGATAGTACCTGCTACTTTTATTGAAAAACCATGATCGAGCAGAACCGTAATCGACTTTTGACAGCAAATTAACCTTTAGTCGAACTTGCGACGCACGCAAGCAGGTGCTGTAGAATGCTTTTACGCCACGGTTTTAATCATTCTTTTTCGCAGCTCATCGTTCGTTAACCCTTTGCATGAAGAAATCGACGCTGCCAAAGAGCGGGAAATGCTTGAAGCTTTCGAGCGGGAATGTATCGCCAATCAGCAGACGATGGAGATGCGCCAAAGACGAAGAAGAAAATCAAGCATTGATAACCTGCTAGATGTAAGTGTTTCTCACTTTAGGCGTGACCAAAAGTCGTGTCACAAACCAGGATAAGGCAGTTACGTAAATGCAGTAACTGTTGTCTGCTGATTTTATTTACCCCGTTTCTCAAGTAGCTTTTGAAATTTGATATTTTTGTTGTAACTGTTGTATATGCATGACCATATTGTATTTTGGTCGGCATTGTGCTGCAATAGACTGATCGTTGTTCTTGCATCGAAGGACTACGGGTTGAGCACCCATAGCGTTGCGCTGCAACGGCACGGCCTAGCGGAACCGGCATTTGCGTTGAAACTCTTGTTTCAAGCTCATACTATGGCCTGCGCCGAAGGCGACTTTTATTTAAGAATGACTACTTTCCGAAACTGCAAGTCTTTGATCTCGCAGCTTTTCATTCTTTCCTTTCATCTTGTGTTCGATAAACTCGTGTAGCTTTCTATCGCCATTCATCTGCGATTTTTGCATCAATTTGTCAGTGTCTGTCTGCAATTATGGTAAGATCCCATTTGCATTCTGCTTCAAGTTCAGCTTTTTGCTTTTGCTCCGCGCAGAGGCAGAACTGAGAAAGCTTATTTGCCAGCAACAAAATGCGCTGCAGTATGAAGAATTTGTCGCTTATTGGTCGACAAGTATAATCGTAAATTATCTCGTGAAATACTTAAATATTTATTTTCCATTTCAATATGTTTGCGCTGTTCTTGAAGGCTCTTGGATTTTCCGGATAGTAAAACTCAAGATATTGGAGAAGCAAAACATCAAATTTCCGTTTAGCACACGTTACAACACATACTGCGGACCACAGCCGCAGCTCAGTGCGACAAAACGTTGCTTTGCCCGGTTAGAATAGTGAAGCAGCTTACCCAGTTTATCGCAAGAGGCCACTTTCAAGCCCCGCCATTGTCAGCCGTCTTTGTGGTGGGATTGCCAGTCTACAGTTTGTAACTATGACTGATTCGAAATGAACTGCCTCTTTTCCTAACGTAATTTTGAGCATGTTGACTGTGTGAACCAGGATTGCCCTTCACGCCTTACCTCCATCCCAAAAAAGAAAATGGGTAAACTCACCCACAAAGCGTTATTAATCTTACTGCCAAATGTTCTTAGTTCAAAGCCTGCATTGTTTTCTGCGCAACTTGCAGCATTTTCTATTCGTGGTTTCAGTACGTACATATCTTAAGGTAAAAATGACGAGTAGTGGCAGTACTCGCAGCAGGTCTCAACACATGTTATCGTATGCGTAACTGCAAAGACTCTTCCGAGGCCGAGAGAGTGTGAAGTCCTTGACAAATACAAATGGTGGTTTTGTAAAGTTTCTAATTTCAGATCTTTTAAATAATGGCTTTTAGACGCATTCCTTTTCGACATCAAACGCTGAAGACAGCGAAGTTGCGTTCCACATGATGGGGTGCAACGATGAAGAGTCGTCGCTTTCCAATACTTATCATTCGTTGCCGCGACCGAGGAAAGATAAGTATGTCTTCAAATAAAGCTCCGGCTTCAAAAAATTATAGAGCAGAGAAGCTGCTCACCCGACGTGTCGTTGAAAATATTGTGTCCCACCAATGGGAATCCACTTTGTGGGTAGCTGCTCTCTGTTGTGCATATGTAACTGGGTCAACGCAGTGGCTTTCATCAAACCGGGTCATCTCTCGTGTGCTTGCTTGACCATGTTTGCTGTTGTGTGCGATGTTTGAAACCTGTCGGGTGACGAAAGCAGCTCACTTCTGTGATCCTCTTTCCGTTTCAGAGTCGGCCAACACGAACGTCGTACAAAGATTCCTACTCCTGTCTCGTTCAACCGCCCTCTCACGCACGGTCGTGACATCGACCTGAACGATGTTGAAAAGCAAGACGTCTCCGATCATCGGACCGAATCAACAGCATCTCGTAAGTTTGACGGCGATGACGTCACGTCACGCTCGAGAGCGTCTGCCTTTGCCAATGATATCAACCGCTTATTGGACCCGTGCCAATTTACCCACGAAAACGAACTCGCCCCCAAATACACTGACTCTATTGCGTTGGCTTATGCCGATCCGAATTTCCCGCCTTCAAGCTACTCAGTGACGCAACAGTCGCGTGACCCGTACCGCCAACAAGCTCTCCGCCATCAAGAATCCTTTTCCCCTTCCTCCACTTCTAGATCCTACTCCACCCTTCCTCGTAGCCGATCCCAGTACAAGGCACATTCGCTAGACGACGATTTAAGAGGAAATTATGACGGGTGTCGATCGGAAATGACGTCGCGAATTCCGCCGCATATTTTGGAGACTTGCAACTTGACGTCCGCGCCTCATTTTAACTCCGACGCTTCCCATAACGATTTTCCAACTTCAAGAGAAGCGCAGTGGGTATAATTTCAACGATCTTTTCGAGTTTTTATGTAGAGGAGCAATTTATTGATCACTGTGCTGCAATTAGTAGTAGTTTTTTCACGTAGTATACCATCACCGTGATAAGTTTTCCTATTCGTTGTGCACTTTTCACTTTTGCAGTCAACGTATTTCAATGCAGTATTTGTGGTTTGGAACCATTTTTCGATTGTACAAGCTGTAGCGTTTTTAAAAATTTTCTTTATTGCACCTCAGCATGTTTATGATTAGCTTTTTTACATCAACCAAATGGCGGAGGCTTATAGGGGCTGTTAGCCTCTGTTCAATTGGTTTGTACAGTCTTCAGAAACTGTATTTTGTAATTTAGAAAACGATATTTTACCCCCAATAAATTTTTCCTGATTGATCAACGTTTCTGTAAAATGTAAATGTTCCCGCGCACAAGTTTTGCATTTGAAGCGCACACAGTAGGGTCGATTGATCGTGTTATGATTTCTATATTTTCCGTACGATGTTAAAGTTTTCAGTTTGTATTACAAACTGTATTTTTGCATTTCGCCTGTTCTCGTACGGTCTGTAGTGTTGGTGCATGCTTCCATTGCTAAACTACGGTTATATTTACCTAACTTGCATTTCTTTTTGTGGCTCGTAACGATTCTTTTCTAATTACCATGACAAAAACAAGTGAACGACGACATCTAAGCGGTAGTGACCCATATATCAAAAATTAACTACTGGTAGCTAAGTAACCGTTGGTATAACCAGAAAAGTTGGGCTACTTCAGTTTACGAAAAATATCAACTTTAAATACAGTGTCAAAATACATCTCTTGTCTTGCGCAACCTGACTAGGTAGAACTCTTTCGACAAAGTTCGGCCGTCGGTATGTTGATACATTATACTTTCAACCTTTATTCCAGCCCTCCTCCTTTGTTTAACACATGGTTACATCCCATGCTGGGAACCTGTTTCTGCTAAGTGTATCCACTGAGAAATCCGTGTGATGCAAATTCGTAGGCTACTATATTTTACCAAATTTGCTATATTTTCAATGAGTTTGCGCTTGTTTTAAGATTATTTTTGTACAGCATGCTTCATAGAATATGAATACTGTATGATGTTTTTAGCGTGATGACATTTAATCAGTATTTTTCTACTAGTTTTTGCGCACTGTTAAAATTATCGTTAATTCAGCAAGATTTGTATAAGAATGAAAACTTAGCTTGTGTCGCGTTGAAGCAATCGTGTAGTTAAAGTGGTCGTTTAGCTGATATATGCAGTGGCGTATTTAGAATCTGGGATAAATGGCGATAGTCTCCAAACGGTATCGCGATAGGAAAAAATGTGTAAAGAGTAATTCCTCAATCCTGTTTAGGGGACCAAAATGGGCGAAATTCTCGTTTTGAAAAAGTTGATGTCCACAGAAGGGTCTGGACCATGTAAAAATGCTCCTCCCCACCACAATAAAGATTTGTTTCTAAATACGCCTCTGGTTGTATAAACGAAAAAGCATCTTTGAAACCTTTTTAGAAAGCAGGCCAATTTTATTAAAGTTGTGGCAGTGGTTTCCTAGCGAGGCGTCGCGGTGCACCAGTGCTTCTTTTTGTGACTGCAAGAGCGTCGCAAGCATTTCTCTTCACAGGCAATTCCTTGGAAATCAACTGACGGTACGAGCATTTCGTCCCATATTTTTGAGTTTAAAACCTTTTCTGAAGGTCAACTTGTGTTGAATGCTTTTTTTGTACCTGGTGTAGTGCGTCGTTTGATTATACACAAGAGTTTAGAATTGTGAAGCTGCTTACCAAGCATGTCGTAAAAGGCGACTCTCTGGTATCGACCAATAGCAATCCACCTTGTTGGTGGTGGGGCTACTAGTCAGTAATTTGCATTCTTGAGTGGTTTGAAACTAGTTGTCACTTTCCACCTAGGGTAATTTAATGAGATTAACGGGTTAATCTGGATTGCCGTTTGCGCCGTACTTCCATCCCAAGGAAGAGTAGGGGAAACCAATCAAAGGTTAATGTGTCGGTAGTTTATATAAGTTGAACCGCGCTATCGCAATTCAACATAAAATATGATATTTTTATCATTAAAAGATTTTAAGAACAGCTGCAGTGGTCTTAAGTAGTGCAGTGACAACTGTCCAAACCCGCTTGTTGTTGCTACCCGACCAATTCCGATGGATGGAAGCATGGCGGAAGACCATGGAGCACCAGAAGCCTGGCAACTCCGCAGGGCCTGAACCAAAGGTTTTAGAAAATCGCCAGAGCCAGCGGCGCAGAGTCCGTAGCTGGACTGTGCAGAATGAGACGGGAGTTGTCCGCAGGCGCTGCAAGAAGAATTCTTTAGTCTGCCAGTCCTAGAGAGAGAAGAGCACAACAGTAGGCTGTGTCCGTTGCAGCAAAGACGAGAGAACACAGCGAGGGAGCACAAGTTCCTCGGTGGAAATCGAGGAAACCTGTGTGTCAAAGAATTCAGATGAGACAGTAGGCCTCCAGTCCGAGAAAAGAAAATAGTGGATAAGAGAAGAGAAACTGCAAGGAATTGCAGAGGACGGGAGTAGCGCTCCCCGCTGCCAGCTTATCGGCCGCGTCATTTTCGGAGAGAAACGAGTGTCCGGAAACCCATTGTAGCCTGATAGAACAAGAGGAGAGAAAAGACAGTTCCTGCCAGAGAGATTGCGGTAAAAGAAAAAACGGAGGAAACAGGGTGGCGAGAGTCAGAGAAGTGGCAGACTTGTTGGTGCTGCCGAGACCAGCAGCGCTTGTAAAATGGCGCAGGCTTCAGAGAAAAAACTTGAACATACTGGGCTTGCTGAGAAGGAGAGAGTGGCCTCAGTGCCACAAAGAGAACAGTTGGCAAGTACGCCAGAGCCGTCTTTGCCAAGAGGAAAAGGAACAGAGCCGTCATTCCAGAGCACCAGATTGTGAGATGGGTAGAGAGTCAAGGTGAGCAAGAGTCGCACCTTGGCGAGAGAGAGGGATTAAAGCGGGAGCATGGAGAGAAAAGTGTGACTCTACGGTGAACGAGGGTAGGTTCCAAGGAGGTGATGGAGGGCAAGAAAGAAGAGCCTTTCTAGAAAAAGAAGAAGGAAGCAAGTGAGGATGAGTGGATGCAAAAGCTCTCCAGAACAATCGGCAGAGTCTTGGTTGGGAAAAGGGTGAAGGTGACCCCAAGAAAAGTTGGAGTGAGATTGAAACAAAAGCGGAAGTTGAATAAGAGATAGGACTGGAAGTTAGCTTGGTGGGGATCCACTGAGAACAAAGAAGCCCCACGCTTGCTCGGATTGACAGAAAGACACCAGTACTCAGATCAGCGCTCAAGTCAAATCAGAGCTACTTGTGTGACATCCATCGCAACAGGGACCCATGGGGAGGAGGACCAAATGGTCAGATCGTCAGCATAAAGAGAGCAGCTAACGAAAGAAGGCAGAGAAGCCGGAAGATCATTGATGAAAAGAGAGAGAAAAGTACAGGGCCAAGAACGAATTCTTGCCAAAGACCTCGACGGACTCAAAAAACTTTTTTGATTTTGATAAACCACGCAAGCGCGCCTATTAGATTTGATAAACTACGCAAGCGCGTCAGAAAGGAAAGATTGAGTCCAACGGGCAAAGCAAGGAGGAAGGCCAGCCGAAATAAGTTTGTGGAAAAGGGCGGGATGTCAGACAGAGTCAATAATCGATAGTAGAAAGAATCGTCCGAAAACCCGGCCTGGGTTCGTTAAACCCATCCGAAATGGACTGAAAAAGATAAAGAATTTTATCCAGAGTAGACCGTCCAGGGCAGAAACCGGCCTGGCGGGGAGAGAGAATGGAGTTAGGTTTCAGAAAGAAGAGCAAGCGCGATAGAACAATGCGTTCAATAAGCTTTGAGATGCAGGAGGCAGAGAGATAGGCCGGAAGGAAGCAGGAGAGTCGACAGGCTTTCCCATCTTGTGGATGGGAATAATAGAAGATGTCTTCCAGATAGAAGGAAAGGAATGCAAAGACCAGGAAAGAATGAAAATGTGAAGGAGAAGATCCTTGCCAGAGCAAGGAAGATGCTTTAGTATGGGATAGGCAACTTTGTCTGGGCCAGTGGCAGTGGACGAGGAAAGGTTGGAGGCAGCCGCAAGATGTTCAGTGTGGGAGAAAGGAGAGCAGAAGGACGAATGAGAGTTATCAGGGCACGTGGATTGGCGGAGCTCAGAAAGATAGCCTCTGGCTCTGCTACGCAGGGCCTTTGGCTGAGAAACGGAAATGTGAGATCTCAGGTAGTCGGCGAAGAGTAGGGAGTTGCACAATCCCTAGCAAAGAGCGAAGCAGACTCCCTGGGAGTGGAACAGTTGGAAAGGTTAGAAGAGGAGGAAGATAAGGAAGAGCCAGAGACAAAACGAAGGAAAGAATACACAGATTTAGGGTTAGATTTAGGTGAGAGAGAAAGTCAAGTCGCCTGCCATTTCTCAGGTTTGGCCTTGGCGATGACAGACGAGATATTTCGGAAAGAGGAGATGTAAGCCTGACGATCTTCATCGCTTCTGTGAGCGGCAGTGAAGCATTACATCTTCATTAACCGCTTCTTTCTCTTCAGCGGACCATCAGGCTTGAGGTTGGCGTTTGATGCGGCCGAAAGAAATGTAAAATTTGGCCGCATTTAGTGTGAGCGAAGTAAAGAGAGCAGCAGTAGAAGAAAGAGACGAGTATTTCTTTGCAGAAGGACAGCGAGAGTCGAAGTGAAAAGCAAAGTCATCCGAACGAGGTTTCCGAAAATTGAAGGAATGGGGACGTTCGTTGGGGTGAAAGACCGGATAAAAAGGGACGGCTAGTAGAATTAGTAGGTGATCAGAACACAGGTTCTGAAGCACCTTTCAGGAGCAAGAGAGAGGAAGGAGCAAAGAAGATATCAGGGACTGCCGAAAGAGCGATGGAGAAGAGTAGGTGTGTCAAGGTTATTGGCGGAAGGAGCTCATAGAAGATGACCCACTCGAATACTTCCTCCCCACGGGGATCGGAAGTACCTTTTGAGTCTCAGAGGGAGTGATAGCAGTTGAAGTCCTCCAGAATGAAGAAATTTTTGGAGGAGGGAAGAATGGAGAAAAAAAGGAAGTTGGTTTTGCTATCTGTCGAAGAAGAGCGATTAGGTGGAGCATAAACATCAACAAATGAGAGGGAGGATGAGTTGTTTAGTGAGATGTTGATCCCTACATAATCAGAGTTGGAGTCAAGCGAAGCAAGAGAGGAGATAGAATGTTTCGAAAATGATAAGCCCTGCCTGACAAAATAATGACGGCGCCGCTAGCTTGCGCGGTAATGGGAGAAAAAATGCCAGATCGGGAGTAGGTGCGATCAGATCGCATAGCAGGGAATCCAGCTGCATTTGGCTGCATCAGCAGAGGGGGGACCGGATAGGCCAGACTGAAAAGTGGAGGTATACAAGCTGGAGGACTCAGAGAAGGAAATCACAGAGTTAGTATGTGTGGAATCTCCAGAAGAGGCAGGGGCGTAGCAGGGGACAGCTCCAGTAGTGAGAGCTGCCTAGAGTTTTGAATCTAGGAAAAGACAGAAGTAGGCGACTCAAATGGTCCCATTTGGAGCAGGTGCAGCATTGCACCAACTTGCCCTTGAGGTCACATTCCAATGCACACTGAACAGGGAAAGACGGGCCAGGGTTAGAATGGTTGTTGCCGCTCATCAAGAGAAGGAGAAGAATTAGAAGACAGGCAAGAGAGAGGTAGAAGAAGAGAGAAAACAAACGACCGATTTCAATGAGGATGTGTGCTGCCCTTCTTCGATCTTTCAGGGAGCAGTACGACAAAAAATAGTTTGGTGAGGGAGTGCCCGGGATAACTGGGACCCTTGAAAAGACCAACAGCCATATTGACCCCACCCAAACAGGATCGGGGACCGCACCTCCACGTTGAGGCGGCTGTTGATTGGTGCAGCCAGACCCGCTTCGTAGTTTTGAACTTAGTGCGTTATGGTTGAATTGCTTGGCATCTATACCATTGGTTCTTTCTCTACGTGCTTGCTTTTGCTTTAACTTTCATTCTTCTTTGTTTGGGCAGAATCTTTCTTCAGGAGAAACTTCTAATCAGCCCTTTTTGCCAGTCTTGATTTAGACTGCTACTGCTACTGCGACGAATAGACTGCTTGGCCTCGCCATTTGTCTGCCGCATAAAGATGGAGACATCCCGTTAAGTCTCTTACCCAAGGACACAACAAGCGAGCTTGTCGTCTTGTTTTCGACATTATCCTTTCTATGATGAGCGCCAAGCACAAAAGGTGTGAATACCATTTTTTAAAGTTTTTTGGTATCACTTGAGTAGGGAAACGAACCCTTGGTCTACCGCCTGCAAAGCAGACGCTTAAATCACTACCCTAACTACCGGGCGCGATGGCATATGCAGGGTAAATTTATTGCTTCACAATTGGTTGATAGATCTATTGGGATTGGATACAAGGCTATATGGAAAGAGACATGGTCCCTTTTGCGCATGCAAATCGTAGTCATAAACTTTAAAAATCCCGGCGTAAAATCGCTCCGCAAAACGGAAACGCATTTTTTCCTATTTGCTCAAAAATAACTTCATAGGTCTATCGGAATCGAGACTACAGACTCAAAAAAGAGCTCACTTTCTTTTGCCTAGTCAGATACGCCGAAGTAGGAAACCGAGCGCGAAAGACGTGTTCATTCAAGGTTTGCTTGTGGTTACCCCTCCTCTCCTCGGGATGGAAATACGGCATGAACGGCAATTCAGGTTCATGCCGTCAACCTAATTGAAATTAGGCTAGGGGAAAGGTGGCAGCACATTTCGAACCAGTTTTCAATGACTGGTAGCACCACCACCAACAAGGCGAACTGCTACTGGTGGGTACCCAAGAGTCATCTTTTACGACATGCTGGGTTAGCAACTTCACAATTGTAATCCGGTGAAGTATCCATTCGAGGTCGCATGACAAAACGAAGCGTGTCCAGCAGTGAAACCGGGAAACTGGCCTACGGCATAATATCCTTGTTTGGTAAATTTTGAAAACAATAAACTGTTTTAGAAGAGTTGTACTTACTCTTCCATAATGTCTTCGACTAGACTCTTTTTTAAAGCACACTTGGTTTTCAAACAAAAATCGGCTATGATGAAAAATCACCTTTTCGTTGCTGCTCTTACAATTGCTTTGTCAGTGAAGTCACCGCAGCCGGCTAAATCGCTATTCTTAACCTTGATGTCATCGTTTTTAGTTGACCAAGTAAGTAATTTTTGGTTGATAAATGTTGTGGCCCCTGCTTAAAATAAAAGGACTTTGATTGATTTTATACTTGGCAATACTTCTATTATTGCCTTGAACTACCAGCAAAAAGTGAAGTGTACAGGCTAAAGCGTAATAATCTGATTTTGTGAAAAGTTGATGTGCGGCAAGTTAGCCTATTGCATAATACTAATTACTAATATTGTGTTTTGCTTTCTTTTCTATTTGAATAAGTAAACTGATAAAGATTAACTAATGTAATCTTTTGAGTTAAATTAAGTTATAAATGTAACAATAAATCTTTGCTAAGGGTTCTTTCCCAGAATACTACAACAGAATCGTCATGGATTTGAACGAATAGCCATTCAATCATTGTTGCATAGTACGACGCTTTTATTTTTTTTCGTTGGATCACGTCTTCGAATCCCACACGTTGCTGCCTCAGAAATACGACATGGAGCAAAAAATTTGAGACTGCCTTTGTCAATAGACTATTTGAAGTGAAGAAGTAACATTGACTTGGGCAGTAGTTTAATGGCAAAGAATAGATCGGAAGTTGTAGGTGGTAAGCGGTTTTTAAGTTTGTAGGTTCAACAGCATTATGGAGTCGCACCAAAAACTTAAAAAATGTCATTTACCTAATTTGCACCAATTTTGTTGGCTTTCACTTCTGGAAATTAGAGGACGGATCGTGAAACCGAATCGCTTTGGACGTAAGTGAGAGTGTTTTGATGCTAAAACAGCACCGCAAAACTACATGATTTTATATCTTAAATGGGGATGTAAATTTATAGAGTGGAAGACTAACACGACTGTTCCTTTTGCCTATTTGAATAAAATTATGTTGGTTTTGCAAACTTTCTGCTAGTAGTTTATGGCCGTAAGTACGTCTTAAAAACCAGTTTCTATCAACGTACAAAGAAAGTAGCTCATATGCAGTGTGAGTTCGAGCACTCGACCTGATAGTAAGACTTTTCATTGTTCGGTCACGGTCGTGTATTAAGTAATACCGGGTAAGTAATTAAGTAAATCTACAGCTGCACCATGTATGCGGTACATAGCAAAATAACTGGTGATAAAAACCGCAATTACCATCAGCCAGTGCAAAACGGTGTTGGGCAATGCACCAATTGCCTGCAATCTTTTTATATTAATAGCCTACAAAACTAGAGTGTTAAAAAACAAATCTTAAAAATTGGTAGTGGTGATATAATTCAAAACAACGTCTTAGATACCCGTGCTTTACCGGGTTAGAATAGTGAAGCTGCTCACCCAGCATGCCGTAAGAGGCGACTTTTGGGTACCCACCAATGGCAGTCCGCCTTGTTGGTGGTGGGGCTACCAGCCTGTAATTTGCATTTACGACTGGTTCGAAATGGGCAGCCACTTTTTCCCTAGCCTAATTCAATTAGGTTTATGGCGTGAACCTGGATTGCTGTTCGCGCCATACCTCCATCCCAAGGAAGGGGAGGAGTATACCAACAACAACAACGTCTTACATATTGGGAATTAGACTCGCAGACAAATATTCTCCGACACTCGTTTCACGCTCAGTTGAGAAATTTTTGCTTCTGCTCATTCCTAAGCTGTAATGAGCGCATTTCCAACAAAAACTTCAGCGTACGCTTGTAGAATACGCGAGGTAAAGCCAGAGTTAAATTGTTATTCGAAAAAAACTACAGTAAGCTTATAGTTTATTTTAGCATAAACTTGGGCAGCAATCACATAGAGTTACGCAAAGTTAGTAATTCACCGTGGCATCGCCTAGATGGTTACACGGAAAAAAATCGGATGGTGTAATCTCTAAATACTAAATTCGAGGTTTAGGTTGACAGTAAAAGCGGAAAAGTTTTTAAAAAAAGGAAGCGCGTCACGCTGTACAAGGAAGTGGACAAAGTTCTCTGGCTATTTGAGCTGCAAATCGTTCGTCCAAACCTTCGAAGCCATCTAGAGTTAAGAAAACATTTTCTCGACGACCGGCAATTTCAAGAAGTTCTGCCCTATTGGTTCCACCTACGGGTGGGATTACTCCAACAACGTACATCTGGAAAAAGTAAACGTTGCAGTTTATTCTTAACAACATAGACGATAAATTTAAAGCAAAATGTTGACAAATACAATGCGATGGATCTAAGCCTGGTAGCACAGAATAACAGTTAAAATATTTGAGATGTCAATTCATAAAGTTGATCTCCGAAAAAAGAGCTTTTACTTAAAAAAACATAAAAATTTCACTCAAATATGGCTGCGTCTGAAAAATGAGCAATTTCAAAAAGCTAATTTCCAAAAATAGTTATTTGCTGGACAACTAAATCGATTTTTAAAAGTTCCTTTCAAAAAAAAAGATTTAAGTAAAAATTTGCCAGATTAGCCAACGAGGCCATATAGCTGTAGTGGGAGATCTCGGTATACCATTCAAAAAATTATATAGAGATGAATGGCGAAATGATAGAGTAATTCATAAAAAAAACAAGCAGAAATCTTTAGTCAACCTCAATGGAAATCAGTCAATGCGTCACCACCACAAAGCATAGATAAAAAAACTAACTTTGCGTGGAATTTGAACCCACGATCCTTACTAGCAGCCTTGGAGTGATGACATAAGCTTTTTGGTAACGGAGCATTCTATGCAGGAATACCGCCTTAACCGCACGGCCATCGTAGCGCGTCAATTCGTTGTGATTCAGTTTTTATCCGGTGTTGTCCCTTTAACAGAGATGGCCGGATTTACCCCATTCCTTTTGTTTTGCTCGCACTCGGCCCCTCCACTTGTCTCGTCTCAGGGCATCCTCCTTCTTCAAACCAATCTTCTCTGTCTCCTCTTCCACTTGCTTCTTCCAGGTCTTCTTCGGTTGTCCTCGCTTTCTCTTGCCACTCACTTCAAGATTCAGAGCAACCTTCAAAACACTATCGTCATCCCTCCTCAGCACATGTCCATACCATCTAACTCCATTCGCTGTTGCTAACCGGTCTATAGTTTCCTTCAACCCAACATATCCATCTGTTCTTCAGTCGTCTTCCTGTCTACCACTTTCTGACTGCACATGGCTCTTACCATAGCTCTCTCTGTTCTTCTCAAAATTGCTTTTTCATTTTCTTTTAAACACCATGTCTCACTTCCATACAATATTGCTAATCTTACATAGCAACGATAGACTTTACCTTTCATCTTCAGAGGAAACCTATTTTCAAGCAACAATTCTCCACATTCCCTGAATCTTACCCAACCGATTCTTACTCTTGCTGTAACTGCCGCTTCACAACCACCACTAGCATTTAGTATGTCTACCAAATAACAAAATCCATTCACTGTCTCCACTTCATCGCACAACTTCTCGATTGAGTCCATCGTCCCTTCCATTATTCCTTTACATTTCAAGCAAACAAAATGCATTGCCAACCTAGCAGTAGCTCTCTTTATTTTTGAGCATTTGCCATGAACCCAGTTTTCCCATTTTGTGCACAACACTGAATTCGCCATGACTTTCCTCCCACAAAATCCACATGGATCTATCTTGATTTTGAATAGTTCTCCTTCTGACCCGCTTACCATCATTTTTGTTTTTCTGGTGTTGACCTTCAAACCTTTACTTTCCAGTGCATCCTTCCGATTCTAATGATAACAAGGTCATCTGCATATAGCAATTCGTTAACCACACCCCTTCTTGCATTTTCTGTAATTACGTCCACTACTATTGCAAACAATAGTGGTGACAGCATAGAACCTTCATGTACACCAACTTTTACTTCGAATTCCTCTGAACATGCAGATCCCACCCTCACTCTTGTCTTTGCACCATCATACAGGCTCATAACTGCCCGAACTATTACTTCTGATAAACCCTTCTTTCTCATGGCCCACTCCATCACTTTTCTTGGCACTCTATCAAAAGCTTTTTCCATGTCAACAAAACACATATACAACTTCTTGTTCTTCTTTTGATATTTCTCCTGCATTCTTTTGATATTCCTCAATTTCATCACGAACCACTTTTTCCACTGGTCCTTCTACTAAATCAGTTTCCATCATGCGGTCCCATTCGTTCTCTTCATTCATGATCTTTTCCATGTGTTCCTTCCAAATTTTTGCCCTATTTTCTTCAATAAAACCCAACCGTCCGTCTCCTCCTCTCAAGTACCTCCCTGCTTCCACATCCTTCCCTTCCTTTTTCATTCTTCTAAGGAAGTAGAAAACACTATTAGAATTATGATATAAATTATTCAACTCCTGATTAGCTTCCATTCTCATAGCTCTAGCAACAATTTTCCTTGTTTGATTTCTTATACGTTTGTATTGATTCTTATTTTCTTCTGATGGGAACCTGCACAGCTCTTTAAATGCCGCCTTCTTTCTTGTTATGGTATCCTTGACCTTTTCATTCCACCACCACATGTCTCCTTGATCTCTCCTAGACTTCTTCTTCCCACACAGTTCGTCACATGCCTTTAAAACACCATCCTTAAAAGTTTTCCACAAATCAGGCGCATCTGTGTTCACTAGTTCTTTTACTCTTTTTTCAAATCTCACTCTTGTTTGGTTTTCATTCAACTTTCAAATCTTTCTTCTTATGATCCGTTCTTTTCTCACAATCTTTTTAGAACCTTTTTATCTAGATCTACGACCACCATCCTGTGCTAAAGTTCCCATGGAATCACCTTTACATCCCTGATATACTTTCTGTATTTTTCCCCCACAAGCACAAAATCAATTTCTGTTCCACACCCACCACCAGCACTATAAGTGATTTTCCTTTTGTCTGTCTTTTTAAACCAAGTATTTGCCACGCACAGCTCTCTCTCATCACAAAACTCCAGCAAACTTCTTCCTTCTGCATTTCTTTTCCCAACACCATTCCCCTCGTGTACACCTTCAAAACCCTCAGCATATTTCCCCACATGTCCATTAAAATCCCCTAAAGAAACAATTATTTCACTAGAATTTCTAAAGTCCCACTCACTTCCCATTTCATCATAAAAACGAACTTTCTCTGCATCTGGTCTTCCACTTTGTGGCCCATACGCACATATTACGCGCATCACTTCTCTACCTAAAATTAGCACAATCGCCATTACTCTGTCACTTTTTCTTCTAACTTCCACAACGTTCCCAGATATTTCCTCTTTCACCAAAATTCCAACCCCTCCGAATCCTGCATCATTTTCTCAATTAGATGTACGAAATTGGGTAGATGAAAGCTGAGACCGTGGGCTAGATGATTTATTGAGCCGAGTAGCAAGTCATTTTTTAACTAATGCTTCCTTATCGTGTTGAAGTAATGATTAATTTTCACTGAGGATGACATCAAAATCGATGGACAGATCTCGGTTATCGATGGATTCCTCTCTCATCTCCACCTTCAATACATAAAAATGAGGGAAAAAGAAAACAATAATCCTACCAGGTTTAGTATCGGGCCCGGTTATTCGCTAAGCTCTCCAGCGCCCAAGCAATGCAGCACCTAAAGGAATCGGTAATTCGGAAGCTTACATATAAGCAACACTGCTCTATACATAAAACACCATTGATATGTAACCGACTAAAACTAAAGACTTACCAAAACGCCTCTATTGCGCAAATTTCGTGATATGGGGCCTACGTCATCTGCTGCTCGGCCGTCGGTCAAGAGCAAAATGACGTCACGAACGTTGGAACGGTTACCATTTGCGGTGGAGAAAAGAGTGTCTCGAGTGTAACGCAGTGCCAATGCAGTCAATGTGCCGTTCTCTGTAAATTATATTTCATCACGTAGGTTAACACTTATATTTGCCTACTCCGTACCGTTGAGGCCCAGACATAATCTGCCGGAATATTGCAAAACTAAATAACTACATTTCAGATTTCATAAACAATCTTGATGTTTTTTTGTTAATGTGAAGTTACTGATCAATAAACGCAAAGAAATAATTATTGTTCGTTCAGTTAACAAGTTTAAGGCGAAACTGAAAAAAAGTTGGGTTAAATTGTTCTCTTGTTGAACAATAATAAATGACAACAAAGTTAATATTCCCCAAAACAAGATTTTTGTAGTTGTTTAGTTTTGCCATATTACGGCAGTACTGTTCAAATCACGCATGCGGTAATTCTGCTCTTTTGGAAATCGTGGGAAAATGGCTTTAACCCTTTAAGGATCATAAGATTCTAATTCATAACATTTGAAAAAGTTCCATAAATGTTGGTAACAATGGGAAAATAATTGATTTCACAAAAGTACAGGGTGTTTCAAAAGTCAGGCCCGATTTTATACAGTTAAAAAGTTAATAGATATTTTTCTATGATATTTTCTATATCTATGCTTTCTCCTTTCATTTCTAACATAGAAATAACAACATAGAAATTACATTGCATTGATTTTTCTCATGGAATTCTTATTTGCAGCTCCTTGTATCGATTATTCTTATAGAATTATTACTTAAAAATAATTTTAAATGTAATCATGCCTTTCCATCTAACTATAAAGAACAGAGAATTACAGCAGTTAAGTTTTATTATCAAAACAATGAAAATGGGGCAGCAGCTGGTCGTCTTTTGGCAGAACATTTCCAAATAAAACACGTCATCCAAGGCCAAAACATCACAAATTTAGTTAAAAAATTTGAAGAGACAGACAATATAAATGATGCTCCAAGAACAGGCAGACCCGTTTCGGCGACTACCAATGAAAGAGGTGACAATCTTAGGGCAAGTTGAACTGGAAGTCCTCAAAAATCTGTACGACGTCTCTCAGATGAACATGGTATAAGCATTACGTCTGTATCGAAACTTCTACACAAAAGAAAGATGAAGCCCTACATCCCACGCTTAGTTTAGGCCCTTCACGATGGCGACCAAGACAGGCGAGTACAATATGCTGAAGAATTCCTAGATAGGGTTGCTGCAGATGACACATTTATTAATCGAATCTGGCGGTCAGACGAAGCATCCTTCAAACTCAATGGACATATAAATCGCCATAATTGTGTTTTTTGGTGTGGAGAAAATCCTCGTGTCGTACTTGAAAAAGAGATTAACCTGCCAGGAGTTACCGTATGAGCAGCCATATCTCCCCAAGGCATCATAGGGCCTGCTTTCTTTGATGGTAGAGTGACCTCTCAATCTTACTTAGAAATGTTGCAGAATCATTTATGGCCTCGAATTAAGGATACAAATGACTACTTCCAACAAGATGGCGCCCCTCCACACTATGGCCGGATTGTCCGTGACTGGCTTGACCAAAACCTTCGTGATAGGTGGATTGGACGACGTGGTCCAATGGACTGGCCCACCCGATCTCCCGATTTGACACCCCCTGACTTTTTTCTATGGGGTGTCCTGAAGCATGATGTGTATTTAAAAAACCCTCGCACTATTCCTAAATTGAAAGACATTATAAGACAAAAATGTTTACGTATTGACATTGAATTATGTGAAAAAGCCTGTCAAAGTGTCCTTGCGAGGATGCGAAAACGCATTTATGTAGAAGGAGAAGTGTTTGAACATTATGAATAAAATGTGTACAATTAACTTTATTTTATTTTCTGATTTATTCTTATCATTATAATTTTCTGTAATTCCATTTTTCATTGTTATGTAGTTATACTACTTATCAGAAATATAAATTCGTTCTTTAAGCACGTTTTTTCATATCAAAAATCGGGCTTGGCTTTTGAAACACCCGGTAGTTATCACAATGGCATAACAATTAACATCGGAGGGACATTAATGACCCAGTATCCGTCAAAGGCTGTAAAAGCAGGAGCCAAACGTGCGACTACGCAAACTATATTTATCTTACAGGAAAAAAACATAGGTTGATATAAAACCAATCCTCCCCAAATTAAAATGTATTTATGACTAGGCATAGGTATTGTCAATGTAAAGCATGTTCTTCAAACAAAAGTTATGAGATGTCAGAAAATTGCCGCTCCCATATGCGGCCTCGTACCTCGATGCCCGGCTTTTAGAATATCTGTGTGACAAAACTCAAAAAACAGTATTTTTTAAAATGTTACACGCAACCCTGCAGAAATTGTGAGAATATTTTCTCCCTTCTTTTATACAAAAACTTAGGCAAAGGGGATATAAAAGCTGAAGGCCTCTTAAAATGGATATAGATTTCAAAGAATACTCTTAATTAACGGCAATACAGAGTCAAAGAATTTTTTTGCTTATCACTTTATTTTGCTACTAATCTCAAAAACGGTCCGAAATTTTTGCAAAGTAAAAAAAGTTTGTTTCTAACCTTAGTTTAGAACCCTAAACAATATTCCACTGCACCTGTGCTCCTCCCCTAAATAATATTTTTGATAGTTTTGTTGAAACATTATTGGTTCAAGCCAAAACGCAAGCCAATAATTACCAATGTTGTCATCAATCAGAATGTCACCAATGTTCTGAGCGACAAAGCCATTTCAAACAATCGTGACCCAAATTGTCAGACATTTAACGTTCCATCTGGTGGCTCAATCAATCAGAAACACCTTTGACAATGAGTAAAAATCATGTTTTTCAAAATTTACACCGCTTTGTATCGGAAGACTTTTTATTGCGAACACTTTTTTTTTATTCCACCCCTTTTTTGTCCCATCATGCATTTTTTTTAGATATGATCAATTCTGTTTCATATGTGTCAAGTCAAAACCTTTTATTCCTGCAGAGCATTTTGGTAAAAAGTGTGCGGTGCAGCAGCAGAGTATCAGTCTACAGGAAACTACCATGCATGTATGAGCACACCTTGGTTTATTCTGGCCAAGGCTATTACATAACTATAAAAGAATAAACGAGAATCTATCAAAATCAACAAACACAAAACAAACTGAAATCTCGGGAAACTGCAAGATTTCTTGGCAGTCTTTGAGGCAACATTTACTTGCAGGTGAGAAAACGGTTCTACTTGGCCGTGGAGCATTTTAAATGCTTCGTTTATCAAACCGTGTTTCCCCACAAAAAACACATGCAGGCTTCACATAGTAAGCCAGCGAAGTCAGTTAAAACTTACCTGATGAGTTGTATGGCAAAGCTTGGATAGCGCTGATTAACCCTGGTTTGTTGGTAAGGAAACGATTCATTGGGATTTGCCTGTTAACATCCACGTCTTCATTATAACGAACAACGCCGATTCGAGCAGCGTCTTCTCCCAGCTGGAATGCCCTAAAATTCAAAATTGTTATATCACAAGGCGTTGGCATTGATTTTTGCATAAATATTGGAGTCGGCTTGCCCTACTTCATACCGATGTTTATCAGTGGGAAAGATTAAGAGTATTATTGACTTATTGGAAAAATTAAAAACATCACGTGAATCACGCCATATAGTCAAAATGTTTAAACCTAAATCTACAAAACCTAAAAGAAAATGTAAATCTAACATGTACGTTTTAGTAATTAGCAACCAAAAAAGTGCATTTTGGTAATAACATTTTGACTGAAATGATATAAGGAAGATAAGATCAGTTGAGGCAGTGCTTCAGTTGAATCGCCCTTAGAAGTAAAAAACTAAACAGCGTGAATAATTATTGCTGCCATCTAATGGAAGCATCAACTGTATAGTTAGTCGATCGGCTTTTGTACTCGGTTTCGTTTTGTCAAAAGCAGTTGATCAAACAATGTTTTTTTGTGCAAGTATTCAGTTGCAGCAAATTTTTCTACGACGGACTTTTTCGCTGCCTAATAAGAGAAAAATTACCCTTGGAGTAAGAATGAAAAACTACTAGTTTAATAGCTTCGAGTTGTGAACGCTTTTTTTAAAATAGATTTGAATCAATTTAAACCTACGAATTTTTCAAAGTCAGCATTGTGGAATTTTATCCGTTTATCAGCAAAAATTTGCTTAACATTGCATATGAATAGCCAGAGGAATATACACAAATGGACTAAGAGAAAATAAATATAATCAAGCAGTGCAGAAAGTCAATGTTGTTTGAAGAAGTTTACTGTTGGATTTAAAACAGAATGCCAATTTCGATATTACAATAGGGTCGTATGCCAGAGCGAAAGCGTCCGAGATAGTGAATTTTTTTGTAGGATAAGTTAATAAAATTTAAAGAAGAACTCGGTTGGCTTATGCAGAAATGATGATTTGCTAACTGACAAGTTTCAAAAAGAAGTGATCAAAATCTTCTAAGTTTACGAGTGGCAGATTACTGCAGAGGCAAATTTAACACAAAGCAATTTTTAGATGAATTGTCAAGTTTGAAATCCGGAAAATATTGGCCATACAGGAAATTACATGGACAATTGTTATATGTTCACTCGCAATAAAACCACCCAATCAACATTATAATTTAGATTTCTAAAATGATTAAAGAACGAATCTCCGGTCTTTTCCGCAGCAAAAAAAAACTAGGAAATGCAAAAGTTGACTATGAGACAGCACTACAAATAAGTGATTTTAGATCTGACTTTAAATATACCGAAAAATCTATAAAGTCTCGTAAAAACCAACCAAGAAACAATTTGATTTAACCCAGGGGTGGGTAAACTACGGCCCGCCAGGGCATTTTGTGCGGCCGGCCAACACTTGTAGAAACTTCCATTCATATATCTAATTTAATGTGTTATTGCAAGACTTCAAGCTATTGCAAGCTGTTGCATTGTATACAGCTACTGCAAGATTTTAAGCACTGGCCCTCGGCCAACTCTTAAATGGTCAATGCGGCCCTCCGGCTAAAAAGTTTTCCCACCCCTGGTTTTACCCACTCTTCAGCGTGCACGTAAAAACAAACGTCGGAAAAGAATTTATTCGACTCATCAACAAACGCTTTGGATCTAACAATCACAAACTGAAAAAGATTTGCTACAAGAACAACATCACGCTAAGTTATTGTGGTTTCCAAAATTGAAAGCGATCATCACAAGTCATGGCAGAAATATTTTGCAAGAAGACTTTTAACCAAGCGACAGCAAAAAATGCAATTGCAAAAACAAGCAAATCAGCCCTCCAATGCAATACTTCAAAATTAAATCAATTGTGTGCAAAGCAACAGTAACCAAAGATAATGGTTCAAACGGCGACAAAATTACCTCAAGCTACGACATCAAAAGCAAAAACGCAACCATTGAAGCCTACATATGACTGCTGCGAAGCTGCAGTCAAAACCAAATTTAACCACCACAAACACACTTTCCCACACCCCAATACACCAAATTGAATCAAACTATTAAAATTTTTATTGAAATTTACAGAACGCCGGCGGTTAATCCATCGTGTCATGGTCGTCAAAGCAAAATTCTTTTCGTATCAGCTTGGCGGTAAAAAATGCGACAAATGCTTGTTAGAAAAGCAAGCCATTCTAAAAGCTAACAGCTAACAAAGATGCCACTCACAAGAAACAGAAATTTTCTCGAAATTGTACTGTGATTTGTGAAGATGGCAGATTTTTGATTTTAAGTTTCCAGTATCTGTTTATCATATTTTGTTACTTTGGTGAGTACATGATTTTAATTGCTTCGTTGTGTGTTAGATCTCCTGATGATTTCATTTATGAGTAAAAAATGTCGGTGAAGCAGGCCTGCACTACATACAGCACGCACAAACCTTTATTGCCGCTTGCCAGATGATTTCAAAACAAAATCAGGTTTAAACTTATTGTCAGGAGTGCCGCTTCATGCTTATTTTCAAGAGCACCATCACAGAAAATAAAAATGTGCCTATTTCTATAAAATGTACTTGCTTTTGAATTGTGTGCTCAGCTTGTCATAGAAATTGTATTTGTGATAAAATTCTATTGCTCAAATTGTAGACCCCCAAAAAAAGTCTTCACCTGAAATTTGGAATAAAAATTTGTCAAATTAGACCTTCAAAATGGGGACCTTAAAAAATCTTCACCTCAAATTTAGGAAAAAACATTGCTTTTTTACAACGGGCTTATTTTTTAGTCTTTGCATATTGTAGCCCGGAGTATGAACAAAATGTCGGCTTGCGGCCCACGGAAAAATGTTTGGTGGTTGCGGTCATTTTACTGTCTTGAGTTGTGCAGGTCTGCTGTAGAAGAATAAAATGGTTACAACTCCTGAGTAGCAATTACAGTTCATGATCTGCTACTGTCATCGAGCACTCTACTTTGATTCGCGGCTTATGCTACCACATTGGTGATTGTAACATATAAATGAGCTGAAGGACCATTTTTGCTTTTTTTTTAATAGCGCACTTTAATAGTAGTCTTAAAACTAAAACGACTTGAAAAAATTTGGGTACATCAAGGAAACCAGAAACTAAGCCGAGAAAGCTTAGCGATGTCGAAGTGGTTGAAGAAAAGATGCCAAACAAGGAGGTTTCCACCACTTGGGCTGCAAATGGGCCAGAGCTGTAAAATGTGGATAATTTCTTCGCAAGAAATAAAGAAGAACAAGACTACATCCAAAAACGAACTAATAGCTGAAAAGAAAAAAAAAGAGCCTAAAATAGAGCTACAAGTCTACAAATCAATTACCTGACGACGTCTGTGACAAAACGTTTTTCCGTCGCAAAGTTCTCCGCTTCAATGGAAGTGGAAGCGTCCATGACGATCATCAAATCAATGTTGGCGTATGGGGGGCATACGGCTGTTCAAATAAAAGTGCGTTATCGCCTTGGTTTTCCCCACTGTTTTTGCCAATGATGGTTTGCATTAGAACCTTAGGTTATGGTTCGACACTCGATCACTCATGGCCTGGTCAAAATGGAGGTAGGGATATCCGAAGGTCCCATCTCGGCATTGCAAAGTTTCACACTTAATTAAGAAGGGAGTAATTGCCTTTTTTTTGAATGTCATGACATTAAAGCAGATTAGTAAATTGCAAAATGTCGGACAACTTTCAATCAGTTTGAAAACGCTCTCGTGCAAAGGAGGCTGCATACAGCATAAGTTTTGGAACATTTTCTTTCTCATACATTTTTGTGCGAAAATTGTCTCCCGCTTAAATATTTACATGAAGCTTTGTAGTCACAGGTCGTTCTCCAAACATTCAATTTTGTTCGCAAAGCACGTACCAAACGCGCAGGTTTTTATTGACAAATCCGGATATTCAAGCAACAAGGTGTAATGTGTGACACCATATAAATATCCAAGCGGATAAAATTTTTGTACAAAAATGCTTGGGAGCAAAAAACGTACTAAAACGTATATTGTGTACAACCACTTTGCTACACATATACTTTGTTGTGTAAACATCCGGTTGTGTCAACAAAAATCTTTTTGAACGTTTTTGTTCCCCAAAACGTCCACGCTTATAAAACGTACTCAAATATTTAACCAGCAATATGTATTGCAAAGCATCAGAAAAATATTCAAACAGATGAAAATTTTCGTACTAAGATGCATGAGAGCAAAAAACATACCCAACCGGACAAAAACGTGCATTGTGTACGGCGACTTTGTTGTAGTAACAACAACAAACAGCTTTTTGCATGTTTTGAAAAATATACATTGCGTGACTTCCCCTTGTTTCAAAATTTAAAGCTAAAACTAAACCGTTTAGCACTTGTTAGATTTCGTGGTTTAGCAATGTACGGTGCTGCCACTGTTGTAGGCTTTGCACTAGATCATGTGGTTTTCGATTTTTATTTAGTGGTCATGTAATTTTTCTTAATATCAACTGGTTATAAAAATCTCAAAATTTGCTCATCAGCTGGGCTGAATTAGCTGATTAAAGTTTGATGATTATTGCGGGAGCATCAAAAAAGTGATGGTTTGCTCTATTTTTAAATGGTTGACTTATTTTAAATTGTAGTCGCCAGAGTCCGCTAACTGCAATAGTCCGGAAATACACAAATAAAGATTTTTTTGCAGTGACTGCCAGTTTCGTAGGCTACTATTAGCAGATTAACTGGTGCCTGCCCAGGTGTAGTCTAGACGACGGTAAGCACTATCGTACATTCTGCATTGATGCTACTATTAACGGTTGCAATAGAACTGTAACTATACGGTATATGCTCAACTTTGATTCCATAGATGATGGGCCATGATTACGACATGTTCTTGGACCATTATTGGCATTGAGTAGCCTATAAATTTTTCAGCAGTATAGCCCCAATCGAATTGAATAGAGAATACAACTTGTCCTACCTAGCCTGTCGGCATCTGTCAAGCATACCTATCGAATTGTTGTTGTGATAAGTTAGCGTACGAGCGTAAATAAAGCTAGCAAATTCCTGTCTAACTATTGGTGGAATGTGACGATACAGCCTACAAGTGTGATTTGGTGCCAAATATATTCTTATCGAAAGATAGTCTGGACCAGTAATTTCGGCTCAGCAAGTACTGCAAAGTTTCATCGTGTGATAGTTTGAATGATTTCCCATCTAAGAAAATAATTCAGTAATAATACAGCTATCGGTACCTTGCCGAAATTAAAATTTTTGTAGCCAGTGGTATTTGTCTAGCTCAGGGGTGGCCAGATTGCCTCACGCTAGAGTAACATACAACACAAACAAAATTTGAAAGAGCCACACCCCCGGGTCATATTTTTAATGCTTCTAAATTGAAAAGCGAAAACGTTTTTGGGAGATCATTATCACCAAATCCTGAATTGATGTATTTTGCATCCAAAATGAAGATAAAGACTATTTGGAAAAATTACTATTTTCAAAGCTTGAATTTATGTATTTTGTAAACAAATTTAAGTTATGTTTAGTGACACTAACTTTTGTGCTACATTATTGACAATTAAAACACAGTGTTAACACAGACACATTCAAAGACTCAAAGCGACGCGATTTGGCATCCCCGATCTAGTTTAATTTATTACCAGACTGCTGTAATAAAATACGTTCTTATCTTTTGTTTACAAAATTTAATTATGAGCCTTTTGTTTAATTTTTTATTTTGCAAATTGGTGTTTCTTGAATTTAAGTTTTAAAAGTTTTGCGTAACTTATTGAAGAATCAAAAAAAGGCTGCAAACTCGATCGATTTTAATTAAGTTTTTCGAATATGCGTTTGACAATAAACTTACCAATATAAAAACGAAAAAAATCTTATTCTATGACGTGAAATGCTTTGCATGTGTATTGCACATAGTTAAAACACATATCATGTTTTTTAAGTTATTTTTTTTGTGTTGACGTGGTGCTAACTAGGTTTTTTTGACTTAACTTTTCATTATGTGCGTGTGTGGTCAGCAATATTTTTCTGTCAACATGATGTTTAATCTGCTTTTATTAGTTTGCTACGTTTTCAAGATGATTCGCTAGTTTTATCTGTAGCTGATATTGTGGCAACAAAGTTTTACTGTTTAACTACTGCGTGAATTTCGATTGCATTTAAGATTTTCCGCAGTAGCCAAATTTTATGCATCGCTTTTTCATAATGGAGTACTATGTGGCAGCTGGTTTGTTTAACAGGATGATGATGCTTTGGTAATATTGTACACCTAGTCACCAGATTTAATTTCAGCACCAAAACCAAAGACGTAGAAGCCGCCCCCCAAACCCCCAATTGGGGGGGGGCCCAGGCCAACTTTGGGGGCCCAAGTTAGTCTGAAATTGCTTTTTGGCTACGTGACTATTTTCAGTTCAGCAGACTTGTTTACAACCGATTTAAACTGTAGGAAGAAATTGGCTTGTGACATCATAAGTGAATGCAACGTCATTTTATCTCGCAGAATCTAGAATATTTCGATTGATTTTCTGGTAGAATCTTGAATATTCGATTGACGTAACAATGCCGTTGTTACGCAACAATCATAGAATGGTCTGGAATTCTGTTTGGCTATAAATACCGGGACAATATATATATATACACTGCAGAGTGCAGATAAAGTATTTTATTGACATTGTATAGAATGAAACGTTCAAAAAGTGGTGCTCAAAAGAGAAAAGAAGCAGCCACTGCTCGAGATGCTGTAGCGAAATTGCCCAAGATGACAGATTTTTTCAAGATTACTGAGCAGAGTAGACCTGGCACTAGTACCGAGAGGGATGAAGAAAACTATAGTGTACAAGAAAAAGAAGACTATGACGATCAGCATCAAAGTGATTGTGAATTTCCAGAAAATGTAAGTTGTGATTTACCTGCCAATACGCAACCTTCAATATCAAAAATATCTAAATCTCAATTTACCCCTATCCCTGATGACCCATGTAAATGGCCTGAAAGTATTTCTGATGCTCAACGATGTGATATAGTAAAGCGTGGACCACATCAACTAATAATGAATTTTCCATATAATAACACAACTCCAAGGCGACGTTTTTCCTCCAACCATTATAAACGTGTGTTACCTAATGGTGAAAGTGTTTCACGGTCGTGGCTAGTTTATTCTGGGAAATCAGATCAAGTTTTTTGCTTTTGTTGTAAGCTATTTGGAAAAACACTAAGCCCCTTTTGTAGTGGTATAAATACATGGGAGGGTTTTTCGAAAAAACTGAAAGACCATGAAAACGGCATTTCCCACCAAGAATGCTGCAGTCAATGGATGTTGCTAGCTGAAGGGATAAGAAATTCATCCACTATCGACAAACGCGAGATGAATATTTTTTTCAATGAAAGACGTTTTTGGAGAAATGTTTTAGAGAGACTTATCGACATTGCCTTGTTTCTATCGGAAAGGAATCTTGCTTTTAGAGGATCTGAAGAAGTCTTAGGATCTCCTCACAATGGAAATTTTCTGGGTATATTTGAGCTTTTGGCAAGAAGAGATCCGATCCTAAAAGAGCTTCAAGACAGAATCAAGAATAAAAACACTAAAGATCACTATTTGAGTCCTACCATACAAAATGAACTAATTGAATTGCTAGCGACAGAAGTTGAAAAAGAAAATTTACAGCAATTGAAATTGGCAAAATATTTTTTCTATAATTTTGGACTGCACTCCAGATATGTCACATCATGAACAAATGTCTGTCATTCTCCGTTATGTACTATGTAATGAAGAAGCTGCTGTTGTTAAATGGCTACTTGAGAATAAGTGACAGTATTGGGAAAGGCTTGTTGGACGCTTTCTTAGAAAAAGCGACCGAACTGCAACTCGAATTGTCTGATTGTCGAGGTCAGTCATATGATAATGGTGCTAACATGAAAGGAAAACATTCTGGGGTCCAAGCAAGAATGCTAGACATCAATCCCAAAGCTGTTTACGTGCCCTGTGCAAACCATACCCTTAACTTAGTTGTTGTTGACAGTGCTAATTGATCGACGGAAGCATTGACATTTTTTGGAGTACTTACAAGGTTGTATGTGCTGTTTTCTTCCTCTGCTCAGCGTTGGGAAATTTTGAAGAAACATGTGGAGCTGTCCATAAAGTCACAATCTGATACTCGTTGGGAAAGCAGAATTAAATGCATCAAACCTCTTCGATACAATTTAAAAGAGGTGTTGCTGGCACTGAAAGACTTGGAAGCCATTTCCATAGAAAGAAAAGATGGAAGAGCTGCCTCAGAAACAAAATCGTTGATGGCTCATTTATCAAAATGGAGTTTTCTTTTGTCGGTGTTTATTTGGTATGATATCCTATTCCAAGTCAATAAAGCAAGCAAGATTCTTCAATCGTATGGAGTCTCCCTTCATACAATGGAAACGGAAATCTAGGCAACTGAAAAAAGTTTTTGCAAAACTATCGCACAACGGGTTATGACAGTGCCGCAACATCTGCTGTTGAAATAGCACAGGAATTGGATATTGATCCTTCTTTTCCTCCGTCAAGAAGTGGAAAGAAAAGAAGATTGTTTGATTACCAAGGTGAAGAGGAACAACGAGCTACTCCTGAACTGAAATTTAAAAGCAACTTTTTCTATCCATTAGTAGACCAGGCTATTATGTCAATAAAGGAGCGCTTTAATTTGTTACGTGAGGTTTCTTCCGCCTTTTCGTTTTTGTACACACGAGACAAACTTTTGCTTGTGCAACAAGAAAATGCTCTTCTTACTTGCTGTAAAGAGTTCCAAAAAAAGTTCGGTGACATTGATTCTGATGAAATGAGCGCTGAGCTACAGCGGTTTGTTTTAATTTTACAAAAAAACGCAATCTCAATACGGCTCAAGACTTTCTGAACTATCTTCTAAAGACTCATTTATTTGAATTGTATCCGAATGTGTACATCGCACTTGGAATCTTACTAACTTGCCCCGTGACTGTTGCCAGCGCTGAAAGAAGCTTCAGGAAATTGAAACTGATCAAAACTTTTAATAGAACGTCTATGACAGACAGTAGACTATCTTCATTAGCCATGTTGTCAATCGAAAATGACTGCGCCCGATCTCTTGATTATGACAATGTCATAACAGCATTTGCGAACAAAAAGGTTCGCTCCAGACTATTTGAATGATACTGTGTTTTTCTAACTTTTTCATGTTTTTCAGTGTCATTGCTTTCGTTTCGCAGTGTCTGGATAAATGTCCTACTGAACTCTGGCATCGGTGCCGAATTTTTTATGACTTGCACCTTCGGTATCGGCATGCTTTATTCTGACATTAGCCTGTTTACTTATGTACAAATTGTGGTGTATTTTGTTAATGCAGCTTTTCAATTTTACACCTCTAAAGTGATATGACCTGTGCGCAAGGGCTCTTGCGCTTACTTTGGGGGGGGCCCGAAGTTGGAGTGCTACGGGACTGACCAAAACAACTTTTTCAGATTTTTCGGAGCAGATCTCTGACCAGCAGCAGAAGTCAACAGACCTTACTGGAAATATTGCTGCATAACCTGGTCATGAAGCAAAAGAAACGTTATCACTAAACGCCTGTCGTAATGGTGTACAGTGCAAGCCATTTAGACATTTAATTACTTTTAATTTTTCTAGGAGATTTTCAAGTTGTAATGAATCAAAAATCTTGTGTTTTTGTAAGAACCTTGTGGTTTTTAAGATAGGGCTAGTGGTAACACGGCAATCTAGTAAGAACAAATTAACCACAAAAATATTTGTTGAAATGCAAAACGAATTAAGTGAAATCCATTTGGTGACATAAGAATTGATAAAATACATTATCTGCGTGGGAAAATTTAGATATTCAATTTACATAAACAACAATGTTCAAGATATTCATTGCCGCTTGTGCATTAATGAGATATCTAGGTTAAATATTTTAATTGAAAAGAATTTAACTCATAATGCAAAAATGTTAAAAATAGCAGTTTTAGAAACATATTCTTTTCCTGATACCGGGAAAAATTTTTGGCCTTTGGCTTCCTCGCTGAATGCATTTGCTGATTAGGCGTCGCAAGCTATTCTGTGTGACTTACCTGCGCAGCAAGGAACTGTGTCGTTCCACGTTGAATCATTTTGGCATCGATGCACAGCACTTTGAGGCGGGAAAATATCGTAGCCGTCATTGCATTCAAACCGACAAACAGTTGATGCAATAAGGGAAGGGTCATCGCACTCAACAACTCCATTTTCTATACTTTGTTCTTCACAAACGTTTGCTGCAATAAAAAGCTGGAATAAAAAAATTGCCTGGAGCACATGCTCTACATTGGTGTCAAGAGAAGGAAGCTGTGCTACTAGCTTTACAAAGAGCTTATCAGTAAAGGACTTTTTTAAATGGGAAAAAAATCGAAATGTTTATCTGTTACCTTAATGAAAAGAATTGAAGTTATGAGGTTTTGAAACATTTGAATTAACCAACCCGGTCAACATAAAGCTCGGCTCTAAAAACTTTTATATACAAATGCAAATTAGTCAGAGTTAGAAAAAACACTAACTCATTTTTTTCCCAAACGCCTCATTGCAACCATTTGCGAAAAAAATGATATCGATTCCAACTCCTTTTGATCTACAGACGTCAACAAAGCCAATTCACTAAAAACTTGATTCTCGGCCGACCTTGCAGTTCTTCTTTCACTTAGCGCGATAAAAAAGTTTTGAATTGAAGTTCTTTTTAGAACTGACGAAAATAAAGGGGCTTGTTACCACAAGAGTAGGGGTTCACGTTGCTCAGCTCAGCATAGGCTGGCAATGTAAAAAAAATCATAAAACTTTACCGTCTTGGCAGCTGAAAAGCTTATTAGCAAATGCTTCTTTCGAGTGATTCAAACACTTCTAAACCACTTTCAATTACTTTGTCTAAACTGATCAATGTATTGTTGTACCGCATTAGAAAATTATATCAATGGTGAAGAAACCGTCGAGTTTCGCGCTGTAAGAAAATTAATGATAGAAAAGCAATGCAAACATGGGTGAGGGTAAGCAATATTAAAAGTATATCCAAATGAAGACTAGAGCTTATAAATTATGTAGGGGAGGCTTTTGTCATCGTTATGCTCCAATTTAGGGCAAGTTTTCACACTTTATTTTTGAAAACCTAGCTCTGTCTAAAGTAAAAAAGGATTGCTACTTAGAAATGTTTACTCACGTTCACATGTAGGAGCAGGGTTGTCCCAGAAGGTATCGCGTCCATCTTCAGTTTCCCTGCAAATAGTGATGAGTGGACCGACACGAGTGTGATAGTCATTGCACCCGTATTCGCATTCGGAACCCAAAAAGTTTTCATCCGTGCACACCCTAAACCCGTTGTCGGGCGCAGGAGGAGCCTCGGTACATTGTTTTCCTGAAAAAAAAAAACAGTTCGCAGCTACTGCTTGGATAATGTAATCCTCTCATTGACGAAATCCAAATATTTCCCTATGCACTTCAATGCATTACAGTTTGTTCCTCTAACGCGATCAGACTTGGCTGAATAATCACGGTGGTGATTGGCTGGTGGGTGTTTCGTAGAATATTGCAAGAAACGTTTACACCCATAATTAACGTTGCCTAAATATCTTCTTGGGTAAAAGTACTGTCATGTACTCCCAAAAATAATTAAACGAAAAAGCAAAGAATGACAGACATTTTCACTTGAGCAAAAAAGGACTCGGGAATTAAACTGCATTAGTAATGAAAGAAAAATGTAATTTCATTTTTTTCAGTGATTTTGCACTGTAACTATGTAGTTGTAGATGTCTGTACTGACCGTAAAAGCATGTTATCATTGTACAGTGTTACTGCAATTAGTACTTTTTACATAGTTCTACCTAATTTTTGCGTAATGTTTTTGTAGGCTTTAAGTCCGATGGCCGTGCTCCTACAGTGCTGATCATGATTTAGCAGCCCCCTTGCGAAAAGGCTCATTTTGAGAGTTCAGAGAAAAATTTATCTTATCAATATTACTTCAATGTAAACATCTTATATATTTTTGCAAAGGATTTATTACGGTTATTTTAACAACATCATTGCCTTTTTCAAAAATTTATTTTCCGAGCCAAAGTGCATGACGTCATATTGTGGCATCCCAAAATGTGACGTCATGCATAAAACTCATTTTGTTCATTAGCAACAGTACTGCAAAACATTATTACAGTGAATTGCCATTGAAAAAATAAAGTTGGTATTTATGTGTATTGTAATAATTTTAGATCACGTCATGCTCGTACAACAATTTGCTTTTGTGACGTTGCAATTAGTACAACTTTCATGATTTATTTTGATGTTGCACTTTTTTGTGTCCATTTAGTCATTATGGGCTTCAAGTACCGTAAATTAGTGCAAAAACAAGAGGAGTGATAGTTTATCCTTATAATGAAGAGAAATCTCAAAGATTTATTGAGGAAGAGACTGGGGCATTTCGCAAAGGTGTACAGGGAGTGCCTGAGCGGTGGAAGGGGTCAGGAGAGTCTGAATGTCAGCCTCAATCTGAAAGAAAGCGAAAGTTATCTGAAAGAACTCTGCTCAGGCTTTCTTTGGCAGACCAAAAACTGACTCCCAAGGAGTTGACCAGAGAGACAAAGGACAGTACTGGTGTTAAATTATCTGCTCCAACAGTGAGAAAAAGATTGTTTAAAAATGCTCTTTGGGGATGCAAGGCTAGAAAGAAGCCACTGTTGATAGAAAAACAGAGGAAACGTCGATTGGAATGGGCACCTTCTCACGTTTAATTGCTAGTTGAGAAGTGAAGAAAAGTTTTATTCAATGATGAATCGACTTCTACCATAAACTAACACGCTGGAAATAATTCTGCAAGAAGACCTGAGGAAGAGTATCGGCAATATCATATTGCGCCATTCGTCAAATATCCTAAGTCAATTATGGTGTGGGATTCGGATGGCAGCAAATGCTATTAACAAGCTTGAATTAGCCTCTGGAATGATGAATGACACAATATCATTGATATGCTGCAAAAGAAAATGCTGCTCAGTGCATGTTCCTTGTTTTCTGATGACAACCGAACTTTTGTAGATGATAATACATAATGCCATCGAGCCAAAAAAGTGCAGCACTGGTACAGAGACCATAAAGTTAAAAGGATGGATTGGCCCGCTCAATTTCCAGAATTAAATTCCATTGAAAAATTGTGGAATGAAGTAAGCTGCTTAATATTTGAAAACAACCAAAAATGCACACGGAACTTATCAAACAATTTATTGCGACATGGTTTCGAATTATTTCACTGGGAGAGCTCACAGAACAAGTAGATTTACTACCTCGTCCTAGCAAAAGGTGATTAAAAATCATTGATGGCCAACAAAATGTTGACTCAACCTCTATCAAGTCAAACGCTCCTTTTCAGAGCCAGTGTTTTGCATAAATTATGACGTCACAAAAGCAAATTGTGGTGTGAGCATGACGTAATTTAAAATTAGTACAATACAGATAAATACTAATCTCGTTTTCTTCAATTGCAATTCACTATAAAAAGTTTTTCAGTATGGTAAGTAATTAAAAAAGTAAGCTCTATGCATGACGCCACATTGTGGGATGCATTTTGCGTTGGAAAATAAATTTTTGAAAAGGCAATAATGTTAGTGAAATAACTGTAATATATTCTTTGCAAAAATGTATAAGATATTTATATTGAAGTAATATAAATAAGACAAATTTTACTCTGGAATTCTCAAAATGAGCATTTTCGTAAGGGGCTCCTGAATCAGCACTGTAGTTCAAATTTAAATTGGTCTTGCTAAATTTAAAATTTTAAAAATTTGATTTAGTAGTATTCATGACCCAACTAAACTAAAAGGATTAAATTTGACCTGATAGTAAAGTATTAGAGGATTGCAAGTCTGCTCCTTTGATCAGCAAAGCCAATAGTATTAAATATTACCTTACAACGTATATTAAACTAATAGTTAATGCTGCCACCGATATAAACTTTGTTGCCTTTGGGTTGTTTTTGCGTGTCTTTGCGGTAAAGCTAACATTCATGAAACCGGATGTCTCCCTAGACCTGACGCCTACATGGTTAATACGTCTGAACATAATCTTGCTAAATGGCTCAATTCTTTGATCAAACCTTATATACCAGATAGTTATTTCTTATCTTCAACTTCGAGCTTTATTAACAAGATTATAGAATTTAAGTTTCCAAATGATGTTAATAAGTGATGTAGTCAAGACCACATGCAGCAAGACCAAGACCTAACTTTTTCAAGACCAAGACCATGTATTCCAAAGCAGGACCACTTACGATCCAAGGCCACTTATAAACAAGAACCAAGACCATAATATCGATAAGCCAAAAGTTAAAGATGTTTTTATATGTACGGTCAATGGTTATCAGATCACTACACATAAAAAGTGAAGAGCTCATTTCCAACTACAGGTAAAAATATCTACGTACGTTGTGGTCTGTTTAGAAAAACCTATATTCATGCAAGATGCATATAATAACGTTCAAATCACGTTGACATCCTAGCTTGAAATTCGGAAGCCTATTTCCTAACAAATAATTTACTCAAGAGCAATGTTTAAGTTATTAAATTTTTATGGTGCAGTCGGTTTCTGTTTTAAACAAATATTAACAATTTAACATGTAGTGTATTTTGGCGCTAAGAGCTTTACTTTTTTATCGGTAAAAATAATTGTATATGGTTCGATCTACTGTGACAAACTGCATTGATGAATTTACTATCTTCTTCTGCGAGAAATCAGTCATGGTATTGAATACAAACCGAAACTACTGCACTCTTATTCTTCACGTTTTAGTCAAATTGGCATTGCCATATCAGATCAGCTCAACATCAATGTTTTTCTATTGAGCATAGAAAGAAAGTATCACCAATCACCACAGCAAAAAAATAAAACTAGGCGATCAAGCAAAAAGAATTCGAAATTAAACCTGTTTAGACTTTCCTTTTATTGCCCTTTAAAAATATCAGTACGAACAACAATTAATATCGTAGTGGACAGTGTGCTTGTGTGCGCCAGCGCTGACGCTACTTTATAAATAGGCTTATTAGCTAATCTAGAACCGATAATGTTTACTTAATTAAAAGTAAGACACTTTGTTTTTTCCCAAACCTCCTATCTTATTGTGATGGTTCGTACCTTCGAATCATCGATATTTTGTTTAGGCACGGAGCTACTATGGTACAAACCACGACCTCAATCTTTGTGAAAAAAAGTTTGCTCTTTGATTTTGTTTTATTGTTTCCACTTCACACCTTACAAAAGCCGTTTGTTTTGCCAGATATGGTCGAACATCTCGATAGCCGATTAGCTGATAACCAAAAATCGAAGTTGTTCTCTCGATCTTACGCGAAAGAAGCTTTCAACTTTCCGCTGCCACAGGCACAATCACACTCTTCCTGCGAATTGCCTAGAAACTTCTCTTTTTCTGCCTATTGTTTCACAATGTCACTCAAAAGAACTTCTCATCTACTTTTGCATTTCACAGTCGCACGATCACACCTGCGAGCAGCCTTCCTTTTCGAATGCCTAACAAAATCTCACATTCGCTGTTTATTAACACTACGCCTGTATTTTGTTCATCGTATACATTTAGAAAACTTTTTGGTCTGGAATGATTTAACACAATCTCCATAGAAATAAACACGGCCTTAAAACATTTTGAAGTGTAGCAGTGGTCTTCAAGACCTTTTGGTCTCGAGATCAAAATACCGTAGTTTCAAAACCACAAGACCTCGAAGGGTTAAGACCAAGACCATAAAACCCAAGACCTTGAAAAAACGGTTTTAAGACCAGCTACATCACTGCTGTGAAATTAATGACTTTTGATGTGACTAACCGCTTTATCAGTGTTATCGTCCATCTGATAACAGACAATATTGCTAATAAATTATTCTCATGTGATGTCGCCCCTAAGTTACCTTTTGTTATATTTCAAAACGACCAATCACGCAAAACATCTTCAAAAAATTTTAAACTTCAGCACAGAAAACATGTTTACCCACAATGGCAAACTATCCTCACAAATATGTGGTGTAGCTGTGGGTAAATTTTAGGCCCTACGTTAGCTTGGTTAATTTCTTAGAATGATCAAAAAGAAATTTTGAATCAAATTCTTTTGTTTTATCCATCATTCTACGTGCGTTGAGTGGACGATTTTTTTGCTATTTTGAATTTCTCCGCAGAAGTTCAAGCAGTCTTAAATATGTTTAATGACCAGCACCTCAATCTTGGTTTCACATGCGAGAAGACCCCAGGTCCCTTATTACCAATTCTTGATGTTGAGTAACGATCAACGACGGGGTGTTAGATATCATTGCGTACCGCAAACCAGCTTTTACCGGGGTACTCTAGCATTTCAACTGCACAGCGCCTTTGTCCTCAAGACGTTGTCTTTTTACTTATTTATTGCATCGTGCTTATTCATGTTCATCAAATGAATTATTACTGAAAACCAAAATCAACTTTGTTATCTCTTAATTTAAACTGAACGGATACCCAACATCCTTTTTCTAAAAAGTGATTGACCGCTTTATGAATAAATTTAACAACCGTAACCCACAATTTCTACCGACTCCTCAAACAATGCCTCTCTCTTAAAACCTTACTTTACCCACCCGTACATGGGTACCCCATGTATTAAACTTGGCAAACGCATTGCTGGACTGTTTCGTGACAGATTGGGCTCTAATATAAAAAGGTCCACCAAATTTATAAAAAATTTCGTATTTCAACTCTAAATATCCTCTACCCGTTCTTTTCTGCTTGAATGTTGTCTACCAATATACAAGTTCTTGTGACAAGAATACGTCATACATCGGTATGACGACTAAACGTCTATTTGTAAAAACTAAAAACCATTTTTCCAATTACCAAATTTCTTCTAACTCTGCCATTAAATCCCACCCTGATCAGTGAAGAGTCTGCAGAGAAACAATACCAGCCGACCAAAATTTTACATTATTAAAAAGTGTCGTAGTAGCACTGAAACTGAGCTAATGGAAGCGCGGCTAATCAAACGCCTTTAGCCATTCTTAAATATCAAACTCGGTTATTTACAAGGAGCGAAGCCGCTTCTCCTCGGTTATTTACAAGAAGCGAAGCCTCTTGTACTTGAGTAAAAGTATTATTTCTTAGCCTACTCAAGATCCACTAAAGGAATGCCTATAACAAAAGCAGAAAAAATTGAAACCATTCCAGTCATTAGGATGTTACTAAAAATCCGCTACAATAAATTGCTGAAGCATACCAATTTATATCAGTGGAACTAGCAGTAGTAAAGTAGCTTATTTGAATGAAACTAGAATTATTTTGTTATCAGTGGCGGCTCATGACTTTCATTGACTGGGGTGCGGTTGCGTAATTGTTTTTAAATTTTTCTTAGTCTTTCCTCCAAATTAAAGTGAAGAATCTTTTCCTTTTTTTGAAGGACAATTTTTTAGAAAGACTTTTTCCTATCTTCTCTACCAAAATTAGTGGAAGACCTTTGTGTTGAGGTCAGGCTTTTCAGAGACACTCATTCCTATTTTCTCTCCCGAGATCAGGTAAAGACCTTGTTTTAAAATTCTCTCTTGGAAAGTGATTATTTTACCCGTTTTATAATTTTGTGGGGGAGAGGGTGAAAACACTCTGAGGGTGCTACAGTCCCTCAACCCCCATATTTTTTTTGCTTTTATGTATAAAAAAAATTATAGAAGTGCTTCAGTTTTATAGCGCATATTGTAAGACAGGGCCGGCCTCATGTAGGGTCAAGTTCACCTACAGTCATGAGAGACCACTTCACCTACAGTAATGAGAGAATATGGTGGATCGTTGACTTTAGGCAAGAATGAAGAACTGCTTTGCTCTATTCCAAACCACGTCTTATTGTTTTCTAGATTGAAATAGAAAGCTTTAAAGAAAGAAAAGTCAGATTTTTAGCCATAAAAGTAAAAAAAAGCCATGAAAAGATAAGGGCTTATTCTTTCATATGTAGAAGACGATACTCGTACGTTAGTAAATATCATGTGGTAATTGTTAGCCCACGTATGAGTCTCAATGCATTGCCTAGTGCTTTTCACAAGGAATGCAAAGGATATGTATATGCAGTATGTGTATACTCTGCAAAAATTGCGGACGGGGGAAAGATGAGGCATGGCTGGCAATGGCTGAGCTATGGCTCAACTTGTTTCAATATGTTGATGATGAAACAAAGGAAAAAGATATTTTTTTCGATGCTGCTCTTCATCACCAGAAATAACAACAGGGGGTCGCATGGTTGTATTGGAAGCCTGCAGGACTAACTGCATTTACAGGAATGGATAAAGCATCGAGTTATAAGACCAATTACGATCATAGCATTGCAGTAATAAACATGCTTTGAGGTAGATTCTTTTACCATATAGCCTACAATACAATAGGCAGATTCTTTTACCATGTAACCTGCAGCAAACTATGTTCTTTGTGATGGAAGCACGGTAAAAATGCGTCACTGGAAGCGAAAGACTCGCGGAGGACAAGATTCCTCAGAATCTCAAAGAGCGAGAAGCTAATGCTGTTGCTGGCGGACATAATAAGCCGAATGCAGCTAAGGACATGCCATCAATTAATGACACATTTTGATACATTGAAGAGAGGTAGACAGCAGGAGACCTCCTACTCACGAGTTATGGTTACCATATTTTGAGAAGCAAAAATGGGGACATTGGATGACGAATTTTCACGAGACGAAATTTATGGCCCCCGCAACGTTTTTTTTATCAAAAGCGGGACGGTGAGATGCGGTCGCAGGCTTGATTATCGAGGTAATGGTGCAGATATGAAACGAAAATTGGGGTGATCTCCAAAATAAAAAAAAAAAAAAAAGGTCATCGACTGTTAATTCCAAGATTTGTGTCATTCTCAAGCCGAAAAGTGGAATAATTTTTGTAACCGAGCAGGCGTTGACCTTTTTTTTTTTTTTTGGAGTTCACCCCAATTTTCGTCTTTATTTTCGGATCTGTACCCTTACCTCCACAAACGAGCCTGCAACCGCATCTCACCGTCCCGTTTTTGTTGGAGAATAAATTGAAATGTCCATAAATTTGGTTAAATCCGTCGTGTTTCACCGAAGCAAAAAGCGGGATTTGCGATCAAAAAAGCGGGACAAGGCCTCAAAAAGCGGGACGTATGGTAACCCTATCACGAGTGATTTTGCGACAACCGGTGTTTTCGCTCATTATGAAGAAGGCTTTATCTGATCACGTGAAATAGCTAGCAGATATCTTTCATGGTTTGGCGCTGAATAGGTGTCGCCCATTTGCAAGTCAGTTTGCCAAACGAAAAATAGTTGCGGTGGTTGATTTCAAGAAGCGACGGAACCTGGCAATAAGAAGTTCACAAGCTGTTGAGTGTGCAATTACTTTAAACAGACCAAAGGTTTACAACTTTTTCGACAATCTTGCCCAAGTAATTCACAAATTTAAGTTGCTTTAAAACGACATCTACAACAATGATAATAGCAGGTAAACCGCCCTGCAGCTGGTGTTATCGGAAAAAAACTTGTCGGCGCAGTGACGTGCGCTGAACGTGGAAAACTGGTGACTGTCGTGCTCACAGTAAGTGAAATTGGGTCAGTTGTGCCTTCTTTAAACATTTTTCGAAGAGTCTGCTGCAAAGAACACTTCTTTAGAGGTGGACCAATTCAACACATTGAAAAAGCAACGAGCAGCGGCGGAATTAATGGGGAAAATATTTGTGGAATTCTTAAAAATACAAGTGAGAGAAACTCACAATAAGGTAGGGAACGCAACTATGTAAAAATCCTCGACCTGCTGGTTTTGCACGCAAGTGGCTCATCAGGCGAATACAAAATTTAAAGAAGCCTCAACTGCAACACTTTATACTTGTCGACATAATTCTTATTTTCTCGCCAAATAGAGATTTCTAATAAAATTTGCTTGTGGCAATTACAAATCTACAGTCACTTTTTTTCAAACAAGTCTGGGCGTTTCACTATCTGCGATTTAATTTTTTTGTATCACGCTACACTGCCAATAACAGCCTATTTTACGAAACATTTCGTATTGTTGCGTCATGATTGTCAGGGTCATAGATGTTGCATGCCTCTGTTTTTACTTCAAAATAATTGAACTAGCCTTCGATGAACTGGTCTTGCAATTGCTTTAGTTTAGGCTGTTGGTTGAGTTTAAGAAAAAAACTGTCCTCTAAACCACGATGCTACATTAATGACCCAAACATATTTTGCAGCATATGCGGAAGCTATGTTCCAAACGACAGAAATAACACTTTTTCTTAAAAATATCCTTTGCACTTATTTTGGTGTTTAGTTTGGAGACCACGACAAAGCATGAGCTCGGCACCAACTGTGACTTGATTGCGCGTCGTCTTGGAAGTCAAGCAGCTTTGCAAAACAGAAATCTTTAGTATTTGGTGTTCCATTGCTTTGGAGGGAGCCGAATAGACATTGCGAAAATGTTACTTTTAAAAATTGCAGAAAGTAAAGTATTCACTCTCAAAGCTTTTCGTCTGACACTTTTTAAGAGAATATAGCTTTTTTTAATTTTTTTCTTTTTCGTCAATTGTGTCTCTATATAACTGACTCACTTCATCTTTTCATTCTATTTCTGACGCATTCTCTTAAAAAGTGTCAGACGAAAAGCTTCGAGAATGAATACTCTACTTTTTGCAACTTTCAAATTCTGTACCACAAATCAACTCTTCAAATATTTCTTTTGATTACGTGTTGTTGCTGGATTTAATGTTTAAAACAAGCAGGAAATTCAATATCCTGACTTGCCTTACGCCATACGACCAATTCCTCATGGACCAATTGTTTCAATTATATTAATTCCGAGAGTTTTGGAAAAGGAAGAAGATTCTGACAAGGAGGAGTTTTTGTCTGCTTGCCAGTTCAGAGCATGAGTATAATGATATTCAGCTGCCAAAGCCGTTCAATTAAGGGGAGCTAAATGACCTTGTCTGAGATTTAAATTTGCCAAAAGAGTCTGCTCTTATTCTAGGTTCTAGATTGAAAGCAAAACGTAGGCTCAGAATTGATACTAATTTTACTTTAGTCCTCACAAAAACTAGGAAAAAGCGCAAAGAAGTTTAAATCGAATTTTATCGAGCTAATAAACCAAATATGTGCTTATTGGGGTTAGTAATAGTAAATGTGTTTTTGTGTAAAGTGTAAACATATTTTTGCAAAAAATGTGACGGGATTGATAAATTCTGAGTGTACAATTACAATCAGCGTAGTCAAATTAAGTAAACACATCTAAATGCTTGAAATAACAAAAAAAAGTGACAAAATGTTGATTAGTTTAACAAGATTTTCTATGGTCGGTGTTAAGACCAGTGTAAATACGGTCGCAGTTATTTAAAACATGGTGGCAGTTGGTGGGTTTTTCTCACTTTGTATTTTTATATAGCGATATAGTGTTTGGGAAGCTCTGCCTCTGATAAAAAATCCCTACCAATCCTTCGTATGAAACACTTAAGTCAGATTATCAAGCTTGCCAAATGATTACTACAGAAGAAGAATCTTCCGATACTTGGCAATCATGACAACCATATCACCCTCTCAATAGTGTGGACAAAGCTAGGTCTTAAAGTGTTTATCTTCTGACAATACCATCCCACACCTACCATCTCCTCCAGCCTTTGGATCAATCAGTATGGGGGCCTTTAAGGCTGTTTACAAAAGACCTATATATAGGTGGCTTTGTTCAAACTCTGGAAAGCCGTAATTTCAGTTTTGGCAAACCAAATCTAAATGGTTGCCGCGACAACACTAAACGTCACTACCGGCTTTCAAACAAGAGGCATTCTTGTAGTCAATAGGTAAGTCGGTAGTGAAACAGATTTGACCCCCGCTGACCCAACCGGCCGCAAACAAAATCCTGCTGCTGCTGCGAATGGCACCGGGTAGATTAAATCCTGAAGACGCAAGATCATCAGATGAGACTCTAGGTGAGTGTTCAAGTGGTGCTGTTCAACCACAACCACAAGTTGACAACGCTCAACTGTCCATCACTAGTAAACCTAATTCACTCAATTCGTCGGATGTTGTCTGTAATGCATACGTATCACCATCCGATGCTCACTCATTTGCAAAGCAGCATCAAGAAAGGAAAAAAAAAACGATTGTAAAAGAGGCAGCACAAAGATTCTGGCTGACACACCAAAACGTCTGAAATTTGCAGCCCTAGCTAAAAAGCGAAAAAAGAAAGCATGTGCCAAGAAATCAAAGAGATGCTTGATCAAAGCCAAAGAGTTTGCAGTTTGGAGCTTGGGGGTAAGCTCTTTCCACACCCCCAAGCTCCAAACTCCCAGTTAGAGTGAAGTGGGTTCATAAGTTGAATGCCACGAAGAATCAGACGTGGGCAGTGATAAGGGTATTTTTGAAAGTGACTTTGTATTTGATGCTTGATAAATCGCAATTTGTGCATTACGTTACTCGAGTTGATCTACTCAGTGTAAAAGAAATTCAGCTCGAAGATGTATTTCTGAAGAAGATTGCAGGAAAATTTGGAGATGGCCAACCAGCATCTATTTCAAATTTAAATGATGAAGAGGAATTTAAACAGGAAAATATCATGCATAGGCTGCGACAGTTTTAAAGCTCTGGCTAGCTCGTGTTTACTGTGACTCGTCATCGTGGCAGTTGAACTAAATTAACTTCGGTTACCTCATTTGACAGCCTTGAATTTTCTATGACTATTTGATTCACGAGCAAAAGGAAATCATTTCGCTCAGAGTTGTATTTGCAATATTAAATATTTTTTTAAGCAGCAAAACGGCTTTGTGATTCAGCTATCTCTTTTTGGGACAGCAGTCAACTTGCCTTCGTATGGCTCAAATTTACCCAGAGCGGAGTTGGAAATGGGCCGGGCTTTTCCGGTCGGGTTTGGGTTCGGGCCGGGTTCAGGCTTAAGTTCTAAAAAATTTTCGGACCGATTTCGGGCCCGTATTCAAAATTTTTTCACAGTAGGCTTGTTGAGATTAAGGATTTATTTCAGCTCGGCAACCGCTTCTTTTTCGTTGTAAGGAAGAACATCACTGTTTACAATAGTGCCTTCAATCACAGCGGGTAGTTAATTGAAGTGCTGCTTGTAATTTCATGAAAACCATCCCTGTTCAATAGAGTGACCCCAAGTTCAATCACAATGGGTAGTCAATTGAAGCGCTGCTTGTAATCACTTTATTTTAAATGTCAGTTGATTTTACAAGATGTAACAAGTCGTTCGGGGAATTTAAATTTCGTGTCTAAGTGGGGCTACAAAATAACTGTCTGGTTCGGGCCGGGTTCGGGCCTTACAATTGGGCCCGTTTCCAACTCTGACCCAGAGGTTAGATCAACTTACTCGAAGAGGGGAAAGATTGTGCCATGAGACAATAATTTTTTTGAAGATTGCGGTGACTTTCAGCGTGGGGATAGAAAGTTAAAACTATGAAATGTTTTCCAGTGATCAAGCATGAAACCAAGATATTTGTATCTGCTAGCTCCCGTGCCATTTCAGTCGCGACGTGCCTAGATAAAAGCTGGCTCAACTTGTCCCGCCTTCCCTTGCAGATGAGCCGTCAGCGTTTGTTTATAAAAAAGTCTACTGAGGTTTAAGTGATTAACTCGAATGGAACCACGCGTATTTTGTTGTTGATGGCCCCTAGGCAATGACAGCAACAAAAAAAATATTAAGCTACGTACGTTATCACCAAAGATGAGAAGTACCGGTACCAAATTTCTTTTTTACCGAAGTGCTTTTTGAGTACCGGTACCGGTGGTAAGTTTAAAAATGAGTGCAGCTACTAAATTATTTTATTTGAAGCAAAATTGATACTTTTTGTCAATAATTTTGTTTTCACGGTTTTTGTTTGAGCAACGTAACAAATTACCATAGATCTAGCCCAGTAATAAAGCCTAACCATTACCACAAAAAAAGAAAGAGCGAACAAATGACATGATAATCACTAAAGTAATCTTTTACTGGAAAAATATTGCTTGCAACGCTTACACATTGCCCTTTTTCTCATTACACAAAAATCAAAAAGCAGCTGTACGAGCACCGATAAAGTATGGTACCGAGCTACTTTTAAAATTCAAATACCTGCATCGGCCTAGTAGGCTACTGACGCCTACCAATGATTAGCTCTTTTTTAAACTGGAAGAAAGTCATAAAAGTAATTGCAAATCTAAAATCCAACGCTGCATAGCCTTTTTTTTTATAGGAACGCAGCAAATCCAAGTGCATAAACTTCGAAGAATTATTTTATTTACTTTACACCAAGTTTTGATAAGTAGTAAACAGTAATCAAAAAGTACACAGGTTTCCGGTTGTTTTTCATTTTTTTACTTTTCTAATATTATGTTTTATAGTTTAATCGAACAGAATACTACTAACTTTCACATGAAGGAGGAGGGCTTGTCCATTCCCCAAGTCTTCCTTGACCGACGTCAAATGCGGCGCAAAACGGCTCTGGGTCTCCGATCAGAGAAAAGTCGACACCGTCACATACAAAAGTACACTGGCTGTTGAGGAAATTGGAATCTGTGCATTCCACTCTGCCGTTTTCAATTTCAGTGTACGGTGGCAGGCATATGATTCCTATCAGAATGATAATTAGTATGAAGTCCGTGAGAAAATAAGTGTAAACGATGGCAGGATAATGCTATCAGGAGATAGGGGTAAAACTAAATCAATCTATTTTTAACTGTAAGGCTTTTAAAAACAAAAAAACAAGCTTATAACAATGACACTAGTTAAGGCAATAGGAAAAGTTGCGAATGGACCGTATTAAAAAATGAAACAATTAAGAAAAAAAGATTAGATCATTCCGAAAATGAACAAGTAGTTTCCAATTTTATTTTACCCATTACTGCAAAAGAAACGTAAAGTTTCGTAGATTGCAAAATAACTTTCTGGTCTTTAAGTCCCCAGTTACTACCTGCCTAGAGAGGTTTTGTAAAAAGAGGGTACAAATTGCTAATTAAAGAAAGATCTTTTTTACGATCAAAGTGAAAATTTTCGGGAAAAAATCAGGAAAAACATTTTACGGTTTCTAGATAATAAGAATTTTTTGTAAAATTTAGTTGCAAACCTGTCTTTTTATAGGGGCTACTAACTATCGAAAGTTAGGGTGATCTTTTGCTTTTTTGTAAAAGAAAAATGGGGAGAGCGATGGTGCAAAAAGCTTTTGCATACGCTAGTGACAATCACCCATACATTTCGATGCAGTTGGCATAAGTGCAGTTTGAACTATTGCATGTGGAATGGCCGCGCAGGGCCGTCGTTTGCGCTCTGCGGACGACGCTAGTCGGCAGTGTCACGTGGAACTTAATGTAGTGGATGCTCGACTTGTAGCCTTTTAGTGGCTTGACTGCGCTCATCACGTGTGCTTATGGGGCTGACAGTGCTTTATCTTGTTTCTTCAAAAGCAAATCAAGTTTAGTGCAAAGACATAAAAGCTTAAGAACAGATTTAGTCAAACTTAGAACTATGTTTAAACATTTTAATTAAGTAGATCAACAGCACGTTGTCATACTTATGCATTCGGGTAGTGGCTGTGTCCATACTCCAAAGCTATCTCCATTTTCATCATCTTCACAAAGAGAAGACGGCGCTCCTTCAAGTACGTAGCCATTATTGCAGGTAAATCTAAAGTTTTACAATTATATAAAGCTAACTTGTTTAGAAGTTGGTTGGCTTCTATTTTAATACTTTTTTTCAAACTCAAACAACAACAATGGCATTTAGAATGCGCATTGTTCTACAGACCTACTTTGGGGTTTCCGAGTTTTAGCATTCCACTCGTATTGGTTAGTGTTACTTTCAACAAACTCATTTTTAGAATCTACCAAACAAAGAAAATCATGTTGTTGTTGTTGTTGATTACGCAACCTCTTCCGAGAGAATGGGGCATGGCGGAAGACCATGAAGCCCCAGAAACCGGGAAACTCCCCAGGGCCTGGACCAGATCCAAAGAGCAAGCGGCGCAAAGAGTTTGTAGCTGGACAGTGCAGAATGAGATGAGAGGTGTCCTGGGACGAGTGTCCACAGGCGCTGCAGAAAGAATTCTCAATTTTGCCAATCCTAGAGAGATAAGAACTTAACAAAAGGCTATGTCCGTTGCAGCGTAGATGAGAGAGAACACAGCGAGCATGACAAGGGAGCACAAGTTCCTTGGTAGAAATCGAGGGAACCTGTGTGTCAAAAAATTTAGATGAGACAGAACGCCTCCATTCCGAGAAACGAGAATTGTAAATACGAGAGATAAGAGAAGAGAGACTACAAGGGATTGCAGAGAGTGCAAGTAGCGCTCCCTGTCTGGCCAGCTCATCAGCCGCGTCGTTCCTCGAGAGAAACCAGTGTCCGGGGACCAATTGTAGCCTGATAGAACAGAAGGAGAGAGAAGACAGTTCCTGCCAGATCTGCCAGAGAGTTTGAAGTGAAAGGAAAGATGGAGGAGAGGACAGGATGGCGAGAACAGAGCGAGAGTCATATAGATGGAAAAGAGAAGAAAAATGGCAGACTTTATGGTGCTGCCGCGATCAGCAAAGACCATACAGAATGGCGCAGGCTTCAGCGGAAAAACTTGAGCATACTGGGCCTGCTGAAAAGGAAAGAGTGGCCTCAGTGCCACAGAGAGAGCAGTTGGCAAGTATGCCGGAGCCGCCCTTGCCAAAAGGAAAAGGAACAAAACCGTCAGTACAGAGTACCAGATCATGAGAGGGGGGAGAGTCAAGGTGGGCGAGAGCCGCACCTTCGCAAGAGAGAGGAGGATCAGGGAGAGAGCATGGAGAGGAAAGGGTGGAGTCCACGGTGAACGAAGACAGATTCCAAGGAGGAAAGGGAGGGCAAGCAACAAGAGTCTCCCTAAGGGAAGTAGAAGAAAGCATGAGCGGGTGAGTCGACGCAAAAGCTCTCCAGGACGATCTGCAGAGTCTTGGTTTCACTCCAAGTCTGGTCAAACCTGAAATAGGAAAAGAGGTTGGGAGACAACGGACCCGCTCATAAGATGAAAGAGTGAAATGAGTGGGAGTGACTCATAGGGGAGGTAAAGAAGCCTCGGAGAGAAGAAATGAAATAGGGGACGACGAGAGGCAGCCGGTGATGGCGCGACTAGCCGCTCGGTGGAAGCGTTTCAATTTGGTGAAATTGGTAACGCTTAGGAAAGGAAACCATCCGGGTGAAGCATAAGTAAGAAGGGGCCGAAGAAAAGCTTTATACAGAACAGAGAGGGACTTCTTAGAGGGGCCCCATAAGGAAGCAGAAATACAGCGTAAGGCCTTGAGACATGGGAAAAACTTGGCCTTCAGCGAAGATACATCTTTAGAAAAGGAAAGAGTGCGGTCGAAGGTGACCCCAAGAAAAGTTGGAGTGGGATTGAAACGGAGGCGGGAACCAAGTAAGAGGAGGTTGGGCTCGAGGTTAGCTTAGTGGGGATCCACTGAAAAGAAGGAGGCCTCACATTTGCTCGGATTGAGAGGAAGACACCAGTACTTGGATCAGCGCTCCAATTGAAACAGAGCAACTTGTGTGGCCTCCACCACAGTGGGGACCGAGGGGGAAGAGAACCAAATGGCCAGATTGTCAGCGTAAAGAGAGCAGCTGACGGAAAAAGGCAGAGAAGCTCGAAGATCATTGATGAATAGAGAGAAAAGTACAGGGCCAAGAACGGATTCTTGCGGAGCACCTTGACGGACTTGAAAGGAACAATTTTTGTGATTTTGAAAAAACACGCAAGCGCGCCAGCCAGAAAGGAAAAATTGAGTCCAACGATCAAAGCAAGAAGGAAGGCCAGACGAAATAAGTTTATGGAAAAGGGCGGGATGCTAAACAGAGTCAAAAGCTTTCGAGAAATCAATAGTAGAGAGGATCTCCGAGAGCTCGGCCTGGGTTTGTTAAACCCATTCGAAATGGATTAAGAAAGGAACAGAATTTGATCTAGAAGAGACCGTCCAGGGCGGAAACCGGCCTGGCGGCGAGAGAGAATAAAATTAGATTCCAGAAAGAAGAGTAGACTGGATAGAATGATGTGTTCAATAAGCTTTGGTACGCAGAAGGTGAGAGAGACAAGCCGGAAGGAAGCAGGAGAGATGAGAGGCTTTCCCATCTTGTGAATGGGAATAATAGAAGATGTCTTTCAGATGGAAGTAAAGGATGCAAACTCCAGGAAAGATTGAAAATATGAAGAAGAAAATCCATGCCAGAGCGAGAAAAATGCTTTGGCATGGAATAGGCTACTTTGTCTGGGCCAGTGGCTGTGGGCAAGGAGAGGTTGGAGGCAGCCGCAAGAAACTGAACGAGGGAGAAAGGAGAGCAGAAGGACAAATAGGACTCCTATGGGCACTTGACTCGGCGGAGCTCAAAGAGGTAGCCTCTGGCTCCGCTACGTAGGGCTATTGCCTGAGAAACGGAAAAGTGGGATCTCAGGTAAGCGGCATAGACCGAGGCCGATTCCCTGGGAGAAGAACAGTTTGGGAAATTAGGAGAGGAGGAAGACAAGGAAGGAAAGCCAGCAATAGAACAGAGAAGAGAGTATACAGTTTTTGGGTTTGATTTGGGTGAAATAGAAGAGCAAGTCGTTTGCCATGCCTCGGCTTCGGCCTTGGCGATGGCTGACGAGGCGCGTCGAGAAAGCGAGATGTAAGCTTGGCGATCTTCATCACTTCTGTGAGCGGCAGCGAAAGCTTTGCGTCTTTCACTAACCGCACCTTCCACCTCAGCAGACCACCAGGCTTTAGGAGGGCATTTGATGCGGCCGAAAGGAATGGAAGATTTGTCCGCATTCAATGCCAGAGAGGTAAAGAGAGCAGCAGCAGAGGAAAGAGAAAGAGACGAATATTCTTCTGCAGAAGAACAGTGGGAGTCAAAGTAAGAGGCAAAGTCATCCCAGCGAGCTTTCTGAAAATTGAAGGAAGGGGGACGCTCGTTGGGGCGAAAGACCGGAGAGAGAGGGACAGAAAGAAGAATTGGCAGGTGATCAAAACCCAGGTCCTGAAGCACCTCCCAGGAGCAAGAAATAGTAAGAGAGGAGGGAGCAAAGGAGATGTCAGGGGAGGAGCGATGTAGAAAGGTGGGTGTGTCAGGGTCATTGAGGGGGAGGAGGTCAGAAGAGATTACCCAGTCGAATACTTCCTCCCCGCGGGGTCGGAAGTATCTCTTGAGTCCCAGAGGGGGTGATAGCAGTTGAAATCCCCCAGAATGAAGAAATTTTTGGAGGAGGAAAAAATGGAGCGAGAAAAAGAGTCGGTTATGCCATCCGTCGGAGAAGAGCAAATAGAGGGAGCGTACACATTAAGAAAGGAAATCATCGCGAAGTGCATTTGCCTGCACCATGACAATATGTCGAATGACTTTTAATCAAACTGCAATTGATTGAACGCTACTGCTGAAACGACTGCTAATGGAACAGATCGTAAAAAGACGATGTATCAAACAGGCTGATAAAATCGACAGCCAATTTATAATGCTCAATTACCCATCCAACGCAATGCAAACTAGTCAAGAAAAAGAAGAAGCAAGAATACAACAAAGCACCCATTGAGCAATTGAAAGCTAAAAATGGCTGACCCACTTAAAAAAGGATACCATACGCTGTCAACTAACAACTGAAGAAATTTGTCTCAACAAATAGTCCTTTTTCTCAGAGCAGTTGGAAACAGATTATGAAACCTAGAGTGATCTTAAAAATTTTATGTTTTGTAATGCTTTGTCTCTAAAATAACTGCTTTTAAAACGCTTTTTATACATCATGACGCAGATAAATTTTGTGGCAAGGTCAACGGTTTTTGTAAATTCAAATGCCGTTTGATTAACAATTGGAATTTTTTACGATTGCGCAGCTCCTCATTTTGATAAAAAGATGTTTCGATATACCGTTCCTCCGTAAACTTTTGTTCGATTAAAAACATTTTTTGTCGTGGCACAGCATTGACCAAGGACACAAGAAAAGCGGTGTCATTCAATTTAAGTGCAAAATTATTCAAATATTGATGCCGTAACCACAGAATACTAGCTCACCCAACCACCTTTGTCATAACAAATTGCTTGCTGACATATTGCATGAACGGTTAACTGATGGTCAACCATGCGTTACACACAACAACCTGAAGATCAAGGGTATGATTTATATCGGTATCGAAGTGTTTTCTATGTTGTAGATACAGCAAACTTGACTTCCGGAAAAGCTTTGAATCAATTTAGCAGTGTTCTCAAAACAGATTTTAAAATAAGCAAAACAACGTAATTTTACCCCTAAACCCACAGAATTAGATTTTGAAAGCATGTCTGTTACCATCTACCTGCTTTGACTGACCGCTCTTATAGACTTGCAGTGTTTCAGATGTCTGTTTGACAGTAGGAGTATAAAAATTTGGAACCCTGAACGATATGTTGCAAAGCCCAGAATACATCAGCTCTGATCCAAATTTGTTGGCAATGTGGTCGAATGAGTTGGAACGCCGTTTACAGTGACAATGATAGAGCGTTCGAATCTCACTCGGGCACTTAAGAAAGACACTCTACGGAAATTTCCTTTGTTTGGCTGCAATGGTTTTCATAGAAATGTGCTGTGCTAGCAGTATTTGTAGCTCCAAAGTGGGTATGACCACAAAGATGCTTTAAAATAACCGAAAAAATATACACCACAAAACAACAACAAACGCTCTAATATTTCCTTGACTAGCTCATACTCGCATGTACTTCCAGCGTTGTTTTCGTCGCTGCAGGAAATAGCACCGTTCGGAAGATCGGTGAAAGGTGGAATACAAACAATTTGAATACAAGTGGGCGCGGCGTCGCTCCAATCTCCTCGGTTATTCTCAATGTCGGCAATGCAAGAAACGACCTCAGGACCCTCTCGCAAAAAGTTATCATCACAGATGAAACTGTAAAGCAAACGAATTGATTCTATTTTGGAAGGAACAAAACCCGCAGTATCGTTTAGGGTTCAATATTATTTACTGTGTTGATTGTTTGTGTATGCATTTGTTGCAGTTTATTTTTTGCATTTTGTTATGCTCTCTGTTCGGTAAATCTGTTCTTGATAAAACAGTATTTTAAAAACTAGCTTTTAAAAAATATTTTGAATCCAATATGTAGTCCGCTCAAATACACACTTTGCCAGCAGCTAAAACGACCGTTGGGCAACTCAAAAATCGGACTTTGCTGGCCTCTGATTGGATGGGCTCGCATAAAGTGTAGGCAAAACACTAAATTCAAATGTAATAGCGGAAAGATGAGATCGAAAGTAGGCAACATGGTTAGCAGGACCTGCTTTTCAAAGATAGGCCGATGGCCGCTTTCGTGTCCGGAAAATTCACCGTAAACAAGTTTGCCGTAGGAAAACTCGCCTCAGGAAATTTCTCTTAATAGGCAAAAGGCAGTGTACACCGTAGGGGCAGGCCCGGTATGTAAATGTACGGGGCAGTGTACAGTGGAGGCGAGTTTTCCTACGGCAAACTTGTTTACGGCGAACTTGTTTACTGCGAATTTTCCTAGAACCGGCCACTTTTGCCGGCTAAGTGTACATGTAAATAAACCAACTATGACTCTCGCGTTCTTTGTCAGTTAATTCTGCTTGTAGACCTTGCTAAATATTCGCATCAGAAAAAAGCTTGATTAGAAAACCTTCAAGGTCTTCGCTGTTTCCACAACCACACCGACTAATTGATTTATATCAGTGGTGACTGCATGTTTATTTGCTGTTAGCCTGCTCTGCCAACAAGGTTACAAGTTTGTTATGTCGCATTAGAGCAAAAAAAATTTTCTTTCCCTCTCTCATTGGGTTTGATACGCAGAGTCTTACTGTAATTTAAACATAAGAACAAAGGTAAGATCACAATTTTTTTGATTGCACGTGCAATGAAAAAGCTATATATCCGCATGGCGTAACAATAAAAATTTTCTGCTGGGCTAAATGTTAGAGGTTGCCTTAGGCTGCAGCCTAATTCATTTTCGTGGCATCTCATCGCGAGATACCTCACAAGAACTTGCCCTAAGCTTATCTGTTATGTCCAAGCGAGTTGAAGTATGAGCATTGTTGGTACATTAGTTTTATAGTATTGCTAATAAGCTGACTACAACTTGTGTGTCAGGCAAATTCGTACAATAGTGGATACTTATCGAAACTACGATAATTTTAGCTGTGCTAGTGGTTTCACCTGCATTCACTTCCAGCAAGATTTTCATTAGAGCATAATACTTGTCCATTTTCTGGGGCAGTTTGAGGAGGCAAGCACCTAATTTGCGTGCACGTGGGTGCATCACTAGTCCACTGTCCTTCGTTGTCATTATCAAAGTCATCAACGCAAGTAGACGTCTCATCACCGATTAAGAAGTAGCTCTCATCACAAATGAACCTATAAAATTGAAGTCTTTGAAGCAACAGATAGTACGTTATGTAAAAAAAGAAGTTTTTACCTCCATGACAATTTAAGACTATGTTTTCAGCAAAGGAGAATAGTTCATAAGCTTTTGTTTAGCTCATGAGATTCTTACAAACCACTACTACAAAGCCATCACGTTTGGCAGCATTGGAATTTTTATTGACCACCAATGAAAAAAATTCTTTTTGAATCATAAAAATTCTGGGATCGTAATTCTGTGCCTATTGTTATGCAATAGATTAACAGCTGGTCTAAACCATTTTCATCTTCTCGTTTATGATGACGTCCCGGTGTAAAGTAAAAAGTCCAGATCTACTCTGCAAACATAATCTAAGCAAATTCGCAATAATCAGGTGATTGGGGCAGTAGCAATAGCAATCTATATTAAAACTGTGATAAATGTTAATTGATAAGTTCCCAGTCGACTAAGCGAACTGGTATATTTTGCCAGAAGCGTTTCATAACTTTCATCAGCGGCGGCATTCATGTATTATATCAAATAGAATGGCATAAAGTAAACACGTTTGATGTAAGAACATGCTGACGCTGTACCGTAACTGCTAAAACACTACAAAAGCTGCCCACTATGAGTTTTTCAAACCTTTATAAAGTTCTACCACCGGAAAACTGTTAGCAGACTCCGTCCCAAGAATAGAACTTCACAATCCATCGCTGAATTTTATCTAAATGACTTACGTGCACACACTGTTTTCTCTGTTGGAGTCAGAGCAGTCCACTCTACCGTTTTCGGGATCTTCGTGTGGAGGAAGACAAATGATTCTAACACAAACCGCGCCGTCATTGTTCCATACACCATCAGCGTCGTTGTCGAAATCGTCTTCACAGATCGTAGTTTCGTCACCGGAAAGGAAAAAGCCGTCTTCACATGAATACCTGTAAAGACAGTTTTCGTTTGGGTTTGTTCACACTATTGCTTATTTTAATTTTTAATCAGTTTATGTTTTTATTCACACCCTCACTCAAAGGTAGATTAAGCACACAATCGTACATGAAAAAGCTTATGTTTAGATTTCATTAGGAATCGCGAGTATCGTCACCGTAGCGCATCTTAATTTGAGCCATTACAATCAAAGAAACAAAATTATATTCAAGTGCATTAGCGTACCGAGGGGGGGCCACTATACCATGGCCCCCTCGGACCCTAAAAATAAAAAAAAATGTAAAGCAAAACCAAGCAGTGTTAGCAAAAGCAAAGCTGGTTTGTGACGTCACACGATTGTGACAAAACTTTGGCCCCCTCGGAAACTTTCTGCGTTCGCCACTGTTCAAGTGTCTTCTTAAAAGGCCCGGAGAAATCATTCCATTCCATCATTGCATTCACAATCTCAAAATTACGAACAAGCTTTTAACGTCTTGAGTAGGTTGCCAATTTTTGCCTAAATCACGAAAGTTACAATTAGTACCGGTAGCCTATAACGATCGGACTGGAGTTTGAACGTTTAGAACAAAAATTCCCGATCGGAAGTACTCGTACTCCTTGACAGCAAAAGATTAGATTCCAAGAGACACGAAGTTTATGCTATGGCAAAGGTTTCACTGAATATTATCGGTGGTAGAAAAGAACACTCCAACAAAACAAGGGGTATGGTTAACAAAAAATTTTAGAAAGCACTACTTCAAGATCACGTTAGGACAAAAGCACTATGCCGCTCACTAAGGCCAGTTTCAAAGCTTTTGTTGCAAAATTGCCATTTTAACTCATCTATCAAAATCGAATTCAGAGTGCCATTACACTTTTTTCAACTCATCATATTTAGTAAGATCCGCTTCGCTCCCAAACTGGGCAGCAAACAACCTTTTTATTTCTTAAAAAAAGCCTTTAAAAATCTGAATTCTGCGCCTCCCTATCTGTAAATAATTTTATCATTTTAAAGATATACTTTTTTTAATCTACTGATTGTCTACTCTATGACGTTGGCAGTCAAGAATAATCTGAAGAATCTCTACGGCGTTCAGGTTCAATAACTGTTTGAACCAGATCTTGAAATGACTGCGTTGTTTTGCCTTTAGAAAACAATCTTTATTATGAATTTGTTTGCTTGAGGAGTTACAACTGGTATAGTGAGTTTTCTGGAACTAACGTCAAGCAATATGTGAAACATAAAAAATACAAATGACCGTAATCCAATATAACTTGTTAGATTTGTCCTGCTGTCTTGAAAATCTAACAAAACGAAAAACTAATGCAATTTAGATGACGATTTGCGGTCCGAAAATATGACAAAAAACTTACGAATAGCTTTGAAAAGTTGTTCGTCCAAACTTTTTTAGAGTTACACTTAACAGTAACTACTTCACTTTGACTTGTGCGTCAGCGTTGACGCAATCCTGCCCCAGAAAAACTTTTGGACGGACAGCCTATTTTTAAGCTGTATTGAAGTTCTGTATCACCAAAAAACTTCTTAAATATTTATGCGCTAAAAACGATTTATGATATTTCCGAAGCTTTAAAGTATGAGAGACTGAAGCAAACGCAAGGTGACAAAAAAGGATTTCATTGCGAAGCAGAACATTACTTTCGCAAGTGCAGTTCCTATAAAACTATTTCATGGGCTTTACAGGATCGTCATCTTTACTTAGACAGTAGTTGATTGAGATTAGAGCATCCCTCCTACTTACGTGCAGACACTGTCCAACCTATTTCCGTTTCTGCAAACAACATTTCCGTTAAGAGGCGCCTCTCTTGGCGGATTGCAAACAATTGGTTCACAAAATGGAGGAGCAGCATTCCAATTACCTTCTGCGTCATTGTCAAAATCATCGATGCATGACACGACCTCGGCGCCATTCAAAAAGAATCCAGGATTGCAAGTAAATCTAAAAGTAAATGTTTCTGCACAATATGAAGCTTGAAATGAGCATTGTTCTCTTGATTAAAGCAATATTGAAATAGCGTGAACTTTAACTTGCAGAAGATGAGAACTCAGCAGAGCAATTTCGAAGTATAGGCACCAAGCAATTCTTTAGCAACTATCGCTTCGGCATCGAATGACTCTTTATAAGAAATAATAAAACACTTTATTTATTGACACATCAATTTATCTTTGATTGAGTATCTTTAAGCGCAAAACTCAAAAACGAAATCAAAAGTTATATCGTTAACTAACATTCAGTGAAAGATTGCAAAAACACATATTTCCAGATTTTGAAAATAACCTAATGTGGCTGTTGGGTTTGCATTCTTTCACTGTAACAGAACCATAAATAAATAGGTTAAATATATAAATAATATAAAGTACACAACGCAAACCCAAAAAATATGGTAGGAAGCAAATTTCGCAGAGCAAAGGTGTGCTAATAATTCTCCGAAAATATTAATGCTTCTCTAATTGATTCCACTAAAATAGTAAACAAAAGACAAAATATTTTTTTGTACTGTAGATTTGCCATTGTCCATACCAATTTCGGCGTGATGCCAAAATTGCATCAGCTAATTAGAATATTGATTCAAATTATAGACTTTTTTTTTATCAAAAATAGATATTTGCTAATGATTTTCAATTTTGAGTTTCAAGATCTTCAATTGTTGATGAACTTCTTCCATAGTTTATCACAAATGATTTCAACCGTGTGCTATAAGAATGTTTTCATACGTTTCAATTTGATGGCGTAGTGGTTAGAGCAGGGGTTCTCAACCGGGGATAAATTCACCCCTTGAGGATAAATATGATCTGCCTTGGGAGTAAATTTTGTTAGCAAAATATTCACACTTTTACCTATTATAATAGGCATTTGTAGAAGTGAAAATAAAAAAAATTTGAAGGGTAAATTTTACTTTTAAAATTTGCCAAGGGGTGAATGAGAGAGTAAAGGTTGAGAACCCCTGGGTTAGAGCGTCGGCTTCGCAGTCAGTAGACCTGGGTTCATTCTCCAAGTCGAATCAAATCAAAATACTTTAAAAAATGGTATTCACAGCTTTCTTACTTGGCGCTCAGCACAAAAAATTGTGTGGAAAAAAAGCAGCAAGCTTGCTTGTTGTGTCCTTGGGCAAAGCGCTTAACGGCATGCCTCCGTTTTCATGTGGCAAAGAGGTGGCGGCGCCAAGCAGTCTACCCGTCGTGGTGGCCCAGTCTGACGAAAGATATGCAAATTGAGCATGAGCTCATACGCACAAATAAAATAAAAAAACACGCTTCAAAATATTATTGTTGATTATCTACCTTGTGTTGCAGATATAAGCATTAGCAATAATCATTAAGTCACTGTTGAAACTAATTGGAAGATGATACAATTACGCTTGAACATAAATTTAAGACTTTTTGCGCATGCAGTACACGTTAAAAACATGTAAAACAGTTGATGTACTTAGTTAAATGGTGGAGAAATTTGCTTTGCAAATGACGTCTTAATAGGTTTAATTGCATCATCTTGAAGTTTGCCTTTTACAAAAGTAGGATTGATAAATTCGTTTTGTCTCACTACGCACCTACAATTGCTATCGAGGAAATTATCATTTGAACATTCAACCTGACCATCGCTGGGATTCTCGTGCGGCGGAAGACATACGATTGGCACGCAAGTTGGGGCGGCGGAACTCCATACTCCTTGTGCATCACCATCGTCGTCGTCGTTGCACGTGGATGTACTTGATCCATCCAAAAAGTACCCCGCGTCACATAGGAAACTAAAAACCGTGAAAATGTAAATTTGAAATACAATCATTCAAACAACACACACACACACACACACACACACACACACACACACACACACACACACACACACACACACACACACACACACACACACACACACACACACACACAACACACACACACACACACACACACTCACTTATTATTGTTAACCAGTTTTAACAATCAAAAACAAATACTGTCGGGCACCAGCTGCACTGAAGAGACCTGATAGATCGAAACAGTGTCACTGTCTGCAGTTCGCTAGGTGCATCGCTAGTCTCTTGCATTACTATAAGAGCTTGTCACCACTAGGCTGTGACATCACTATTGTTCTAGCAGTTGCTAGACTTAGTGCAACTGCGACAACCGCCACTCATTCACAAGTGATACGGCTTTGCAGGGTATTGACAGACCTTCCACCAAAGTTGATCTAGCATAGATCCCACAAGTGTGGCGGTCTAAGCTATGCTTTATTAAAAGCTTCTAGTTTCTTGTATGTCACCAACTGCACTGAAGAGACCTGATAGGTCAAAACAGCGTCACTGTCTGCAGTTCGCTATGTGCATCGCTAGCCTTTTGCATCACTAAAAGTTATTTTTCTTTAATAGCAGATTTAAAAAGTGAGATTTAGAGGACTCAAAATTTACTTTGCAAAGTTCTAAGGCAGAGCAATGCCGATCAGCTTGCCATTCAAAGCAAAGAAGCGATCGCATTAATAAAATAGACCCGTCTCCTCAAACAAAACTAATGACATTCATTCTTGCTGCTCATTAATGTCATGATGTTAGATAAAATAAAGCTTTCAAATTCAAAGAATTTGAAATCTTTTTTTCTTTTTCTTAAATTAAAAGGATCGCGGTGTTGTGAAAGATAAAAGTTTTAAATTTGAAGATTTTAAAATCTTCCATTATTTTCTGTAAAATCATAATGCAAAAAACCTGGCTGGATATCAATATTATCGTGAGATGAGAAATGATCGCATTAAAAAATAAGAGATCGTATTGCCTCTGATCAAAAACATTTTGCTTTTGACAAAATGCTTCTTTCGTAAATCTGGAAACCTATTCACAGAACTTATTTGTTTAATTTAGACCTCTTTTTCCGTGAAACAATTTTTGATGTCAACTTCAAATACCAGTACAGCAAAACATAACCTTACGTGCAAACGCTCAAGTAAAAGTTGTCGTTGGTGCACGACACAGCACCATTACTGGGATCACTGTGCGGAGGAACACAAACAATTGGATCGCAAGTAGGAGCAGGTGAGCTCCACAGTCCCTCAGGATCTCCATCCTCATCATCGTCGCAACGAGAGCTCGGTGAACCGTTCAAGAAATAACCAGAATCGCACGTAAACCTACATCATTGTAACAAACTCAATAAACAGCGTCGCTACTACCATATCTAAATCAGATCCATAAGCAGCTACACCCTACTATAGGTACCGTTAATAGTTTGTTTTGACATTTGGACATGGCAATATAGCCAGTTTCCTTGACGATTTTATTAAAGGAATCCCTTCTCGTGGCCCTAGGATCATTAATGAGACCGAGTTAAATCTTGTAAGTTTAGTTTTGAAACAAGACGTGGTCCTTAAAGTAGTATAAAAAGTTTTGCAACCGTTATTCAAGGCTTCTATTTAAAATTGTCTTACTGAAATGACATGCCAGTTAGCACAAAAAAAGTGATTCTAGGCAGACGTCCCATTTAAGATACAACAGTGTTACAGCTCACGTTATTATTGGTAATGAGAGTCAAAGAGAACAAAAATTCTTTTTAATATAACCATCCAAGTTCTCTTCACAATAAAGCAAGTTGGTGTGCATCCGATACAGCAGCCTGGCTCGCAATTGTAAGACTAAGAAGTGAAAAACAGGTTACATATGCTCAATGAGGAAGTAAGGTATCTTAGAATCTCGACTTACTCGAATAATGCTTCTATAAACTACCGTTTCATCATACTCTTTTACAAATAGTACAAATTTGAACGTTTTCGTCTAGCTCTCTTCAAGAGTTCTCGCTCGAAAAGCAACCTGATGATGTGGCGAAAAATTCATACTGTACTAGGCAGTTTCTAATTAGATGACATCGGATGCGTCCTGAATGGTAGACAGAATCAGGACGTTTCGAGATGTCCGATATACAGATGAGCTAATTTCAAAGTAAAAACAAATACTTTTTGACAGAAAGATTCAGTTTTCAAGGTTTGATATAAGTTGCTTCTAATATAGAGAGATGAAAGTGCGATTTTCCTTTTGCTAATATCAAAAATTGCTTGTCATCATAATGAGTTGCGCAGTCTTTATTTTCTAAGAGATGTTGTCCGATTGCAGAGTTGCTTGCAGAATTGTAATCTACTATGATGGCAAGCAATTTTCGATATTAGCTAAAGAAAATTCGCACTTTCATCTCTCTGCATTGGAAGCAACGTATATCAAACCTTGAAACCTAAACTTTGTAATCAAAGGGAATTTGTTTATACTTTGAAATTAGCTCATCTATATATCGGACATCCCGAAACGTTCTGATTTGATTTACCAATCAGAATGCATGTGATATCACCTAATTAGAAACCGCCTTGTACAGTATGAATTCTTCGCCACATCATCAGGCTGCCATTCGAGCAAGATCTCTTGAAGAGAGCTAGGCGAAAACGTTCGAATTTGTGCTATTTGTAAATGAGTATGATGAAACGGTAGTTTATAGAAGCATTGTTGAAGTTTTGTTCCACCCATCAATTGTTCACTACAGTAAGCGTGATCTCGCACTTCTGTGTTGATACGGTTAGCCACTGATGAGTTCGATTCGTTAAACTTATGACAAAGCAGATACTTTAAAGATAAATTTTTAACAGTATTTGCAAACATCAAATTTCACCGGCAAATGCTTCCTTCGTTGTTAGCGCTTGAACATTCGACATCTCCGTTGGCAGGTGCAACATGCGGAGGTGGACATGTGACTGGAACACAAACAGGAGGCGGATTGCTCCAAACGCCCTCATTGTCACCATCGTCGTCATCTTGGCAAGTAGTGGTATCCGAACCGTCCAAAAAGTAGCCATTGTTACAAGTGTACCTAAAAAAAATGAAGTTAAGTTCCTTATGTTTAAAAGCGTTAGAAAATTTGTTCTACAAGCAATTAAAACATAAATTATTCCGCGCAACTTGGTCAAGGAGATTGGAGCATCGTTTTGCGACAACAGTGAGGTCAAATCTCACGATGATGGGTTGGTGTGTGTTTGGGGAAGGCACCTTGTAGCAAATTTCTTTGCCTGGTTGCGCTATTTGCGCCGAAAATGCACTGTGTTAACAATATCCGTAACTCCAAAGTGGATATGGATATACATTGTTGTGCGTATAACTAACAAACGGTTTTACAGTAGCCAGAAAGGCACTGTCCTTCATTCGCTTGCTGAAGAATCGAGGAAACAGTCCTACATCTGCTTAGCATAATCAAGTAGTAAAACCAGGGGGGAGGGGTGTCAACCCATGCTTCAGCTGCGTTAGAATTGTTGAAGTCCTCCACCGTCGAGCGAGCCGTAAAAAGCGGCTAATGAATGACCATGCGTGTGAAGATAGTCTAAAGCAGGAACACCCAAATTTTGACGGTTCGGGCTATATTTTACTGATGTAAAGTCTTGACGGGCCGCATAAAATCTGTTTTTTGGGTTCAACTTACCTAATTTAGGGTTAGCATATTTAAAAAGGAAAAATCAACGTTATAAACTCGAATTTAGTTCCATACAACTGTCACGAGACTAGTCGAGGGCTGCACTTTGTGCTCTCCTGGTCGAGAGGTAGACTGGTGATTATGAAGACATGGGAATGCTCGGGATTCACATGTCTCATGTTTGCCGTCACTGATAGTTTGGGATTCTGAATTTGCAGATTTAGTGTGTAACGTTGTACACTTGGTATTCGCATGTTCTGTATTTGATTTTGATCAATGGAGTGAAACTCTAAATTTGCAGGTTTAGCTCATGAATGGTTTGTATCTTCTCTGGATTGACAAGTTTGGTCAGTGAAAGCTAAATTGGTCACTGACCAACAACCTCGGAACTTTTTGTGTTTTATCTGTTGTTGACTGGTTATGCAAGACTAGGAATTTGCAAGTTTAGTCTCTGAAGGAAAAACTTTGGGATTTTCGGGTTTTGCATTTGATGTCAACTGATAATATAGAACTCAGTATTTGAAAGTTTAGCCCCTTTTTGAGAACACCGGAAATTTTGGGATTTTGTGGGCCTGCTTGATGTTCATTGATGTTGTGAAGAATAAGATTCGCGAATTTCATTTCTGATGGCTGTGCTCTGATTTTGGTTTACAAACCTGTCAATTTTGTTCGGCTGCTGAACTTGTGGCAGAATTGCACTGTAGCGGTAGCACTGGTAACTCCAAAATTGATATATGAATTATTTTTTGATTAAAGAATAAACTGAGCTATACCTACATACATCAGTGCACTAAACGTGGGCTTTAGCTGATGTAAACTTACGTGCACACGCTATCTTCATTATTAGAATCGGTGCATTGTACTCTTCCATTTTCTGGGTCTATGCGTGGTGGCGGGCAAATTATTTGAGAGCAAGTTGGTGGCTCTGTGCTCCACACACCCTGGGCATCACCATCACCGTCATCATTACAAACAGAAAACTCTGCCCCATTTAAGAAATATCCGTCATTGCATTCATATCTGTAATAATACTTCTGTGTTAGCACCGTTGATCGAAATCGATGAAAATGTGTTATGATATTTTCCACAGGTCAATACCAAGATATTTCGTGGTTTTGCAGTCGTGTGTAGGTTCAGCATAATGAACAAACGGCCTTGATTAGCCGCTACGAAATAATTGTGTTGTAGATGATGCGTATCTGACATCGATGATTGAATCCGTTTTCATCACAAACAAAATGAACAACACGATGAGTCAAATTGCTCTTTGTTATCTACCCAAACAAGTTACGCATCAAATGAAACTTATTACGAAGCGGTATAACTTGGAGACGGATTTGATAGTGTTGAGATTTACATTAATCTTACAATCAACAAAGGTGCATTAAAACTAATGTCAAGAAGGAAGCTGGCTAACTTGGAATTTTAGTCCGTGATAACTTTTCACGTAAATGAAGCAGTTTACAAAAGCCTCACTACGTATTCCAAACCCTTTTTTGAGATTCTCAAACTGCTTCAAAAGCTTTGCACACGCCTCACAAATTCTAAATACATTTGCTTGTTTAACTGATTTAATGCCAAGAATGATTCGACCCAGCAAAATAGCCTGTGGTATGGATAACTGAACATTAAAGTCAACTACATAGATGTCGTTGTGGGAAAAATCATAGCGTAAGAAGTAAATCAGCAATGCAAATTACATCCAGCTAAAAAGCTAATGAAAAGAAAACATAATTATCTGTCTCACACTTTTAGCAACAATGGTTTAGCAAAGCGTAACTCAAACACTAGACAGAGACAACAAAGTGATCTCGCTTACGTGCATCTACTGCCCAGGAAGTTGCCTTGAGAACACTGTACTCTTCCATTGGTTGGGTTTTCTCTGGGGGGAATACATATAATAGGATCACAAGTGGGAATTCGAGGAGGACGCCAAACCCCTTGAGCGCCGCCATCAAGATCGTCAGCGCATGTTGTTGATTCGGGGCCGTTTCGGAAATAACCAACGTCACAGGTGAATCTGCAATCGAAATGACATGTTCAAAAAGCTTACAAACATAGCCTACATAAGTCGAAGAAAAATTCAGCTTTCTTAATTTGTGAAAAAACTTCATCACATTTCAAACAGTCGTCACTTTCAAGCAACATTACGGAATTAAACTAAGAAATATAATCCGAGAGTTTCATAATTCGATTTTCAGAGCAATGATTAACGTGTTTGCTGTTAATAGCAGAAATGCCGAGCGAAATCAGAACATGAGCTTTTAAAACAACGACGTCGAAAGTTTAGTGAGAAGCAGTTTACCAATTCATTATAACATGCGCACTCAGCGACGGACCAAGCGACATGGCTACGACCAATCAAGGCGGGAAATCAGGGCAAGAAAAATGTAAAAACGTACGTGCAAACACTGCCAAGATTGATGTCGTCCGAACAATCCACAGCTCCGTTCTCAGGAGCGCTACGCGGAGGAGGGCAAGTAATCTGCGTGCAAGTAGGTGGGCCAGAACTCCATACTCCATCTGCATCACCATCGTCATCATCGTTGCACGTGGATGTAGGTGATCCATCCAAAAAGTACCCCGCGTCACATTGAAATCTAAAGACCGTGAAAATGTAAATCTGAAATACTCAAATTCAAGCAATTCCTCCCTCCACACAAATCTCAACCAGTTATATTGCCCAATATAAACAAACAAACAAACAAAATCATTTGTATTTACAGAAAATGTTTTAACTATGAGATTTATTACAAATCTCAAAAATTAGGTCTGCAGTTTACAACTGCAGAGCCATGTCGATCAGCCTACCAATCAAGGCGGGAAAGCGTTTTCGCTGACAAAATGGTTACGTGGAGACAGTTGGAAGCAGAGCTTATGATGTTGATTAGTGTCATAGTGTTATAAAAGATAAACTTGTTGATTGAAAGACTTTAAAATGGTAGAATATTTTCAGTTGAATTAAAAGGCAAACCCCAAGCCAAGTAACTATATTATCATTGGGTGAGGTACAACCGTATCTAAACAAAGAGATCCTATTGTCGTTTCTGAAAAATGTAAACATTTTGCTTTTGACAAAATGCTTCTTTCGTAAATCTGGAAACCTATTCACAGAACTTATTTGTTTAATTTAGACCTCTTTTTCCGTGAAACAATTTTTGATGTCAACTTCAAATACCAGTACAGCAAAACATAACCATACGTGCAAACGCTCAAGTAAAAGTTGTCGTTGGTGCACGACACAGCACCATTACTGGGATCACTGTGCGGAGGAACACAAACAATTGGATCGCAAGTAGGAGCAGGTGAGCTCCACAGTCCCTCAGGATCTCCATCCTCATCATCGTCGCAACGAGAGCTCGGTGAACCGTTCAAGAAATAACCAGAATCGCACGTAAACCTACATCATTGTAACAAACTCAATAAACAGCGTCGCTACTACAATATCTGAATCAGGTCTAGGTCGGTGAGGGCGTTTGCGAGCAGTAACGATATCCTTTAGTTAGACAAATTGAACAACGATGGCCTTTGTAGGGAACAAGCGTAACGGTAGTCGTATATGACCACATCAAAGATGTCCATGAACAGTTGCATTATTCTATAGGTGCCGCTAATAGCTTTTTTGACATTTGGACATGGCAACATGACAGATTTTTTGATCATTTTATTAAAAGAATCCCTTCTCGTGGTCCTAAGACCATCACTGAGACCGAGCTAAGTCTTGTGAGTACAATTTTGAAACGAGACGTGGTGCTTAAAATAGTATGCAAAGTTTTGTAAACGTTATTCAAGGCTCCTATACAAAATTGTTTTACTAAACAATATGCAAGTTAATTCAAAGGAAGAGGGACTCGAGGCAGGTGTGACATTTAAGTCATCTCATTGTGACAGCTCACGTTATTATTTGTCATTACTGCCAAAGGTAACCGACATTCATTTGATAAAAATCTGGGTTCGCTCTGCAAGCAACAACGCAGAATGGTTGGTAGACTGATATTAAATCAAGTAGGTTGTCTGCCATGCAAATACCATTTCATATGCTCATGAAGGAAGAATACTTTTTAGAACTACAAAGCAGGTACGCACTAGGACTTTTCCGTTGATACGGTTAGCCACTGATGAGGGCAACGCACAAAGCTTGTGGCAAAGCATAGACTTTCGAAGCTAAATTCTGTATATCTAATAATTCATAGTAAACATTCATTTGCAAACATCAAATTTCACCGGCAAATGCTTCCTTCGTTGTTAGCGTTTGAACATTCGACATCTCCGTTGGCAGGTGCAACATGCGGAGGTGGACATGTGACTGGAACACAAACAGGAGGCGGATTGCTCCAAACGCCCTCATTGTCACCATCGTCGTCATCTTGGCAAGTAGTGGTATCCGAACCGTCCAAAAAGTAGCCATTGTTACAAGTGTACCTAAAAAAAATGAAGTTAAGTTCCTTATGTTTAAAAGCGTTAGAAAATTTGTTCTACAAGCAATTAAAACATAAATTATTCCGCGCAACTTGTTCAAGGAGATTGAAGCATCGTTTTGCGACAACAGTGAGGTCAAATCTCACGATGATGGGTTGGTGTGTGTTTGGGGAAGGCACCTTGTAGCAAATTTCTTTGCCTGGTTGCGCTATTTGCGCCGAAAATGCACTGTGTTAACAATATCCGTAACTCCAAAGTGGATATGGATATACATTGTTGTGCGTATAACTAACAAACGGTTTTACAGTAGCCAGAAAGGCACTGTCCTTCATTCGCTTGCTGAAGAATCGAGGAAACAGTCCTACATCTGCTTAGCATAATCAAGTAGTAAAACCAGGGGGGAGGGGTGTCAACCCATGCTTCAGCTGCGTTAGAATTGTTGAAGTCCTCCACCGTCGAGCGAGCCGTAAAAAGCGGCTAATGAATGACCATGCGTGTGAAGATAGTCTAAAGCAGGAACACCCAAATTTTGACGGTTCGGGCTATATTTTACTGATGTAAAGTCTTGACGGGCCGCATAAAATCTGTTTTTTGGGTTCAACTTACCTAATTTAGGGTTAGCATATTTAAAAAGGAAAAATCAACGTTATAAACTCGAATTTAGTTCCATACAACTGTCACGAGACTAGTCGAGGGCTGCACTTTGTGCTCTCCTGGTCGAGAGGTAGACTGGTGATTATGAAGACATGGGAATGCTCGGGATTCACATGTCTCATGTTTGCCGTCACTGATAGTTTGGGATTCTGAATTTGCAGATTTAGTGTGTAACGTTGTACACTTGGTATTCGCATGTTCTGTATTTGATTTTGATCAATGGAGTGAAACTCTAAATTTGCAGGTTTAGCTCATGAATGGTTTGTATCTTCTCTGGATTGACAAGTTTGGTCAGTGAAAGCTAAATTGGTCACTGACCAACAACCTCGGAACTTTTTGTGTTTTATCTGTTGTTGACTGGTTATGCAAGACTAGGAATTTGCAAGTTTAGTCTCTGAAGGAAAAACTTTGGGATTTTCGGGTTTTGCATTTGATGTCAACTGATAATATAGAACTCAGTATTTGAAAGTTTAGCCCCTTTTTGAGAACACCGGAAATTTTGGGATTTTGTGGGCCTGCTTGATGTTCATTGATGTTGTGAAGAATAAGATTCGCGAATTTCATTTCTGATGGCTGTGCTCTGATTTTGGTTTACAAACCTGTCAATTTTGTTCGGCTGCTGAACTTGTGGCAGAATTGCACTGTAGCGGTAGCACTGGTAACTCCAAAATTGATATATGAATTATTTTTTGATTAAAGAATAAACTGAGCTATACCTACATACATCAGTGCACTAAACGTGGGCTTTAGCTGATGTAAACTTACGTGCACACGCTATCTTCATTATTAGAATCGGTGCATTGTACTCTTCCATTTTCTGGGTCTATGCGTGGTGGCGGGCAAATTATTTGAGAGCAAGTTGGTGGCTCTGTGCTCCATACACCCTGGGCATCACCATCACCGTCATCATTACAAACAGAAAGCTCCGCCCCATTTAAGAAATATCCGTCATTGCATTCATATCTGTAATAATACTTCTGTGTTAGCACCGTTGATCGAAATCGATGAAAATGTGTTATGATATTTTCCACAGGTCAATACCAAGATATTTCGTGGTTTTGCAGTCGTGTGTAGGTTCAGCATAATGAACAAACGGCCTTGATTAGCCGCTACGAAATAATTGTGTTGTAGATGATGCGTATCTGACATCGATGATTGAATCCGTTTTCATCACAAACAAAATGAACAACACGATGAGTCAAATTGCTCTTTGTTATCTACCCAAACAAGTTACGCATCAAATGAAACTTATTACGAAGCGGTATAACTTGGAGACGGATTCGATAGTGTTGAGATTTACATTAATCTTACAATCAACAAAGGTGCATTAAAACTAATGTCAAGAAGGAAGCTGGCTAACTTGGAATTTTAGTCCGTGATAACTTTTCACGTAAATGAAGCAGTTTACAAAAGCCTCACTACGTATTCCAAACCCTTTTTTGAGATTCTCAAACTGCTTCAAAAGCTTTGCACACGCCTCACAAATTCTAAATACATTTGCTTGTTTAACTGATTTAATGCCAAGAATGATTCGACCCAGCAAAATAGCCTGTGGTATGGATAACTGAACATTAAAGTCAACTACATAGATGTCGTTGTGGGAAAAATCATAGCGTAAGAAGTAAATCAGCAATGCAAATTACATCCAGCTAAAAAGCTAATGAAAAGAAAACATAATTATCTGTCTCACACTTTTAGCAACAATGGTTTAGCAAAGCGTAACTCAAACACTAGACAGAGACAACAAAGTGATCTCGCTTACGTGCATCTACTGCCCAGGAAGTTGCCTTGAGAACACTGTACTCTTCCATTGGTTGGGTTTTCTCTGGGAGGAATACATATAATAGGATCACAAGTGGGAATTCGAGGAGGACGCCAAACCCCTTGAGCGTCGCCATCAAGATCGTCAGCGCATGTTGTTGATTCGGGGCCGTTTCGGAAATAACCAGCGTCACAGGTGAATCTGGAATCGAAATGACATGTTCAAAAAGCTTACAAACATAGCCTACATAAGTCGAAGAAAAATTCAGCTTTCTTAATTTGTGAAAAAACTTCATCACATTTCAAACAGTCGTCACTTTCAAGCAACATTACGGAATTAAACTAAGAAATATAATCCGAGAGTTTCATAATTCGATTTTCAGAGCAATGATTAACGTGTTTGCTGTTAATAGCAGAAATGCCGAGCGAAATCAGAACATGAGCTTTTAAAACAACGACGTCGAAAGTTTAGTGAGAAGCAGTTTACCAATTCATTATAACATGCGCACTCAGCGACGGACCAAGCGACATGGCTACGACCAATCAAGGCGGGAAATCAGGGCAAGAAAAATGTAAAAACGTACGTGCAAACACTGCCAAGATTGATGTCGTCCGAACAATCCACAGCTCCGTTCTCAGGAGCGCTACGCGGAGGAGGGCAAGTAATCTGCGTGCAAGTAGGTGGGCCAGAACTCCATACTCCATCTGCATCACCATCGTCATCATCGTTGCACGTGGATGTAGGTGATCCATCCAAAAAGTACCCCGCGTCACATTGAAATCTAAAGACCGTGAAAATGTAAATCTGAAATACTCAAATTCAAGCAATTCCTCCCTCCACACAAATCTCAACCAGTTATATTGCCCAATATAAACAACCAAACAAACAAAATCATTTGTATTTACAGAAAATGTTTTAACTATGAGATTTATTACAAATCTCAAAAATTAGGTCTGCAGTTTACAACTGCAGAGCCATGTCGATCAGCCTACCAATCAAGGCGGGAAAGCGTTTTCGCTGACAAAATGGTTACGTGGAGACAGTTGGAAGCAGAGCTTATGATGTTGATTAGTGTCATAGTGTTATAAAAGATAAACTTGTTGATTGAAAGACTTTAAAATGGTAGAATATTTTCAGTTGAATTAAAAGGCAAACCCCAAGCCAAGTAACTATATTATCATTGGGTGAGGTACAACCGTATCTAAACAAAGAGATCCTATTGTCGTTTCTGAAAAATGTAAACATTTTGCTTTTGACAAAATGCTTCTTTCGTAAATCTGGAAACCTATTCACAGAACTTATTTGTTTAATTTAGACCTCTTTTTCCGTGAAACAATTTTTGATGTCAACTTCAAATACCAGTACAGCAAAACATAACCATACGTGCAAACGCTCAAGTAAAAGTTGTCGTTGGTGCACGACACAGCACCATTACTGGGATCACTGTGCGGAGGAACACAAACAATTGGATCGCAAGTAGGAGCAGGTGAGCTCCACAGTCCCTCAGGATCTCCATCCTCATCATCGTCGCAACGAGAGCTCGGTGAACCGTTCAAGAAATAACCAGAATCGCACGTAAACCTACATCATTGTAACAAACTCAATAAACAGCGTCGCTACTACAATATCTGAATCAGGTCTAGGTCGGTGAGGGCGTTTGCGAGCAGTAACGATATCCTTTAGTTAGACAAATTGAACAACGATGGCCTTTGTAGGGAACAAGCGTAACGGTAGTCGTATATGACCACATCAAAGATGTCCATGAACAGTTGCATTATTCTATAGGTGCCGCTAATAGCTTTTTTGACATTTGGACATGGCAACATGACAGATTTTTTGATCATTTTATTAAAAGAATCCCTTCTCGTGGTCCTAAGACCATCACTGAGACCGAGCTAAGTCTTGTGAGTACAATTTTGAAACGAGACGTGGTGCTTAAAATAGTATGCAAAGTTTTGTAAACGTTATTCAAGGCTCCTATACAAAATTGTTTTACTAAACAATATGCAAGTTAATTCAAAGGAAGAGGGACTCGAGGCAGGTGTGACATTTAAGTCATCTCATTGTGACAGCTCACGTTATTATTTGTCATTACTGCCAAAGGTAACCGACATTCATTTGATAAAAATCTGGGTTCGCTCTGCAAGCAACAACGCAGAATGGTTGGTAGACTGATATTAAATCAAGTAGGTTGTCTGCCATGCAAATACCATTTCATATGCTCATGAAGGAAGAATACTTTTTAGAACTACAAAGCAGGTACGCACTAGGACTTTTCCGTTGATACGGTTAGCCACTGATGAGGGCAACGCACAAAGCTTGTGGCAAAGCATAGACTTTCGAAGCTAAATTCTGTATATCTAATAATTCATAGTAAACATTCATTTGCAAACATCAAATTTCACCGGCAAATGCTTCCTTCGTTGTTAGCGTTTGAACATTCGACATCTCCGTTGGCAGGTGCAACATGCGGAGGTGGACATGTGACTGGAACACAAACAGGAGGCGGATTGCTCCAAACGCCCTCATTGTCACCATCGTCGTCATCTTGGCAAGTAGTGGTATCCGAACCGTCCAAAAAGTAGCCATTGTTACAAGTGTACCTAAAAAAGAGAATAAAACTTAGCTTTTTATCTTTTGGAGCGTCAAACCATACACCTAAAACGTGTAAACATTTTGCCATTTTAGGTAATCACTGCATTCATTGATATAAAATTTATTCCACAAGCATTTGAAAACGCGCAACTTGGTCAAAGAGTATGGAGCACCGTTTTGTGACGGCGGTGAGCTCAATCCTTACGATGACTGGGTTGGTGTGTGTTTGGCGAAGGCACTTCATTACAAATTTCTTTGCCTGGATGCACCATTTGCGTCGAAAGTGCACCGTTTTAACAGTATCCGTAACTCCAAAGCGAATATGGACATACATTGTTGTGTGTAAAACCAAACATAAATTTTTCCGTGACTGAATAAGAACAATAACTTGGTTCTTTGTTAAGCTCTCTCTTCTTTGCTAGCTGAAACATTGAAAAATCAGTTCTACCACTGCTTAACGTAGTAAAGCAGTAAAATCAAGTCAGATTTCAGAGTTTGGAAAATAGAAAACTGAATGGGGCTATTTTGGAAACATGTGATGCGTTCGCAGAACATTGAACTGGCGGCTCAAATTGCTACGTAGTTCAAAACATGAGTTCCATTAAAGCAGAAATTTTCAACTTTATTATATCAATATTTGCGGCGCACTTTTGCTTTGTAAAATATTTAGTAGTCCCATTAGTAAAATCTTGCTTTGATAGGTTTTCGCATTTTCGATCAAAATTGAGGAAGCAGGTCTTGTGTTTCGGAGATTTGACTTTGTTGAAATTTATATATTTCCCAACTATGTAAGACCATTGTCATGAGTGGTTAAAATTGAAGCCGTGAGTGATCCAAATTTGTGTTGTGTCCACCGGTGGAGAACCACTCCACCTAAGGAATAGAGAATTAGATTAATTGGTAAAGGACGCATTTTAATGTTGGGTTGTGTAGGCTATTATGCAGCTCTCGCTGCACTTTGGTTGGCCTTTAGCTGATGTAAACTTACGTGCACACGCTATCTTGATTGTTAGAATCGGTGCATTGCACTCTTCCATTTTCTGGGTTTCTGCGTGGTGGCGGGCAAATTATTTGAGAGCAAGTTGGTGGCTCTGTGCTCCATACACCCTGGGCATCACCATCACCGTCATCATTACAAACAGAAAGCTCCGCCCCATTTAAGAAATATCCGTCATTGCATTCATATCTGTAATAATACTTCTGTGTTAGCACCGTTGATCGAAATCGATAAAAATGTGTTATGATATTTTCCACAGGTCAATACCAAGATATTTCGTGGTTTTGCATTCGTGTGTAGGTTCAACATAATGAACAAACGGTCTTGATTAGCGGCTACGAAATAATTGTGTTGTGGACGATGCGTATCTGACATCGATGATTGAATCCGTTTTCATCACAAACAAAATGAACAACACGATGAGTCAAATTGCTCTTTGTTATCTACCCAAACAAGTTACGCATCAAATGAAACTTATTACGAAGCGGTATAACTTGGAGACGGATTCGATAGTGTTGAGATTTACATTAATCTTACAATCAACAAAGGTGCATTAAAACTAATGCCAAGAAGGAAGCTGGCTAACTTAGAATTTGTATTCATGATTGATCGTTATGTAACTTTCACATAATTACTGCAACACAATAAACGGAAAAAAGCTTATAAAATAAATGAAAAAGTCAGAAGCATAGGAGAATGTTTTCGGTTGATAAAGCGAATTTTTTCTGAAAGCTGAACAGCAAAATGAAAAGCTTGTGTGAAAATAGCATATACAGAAGGATAAAGGCACACACATGCAAATACAGATACACAAACACACACGCGCGCCCGCGCGCACGCACACGCTGGTATGGTATAAAACTCTTTGCGTAAAAAGGTTTAAAACTAACGTCGGTTTAATCAAAAGAGTGATAAGGTTGCATATTAATCGCTATATTCTGTTGCGGCTTTAATTTTTACGTATAGTGTTTTTTAATACGTACTGTGTTTGCAGCTCGAACACATAAATTACTAGTGAATAGAACTTGTCCTGCTTAGCCGACTACTAAATGTAATAGGAGCAAGTTTATCTTCGTATGGTCGTAGGTAGCCGGAAACGTCTATTGGTAGAGGTGCCAAATCCCGTGTCTTAAAAGCGGGTTGCGCAAGGCTCTGGTCCAGTAGATTTCAATCTTTGTTTTTCCGTTTCTTATCTAATCATCTCCATAACTCTGATTGCTCTCTTTGTCGTGATATATAAATCTTATGATATAAAGAGAGAACGCCGTTTCAGCTCAGAAGCAAGAAATGCCAATATTTAAAGAAACATCTAAATCTAAACATGTATTGGACTACAAATGTTTATAAACCAGAAAAAATCGAAATAATAAAATTCAAAAATGTGGACCCTGACTCATTAGCAACCTGATATCTAAGAGGCCTCAATGCCTCTTAGATATCAGGTTGCTCCCAAGGGGGCGTACGCCCGACCTTGGATACTACTGCTCTAGTCAGTAAACGTATGACAGTTGCTGACAGGCCTGCTTCGATTTTTAGATATCTTCAGGACACTTACGTCAGCGGGAATCGTACACAAGCAAAGGTAGCTACATTTGGATACGATTACTGGTTAGGAAAGAATTCAAATATGATTACAAGATTACTCCTACAAAGATATGCGGACTTTGACTGATCACGAACAGCGAAGTAGAACAGAATGTTAAGTTTTGTCGTAATCGCACCTGCAGCTGTCAGAAAAAGATATTTGCCTTTTTAGCACCAAAATTTACCCAGTGGCTTATCCAATAAGTCATCTTCTACAGTAATTACTGAAACATAAGTGATTTTCCTAATTAGGGGAACCCTAACCTTAATAATTTGGGATGAGGGATTGGCCTTTCATCTTTCCTGTTTGTGCCTACGTTGCAGCAATGAAACCATAAGTGCAGCCAGAGATTTGACGTCACAAAAGCAATTACGAAAAAGTCTTAAGTGAGACTATCATGCATTAAGTTATTTCTGTGAACGTATCAATTACTTTGGGGCCTATCACAGCTCAAAATTTATGGCCTGCCTAATATGCAAAGAATGGCAAGTCTATATAATGATAAAATTAATACCGTATTTGCCGGTGTATAAGTCGACCTTTTTCGATCAAAAATCGGCCTAAAAAAATCGACCTCGACTTATACACCGAGTCATGAAATTATACAAAGAATATATCATAAAATCGTAAATTTCCGTCGAATTTTAGGGGGTCGACTTATATAACGAGTCGACTTATACACCGGCAAATACGGTAATAATTAAATAAGACCTTTTTTCATTTAAAGATGGCAAGGTCAAGGGCGTTTTGGTATCCACCAATAGGGATAGCTGGAAAAGCTCAGGAGTCAGAGTCCCCCAAATTTTTGACTTTGATGAAAAAATAAACGCGTTTTGGGCAAAAATAAGAAAATAACCACCTTCAGAAAGCTGATCTCTGAAAAGTGTTGCATCTTTGGTTTGGCCTGAGATAAAAAATTGCCACTTTTAAAAAGCAAGTTACAAAAGAAAGTTATCAAAAAGTATTCATATTTTTGGCCCTCTCAAAATTTGCTTATGGCAATGTCACTTCATCCGTCCACAATTTTGAATCGATTTTCTCTTCCTGTACGTCAAAAAAACGGACCTGAATGTTTGTGAAATGGTAGGCTGTTTGTAAATAGGAACAGACTTTATTTAATTGTCAGGAGGTCAGCGCTGATGAAATAATCACATATAGGCTAAAAAACAAGTTCGAGGAAAAAGACAATTGTAGCAATAGGCCAATTCACCCGTAAAATTGATCCAAGAGAGAAAATTTTGCTTCAAAATAGCTTACTAGGCATTCTGGGATAGTTCGCAAAACATTTGTTGGGAGGCGTCGTCTCTTTCTTCGATATGCTGGGACCAGGGCCAGTAGGTATAGCAAAAGAACTGGATATGACTAATATCATTTCAAAATAAGCAGCACCAGGTCGCGAAACAACTCTACAACTACATAGTTTAATGTAATTCTTTAATCACTTTAAACGTGAAATTCAATACTAGCCAATCAATAACCATTTTGGCGCCCACACGCAAAAGACTATGAAATAATGGAGTGCTTGTGAGCTACAGCAGTCTTGGTTACAGCAAAAAAAATCAGCAATAGGGGTTCAGAGACTTACAAATCTCTTGCAACAAACATTGATTTCTGCTCTCGCAAATAATATTACGTCTAGAAGCAGGTTTAGCCGACTGAATCGGAATTTTTTATTCTGGCTTGGCTGGTGGGTATTTATGATAGGTTAAGCTTAGTCGGGCGTGCAACACCACTGCGCGAAAGTAGCCCAACACAAAAGTTCAGTATCTTAATTTTTAAACTGATATCGCATTTTTAAAAAATCAGATATATATGCTAGTAATATATCATTCTGCTTTAATTTTCAATACACAGCTATCAGTATTTTCCTTTGCTTTCAACATAAATGTAGATAAAAAGTACAAATGCTACTATTTTTGATAAAGTGGTTGAAAAAAGACTTGACGACACTAGTGACAAAACAGGGCTGCATTTGCAGCGCTAAAGAAAAAAGAGCTTGCTGAAAATATGAATCCTTTGCTGCGTTACCAATTTAACTCAAGCTGTTGTAGCATTTGTTTATCAAAAGCGTATGGTTGATATTTCAAAAAAAAGTTTTAAGCGCGTTTCTACGGTAAGTATCTTTTAGGAAAAATATTTGTGCAGTAAATATTTATTATGCAGTTATCTTACCCTCAACTGGAGAACATTTTTCAAATTAATAAATCTGGTGCTGCCTTTTGTTTTAGCAAAAAACTGCCTTCCTTCATTAAGAGATGCAAATTAAAAAAACAACTTCAATTATGACGTCATTATCATGTCATTTGCCCTTCTCGTCTCGAACGGCAATAAATCACGCCGACTTTCATACTTGTGAGGCCAGTACTGTCACAGAAGTTAACAGAAATAAAAAACACAGACAGGCATGCAAACACCAACACACATACGAACCCGCACACGCGTGCACACACACACAATTGAGCTTCAATAGCAAAGCCAAACTCACAATGGTAGAAACAACTAAAAACAGAAGACAGAGTAATCTCGCTTACGTGCATCTACTGCCCAGGAAGTTGCCTTGAGAACACTGTACTCTTCCATTGGCTGGGTTTCTTCTGGGAGGAATACATATAATAGGATCACAAGTGGGAATTCGAGGAGGACGCCAAACCCCTTGAGCGTCGCCATCAAGATCATCAGCGCATGTTGTTGATTCGGGGCCGTTTCGAAAATAACCAGCGTCACAGGTGAATCTGCAATCAAAATGACATGTTCAAAAAGCTTACAAACATAGCCTACATAAGTCGAAGAAAAATTCAGCTTTCTTAATTTGTGAAAAAACTTCATCACATTTCAAACAGTCGTCACTTTCAAGCAACATTACGGAATTAAACTAAGAAATATAATCCGAGAGTTTCATAATTCGATTTTCAGAGCAATGATTAACGTGTTTGCTGTTAATAGCAGAAATGCCGAGCGAAATCAGAACATGAGCTTTTAAAACAACGACGTCGAAAGTTTAGTGAGAAGCAGTTTACCAATTCATTATAACATGCGCACTCAGCGACGGACCAAGCGACAAAATCAGGGCAAGAAAAATGTAAAAACGTACGTGCAAACACTGCCAAGATTGATGTCGTCCGAACAATCCACAGCTCCGTTCTCAGGAGCGCTACGCGGAGGAGGGCAAGTAATCTGCGTGCAAGTAGGTGGGCCAGAACTCCATACTCCCTCAGTGTCCCCATCACCGTCATCTTCGCACTCAGATCTCGGAGATCCGTTCAAGAAAAATCCGGCATCGCAGGAAAACCTATGAAGAAATCAAAACGTTGTGTACAGTTTTTAAAATGTGAAATACAACACAAATTTTCTAAAATACACTTCTTTTCTCAAATCATAAAAACAACCACAGGAACCAAGCGGCAGTTTAGTGAAGTTGAGCATGGTAATCCTTTTTTCTTCCTACAATGTAAGCACCTGGCTAAATCAAACTTTCAAGCTACACATCGGTTTTTATCAAGGAACTGCCATGATTGCGCGGTGATTAGATCACTCATCTCTTCCATCAAAAGTTGCTTGATCTGATCTCAATCATATCATACCAAAGACTAATTAAAAGGTTTTGGCATTTTTTGGAAGTTTTGTAAATTAGAAAGTTAGGAAGTTTTAGTTTAGAAAGTTTGGCATTTTGGAATGCTTTGGAAGTTTTGGCCTTCTATGAAATTGCATGATTTACAAATATGCTCCTTGGTTCTGAATTAAACCAAAGGGGGGTGGTGGGAGTGTTTTGTACAGGGTATTGCAGAAAATAAGTATAAGGGATAATGAGGGTCAGTAACTCGAAACAACGTCCCGTGTTGTGTTATACTGACTGTTATAGGCTGACATTATACTCAAATGCTATCCCTGCATGTTGATTCTAGCGCAATGCGGTTGGGACATGTGAAGTGCCTATGTGACATCGGTCGAAACCGTTGCCCTTGCATGAGGTCTAAGCAGTATTGCAGCAATGGGTCGATGCCATAATTTGAAATTGCCCAGAAGAGCAAATTTGGATTTTATGCGGGAAACACTGTGGATAGACTAGCCTACAATAGGCTAGTACAGATTTATTTTTGTGTGAAAGACCTGTGATTGGTTGGCATGTGAGATGCTGTTATGGATAGAAAGAGGCTAAGAATGCTGATGAGGCATCACCATATTTAAAAATTTGAAGTTTTAGCATTCTATATAATTGCATAATTAAAAGGTGTTGAGGTGAAGGCGAAACCAACTGTTGAGGTGTTTTTGACTTGAATAAATTTCATTTAATTAAAAGATGTTATAGATTTCCTTTTCAGCACTGAACTGTAAAGAAATCTTTTGAAGAAAAAGCTCGCAAATTCACTTGTTGTATTCTTGAGAAAAGTACTTTTTTGTTTTATTTGCTATGTTTATCCTCCATTCACGAGAAAGCGAATTGTATTGCTATATTTTGGATGGGACGTCCGCATCCGCTTGGGAGTTGCCAAAATAGTTTGATTAACCTCGTGGTCAGCTGGTAGTGGAGCCGACCAGGCTTTTACCATTACGGTGAACCACGTTGACTAAAGAATACGCATAAATGAATGAATTACAAAAGCAAAAATATTAGCGTGATACCTTGGGGCAACTCGGAGTTTTTACGCAATTTGTCAAAATTAGTTCACAGCAACCGTTTTTTAGACTATGACATTAAACTGTACTTTAGTCCCAGTAACCAGTAGCAGAGTCAGAATTTATTCGAGATCTAAAGACAAAGCTGATGATGTCGCACAAATGTTCTCAATGCATGTGTTTTCCAATAAAAATTCGTTATTTCAATTTTTAGGCAAGGGAAATCAATATCACAATGTCACTTGCACTTACTTTCTTGTTTTGTCATTAATATTTCTACTGTAGCTACCTGCATACGCTGCCATATAGGTTGCCATTTGTGCATGTAAGGCTTCCGCCATCTGGCTCTTCGTGAGGAGGAACGCAAATTATTTGGTTGCAGGTGGGAGGGGGATTTGTCCACTCTCCAAACTCATCTCCATCTTCGTCATCGCGACAAGTTGTAGCTCTTCGCTCAGCATGACTGATTACAAATCCTTCGTCGCAAGTATATCTGCATTGGATATATTAAAAATAAGATTGGTCACACAACATCTTTAGCAATGTGATTGGAAACGCTTTTGTTGCAAAAAGATTTCTACTAACATATTACTTTTTAAAAAAAAAACTTTTTTAAATGCAAAAAAAAATTTTTATTTTTTAAATGCATGCAAGGCTTCATCAATCGATCAATTGCGGTATGAAGTTTTTACAAGAATACATAGTAGGTTGCAATCTGGTTTAAATTGTGACCAGGAAAAGAATATTTTGCCATATATAAAATAATGAGAATTAAGCAACTATTCAAACTTAAGACGTACGGAGAGAGTGAAACCACGGTTTTTGAGTCAGCAGTCACCCGTTAAGATGTACGGAGAGTGTGAAACCACGGTTTTTGAGTCAGCAGTCACCCGTTAAGATGTACGGAGAGTGTGAAACCACGGTTTTTGAGTCAGCAGTCACCCGTTAAGATGTACGGAGAGAGTGAAACCACGGTTTTTGAGTCAGCAGTCACCCGTTAAGATGTACGGAGAGTGTGAAACCACGGTTTTTGAGTTAGCAGTCACCCGTTAAGATGTACGGAGAGTGTGAAACCACGGTTTTTGAGTCAGCAGTCACCCGTTAAGATGTACGGAGAGTGTGAAACCACGGTTTTTGAGTCAGCAGTCACCCGTTAAGATGTACGGAGAGTGTGAAACCACGGTTTTTGAGTTAGCAGTCACCCGTTAAGATGTACGGAGAGTGTGAAACCACGGTTTTTGAGTTAGCAGTCACCCGTTAAGATGTACGGAGAGTGTGAAACCACGGTTTTTGAGTTAGCAGTCACCCGTTAATGTCAATGCAATCGGCCCGAGCCACGGTTTAAACTCGAAGCATGAATTCGATAACGACTGCGGGTTTCACTTGATTATTCCGCATGCCACACAACGCTCTTAGCCGCCAATCGGCTGACTTGTAATTGCAAATGCGACGTTCAGTTTATCTGGCTAGCAGGGATGTGGAAGCGGAAGCGGAACCTGGAAGCGGTGGAAGCGGTCCTTTTTCTGTAGAAGCGGAAGCGCAAAAATTCTACCGCTTCCGCTTCTACATAGGTTATTTGACTTGAGAGTAACTTGGCGAAAAAGTTTTGTCCGCTTCCCGATATGGATTAAACGGTGAAGTTATACTATAAGTCTGAATGAACGTGCGATATCAGTAGCGCGAGAGAACAAGAAAACGTATAAGTAGCATCACATTTTATATTGATTACGAGTAAGAATAAGATAGTTTGGACAATGAAACGTAGCCAATAAAATGATGATTTGAGTAAACTTAACTAACCTGGGTTCGGGAGTTGAAAACGTTGAAAAAGAAATTACTCGCGACGGAAACAATTTGATCATTCTACATCAGTGCTCTTCAACAGGGGTTCCGCAAAACGTGTAGTTGTGTTCCGTGAGTTTTAACGGTTCCGTGAAGGGACCGCGAAAGTTCTTCGTTTATTACTAGTATTTATTTCTTATTTAAGTATATTGATTTCTTATTTGTAGTGGTGTTTCGTGTATATGAATAGTAATGGAATCTTGTGATAGCAAGTTGCAGATTTTGACGTAGTTCTGTTTACAACTTTAAGAACGTTTGAATTTGCTAACAAACTTTGATACGTAATAGCGCGTCTGTAATTTCAATTTTGCTGTTGGTGTTATTTTTGTTACCTGACCCCTTCCAAGGGATGGGGGCATGGCGGAAGACCATGGAGCCCCAGAAGTCGGGCAACTACTCAGGGCCTGTCGTAGAGAGACAGAAAATCGCCAAAGAGCGAGCGGCGCAAAGAGTTCGTAGCTGGACAGTGCAGAATGAGATCACAGGTGTCCTGGGGCGAGTGTCTACAAGCGCTTGAGGAAGAATTCTCAATTCCGCCAATCATAGAGAGATAAGAACTTAACAGAAAACAGTGTCGGTTGCAGCGTAGACGAGAGAGAACGCAGCGAGCATGACGAGGGAGCACAAGTTCCTCGGTGGAGATCGAGGGAACCTGTGTGTCAAAGAACTTCGATGAGACAGTACGCCTCCAGTCCGAGAAAAGGGAATAGTGGATACGAAAAATAACAGAAAAGAGACTACAAGGGATTGCAGAGGGTGCAAGTAGTGCTCCCTGTCTGGCCAGCTCATCAGCCGCATTGTTCCCCGGGAAAAACGAGTGTCCGGGGATCGATTGTAGCCTGATAGAACAGAAGGAGACAGAAGACAGTTTCTGCTAGATCTGCCACAAAGTTTGAGGTAAAAAGAAACGAAAACGAGAGAGAACACAGGGAGCGTAACAAGGGAGCACAAACTCCTCGATGGAAATCGAGGAAACTTGTGTGTCAAAGAACTTCGATGAGAGAGTAGGCCTCCAGTCCGAGAAAAGAAAGAGTGGATACGAAAGATAAGAGAAGAGAGACTACAAGTGATTGCTGAGAGCATGAGTAGCGATCCCCGTCTGGCCAGCTCATCAGCCGCGTCGTTTCCCGTGAGAAACGAGGATCCGGGACCCATTGTAGTCTGATAGAGCAGAAGGAGAGAGAAAACTCTCTGCCAGAGAATCAGAGGTGAAATGAAAGATGGAGGAGAAGACAGGGTGGCGAGGACAAAGCGAGAGTCAGAGAAGAGAAGAAAAGTGGCGGACTTGTTGGTGCTGCCGAGACCAGCAAAGAGCTTGCAGGATGGCGCAGACTTCAGTAGAAAAACTTAAGCATACTGAGCCTGCTGAAAAGAAAAGGGTGGCCTCAGTGCCATAGAGAGAGCAGTTGGCTAGTACGCCATAGCCGCCTTTGCTAAAAGGGAAAGGAACAGAGTGGTCTGTTCAGAGCACCAGATTGTAAGGAGGACATACAGTGTCAGAGAAGTAAAGAGAGCAGCAGCAGCAGAGAAAAGAGGAAGAGAGGAGTATTCCTCTGCAGAAGGACAGTGAGAGTCAAAATAAAGAGCAAAGTCATCCCAACGAGCTTTCTGAAAATTGAAGTAAGGGAGACGTTCGTTGGGGCGGAAGACTGGAGAAAAAGGGACGGTTAGTAAAACTGGTAGGTGATCAGAACCCAGGTCTTGAAGCAACTCCCAGGAGCAAGATAGAGCGAGAGATAAGGGAGGAAAGAAAACGTCACGGGGGGGGGAGCAACTGCCAGAGGAGCAATGGAAAAGAGTAGGTATGTCAGAGTCATTGAGGGAAAGGAGGTCAGAGGAGATGACCCCATCGAATACTTTCTCTCCATAGCGGTTGGAAGTACCTTTTGAGTCCCACAGGGGGTGATGGCAATTGAAGTCCCCAAGAATAAAGAGATTTCTGGGGGAGGGAAGAATGAAGAAAGAAAAGAAATTGGTTCTGCTATCCGTCAGAGAAGAGCCAATAGGACAAGTATAAACATTAAGAAATGAGACTGAGGAGGAGCTATTTAGAGAGATGTTGACCCCTGCATAATCAGAGTAGGGATCAAGCGAAGAAAGAGAGGAAGTAGAAAGTTTCCACAAGGATAAGCCCTGCCTGACGAAAATGATGACGCCGCCACTAGCATGGGGGCAATTAGATCGCAGAGCAGAGAATCCAGGGATCCGGAAACAGGAAGATAAGGTTAAGGTTAGATTCCTGGATACAAATAAGGTAAACGGGATGAGACAAGATAAAGTTTGGAAGTTCAGTGCTCATGGTTCAGATACCCCAGCATTCCATTGAAAAACCGTCAGGGAGGAGAAGAGGAAGCAGGAGATAAAGAAAAACAGCCAGGAGCATGAGGCGGTGGTAAAGGTGCAGTGGGAGAAGATTCGAAGTGGGCAGAAAAAGGATAAGAGGTTTGAAGGCGAGGGTGGGGCGGGAGTGCTGTATTAGCACATGGGGCCAGATGGGCCAGATTGAGCAGTAGAAGTATACTAGCTGGAGGAGTCCGACGAGGAATTCACAGTTCTGGCAGATGTGGGGTCTTCAGAAGAAACAGGGAAGCAGCAGGGAAGGAAAGCTTCAGGAGTGAGAGCTTCCAAGAGTTCTCAATCTAAAAAAGGAGAGTAGTGAGCACTTTAAATAAACCCATTTGGAGCAGGTTCAGCATTGCACTGACCTACCCCGCCAGGTCACATTTCCAGCGGACACTGAACAGGGAAAGACGGAACAAGGGTTAGGATAAACGTTGCCGCTCATCAGGAGAAGGAGAAGAATGAGGAGACGGGCAAAAAATAGGCAGGAGAAGGAAGAATACAGGCGACCGATTTTAAAAGAGCTGCGTGCTCCCTTTCTGCGGGCTCGTTCACGGGGAAGCACGGCAAAAAAATGGTTTGTGTGAGGGGAGTGCCCGGAATAACCGGGCACCTCGGAAGGGCCAACAGCCGTTTCAACCCAACCCAAACGGGATTGTGGACCGCAACACCACGTTGAGGTGGCTGCTGATTGGTGCAGTTCAATTTTGCTCTCTTCATATGTTGTATGTACGACAGAAATTTCGCACTTCATTATTCAGAAAAATTAGAGTCAATACGTGTTTTGGGGACGGTCAGAAGATCCGCATTGATGATTAGAGTTAAAGTTAACTCAAAGTCAGAGCTGTTGAGGAAAGAGAGAAAAAAACCGCGCTGTATCGTGTAATTTGTTGTTGTGACGACAGCTTATTGTCGAGAGCTGTAATATGTGGTCATACGGTTTAGATCTGAAAAGCATTTGATTAACTGTTGTAAAAGTGGTTGTAAGTAGTAAAGAAACTTGTAATGACTGTTTATTTGTTTAAGTGTTTAATTATTTTTTGAAGTGTAGTAACGAAATATTTGATTTTCTTGCAAGCAATTCGTGATTTTTAAATTTTTGTTAGTGGGGGTTCCGTGACAAACGCAAAAGTAAATAAAGGGTTCCGCGATGATAAAAAGGTTGAAGAGCACTGTTCTACATTCAACACGAGTTCAAATATCTAAGAAAAAAATACAAAGTGTTCGGAACAATAAGCTTAAGCGAAGTACCTAAAGTAATAGCAATATGTGGAGGTTTTTGTCTTCTCAAAATGATTAATTGTTGGAGAAGGCAGTCTACAGACCTACAAAGGTAAAAAATTTGTCAACGGTCGTTTTCTCGTTTTTGGTTAGTGTCAGCGGAAGCGTTGACGAAATAGCCGCTTCCACATCCCTGCTTGTTAGGCCGTCATAGTTTCTATATTAAACATCGGAGAAAAGTGTAAGAAATGTAAAACCCTTTTTTTCAACATTGCTTTTTTACCAAACAATCTTTTTACAGAAAGCACTCCTCGCAGTGTATCATCTTAGTAAGTCGCTGGCATAAAATCAATATTACACACTTAAAACTGTCGCTTACTTTATCAACAAAATCAATTTTATCGTAACTATACATTAATTATTATTAGCAATTATTGTTTGCAACAAGAATTAAGATTTTTTTGATTTGGCATCTTGGTAAATGGCTTTTTTAAAAATTATAGCAAATAACTTCTTTAAAAAATGATGAAATTTCAATCAGAAAAAACAGATTTAGCATACCCAGATGTGAGATAATTTTCTAATGGAATTTTTCAGTTAAGAACACTTTGTAAATTTATTGGGGCATGGTTAAAACGTTTAACCGCAATTGAAAAATTGACTTAGGTTTCTCCAAAACTGCATACCTGCAAATACTTCCGGCATTGTTAGAATTGGAGCAGTCTACAGCTCCGTTAGTGGGAGCGGTTCGCTCCGGTGGGCATGTTACCCTGATGCATGTAGGTGCATCAGAGCTCCACAATCCTTCCTCGTCTCCATCAAGGTCATCTTCACACACAGAAGTATCGGAACCTCTCAAGAAATAATTGCGATTGCAAGTGAATCTGACAATAAATATACATGCAGTAGCAAAAACGAAAAACGACTTGTGAAAATATTATCAAAATAAAGCAAAATAGGTAAATGGCGTTGGTAGTATATCTTTTCAAGTGAAATACAAAAAAGTATTTTCTTTTACATACAGCTTACTTTTACTGTTATACTCCCTACAAAAGAAAGTACCACAATAAGTGTTTACACCTGATTTCAATTTGTGTACTACCGATGCAGGCCATTTTGCTGCAAACAATGTCATTAATTAAAGAAACGTTTGACAAATGCTCATGGCTTGTCTCGATTCACAGGATCTCGTTGGGCATCTTCGTTAAGACAACCTCATTTTTTAGTGGGATGACCCGTGGGAAAAAGGTAATTTCGAAAGCAGTTTTTATTCGTAGTTCCAAACCGTTCAATTCTGAGTGAAGCTGCAACGCAATACTCTTGTAAATATTGATTTCACAACCTTTCAGTGGTAACCCTTCCACTGCAAGTGTTTTTGATCATTTTTGGGAGTGTGAGGGGGACAAGCATTAAGTAGCTTAACATCGCCAAGAAATGGGAGGAATGTGCAAATTTGGGGCCAACAACAAGAAAATTAATGCTTCTAATTCCAATGCTTATAAAGATCACGTGTTGAAAATTGTTTTTTTGCACTTCATCAACTTTAAAATCTTTTGGTTTTGTAGAAATCAACTCCACGAAAACGATTGTTTTTGTCGCTTTCGTCATTTTTTGATGTTGGAACAGATTATATGTGTAAATACTAGTTTTTGGCTTTTCTGAATTAAAAAATTATTTTTGGAGACCAGCTTTTTGAAAGTGATTGCTCGCCAATTTTGGCTTCGAAGACTTTTTTTGAGCACACTTAAACGTTTTATTTAGATTTTTTGCTTCTGGTTAATCTAATGCAGGCTTTTGTTCTCAATTCCTCTCCCTTAAACACGCAACCGACTGCAAGTTACATAATTTAGAGATAACTAAAATTCACTACAAATGCAACAATGTAGCAAATGGAAAAAAAGCCGGACTGTGGGATCTCAAAAAATAAGACAACTTTGAAACAAATGTTGGCGAAAAAACACTCTTTTAGTATCAATGTAAATGAGATGTGATCAAAATTGTTCGACACATCGATTTACATGTTCGGTTGTCGAATTGTTTGTGATAAGCGGATATTTACTCCGGCTCTGATTTTTAGATTGGATTGACTCACGTGCATACACTTCCTTCGTTGTTGTCGTTCGTGCATCTAACGCGGCCATTTGTGGGATTGCTATGAGGAGGTATGCACAGAACTCTTTTGCATGTTGGTGCATCGGAACTCCATTCCCCATCTGCATCATTGTCGCCATCATCATTACAAACTGCTCTCTCAGAGCCTTCAGGACCAGTAAGGAAATATCCAGGATTGCAAGTGTAACTTTGAAATAAAGATATTGCATGTTAGGCCGTACTGAAAATGCTGTAGCTTTCCAAAATGCATCAAACTAAAAGTGGCACTGTAAACAATGAATATTCGCATTTAAACACGCTATTTTTTTAAAAACGGTAGCACAGACAGCAGCCCCAGTAATTTGCAATACATCTCACGATTTGCTGCGTCTGCTAATTTGTTGAATTTAATGTCAAATTAACTTTCAAGCTGTATATGATTTTAAATACTGGGCCGTAGCATCGGAAATCGTTGTCTTCTGTGAATTTTTTCTCGTAGCTCTTTTCCTCTCTCGCAATAAATTGATTAGGCAATTAATCCAGACAATAACTGAACACGAGAAATAGAAGTGGCGGCAAGTTATTTTAAATCTTTTAAATGGCATGTCAATTTTGTTGAAAAAAAGACAAAGGTGTATTCTTGAATCGAGCCAATGGCATTAGTGTGAGGTCTACTCGGGATGATGCTAAGTCAAACGACGAACTTATGCCAACTGGTCTTTAAATAGATTAAAAACTTATCCGCTTTTATTAGTACTGTAGTTGCTAAAAACTGCTTTTTAAATTATGAATGCGCTACAGAAAGTTGTCTTTCTAGAAATAGATTTTCTTCTACAGGGTGCGCCAAAAAGACCTGACACATTTGAAAGTTTAATAAAAATCAAGCCTGTTGACGAAAACAGGAAATGTTCACATTTTTGGAAAGCGTACAGCATGTCATTTTACAATAGAAAAATTTGCTCAAAATGATCACTAGCATCATACGGTACCATACAGCAATCTATTACATCATGTCAATAACCCGCGACCGGTTTCGACCTTATTGGGTCTCATCAGGCGAGTGTAAAAAACACTCAATAATAAACATGCTAAAAAAACAAATTTGCCATTGGGTGCAAAAAAAAGGAAATGCAATACAAAACAATATGATACAGCAATACCTATATCATGGGGGTCACATTCAAGGACACACGTATGACATGGACAACAAGTCACATCGGAAAGCCCTAATAGGGGTGCAGGATCATTGTCAAAACTTATCATTAATACATGACCCCCATGATATAGGTATTGCTGTATCATATTGTTTTGTATTGCATTTTCCTTTTTTTTGCACCCAATGGCAAATTTGTCTTTTTTAGCATGTTTATTATTGAGTGTTTTTTACACCAGCCTGATGAGACCCAATAAGGTCGAAACCGGTCGCGGGTTATTGACATGATGTAATAGATTGCTGTATGGTACCGTATGATGCTAGTGATCATTTTGAGCAAATTTTTCTATTGTACTTTGATGCTGGAGGTAGATCCCTCTTGATAGGAGATCGCCTTGAAAATTGCTGGCTAGCAACTAGCAACTCATGTAGCATGCCATTTTGTGTGGAATACGCGAAACATGAACACTGCATTTTGTGACGTAATAATAGTTGATGTTGAAAATTATGGCATTTTGTAAGCAAAGTGCTTTTTAAATGCAAAATAACAATTATATTAATGCAATATAAAAACCAAAATAACACTAAAAACCAAACACTACAACATTTTTAAATAAAAACGTAAAATAACAAAATAACAACGATGCATTTTATTAGGTTTTAAAAATTAAATCAGTTAGGTGCTTGCCGTGATTGTTTACGCAGAGGTTAACACGGTTATGAAAGTTGTCGATTACTCGGTTGATCATCATGGGTGTTATGGCAACAATTTCATGTCGTATTGCGTCTTTTAACTCTTCTACTGATCGTGGGCGTTGAGTGTACACTTTCGATTTCAGGTAACCCCAGAGAAAATAATCGCATGGATTCAAGTCAGGTGATCTTGGTGGCCAGCCAATGTCACCACGCATGGAAATCAAATGATTAGGGAACATTTCTTTCAAAGTCTTTATTGCATTTCGGGAAGTGTGGGCTGTTGCTCCATCCTGTTGAAACCAAAGTTGGTGTTGATCTTCACGCTCGTTCAATCTTGGTTTCAAAAAATTCTCTAGCATTTTGCAATATCGATCAGAATTTGCAGTTGCCACAACGTTTTCTTCTTCAAAGAAATACGAACCCCATACGCCAAACCTTGCTATTGCACACCACACCGTCACTCTGGGACAATGCAACGGACGTTCATGCAGCGAACGAGGGTTAGATTCAGCCCAGTAGCGAAAGTTTTGCTTGTTAACGGTTCCACACAAGTGAAAATGAGCCTCATCGCTGTATAGCACCAAAGCATCCACACGAACATTTTGTTGAATTTCCAAACACAAAGCTCTTCGGGTTTCAAAGTCATTTTCGTTTAGTTCTTGTGCCAACATAATCTTGTACGGATGCATTTGCAGTTCTTTGTGAAGAATTCTTCTTACGCTGGTTGCGGAGATCCTCAAAGCAGCTGCGTGATTTATCGCAGAACGTTGTGGAGATTGTTGAACTGACGCTTTTACTGCCATTGCATTTTCTGGAGTTGTGGAAGTCCGAGGTCGGCCGGTCGATCGTCGTTTTAGTGCAGATCCATTTTTTCTAAAGTTCTTTATCCACAACAAAATTGTGTTTCGACTTGGCACTGCATCGTGTCTTCCAAGCTTGAAGTGCGTACGAAATAATCTTTGAATTGCAGTTATTGATCCACTGTTCGTAAAAAAAGTTTCCACAACGAAAGAACGGTGTGAGCCCAACCACTTCATTTTAGCAAATAAAGCACAATTTTAAAAATTACATTAATTTAAAAATCAACCATTATGACGTCACAAATGCATTGTAGATTGTTTTTTGGACACCGCACAAAATGGCATGCTATACGCTTTCCAAAAATGTAAACATCAATTATTTTCGTCAACGCGTTTGATTTCTATTAAATTTTCAAATGTGTCAGGTCATTTTGGCGCACCCTGTATAAGTCAATTGGAAAGAACATCTTAAATGTTCGTTCCGGGCATAGACGTAAAAGTAAGTAGGGTAAAGCCCCCCACATAACTGTCAGCCCTATATATAATTTAAAAAACTGGCAAAATATATAATCAATTTTGGAAATAAGGTCTTTACTTATGTAAGAAGTTTAAAATAGAAAAAGATTCTTAATCTCCGAAAAAAGATCTTCGATTTTAATTTGGGATGAAAATACCTTCGGTATGCATACCCTTTTCAACACAAATTGTTACGCTTATTGTATCAAGTGTTGCGAGTTCTGCTGACACCATTGATTTATGAAGATACCGCTGACAGATATTTCATTCAGTTACGTACCTCAATTTGTCCTCCCTCTAATACCGCCAGCCATTAAGAATGTTTAATTTACTATAAGTGCGTAGAATAATTTTGCCTAAAAATCATACTTTTTTAAAATAACGTTTTGGAGCAAGGACATGAAAACCTATATTAAAAACTTTTCTGTTACGTGATTTTAAACTTTTTTCGAGCACTTTTTCAAAGCAAAAAGTTTTTCGTCCCATTCATCGAAAATTATTACCTGCAAACACTTCCATCAAAATTAGAATTTGTGCATTCCACAACTCCGTTTCTTGGATTACGTCGAGGTGGTCTGCAACGCACTGGCACACATGCAGGTGGTGGGGAACTCCATTCCCCTTCGGTGTCTCCATCTCGATCATCACGACAAACTGACTGAGGAAGGCCGTTTAAGAAGTAACCGGCGTCGCAAGTGAATCTATAAATTTTAATAAAGCTGATATAAAAAAAAAAACGACAAATTTCCACTTCCAACAAATAACCTTTCTTTTAAAAGCAGAACTTGTCTGATGCACCTTAGCGGATCCAAATATTTTAAAAGCAAGATGCGTATATCCCACATTTTTAGGAAACTCTTTCAAAATAATACGAAGTTGTTGCTAGTGAAATTCTTTTTAGACCTATAGAAGTGAAAAGTTCTTCCAAAGCCTCCTTCGTAAAAAATTCTGGATTTTCCACAGGTGATGCATGAAAGAAACAAAAATATGCTTTTTCATTGTAAATCACTAAAGTGTACTTGTACTGCCTCTCCTGGTCTTCGATTGCAGTAGTGAACAGCACTCCACTAAATTATTTTTTTTTAATATCGACGCTTAAATTTTTATGAAGAACGTACTCAAAAAAATAGCTTCTTGATTGTGCAATATGTAAATATTTATCGATTGCTCGAAAGAAAGGATGTTTATTCTCTCATAAAAAAATCAAAATAGTAATATGATTAAAAATTGTTATATATCATGGCAATGTAAAGTCCCAGAAGTAAAAATAAAATACAAACCTCAATTTTCTTTGAGATTTACTTTATCCCCCTTACCACCGATGATATTGAAAACTTACTGACATCAAACTCAAGAAGAACTGATAGTTGGGGCACTGCAAAATGGCCTTACTGTCTTCGAGTCAGCAGCGACGCGTACATGTTGCGTAGTTAGGCGCAAGTCATAGTTTGAGCACCAAGCATGACGCTAATGCAAGCGCTGGATCTGCTTGGACTGCCTCTGGTGTACTCAAAAACAAATTTTTTTGTTTTTTGGGGGAAGGGGAACAGAGAATTTTGGAAAACTTTTTTAAAGATTAACATTTTGAAACCAAGAATTTTGCCCATTTTGGTCTTCAAGCGGACATGAAAATCTTTTTGTTTCACATTTTTTGCTACTGTTATACCGCTTGTGGAGCAATTACCTTTGTTGCGCCCAGGGCTGCGAACTCGAACTCGAACTCGAAAGAACTCCATCTTTTTGCCGAACTCGAACTTGAACTCGAAACTCAAAATTTTGTTAGACTCGAACTCGAAAATATTTAAAGCGAGTTCGAGTTAATTTCATTTGTACAATATCAGTACAACTGAATTTAAAAAGAATCAAATTATTGGAAATTAAGGATCTTATGCAGAAACTAGGCTTAAGCCAGAATTTTTCTAAAATTATCTAAGCCCAACTTCATCGATTTCGTATGCAAAAAGAAGTTTTAGCGTTAAGCATGGCTTCCTAATTGCTTAAATCAGCTTCTTATAAGTTACCATTGTAAATGGCTTTAATCGCGACTAATATGCAAAGAGGCAAAACCCTTGTTAGTGTATTGCTGTTGCTAAATTTGGGCGATGGGCTTCAAGTAGCTTAACCCTTTGAACCTTGCAGGCTGGAAAACAGGCCTTACTGAGAAGACTCATAGACCCGAAAGGTCGGTTAACCGGCCTTTGGGTCTACCGTCATTACCCTGTAAGCCGGTGTACCGGCCAGCAAATCATTAGAGTTAGGCTTACATCACTAGCACTTTTGGGTTATTTGATCTAACAATAAAATAGTTTTGTTTATCGCCGGCATTCAAAGGATTCAAAAGAGAAACCAGGGTTCAAAGGGGTAAATCAGTAAGAGTAAATCTTTTTGCAAACAACAACATCCAACTGTATCGCACCTCAATAACGTACAGCGTGTCACCTGCCATGACGACACCACAAAATATATTACATTTAATGGCAACCTCATAATCCCGTCATAATCTGGGCTTTCAGTAACAGTAACGTCATAATACATTAAGCCGGGGTTTCAAAAGTGTCGTTTGAGTTAGTTTTTGCTTACCACCGTCGTCGTCGTCGTCGTTTGGTCAGGCACCCAAACTCAATCCGTGCCCGCACAGATCAAGGAAAGGAGCGAGGGTATATTCTTTTACTACCCCTGGCTGCTGCGCTGCCCAGATTAGATGCTGGCAGTGGTGGTGTTAAGCCAACATCGAGTTGCATCATGCAAAACATGCAGACCTCGTGTTTCTCTTGGTACATGATGTATGAGACATGAAGATATAACGTGATCTGGAGTTTGCTCAGTGGCACCTCATTCGCAATTCGGTGATAAAGCGAGATCCCATTTGTACACTGACGAGTGAAAACGCCCTACACCAGTTCGTAGGCGATTGAGCCTTACCCAAGATGTTCTGGGAAGACTCACTTCAAGTGGCCTTGAACTGACCCTGGGAATGAAAGCACGGATTCTTCAAGTACTCTCCAAGTAGTCCGCGTTTTATTTATGTTTCGTCCACTGCTTCTCGCGGATGTCCAGTTTAGACAAACTACTTAATAGTTTCCACGCAGCAGGTACTAATGAGTGTCTTGATCTAAGTCTCCCCCGGTGCGGATTCTGCTGCCCAACCAACTCTCCGTGCAGTACATGATCGGGATCATGGATAGCACAATTCGCCAAGGAGAGTGTCGCTCCTAATCGGCGGAGCTTAGCTGGCTGGATGCCTGCGAGGGCAGGCAAGTCCTCCGTTGGTGTGGGACGTAAGCATCCAGTGACAATGCGCAAAGCATCATTGAGAATGCTGTCAATGAGGCAAGTATGCGTACTACGACGCCAAACTGGTGCGCAGTACTCAGCGGTGAGGTAGACCAAATATAGAGCCGAGATAAGCAATCTCTTGGCACCTGCACCCCATCCGGATCCCGCAAGTCGCCTCAACAGCGCAACTCGGGTAGAAAGTTTCTTGCGCAAAGCCTCAAAGTAATGATGGAAAGTGAGCGACCTATCCAGCTTTACTCCAAGATGCGTTGGTACTGGACAGGGTGGCAAAAGGTTGCCATTGTTGTAAACATTAAGTTCACGTGTGGCCTCTCTGTTGTTTAGGCGAAAGGCCGCCGTCACCGTTTTCGTATTGCTGAGCTTTAGCCTCCAAGTCTGGAGTTAAGCTGAAAGTGTAGTCATGTCTTGGCTAAGAGTGTCCACCACAGTCTTCCAATCTCAAGAAGCATACAGCAATGTTAAGTCATCAGCATATACATACTTCTGAGAAGTCATGGAACGCAGATCGTATGTGTAGATGTTGAAAAAGAGGGCGGTCAAGACCGATACCTGTGGCAGGCCGTTTCGCAAACGTCTTAACCTGCTTTGCTTGCTGTCACCAGTAGTGAGCGTGAAACTTCTACTCTGGGCAAGTTCCGAGATCATCCGGACCATGTGATTATCCGGTTGAAACCAAAGCAACTTCCCGGTGAGACCACGGTCCCAGACAGTATCGTAAGCAGTTATCAGATCGACAAACACGGCACCAGCCTCCTTCTTGGCCTCAAACGAATCCTCGATGTTTTAAGTAAGCAAAACAGTCTGATCCACGGTTGACCTTCCTCGTTGGAACCCAGCCTGCTGTCTAGGGAGAAGTGGGTCAACAATCGGTTCAACACAAGCGTGTATAAGCCTTTCAAGGATCTTGTAGGGGACGCAAACCAAGGATATGGGACGATAGCTTTTCGGGTCCTCAACAAGCTTCTTGGGTTTAGGAATCACCACTACCAGTGCTTTTCTCCAGACTTTTGAAATTTTGAGGTGGCGCAGGCAGGAAGAAAGGAAGCCACACAACCAGGACTTCAGTGCAGCTCCAGCATGGATTATTAGCTCCGGGAAAATAGAATCTGGACCAGGAGCTTTTCCTGGTTTCAGATGTTTGAGGGCAGCAGCGAACTCCTGAGAGGTAAAACTCTCAGAGATGTTCACTGGACTGTTGGAGAGGCCCTTCAAAGATCTGACACGTCTTGCGAGATGAGTCGAGATGACTCACGGTCAATACCCTCGTATCTGCCGTTTCTAATCAGCTGGGACGCAATAGCGTTAGCTGAGACTGTACAGTGACGAGGGGAGCGCCGTGGTCTACCAGTTAGGTTGTTCAATATACTCCATGTTTTTCGACTAAAGTGCGAAAAGTCGATAGTCTGAACTGCCTCGGACCATCGATCTCTGCATTTCTTGTCGAGCCTGAGGAGCAGGGCAGTGGCAGCCCCGTTAGAGTTGCTTTCTTGAGGCGACTGCAGAAATGCACAGTACAGGTTCTCGCACTCAGCATCCCAACACGATATGTGGTTATTTCGACAACCGCGTGGGATAGAATTTTTGGCTGCTGTTCTGATGACATCGCAGAAGTCCTGTTAGGCCAGATCAACATCCGGTGAATCTGGTGGCAACAAACTCTTATCAAGTTTGTTGGTTAATGCATTGTAGTGGCTCCAGTTGGCCTTTCGGAAGTTCCATCGCTTAACAGGCTAGCTCGGAACAGGCAGAGCAAGTCTTGGTGGAACAATAAGCGATGGTCGATTTTGTGACCTAGGGAACTTCTCAAAGATGCGTCTGTTAGGTCTGTTAGGTATCTGGACCAACACTGACAAATGCCAGATCAGGGTTGGTGCCAGTGTTCCAGCGGCCAGAATGAAAGGTGGCCACGTCCTTTGGCTCGTGGAGACGGGCAAGTTCGTTAAGGCTTGCCCAAGCAACAAGGCACTTTCCACCAGCACTACTGGTTCTATAACCCCAGTTGACATGTGGACAATTAAAATCGCCAGCATAGGGAACGGGGTGAGGGAGCACTGGGAGATCAGACGCTTGCAGTCGCGTAGGTGGAGGTTTGTAGACATTTACAATTCTATAACCATGAACGTCCACGCACAACCACTCGGTATCCAATCTAGCTGGAGACTGATCAACAAGGGTCCATTTTAGCCGGTCCCGGACAAACGTGGCAAGGCAATGCTTTCTGCTTAAAGAAGACCCAGCTAATGTAAAGCCTGGTATTGTTAGCTTATCTGCACAAGTGCAGGGGACTTCTGAAACCTCATTCTGCACGGCGAGATGATGAAGTACATTCATCTTGCTTGCAGCGAGGCCTTCGATGTTTAGCTTCAAGACTGCTGGCCTTTGAAACTTGTTGACGGTGTGCCCTGACAGGAGTACATCGCCCCGCCCTGAAAAGGGCGTTTGCCGAGTAGTAGGCCTTGGCTGAACATCGGGGTGAGAGGTTACCCTTCTAGGTTGGCAGGTTCGGTTTCTGTCTGACATTTCTGAAAGACGTATTAACGACCCAGGCTGCGAGAAAGCGTCTGCCAACTGGGCCTGCATACCACCAAGCCTCCCTTTGTAAGCCCGACTTGCGCCAGCTCGGCTTAGGCTTTAGCTCGACCTGAAATAAGTCTGCTTTCTGCATAAAACCCTAAATGTTTTATGAAAACATTAAGGTCACTAAAAACAACGCTATAATTAGATTTTACAGTTTTGCAATTTAAACAGTCACAGTAAAGAATGGGCAACCTAATTGACAGTCAACTTTTTCTTCGTAAACAATGAGTCGCAGACATACGAGTAGCCTTTGTTTCGATCAAAAGCGCATAATTAGGGAACCTACAATGATTCAATTGTAAGTTAGTTTTGAACTTTCGCTTTCAATGCAAATTGGCAATACACATATTACCTGGTTATGGCAACGACATTTGCTTTTTAAAACAGATGTTTGAACATAAGTTTGAACCCGCAATTTTACTGCAAACGTGATTAGGCTAAGTCAATCACTTTATTTTCTGAACTCGAAAGAACTTGATAAATTTCATAGAACTCGAACTCGAACTTGAACTCGCAAAAATGAAAATGTCAAACTCGAACTTGAACTCGAACTCGTAAAACAAGCTGAACTCGAACTCGAACTTAAACTCGATACAAAAATCGACCGAGTTCGCAGCCCTGGTTGCACTCCTGAATACGCCATTAGTCATAGCCCACTGCATGCAATGATACAATGCGACACCTCTGCTCAACTCGTGTAGCCTTTTAAATGAGTTTAGGTCTTACTTTATTGCGTCGACCAAAATTTGCAACCAGTTCTTTTTTTTTAACATTGAATTTCTCTTGCTTATTAACTGCTAAAGGCCTCCTACCGAGATCATTTTCATTTACTAAATCAAAACAACTACTCAATGCACATGATAACTACACTTACAATAGGCCTACCATATTTTCGTTGCCCAAAAAGAGGACAAGTTTCGTCAGCAAGTAAAATACAAGTAAGATAAGACCATCCCCTAGGCTACATTCAGCAAACGTTACGGCAAAAAAATAGACAATAAAACAAGACAAATTTATTTGTCAGATTCAGCCCATGAATATTTTGCGGTTGCCCCAACTTTTTTCTATAAGGAAGGATCAGCGTTAACGTGATTATAAAATTGAAAATCGCTACGTCCTTTTTTGAAACAAGGATGCTTCTGCCGTAGTTCATCAGAAAACACTTTTTCTCGTTGTCATCATTGTTTCGCTTTATTTAGCTTTCCAAATTTTACTTTATAATAATTATATTAATCTAAATAGTAAAAAAGAGGACATTAGGCTACTTTTTAGTGTCCTCGGAGGACCATTCATTTTTTTTAAAAAAAGAGGACAAATCCTCTTAAAAGAGGACGTATGGTAGCCCTAACTTACAATGAATTTACAATACTATTTCAAAAGTAGTTGTCTACATTGTTACCTGCATTCGCTAAGATAATTGTTTTCATCTGTGCATCTAACGTTTCCATTTTCAGGATCTGTATGAGGTGGTAAACAAATAACCGGCGCGCAAACAGGTGGATCCGAGCTCCATACTCCTCGATTATCCACTATATCGTCGTCTTCACATACAACGGGATTAGCTCCAACAACAGCAAAGCCAGCTTGGCATTCAAATCTACCAAAACAGTACAACATGCTTTGTGCTTGTACCAGTTGTGTAGCTATACAATTTCTAAATTCCTCTGCGGCAAGTGAATATTCAAGGATTTTTCTCCAACTGAAGCCAATTTGTATGAGGCTTCAAAGCAACACTTGCCTTCCTCAATAGAGTCCCTTAAAATTTGCTCGCTTCGACTTGGATTTTGTGGCAAAAGTGAGAGATTACACGCCGGTGGTTTTTATTTTGAACTTTTCTTCATATTTGTCCTAAATGTTCAACTATAGATGGCATGGCCCGCTTTCTTCAAACTTGACATAAAGAAAAAACTCCTAATGACTGGTAAGACTATTTCTACTCTGCTTAGTCGACCTAATAGAGGCAAAACTTCGATAGCTACACTTACCTGCAAACGCTTCCGAAGTTTTTGCCATTTGAGCATGAGACATCACCGTTGACAGGATTGACCTGATCCGGTTCACAAATGATCTGCGTACATGTAGCAGGTGGATTGCTCCAAACACCTTCTGAGTCTCCGTCATCATCGTCGTTACAACGAGTGGAGGCTCGGCCATTTCGGAAAAATCCCCGATTACATGTAAATCTAAATAGCGATCAAATTTGAATCGATTCATAACGCTTGGTACACGATGTTCAGGTTTAGGAAGACTCAATTGTACACCAGGATAGAAATTTTTTAACCAAAAAAGTTGAGTTTTTTGCAATATTTTTTATGGATAGAAGAAACGATTACACAAATAAGGGGTAGTTTTGAATAGTTTTGTAATTATTAAATTTTCAATTTTATTTTCCAATGACATTCTTGCTAGCTATCTAATATGTAAAGCGCAGTTCTGTTTGTGTGTCTGTCTGTCTTAACTCTTCCAAAACTGCCAGGCGAACCAACTTGGCACGATCAATCACCTCCTCGGGATGAGTGGCATAAGGGGGTTCGTGACGTCACGATGACTTCATAATCAAAGGTAATATTTTTAAATCGCATTTTTGAACCGAGGAACGCGGTTTTTAAATTAAACAAAAGCCAATATCCGACTTACCAGCTTCAACAAATTTTACTTCTTTACAATGCCACATGACGTCATAATCAACAATTAATTGTAAAATTTGTTTTCTTAATTTACTCAAAAAGTACTGATCGTAGAAACGCCATTAAAAGCTTTTTGGGGAGATCTTAGCAAGGTGCCTTCGATAAAAGAAACCCTACAACAATTAATGATGAATTGGCAATGCAACAACAGATTCTTTTTTAAACCTTCAAAGCATGCTTTTCTTGCTTTTCTTCTGCGCGCTTCAACTCGCTTTATGATGTCATGATGCTGCCTGGCACGACTAACAGTCTTTTGCAACCACTTTATGATTTTGTCAAAAATTGCAACATTTTTAAAATCAGTTTGGTCAAAAACTGATTTGTTACCTTATTTCTCAATTGATTTTCAAACCTTTTTAACAAATTAAGGGGTAATTCATCGCGATTCCGATAATATATGACATGTACATTTACTATTAATTTCATACTAAAAATGCTGAACTTTAAGACCTGTCGTGTAACTTTATTTTCTCAAAAATGTGGTAAGCTGAGTAAAAAGAGTTTAGTTTGATACATGAACGTTACGATAAGGTACTAACTAGGTGTCGTTTGAAAACTGAAAAAATTCAGTTTTCCCAGTAACATCTTATTATAATAAGTTAAGGCTAAAGATTAGGTCATAATGGCTGATCGAAATTGGTTGCCATACGTCATATTCATTGTTGGTTGAACAATTTTCCTACCAGATCTAAGAAACTTGCTTTTTTTTTAAAAATGTTAGTTTTTTGGTACATATTGACTACTTTTTCCGAGCAAGCATGGATCTATAAAAATTTTCAAAAAGATTCATCAAAAAATGAAGATTTGAAAAATTTTCTAGTATAATCTATCGGTTGAAAGCACTCAAAATTTTAGTGCCTGCACTTCACGAAATTCCAATTTCAAAAAAAAGTTAGTGGTTTGGAACATTTTTATTATTCTTTCTCAAAAGCGTGCTTGTTTGTCATTAGCTACCTTCATTTTTCTAAAAGATTTACCTAAAAATAAAGACTGTAAACATTTTAAAATCTAGCCCTCTACTCCAAACAAGGAAATTGGTGATCTCTACAAAAGCATGGAAGTAAAGATGGTCCTGTTTATCTTTTGCAAAAAAATATTAGCTTCGGGCTGCAAATCATTTAAATGTTGAAGCCATTTCCTTTGCGATTGGGTGAGGCCGAAGCAGCCGGATGGTTTGTTATTCTTAACCTCATCATTACTAATGGCTACTATTGTCATAACTTAACTGTAGGTGCATCACTTCGGGTTACTTTGTTGTTTCCAGCAGCGTATATGCCGAGATCAAGCAATATGCGCGCAGCCAGCTTTAGGTCGCACAAATAGGCATTCAGCAACAAAAAGTCGTTAAAACCGGTCCTAATATTTAATAGGTTATTCCTGAAAATACTTAGGTAAATTATTTTGGCGCCTCTCCTATCCATAACTTGGAAATTTTACTTGGATGCATTTCCCAAAATTGAATAAATAAAACTTTTTGGAATTGCTGGCTGTTTCAATTGCGAGCAAGGTCAGTTTCTACGTAAAACATATGCCAAGGAAGATCGAGCCAAGTACTCCAGAAATTTTTGAAAAATGATGGCGGCTGTTCGCGACCACCGTAATGGCTTTTTAAGGCTTAACCGATTTCCTTTACAAAATAATACTGTTAATTTTGAAACGCCATTGGCTGCGTCAACAGCACACCAACTTTTTGTTGCTGTTCTCAGAAAAAGCAATTTGGTGAAGCTGGCTGAACCGACATTTTTATATTCGACAATACTGATGAGGGTGCTTTTATTTTTACATCTTAACCGCGAGTGTATGATTTCGGGTTAGTTTGTTTTTGCTTGGCTGCGTTTGTGCTAGGACCACGCAACATGCGTGGTGTTAGCTCATACAATAGCCAGAGGTGTTAGCTCGTACAAATACCCAAACAACTATGATAAAGTTGTAAGTAGTGAGCTTACTATTTTATAGCTTAATCCCAAAAATACATACGAATTGCTTTAGCGCCCTTCCACAATTTTGATATACTTTCAATAAAAGCGCTAGCTCATTTTATCGAATACAAGTTTGTTAGGTTGAAGTACGCTTATGGTGAAAACAGTGCAAAATATTGCCAGGGGTTCCAGAAACTTGGAGACATGTAGTGGCTATGGACAATTCCACGCAAATGTTTGTTTTATCAATTTCGTTTCAAAAACGATGGTTTTCTTTTGGAATGAGATTTGGCTGTGTGAGAAAACAGAAACTTTTTACAGCTGTTTTCGCAACTATCCATTAGGTAAAGCTGGCTTGGCCGGCTGAATCGATATTGTTAACCTCGACATCACTGATAGGGCCGTGTCGACAAAGCCGGCTAGTAACAAATAAACAGTGGATATATGACCTTTGAAACAGCAACGTACCCAAAAGGACTCAGACACCGTTTTGCTGGTGAGAGGTGACTATCAAGCGGTCATAATTTTAACACTTGGAAAGCTACGTTGTGGTACCTGTTTAAAATACATTGTGAGGTAATGCCCTGCTTGATTGATTCTGACAAGTAGTGATTACATGGAAATAATGACATTCAGCGTTATTCAAGCCTAACATCAAAATTTGGAAATTTTGAAGCTGGTCTGGACTACCCCGTTTTATATTTAGTGTCACTTTTGATGTCCTGCAATTCAAAAGAAACCTAAAAGCATAAGAATTTATCGCATTGAAGCTGATGTAAAAGATTTAATTAATGGAAGACAAAATATATGAAAAAAACTGGGAAAATAATATAACTTGTCGTGACGGTTTAAAACCAATTTCTGATTTCACAATCTACAAGCTCTCACGTGCATATTTTTGCTTGTGTTAGTTGGAATTAGACTCACAAAGCCTGGTGTATTTGACAAACACCAACAACAATGCAATGTTGCAATCGACGTTTTTTAGCGTGCTCAAAAAAGTCTTTAATTTATACTTTTAAAACTTTTTAAGATGGAGAAGACAAAAAGTCTCTTTTCAAATTATATCAACATCACAGATGTTTGACATTTTTACTAAAATGTACAGCTTTAACTTAGTCGCTTTCTATTGCCAGCAGTAATGGAAGTAAAACCAATTGAAACGTAGTACATGGAGGCTCACATTGTATCTCTCTATCTTTGACATCCTTTTTCATAACAAATATTTAGACTGAATAAAGTTTGGATTTGAGATAGATCCTGATAAAGCTTGATTGAGTTTTCTCAAACTTCTTGACCCAAGCTGACCTCGCTAAAGAATCTCCTTTTTAAAGTGACTTCTGAGGACTGTATAATATAGAGATGTTAAACTGGAACGTGAAATTTTGCGGCACGCCAAAGAATGTGACTTTAAACCAGCGTCCACAGTTTGACTTTTCATATCCACTCCTTTGACGATCAGATTTTTTTGGCGGACTGCACAAGTTGCTATTCCTAGCACCCCCTCCAATACAAAAGATCTTCCAAATTGCTTTGTCACAGAAGTTGCTTTCAGAATCACCGTCAAAATGTTGATTTCCAAAAAACATCTTCTCTTTGTGAGCCTCAGTACATGATGCAAAGTTTTATGCCTATCTTCATTTCAAAAACTCGGACTGGGCCGCATAATTTTTTAGCACTGTGATATTGACTCTCCTTCAAAAAAGTTAACGCACCCCTGATAAAGTACCCTGCAAACGTTGATATACAGTTTGATTTATAGATTTTGCTTGATTCAAATTTACCTGCACACACTGTTGAGGCGATTTGCATTGCTGCACAGAACTCGACCATTGGCCGGATTAGTTTGCCTTGGGTTGCAAATAATTCGAACACATCTAGGTGCTGGTGAACTCCACACGCCATCATCATCGTTGTCGTTATCGTCTTCGCAAGTAGAAGTATTGGATCCTGCCAAGAAGAATCCATTGTTGCAAGTAAAACTGCAAAAAATGAAATCAGTTAGATCATACCTCACTGCAATGGTGGCGCAAACTAAGCGTTAATGACAAAACCTATTAAATCAAAAAAAAGGAAAAAATTGGAAAAGTAATTCAAAATTACTTCTACACCATGCAAAGCTCAGCTGTAGGTTGCCTTCATTATATTCTGGTGAGCTAATCACCGAAGCAATGCTTCTTAAAACACATACATGCAACTTTTCTTTTTTCTGTACTAGCTTTGACAAATTTGGATTGTTTATCAAATATCAAGATGTACACCTCTCTGACCTTGGGAAATCGCCGATAAATACAGGGTGTC